>JAPXFQ010001507.1:0-625545 GCA_028564705.1 Apricaphanius iberus | reverse complement strand
TTACAAAATATTTCTTTAAATCCATATTCTCATAGAATTTCTCAACAGAGTGTGCAGTTCAGGTGTTTTTAAAAAATATGTGCATTATCACAACATATGAGACCAAAAATATTCTGTATTGATTCATCGTTCTTGATTGCTATCAATGTAATTATTAAAATATAGTATAATTTATTTCTCTCGATCAAATTCCAGAGTGAAAACAGTTAAATTTTTCTTTATTTCACCTCAGTCCATTTCATTGTGTAAATGTACTACATGGCAAGCTGACTCTTAAATAAACTGCGCATAAAACTTCAATCTGTAAGTTGACTGCCAATATCCACCATTTGTTGGTTAAAACATGGCTGTTAAATTTTTTGTAGGGAAAATGTTGAATATAGTTTTTTTTATAGGTTTTTTGAATAGGTAACATGTTTTAATGATGGAAAAAGTCTTTAAACCATAAACACCATAGGAACTTCTTAAAGCCGTCTGGAAGTAGACGTTGGGGGGTACACCCTCTAAGCTGGCATCATAACACTCGCCAGTTGGTGCAGCTACTGGCTGATCGCTGGCCTGCTGTTCCTACTTTCTTTGAAATGCCACACGTGTTTTAGGTAGCTCGTATAGAGCATGATCAATAGAAAACATGAAATGACCTGTATTAATGTGTGTGTGATTAGAGCATCTTTGAGTGTTTGTCTTTTTTCTTCTTGGCCTACATTATTGATGCTCCTCATGCATGACTTGCATTTACACATTCCCGCTTTCTCTTGTGGTGTGTGAAATCACAGTCAGTGGTCTGTTTTGATGTTTACAAGGCCGTGCAACAGAAAGCTCCCTTGAGCATACGCTCATGTTAAGCCTCAAGAGATCTCCTTTTGTTTAACTCAATATCTTTCTTCCCTTTATTGTGTCTATTTTACTCATCTGCTTATACCTACATTTTTGTTACTGTGTCTCTGGTCCATGGGAAAGGTTTTATGTAAACTTTTGACAGAGATTGATGACAGAGACTGGGGTTTTACACAGTGGAGAACAATGACCTTGCTCTGAATACGCAACCACAGCACAGTGGAACAACACTTTTCAATAAACAGCCTCAAGGCCAAACAGATATTCTTAATTTCTTGAAAAAACGGAAAAAAAAAAGTTGGATAGCTTTATTCAGTTTTACAGTTTTTCTGTCCTTTGCTCACTAACTCCCACTTTTCTGTCTTGTTAAAGAAAGGTCATCATCATTAATCTCAAAGCAAAGAATTTGGAGATTCATGCAAAAATATTGAAAAAGATTACCATATCTTAAGGTTTGAATGAGGTTTCAAAGTACAGAAAAGCTGTTTTTTACATTTTTGTTTAAAAAGAGTTTATTATGCTTTGTTATTTGAAGGATTTGTGTTTCCAAACCCTAAAAACACATTTGACTTACATTTTTTGGGGGGGATTTCTGTTTTCATTTTTTCTTTTTGGACTTTAAATTCATCCTTGTGGATAGGCTGGAACACAGAAAGAAAGGCACTTGTTCTTAAATTTTAAAGCCAATGGAGGAGAAAGCAAATTCCACATCTGCATGAAAGGGAGAGCCAGCATGGCAGTGCTAGTCACCCTAGATGCTGTTGTGTTGCATCTGATACCAAAAATCAGGCCATGCTCGGAGCACACACTGGGACACTGTTACGTCTGCTCGTTTTGGTTTCTGTGTGAATTCAGACAAAGTTGTACGTTTTCATCAAAAATGGCACGTTAAGTGGTGCCTAATAGTGACATTCTAGAGCAATTACTGTTTAAAATGTGCTTTGCTTCCTGCAGTGAACTGTAACCAAAACCTTTGTTTTAATCAAGACATTAGAGCATATGATGATCCACTTGCTTTGTGCCCTGAGAAGTAATCAGACATAAACTTTTGCACAGCATTTTGACAACACAGTGACGAAACTCGTGTTTTATTGTAATTTAAAATAATTTTACAAAGAAAAATCTGAAAATTTTATTTACAATCAACCTTTTACTCTGATGCCACTTAATAAACCAACTGGTTTAAAAAGCCTGATAATAGTCTGCATATGTGGTTTAATGTCAATGTATCAGCAGCCTCAAGTTTTTATCGAATAGATATCAGAAAGTGTAAAACACCATAAATACTTTTGTTAAAAGCTCAAGGGTAACTGAAAGCTTGTTGGATTAAAATGTTTCTAGCTACTTTTTTAAAGTATCCACTCAGTCCACACTGTAGTAAAGAAGGTTGTGCATTTCACAGTCAGGGTTCAACAGATTGGAAAGATTGGTCTCTAATTTTCTCTAAGTTGCTCAACTGCAGCTTGTCAAATCATTTTAAATCTCGAGGAGCAGCAGACACCTACAACTTAGTCTGGAAAACCAATTGACTGGGCACAGTTGGTCAGACGCTCCACAAAATGACAAGAATGATGAGACGAAAACCATTGTTGAAAAAATCAATAGGTCAAGTTTGAAGCCAACTGTCATGAAAAGTACAGAGCAAGAAAGTTTTCTAGTCAGATGACACCAAACTTAACCTTTTTGCCAACATGCTAAATACTGTGTAGCATGAAACTAACACTTTTCATCATAAGAATCAGAATCAGCTTTAATGGCCAAGTATGACACATACTAGGAATTTTACTCCGGCAACTTTTCTCTACAGTACAGAACTTAAATAAGTGAAATTAAAAAGGAAATAAAATAAATACGAAATAAATCATAAAGTGATATTCCAGATTCCTCTCTGCACCACTTGGTAGTAAGTAATAGTAACCAGGAGGGTCAGAGTTTTAGTTTTATTGTTCATGTAACTTTTTAATGGACACACACTCTGTGACTATTCAGAGTTCATCAGAGCGACAGCCTGGGGGTAGAAACTGTTCTTGTGTCGGGTGGTTTTGGCGTACAGCGCTCTGTAACGCCGACCTGAGGGGACGAGCCTAAACAGATTGTGGCCAGGGTGTGAGGGGTCAGTGGTGATTTTTCTGGCCCGCTTCCTGACGCTGGCCCGGAATAGGTCCTCAATGGAGGGAATCATCTAGATTAGACAATGTTTACACTGAAACATGTATGAATTTGGTCCTTTGGCGGTATCAGGGAAGCTGTTCCTAATAAATAAGATAATGGTTAGAGCTAAATACAGGGCTATCCTGGAATAAAAATTGTTACGCCTGGTTTATACTTCTTCATCAGCAAGTTTGCACCCAGACGCAGACATCTTGACAGAGACATTTTTCATTTATAGTTCTCCGTTGGTTTTTTATCGTTGGAAAGCAATTCCCAACCAGGACAGCAGGGGATGCTAACTCTTCATGACGAGTATGCCTACCATTGCAGTGTCGTTAACTAGACTTTATTTTTTCAGCTTGTGAATGCATTTCCCCCTCAATGAGCAATGGACGACAGAAAGTAAGTTTTGATTAAGCTGTAAAGCTTTTACTAGAAGTGCAGCTCATAGAATAATCTAAAAGACTATATTAGACAGTTAAATAAATTAAACTGTCCTTTCAACAAAAAAAAGCATGTATTGCCAAACACTGCAATAACTACTGATTACAGCAACTATAAAGCACCGTTCTGGTGAAATGATCTCTGGCTGATGTTGAGCTTACCAATCACAGGCATACGCTCTCTGTTGACGGAGACGGATTGTTAAAAAATATGGCCCTACTCTCTGCTCTTGATGTTGCAGAATGCGGCTGTCCAATTCTAGATCTAAATTCAAGAATTTAAAAAAAAAATAAAAAAATTGATTTTTACTGAGGCTCTCTATCCATACTTACTGGGCTTGAGCTATTTTGCAAACAACTTTTGCAGCTGTAACTGTCAGGAAATGTGGCTCTACAAGCATTAACTCAGGAATAATAAAAAAAGAAAGAAATAATGTAATAATAATAATATGTATATATATCTTTTTTCCATTAACTTCAGAGTTATTTAATGTAATAATCTGTCACAAAATCCCAAATATAAAAATATATACTGTAATATGTAAAAAATATATTTATATTTTTTTATGATGAATACCTTTTTTTACAAAATATTTCTTTAAATCCATATTCTCATAGAATTTCTCAACAGAGTGTGCAGTTCAGGTGTTTTTAAAAAATATGTGCATTATCACAACATATGAGACCAAAAATATTCTGTATTGATTCATCGTTCTTGATTGCTATCAATGTAATTATTAAAATATAGTATAATTTATTTCTCTCGATCAAATTCCAGAGTGAAAACAGTTAAATTTTTCTTTATTTCACCTCAGTCCATTTCATTGTGTAAATGTACTACATGGCAAGCTGACTCTTAAATAAACTGCGCATAAAACTTCAATCTGTAAGTTGACTGCCAATATCCACCATTTGTTGGTTAAAACATGGCTGTTAAATTTTTTGTAGGGAAAATGTTGAATATAGTTTTTTTTATAGGTTTTTTGAATAGGTAACATGTTTTAATGATGGAAAAAGTCTTTAAACCATAAACACCATAGGAACTTCTTAAAGCCGTCTGGAAGTAGACGTTGGGGGGTACACCCTCTAAGCTGGCATCATAACACTCGCCAGTTGGTGCAGCTACTGGCTGATCGCTGGCCTGCTGTTCCTACTTTCTTTGAAATGCCACACGTGTTTTAGGTAGCTCGTATAGAGCATGATCAATAGAAAACATGAAATGACCTGTATTAATGTGTGTGTGATTAGAGCATCTTTGAGTGTTTGTCTTTTTTCTTCTTGGCCTACATTATTGATGCTCCTCATGCATGACTTGCATTTACACATTCCCGCTTTCTCTTGTGGTGTGTGAAATCACAGTCAGTGGTCTGTTTTGATGTTTACAAGGCCGTGCAACAGAAAGCTCCCTTGAGCATACGCTCATGTTAAGCCTCAAGAGATCTCCTTTTGTTTAACTCAATATCTTTCTTCCCTTTATTGTGTCTATTTTACTCATCTGCTTATACCTACATTTTTGTTACTGTGTCTCTGGTCCATGGGAAAGGTTTTATGTAAACTTTTGACAGAGATTGATGACAGAGACTGGGGTTTTACACAGTGGAGAACAATGACCTTGCTCTGAATACGCAACCACAGCACAGTGGAACAACACTTTTCAATAAACAGCCTCAAGGCCAAACAGATATTCTTAATTTCTTGAAAAAACGGAAAAAAAAAAGTTGGATAGCTTTATTCAGTTTTACAGTTTTTCTGTCCTTTGCTCACTAACTCCCACTTTTCTGTCTTGTTAAAGAAAGGTCATCATCATTAATCTCAAAGCAAAGAATTTGGAGATTCATGCAAAAATATTGAAAAAGATTACCATATCTTAAGGTTTGAATGAGGTTTCAAAGTACAGAAAAGCTGTTTTTTACATTTTTGTTTAAAAAGAGTTTATTATGCTTTGTTATTTGAAGGATTTGTGTTTCCAAACCCTAAAAACACATTTGACTTACATTTTTTGGGGGGGATTTCTGTTTTCATTTTTTCTTTTTGGACTTTAAATTCATCCTTGTGGATAGGCTGGAACACAGAAAGAAAGGCACTTGTTCTTAAATTTTAAAGCCAATGGAGGAGAAAGCAAATTCCACATCTGCATGAAAGGGAGAGCCAGCATGGCAGTGCTAGTCACCCTAGATGCTGTTGTGTTGCATCTGATACCAAAAATCAGGCCATGCTCGGAGCACACACTGGGACACTGTTACGTCTGCTCGTTTTGGTTTCTGTGTGAATTCAGACAAAGTTGTACGTTTTCATCAAAAATGGCACGTTAAGTGGTGCCTAATAGTGACATTCTAGAGCAATTACTGTTTAAAATGTGCTTTGCTTCCTGCAGTGAACTGTAACCAAAACCTTTGTTTTAATCAAGACATTAGAGCATATGATGATCCACTTGCTTTGTGCCCTGAGAAGTAATCAGACATAAACTTTTGCACAGCATTTTGACAACACAGTGACGAAACTCGTGTTTTATTGTAATTTAAAATAATTTTACAAAGAAAAATCTGAAAATTTTATTTACAATCAACCTTTTACTCTGATGCCACTTAATAAACCAACTGGTTTAAAAAGCCTGATAATAGTCTGCATATGTGGTTTAATGTCAATGTATCAGCAGCCTCAAGTTTTTATCGAATAGATATCAGAAAGTGTAAAACACCATAAATACTTTTGTTAAAAGCTCAAGGGTAACTGAAAGCTTGTTGGATTAAAATGTTTCTAGCTACTTTTTTAAAGTATCCACTCAGTCCACACTGTAGTAAAGAAGGTTGTGCATTTCACAGTCAGGGTTCAACAGATTGGAAAGATTGGTCTCTAATTTTCTCTAAGTTGCTCAACTGCAGCTTGTCAAATCATTTTAAATCTCGAGGAGCAGCAGACACCTACAACTTAGTCTGGAAAACCAATTGACTGGGCACAGTTGGTCAGACGCTCCACAAAATGACAAGAATGATGAGACGAAAACCATTGTTGAAAAAATCAATAGGTCAAGTTTGAAGCCAACTGTCATGAAAAGTACAGAGCAAGAAAGTTTTCTAGTCAGATGACACCAAACTTAACCTTTTTGCCAACATGCTAAATACTGTGTAGCATGAAACTAACACTTTTCATCATAAGAATCAGAATCAGCTTTAATGGCCAAGTATGACACATACTAGGAATTTTACTCCGGCAACTTTTCTCTACAGTACAGAACTTAAATAAGTGAAATTAAAAAGGAAATAAAAATAAATACAAATAAATAATAAAGGATAATATATACACCAAACCGGGGTTATTGTACAGTAAGTAATATACAGGAGGGCAGAGTTTTAGTTTATTGTTCATGTGAATGGACACACACTCTGTGACTATTCAGAGTTCATCAGAGCGACAGCCTGGGGGTAGAAACTGTTCTTGTGTCGGGTGGTTTTGGCGTACAGCGCTCTGTAACGCCGACCTGAGGGGACGAGCCTAAACAGATTGTGGCCAGGGTGTGAGGGGTCAGTGGTGATTTTTCTGGCCCGCTTCCTGACGCTGGCCCGGAATAGGTCCTCAATGGAGGGAATCATCTAGATTAGACAATGTTTACACTGAAACATGTATGAATTTGGTCCTTTGGCGGTATCAGGGAAGCTGTTCCTAATAAATAAGATAATGGTTAGAGCTAAATACAGGGCTATCCTGGAATAAAAATTGTTACGCCTGGTTTATACTTCTTCATCAGCAAGTTTGCACCCAGACGCAGACATCTTGACAGAGACATTTTTCATTTATAGTTCTCCGTTGGTTTTTTATCGTTGGAAAGCAATTCCCAACCAGGACAGCAGGGGATGCTAACTCTTCATGACGAGTATGCCTACCATTGCAGTGTCGTTAACTAGACTTTATTTTTTCAGCTTGTGAATGCATTTCCCCCTCAATGAGCAATGGACGACAGAAAGTAAGTTTTGATTAAGCTGTAAAGCTTTTACTAGAAGTGCAGCTCATAGAATAATCTAAAAGACTATATTAGACAGTTAAATAAATTAAACTGTCCTTTCAACAAAAAAAAGCATGTATTGCCAAACACTGCAATAACTACTGATTACAGCAACTATAAAGCACCGTTCTGGTGAAATGATCTCTGGCTGATGTTGAGCTTACCAATCACAGGCATACGCTCTCTGTTGACGGAGACGGATTGTTAAAAAATATGGCCCTACTCTCTGCTCTTGATGTTGCAGAATGCGGCTGTCCAATTCTAGATCTAAATTCAAGAATTTAAAAAAAAAATAAAAAAATTGATTTTTACTGAGGCTCTCTATCCATACTTACTGGGCTTGAGCTATTTTGCAAACAACTTTTGCAGCTGTAACTGTCAGGAAATGTGGCTCTACAAGCATTAACTCAGGAATAATAAAAAAAGAAAGAAATAATGTAATAATAATAATATGTATATATATCTTTTTTCCATTAACTTCAGAGTTATTTAATGTAATAATCTGTCACAAAATCCCAAATATAAAAATATATACTGTAATATGTAAAAAATATATTTATATTTTTTTATGATGAATACCTTTTTTACATTTTTTTTCCTGAACACCCTACAGGATAAATGAAAAGCAAGAACTCTGAAAGCCATATAGTAACTTTTCAAAGAGAAAAAATTCTCACAGTTTCCGGGTTTGTCCAACTCCATTTGCTGCAGCCAATTTAAAGTGGTAGACTAAGCCACTCCAATCAGCCCTACTCCACTTTGCTGCAAGGTGCCTCTATTGATATTATTAGCACAGCTTTGCGCTGCAAAGTGAACAGGAACTAAGACACAAATTACACTCATTACTTTCTGAAAATGATTATTACAGTATGAGTAGCAAAATAATTCATAGCTTGAGAGGTCACACCAATATTAAAATTGAGCTCATGGTACAACTTACCAAACTGATCCACATAACCTACATGTAGATCCTCCTGTTTTTACACTCTCAGGATAAGTGATACATTACAAAAGAATAACAGATGAGGAAAATAGAATCGCCTGTGGTGCCGGTACCCACTGTTTAAATGCATCTAGACACTGAGGGCCCAGGGAGGGAGATGGGGGTACCCAGCAGTATTCCCATGTCCCACCCCTCTGTTTTAAGTGCATTTTAGAACAACACGCAACAACACCACAATTGAGCAGGGGGAGAGAGGCTGGGGGTCTTTCCACACCCCTGTTCGTTGGACCATCAGGGGTTGGAGCCTGGGTGGATTATCAGGCCGTCTGGTCGGGGACCTGGGCTGGTGGGATATACTCTTGCCGGGGTGGGGACCTTGGAGGTCTGCTTGTCCCCGTCCTAGTGGGCAAGGGGTCCGTCTCCCGGGTGCAGGGGCAGGGTGCTCTATCGGGGCGTCTGTCCCTGGGCCTGGGAGTATAAAGTATGTATGGGGTGTATGAATGAGTGTACAGCGTCCTTTTTTCGTGTGTCCTGTATATGTAAGAATGTGTAGGCATGAGAGGGAGGGTACGTATGAGTGTCTCTGTCTGTCTATGTCTACTTGTCAGGTTGGGTATTTGGCTGCCCTCTGGCCTGGTGCATCTTCTTCCCCTCCGTCACTCCCCGTCGGTGATGGATGCTCCTGCCTGCGGGGTCCCGGTTGCGGCCCGGCTCGGTCCTGGTGCATGCCTTGCTGGTCTGGTGTGTCGGGCGGCCACTGTTTCGGGCCGACGTCCTCCTTGGATTGACTGGGGTACCTCTTATGGGGGTGCTGGGGTTGTAAAGTAGGTTGGTGCCGTCCGGTGGAATGGTGGGGACCGTGGCCGGCGCCCAAGCTCCTGACAGTTTCATGAGTTCTACTGCCTGGTCGGTTCATCTGGGGGGACTGTCCGGCATTGGCTGGACCTCAGATCTTGGCGCTGTGCATGGGGCGGGATCTGGACCCGGGAGCTGGTAGATCTGGATGTCCAGATGCTGGCCGGGCGCGGCGTACTTCCGCTGTGGCTTTTACTCTGGCTCCCTGGCGTGTGGGTATGTAGGGGGGGGGGGTCGGGTTGTCAGCGGTGGGTATTGGTCCGGGGGTGGTGGCGCGGTGTGTTGTCCGTCGGTCGGCTGCGGGCGCCTCCTGCCTTGTGGTGGCGGGGGATCCCTCTTGGTGGGTCCCTGGTCAGGGCCCTGCTGGGGGGCGGGGTGCCCCTGATCCCCGTGGCCTCCGGGTCCTGTTCCGGGCCCGCCCTGGCGTAGCCGTTTCCGGCGGAGCCCGTGGGCTCGTCCCTGCGATCTCTCGGGCCCCAGCATTGTGGCTGCTTGGTGTTCCCCTGGGGCTTCCATCTGTTCCTCTCTTGGTGGGTGATCGGCCCTGCGCTGGTCCGCCTGCGGCTCCTGGGCTCTGTGGGACTCTGGATGCATGCGTCTCCTGCCTCCTTCATGTCTGTGTCAATTCTTGTAGGACGGATTGACGGTTCCTTACACCAGCTATCAATCACTTGCATGGGGAAACCTTATTCAGACCTGCATGCTCGCACACACACATAGGTGTGGGGACATTGATGTGGACGGACATATCTTGAGCTGAGGTTATCGTCATTAGTTAGTTGTTACCAGGAGTTTACCAGAAACATTAGTATTGTGTTCATTAATCCATGCTTGTCTGTACTGAATGTGTCATTTTTAGTTTATATTACTGGATCTGAACTATTGGTGTGGTTCTGTTCAGTTTGTTGTTTTTGTATGTTTTTTTTTTTTTACCGCTTCTCTGCCGTCCAACAGAGGCAAACTGCTAGACAGGACACGTAAAAAAAGAAGAAAAAAAAAAAAGAAGAAAAAAAGAAGAAAATAGATTATTAAAATTATGTTAATCCCACAACAGAAATGCTATAATTATTCCTGATTTTAAAACAATAAAGCACATTGTATTAATATACAATAATTCTGATTCAGATAACATTATTTGGCACCGGCTGGAATGTGAGGCAAAAGTGAGCAGCTTAATGTGCAAGTTCTGTCATTTTAAGGTGCAGAAGAAAACCCAAAACAACACACTAATATAATCAGTCAACTGCAGGTAGGCTATCTGTTCCAATCAAAGATGCTGCTTTTAGTTGCCCAATTGTGATTTTTAAACATTTACCTTTATAAGAATGATAGATGTGACTCATTTGTTTACACATTCTGTATATCTGGTTTCTGTTATCAAACATATTTCCACAAAGCCAGATTTATCTTTCTTTTAACCTAGAGAGACCTGTACTCGTCTCGCGTCAACAAGCTGAATGAAAGTGCACATATAGCCGAAATAACTAATTCTACACTGCTGTGCTTTTGTGATATCACTGCTTTGTAGACACTTCTTACATAAAGACAGTGGACAAATCCCCCCAAACCCAAGCTATTGTTTAAGTGCTTGTACAACTGTGTTTGTAACGAAGCCGGGTGTTACAACCCTCCCCAGATGCTATGGTTTTGTTGAAGGAGGTGAGGCAGCACAGTATTTGAAAGTGGTATTCAGATTGATTTGTGAGCAGGTTTCACTAAATAAATTTCCCAAACGCCCCGTAAAACAAACCTGGGAATAGTAGACACAGCATTTTGCGGCAAACGTTCAAATAACAGTCAAATAAAATTAACAGAAAGTCACTAACATAAAATATTCCAAAAATCTAGGACAAATCAACATCCCCATAAACTGGCAACCACCCGCCCCCTTTTACAGTGTGTGGCTTTTGAAATCAAGACGTAAAATCCACAATGTACCACTGTGCTGATTGTACCGTGCTTTTTTAAATGTTTCGCTTTACCTAATGGTCCCTTGTCCACGTCGGGATGAAAGTTCAATGCAAACATTTAGTCTGATGATTAGAAGCTGAATTAATCAATAAACATGCGGCCTCGTTGTTGTGCAAGCGTGCTTCTTTAAGTGAGTTTTCAGTGCAGACTTGTAGCCTTCTTTTGTACAGTAGCGTGAGGTTAAGTAATGCTATTACAACAAGGCATTTATGTAAAATTACATTGCATTGGAGAAATTTTGTTGTATGTATGCCATTTCTGTGTTAGTATCCATTTTTTTCGATAGATGCATACTGTAGTAAGGTTAATGGTGAAATATTGTTACAACATTCAAAGTGGTAATATTGTGTCATGCTGGAGTTACTGACAACCGTTTCAACCACTACAACAAAATATCCACTTTATTTATGTTATCTTAAAAAAATACTGATTATTTTAGAAAGAGTTCCTTATATAATGGGAATACTAGTACAATGCTTGCCCTCCTCTTCTCCCTTTTTTTACTTACTGATGCTAATCAAACATGGCCTTTGGTGTCATTTAATTTATCAACAATCATTTGCATCAGTAGCATCTCACAGTGGGCAAATGATCTTTTAAATTTTGACATTAAAATTAGTTAATGCATGCATTTATGTATGTATATATATATATATATATATATATATATATATATATATATATATATATATATATATATATATATATATATATATTTGGTAACAAGATGATGGTGTAAAACTTTTTAACTTTTAAGGTTTAGGGCTTGTTTGTTTAGACCTAAGGGTAGATTCAAGCTATAGGAGGACTGCTATTC
This sequence comes from Apricaphanius iberus, assembly GCA_028564705.1. Classification (NCBI taxonomy): domain Eukaryota; kingdom Metazoa; phylum Chordata; class Actinopteri; order Cyprinodontiformes; family Aphaniidae; genus Apricaphanius; species Apricaphanius iberus. The sequence goes on along the minus strand of JAPXFQ010001507.1, from coordinate 613,528 downwards.
TATTCCTTCCCCTGTGCCCTGGTTTCCTTTGGGGATTCTGGAAACACAAAAAATTTAACAAGAATCAATATATGTGCTTTTATTTATGACTGAGGTAAACACTTTTTTATACGAGTCTTCAGGCATCAGTCCCTGACAGATGGACCACTTTTCATCCAGGTGTTCAGAGTAACACCTTTAATAGAGTTCCATTCCATCAGACCTAAACCACAACTAAACTGTGCTAAGTAGCACTGAGTTAGTTGTATGTATTAAATTCTTCAAAACTATAGTACTCTACATTTATGTCTACATTTTTCAAATAAATTTTAATCACCTGACGTAAAAACTGATCCTAAAAATACTGTCCTCATGCTGACACTATCTTTGGTTTTACTGGCAAAACTGTGTCAAAGGTAGCCTCTTTGATATTTATTGGGTTATTAAAATGTATGAACATGTTTAAGTATACAGATTTATTGTTCTGATAAATGAAAAACACATTGAATTACCTTGTGTTGAAAGTGTGCTATAGAAATAAAAGTGCCTTGCCTTGATAATATCAAACTGAAAGCCAAAAGGAGATTTGTATATAAAAAAATAACACTGCACATTTTCCATTGTCAACCTTATCTGTTTTATGTTTGCTTACATTACCAAAATATTTCCATTTGCAGGAATAATTTTAAAACAATTTTTAGAATTTTCTTTTACCCTCGTCGAAGGTTCACTTTCACTAAGATTACAACGAATGCCAGATTATAATGTCATGCATTGTAAGATTATAATTTCACAACATTTGATTTTTTGATGAAAGCACACTTGTAGACATAGTTTAGGGTAACACCTCAAACTGGGATATCATGAGAAACACAAGAGTATTTTAGACCTTCACATCTCTGGTTTAGCCCCTGGTGAAATTTCCATTTGCCTGAAGGTGACACATTCTATGTATAAACTAACATGGAAATGTCCAGTCATTCAACTGTTCAAGAAGGAGGTTGGTACTGTGTTTTAGAGATGAGCATGTTGTGGTGCAAACACAAAATTATTTGGAAAAATGCTCTCTGAAGCAGGTAAAATAGGTCTAATTACCCTCAGTGAAAGGAAACCTGAAAGGTCACTCAGCGAGAAAGAAGCCATTACTTTAAAAGGAATATCATAAAAGATACATCAAAATTGTCTGTTTTTTCTTTTTGAATGGTGAATGTTTCTCAGTTATTTTTTATTTCAAAATTTTTGGTATTTATAACAAGATTTGGTTGATTTATTTTTCAAAGGTTAGTAGTGGGCAGTATAAAAGGTATTAGGAAGAAATTATGTAAGTTTAGCCATAGGTAGAGATTTTGACTATTTGACTACTGCAGTTATGCATTTTGAGCTATGCCTTCATACTTTGTACCAGATACAAGGATACTGATGTCTGTGTTTGTTTTCATACTGGATGTTAAAGCTTAATGTTTGTTATTTTTCATTTAATGGAAGAGAAACAATTTAAACTTGAAATATGTTTAATTCAAATAGATACAGGTTTGTTTTGGGCACTATTAAATGTATAAATAAGAAACCAGGAAAGCAGACTTTGAACTTTATTTTCATTGTATTTGGCTTTTATCTTATTTAAAATATCTTATTAATTTATGGTGTGAGACTTGTTATGTTGCATTAGTTTGAAAAGAAACAATAGAATGTGTTTTTTTTTGGATATTTGACTGTATTTGGGTATATTCACTGATGCAGAAACAAACGTGACGGTGGGAACCGTGCCCGGCGCCCAAGCTCCTGCCAGTTCCATGAGTTCTACTGCCTGGTCGGTTCATCTGGGGGGGCTGTCTGGCATTGGCTGGGCCCCAGATCTTGGCGCTTTGCATGGGGCGGGATCTGGACCCGAGAGCGTGTGTGGCTTTTAATGTGGCTCCCTGGCGTGTGGGTGTGTGGAGGGGGCCGGGTTGTTGGCGGTGGGTATTGTCCGTCGGTCGGTTGCGGGCGCCTCCTGCCCGGCGGCGGGGGACCCCTCTCGGCGGGTCCCTGGTCGGGGCCCTGCTGGGGGGCGGGTCGTCCCTGATCCCCGTGGCCTCCGGGTCCTGTTCCGGGCCCGTCCTGGCGTAGCCGGTTTCCGGCAGAGCCCGTGGGCTCGTCCCTGCGATCTCTCGGGCCCCAGCATTGCGGCTGCTTGGTGTTCCCCTGGGGCTTCCATCTGTTCCTCTCTTGGTGGGTGATCGGCCCTGCGCTGGTCCCCCTGCGGCTCCTGCGCTCTGTGGGACTCTGGATGCATGCGTCTCCTGCCTCCTTCATGTCTGTGTCGATTCCTGTAGGACGGATTGACGGTTCCTTACACCAGCTATCAATCACTTGCATGGGGAAACCTTATTCAGACCTGCATGCTCGCACACACACATAGGTGTGGGGACATTGGTGTGGACGGACATATCTTGAGCTGAGGTTATCGTCATTAGTTAGCTTTTACCAGGAGCTTACCAGAAACATTAGTATTGTGTTCATTAATCCATGCTTGTGTGTAGTGAATGTGTAATTCTTAGTTTTTATTACTTGATCTGAACTATTGGTGTGGTTCTGTTCAGTTCGTTGTTTTTGTTTGTTTTGTTTTACCGCTTCTCTGCCATCCGGCAGAGGCGGAGGACTGGGATGTTTTCTTGTGTTCTTTGTTTGCCTCCCTGTCTTGTGTCGTCAGTTCGCGCCTCTGCTGGTGCGGTTTCTTTTCTTCACCTTCTTCCTTTCTTCCTTCTTGTCTCGGTTTCGTGTCCATGACTTCAGGAAATTGAACCCTCAGTAATCACTAATAAAGATTTTTTAATACATATACATCAAGTGGAGTATTACAGCGAAGCTGTAAAACTCTGCTTGGGAAAGTAAATCTGTTGGGCTTGTACTTGGTACTCAAACACCAATTCTGAGTGGCAAACTGCTAGACAGGACACGTAAAAAAAACAACTAAAAAAAACAAACAAACATGTCATTACAGTTTATATGACAGCTGCAGAGTAGAATTGTCATTGTTTTAATGCACACGTTTTTCTTTCACTAATCACCTTAACAAAGCTTTTCTGAATATTTTGTATTTCTGCCCACATTAGACTGCAAAGATTAGTTTTGTCCTTCATAGGTGAATTTTGACTTCTTTTGAAGAGCAGAATATCTGTCATTCTTTTTCAATTTTTGTGATACCAGGCTCCATTTGTATCCATTGGAAATGCTACATTTTTTTGGGTGTAGCTTGTCCGACTTAGATCAGTGTTTCCTAGCAGGCTGACTGTGCTTTCTGTAGCCATCAACAAACAATAAATTTGAGTTTTCTGAAAAAGTACAAATATTTTGTCTCTTATTTCTGAAAGTGAAGCTCATATATTAACTGGTTATTACACACTAAATAAAATATATTGCAATATGTTGTTTCTGGTAATGTAATGATTACAGATAGTGGAAACCCACAATTCAATGTCTCTGCAAGTTCTAGAAGATTATAAACTGTTATTTTAAACAGAAGCTTAAGGGTTATGAGAAGTATCTTCATTCCTACGATTTTCGTAATTTGGGTTTTTTGTGATTTATAAACCATACAGTAATTGACAAAATCACAAGACACAGATTCTTGAAAAATCCTTCTCAACATCTAATGAATTTAAACAATAAGTAGTCTTCACTTTGTGAAATAAGTGACTAAAAATATTTAACTTTTGAGTTGTAAGATTACAAAAAGCTCTTTTTATACTTTGATTGTGAGTTATAATTTTTCTCCACTTTACATTTAAATGATGTTAGATAAATATTATACTTTTTTATTAGGGTATTGTAATGTTAAAGTTGGAAAAGAAAACAATAGCAGCTGGATTCAGACACAGAATCCTCCTCAAGCATAGTATCTGGACACCGTGAACATGGAAAGCTATTTGTTTCTTGAAGTGTGTCTGCTGCTGTTTCTCTTCTAGGACTGGCTCAGTAGATTTGGCTACCTCCCGCCCCCCGACCCAGTGACAGGCCAGCTGCAGACCAAAGAGGCGTTGACCAAGGCCATCAAAGCCATGCAGAAGTTTGGAGGGCTGAAGGAAACTGGAGTATTAGGTATATGCACCTGAGTTCAGATTTAATCTGTACTATGACTGTAGATCTGTTTTGCTTTAAGACACCAGAATATCAAGCTAAGTAGCAGTGGTAAAAAAATACAAGTGCTAAAATATAATGCAGTCCTAGCAACAAAAACACTGAGCTTTCGAAGGAACCGAATCAATATCTGTTAGACGAAACAGTGAAAGGTAATATTTATTTGGATTTTATTTACCGGGTGGTATTACATTGCACAGCTGTCTACCCACCACAGGAAAACTTGTAAATATGAATCACACTTGCTGTCACAGAGAGGGAAACAGAAAGGAATGACAATACCTCCTCGTACCTACTGTATGTGATTGATGATGCCTATACGCGGGAAACAGAACAGTATATTGATTAGCATGCATTCTCCTATTCTCTCCATGCACTACGCTCATAACTTCCTGCAATTCACACTGGCAGTCTTACTCCCTCATAGGCACCACAACCCTCCTCTGCAAACAGTGTCATCATTTATTTCCCAGAGATACCAGTAATTTTCAGTTGTAAAGGTTTGGGGGGAAATAAGTACTGGATGGCAGACATCTTGAAGAGTATTGTAAGTAGATATCTTCCAGAGATTGTATATTTTAGCTCTTATTCAAAATGCCTTCTGTTGTTGCACATGTATGTCTGCATAGAAGGAGCTGAAATACCAAGGTTACCAATGCAGCAAATTGTAAATATAGTTCGAGCCGTGGTTGTAGATCAGATGCACCTCTTTTAAAAGACACTAAAAGCATTAAACCTGTTTTAGTACCTTTATAAAAGTATACATATTGCTTGAATATTGTTTATATTTGTATTTTACTGGAGTTTTATGTGACTGATGTAATGTAATGCATTATTTTGAAGTGGAAGGAAAAAGATACATAGTTTTCAAAATGTTTACATATAAAAATCAGAAAATTATGATGTCTTCAACCACCCCTTGCTGTTATTACAGATGTGAGTTTATCTAAAAACGTTTTGACCAGTCAGACTGGGAGGGGAACATCTGTGGGTGTAGCTTTTTTCAGTCTTGCCACAGATTTCTGTTTTAATTTAGGTTGGAACTTGACCGGACAATTCCAGCACATCAATACACTTTGACCTATGCTTTTCCATTTTTGTACGTATTTTTGTCAGTCTAAAGTCTTTTTTGGGCTCTAATTCTGCTTCTAGTCTTGGCCTCTATTTGGTTCCTTCCATCTTTCCATCAACTCTGACCAGCTTCCTTGTCTCTGTTAAATAAAAGGTTCCCTACAAACACGATGCAGTCATCACAGTGTTTCATAGTGGCCATAGACTGTTGAAGGTGTTGTGCAGTATTTTTTTTCTGCCACATACAATTCCTTCCAAACTGATGAGTTCAAATTTGGTCTCATCTGACCACACAACCTTCTTCCAGATGTTTTATGTGTCCCTACAGGGTTTGTAGCAACAATAGAAGCTTCTTTTTTGTCAATCAATGGCTTTCTTGCCACTGTCTAGTAAAGGCCAGATTTGTGGAGTGCACGACTCATAGTTGTCCTATTAACAGATTTTTCCACCTTGGTTGTGGGTCTGTGGAGCTCCAGAGTTGCCATAAGACTCTTGGCCACCCCCGTGAGTAATGCTGTGATTACACAGGATTTATTAGTGGTACCAGAGCTAAATAAAAAGGCATTCCAAGCTTTTTATTTATTCATTTAATTTGGAAAACAAAATTGGAGCTATGACTCATTTACCTTCCACTTCACTCTTGTGCAAAGAACTGCATAGCTGTTACGGTTTGCAATATGACAAAATGTGATACATTTTACAGGGGATGATCGGGTTTAAAAAGCCCTCTGAATAGAGCTTCTAAAGTTAAAATCATGGCTCGTCATTTTCTTTTTTAACTACTTCCTGTCACCTTTGCTGTCCTTTAGACCAACCCACACTAGGTCTAATGAAAACACCCAGATGCTCTCTGCCAGATGTCTCTGATCCCAACGCGATGGTGGGGCGCAGGAAACGAAGCTTGAACACACAGAATAAATGGAATAAAAGGCACTTGTCATGGAGGTAGGATGATCTTTTTGACCAACTTTAAATAAAACCTCCAGATCATGCTTACCTTAAAAGAGATGGCAAAGCCTGCAAACAGAGCAAAACGTTATCTCTTGCTTTTAGAATCACCTTTCTATTTTTATGAACCAACTGTCATTTTGCTGCTACGCAACTTAAAATTTCATTAAAAAATGTAATTTAATCATTCAGTTATTGTTCAGTTCAGTTTGTTATTCACTTTATTTACTGTCATCTAAAGCAATAATTCCCGAACTTTCCATTCTCTGACCCACTAAAATAAAAATTTAAGAGGCCCGTGACCCCAACTCTTAATGGCACATATACATATTTTTTTTCAGAGTCACTTCAAAAGTGTTACAATGGCAATATAACAGACATCAAAAGCCAATGTATTGAGTAGTATGTGTTGCTTATCAATTTAAGTCCTGTTTCTTTTTTATCTTTTATTCAATTTATAGAATGCAAATGCTTACTTATTGCCATTTTTGATATTGATATTTTTTCTCAAGAGAATGTCGAAACCCCACACTTTGGGAACCACTGATCTAGAGTACCGTATTTTCCAGACTAACAAACGAAGAAATAGATATGATGCCGCTTTTAAGTTAAAGGCAGTCAATCGGGCTTTTAAAGAAAAAAAAAAGAGTGACAGCGGCTTCACGTACCGCTGGCAGCACTGAATCAATAATGAGACGTTGGCGACGCCAACGTGAAAAACTCTCTTAATGCAATAATAAGAAAAAAAGCTTTCAGAAGTAATAAAAACAGATGGCCCAAACTTGAAGTTTTTCTTGAAGATTGGATGAACACACAGAAACAGGCGGTGGTGGCCCAGGTGTTCCCACCGTGTTGAAATGTTAGTAAAAATCAAAGCTTCCCCAAACACCAATCACTTTCCCGACAATCCCCTCTGCAAACCCTTACATTTGGTAATTAAACGTTAAAGCAGCTGTGTTTTTTAATCAAGTGTGGCTTGTATTTGTGCCCATTTGTGTTTTTTCCCCAACATAGGTTGTTGTATAATCAGGTGCGTTTTATACTCCAGAAAATACGGTACCCACTTGTAGAGTCAAACAGTAATATGTGTGCTAAATACATATAGGGCATTCCAAAAGGCCATCACAAAGAATAGCATTCATGAAGTAAAGAAATAGAGACATGATATTCAATAGAAGTGGAAATAATTTTTTTTAATTAAACTTCACATGACTCGGAAGACATCATTCCCCACTGTTGCACATGGTGGTGTCAACATTATGCATTATGTAGAAATAAAAAAATAAAAAATTCAACACAGGGGAGCTGGTCAGCGGTGATGGAAACATAAATAAAGCTAAATACAGGGCAATCCTCAAAGAACATATATTAGAGGCTGCAAAAGTCTTGAGGCTAGGACACAAGTTCGCCTTTTTGATGGATAATAGCCCAAAATATGCAGTCAGAATGGTTTCGTTAGGAGTTTGAATATGTTTTAGAATGTCCAAGTTCAAATTGAGAGCAAAAGGTTGAGATGCCGTGGCAAAACTGACTAATATAACTGACGCTGAGCTATTTTGCAAAGAAAGGTGCAAAAATATCTGTAGTACAGCTGCAGTAGCAGTTAAGGTTGGTTCTGGAAAGAATTGATTTTTTTTTCATGACCTCTTTTGGACCTTTATAGATTTTTTTTCCTAATAAATTTTAAAATCCATAGATATTTTCCCTCTACCTACTCACAATTATGCTTTCTGTATATTATATGTTAATCTATTATATAGACTTCCCGAGAATACATTTGATGGTTGTATTATATTTACAGTGCCTTTGTGAGGCACTGTAAATATGTTGGCATTGATGTTCATGAGCGATTCGAATGCTTATGTAAATTTCTATCTGAACAGATTGGCTGATAAAAATGCACACTGTCAGGGGTGAATAAACTAGGCGATGTTTTCCACTAAGTTAATGCGTCTTCCAGCTTGTGTAATGTGTGTCCACCCATGCTGCACAAATCAGTGAAATATAGAAATGCACACATGCTCATCGAAATCAACCATCTGAGGAAAAAATAATGCATAGGATATAGATGCACATACACACACCTACACACAGGAAAGGAATCATTGTTGAGTGGATGGATCCTCAAGGAGGCAAACATTTTCATAAAATCTTATCACATAAAAATCTTGGCACCAACTTCAAAATGTTTATTTCTAAGATATTGTTTTAGAAAAAGCTTAATTTGCCAAATGACTAACAACATAAGTGCTAAATTAGTAAAAATAACAAGCTTGTTTAGGGTGAAGGGTGTTTTATTATGCTTACCAAGATAATTGATTTTGTGCATTGAGCAGTAGTCCATTCAAGCACAGACTTTTTGTGATTACTCTAATTTTCCTGTCAAAACATTTAACATTAAATGTGGCTGGGAAAGGTCCTCCTGTCTAGATGTTGATGGTGGTGGGGGAGTTATCAGGGTCACTAAGTCCTCAAAATGATTTTTGTGATGTAATGAACAGGTGAAGGTTGCACCAGACATTTTAAAGACAACAGATTGATAAAAATCTCCAAGTCATTTGTCTGACATTATCTTGGACCTGGCTGATGGCAAAATTCTGGCTAGACCATTTGTGTTAATATAATACCCATGTCAGCGTCATCACATTTGACAGTGGGAAATGTATTAAGATATGGCATATTTAGAAACAACAGATTACTTTACAGGAGTGTTTGGATGGTTTTCAGCTACCTCATTCATTTATAATCAGAACCTGTGATGATACCAGAGAAAACTGCCCTAAATTTGCAATCCAGAAATTTTAAATAGGTTGAAATTAGTTTTCCTCATCTTTACCTCAAACCAAAGGAAATAAATTCAAGTAATTGTTCCTACACAATACAGTATAACACAACTGTAGCAGAGAAAGTACAACATAAGTATTTATAGTACTTAAACATTGAAGTAGGAAAGCAATAAATGCTGCTTAAATTATGTACAGTGTATCATACTCTAGTCAACTGTCATCGATTTTATTCTCATAAGATCATCCTCAAGTTACTTATTGTGAGACATAAAGGTGTGAAGGCCGATGCAGCAAGCCAAGAAATGATTAAATGAGAAGCTTTAATAGGTGTTAGGTTGGACAGAAGGAAAGCAAAGTCAAGCGAGATGAGGCAAGAAAGCAGGACATCAGGGCACTAGAGTATTGAAGAAACAGGTCGATGAGCGGGAACCTTCAGCTTCAGTGAAGGCTTTTGGAGCGGGGCCGGCAGAGTGCTGAGACTGTCCTGCTGCAAACCGGAACAGAAAACTAAAAGTAGAGATAGATGGTGAAGATCACAGGGCTTCAGGATGAAAAATATGCTCTGTGAACATACAAATCTGTTACTTGAAAAAAATGAGATAAAGTTTATCATACTTTTCAATCATTGTATTCTGTTTGAACTTCATGACTCTGGAGCAGGGGTTCTCAAACATATTTTTTTTTTTAATTCATCTGTAAATTTGAAAGTTTTCAACTATCACTATATTGACACATGTTGGAAAACATTAATAGAATATTTTTTTTTATGAAAACAATATTAAAAATGGAAAAAAAGCTAATGGCACTACATATGTGGTTGAAGGATGTGGTGAAATCGGTTCCCTTTTTATTTACAAGTTTACATTTCCAAGTTGCATATTTAATTCCTTGGATTTAGACTTTCAAAGAGAAAAGTCAGAGATTTCCTACATACTCTAACCTCAGAATCCAACATAGCTGCCCTGTGTAATGTTGTTCCCTTGTATTTCTAGTATTAAACAAAGATATTAGAGTCTACCACTTGCTTTCTGTTATGGTTAAATTAGGTTTAACCAGATCCAAGTTTTGACTTCAGACGGATTTCATTATTATATATATGCAGCAATAAATTTGACAAGAACCGAAGTAGGCAGCAGGCCAGTATTATGGAGCACAATAGCCAATGTGTTTGATAGACCACCCCCTATTGCTGCAGTGGACATAAATCGAGGAAAATCACTCACTACTGATTCCCAGGGATACGTCTGGCTCATCCAGCTGGAATCTGCGGAGCCGCACAAGCGTTTTCAGCTGCTGCTCAGGCTGTGAGAGTGATGAGTTCAGAGGGATGAATCACCTGTCACCAGGGGCCAGGATAGTCATGGCTTATTGAAAACAAATTACCTGGAGACTCTATCCCTGCAGGCAAGGCCTTGTTGAAATAATCCCACCACGTTTCTGAAGTCTCTCAGTCAGAGGATCAAACGGTTTTTGAGGGCATCATGATGTGAGTGTGTGAGTGTGGTCACATCTGACCTGGAAAAAGAGGTGGCAACTATCAGGAGCTGCTCGCTGTACTGGAGCAATGAAGTCAGCGTCTGCTAAAGGGGACCAGCTTGCAGACCGCTGTGAGGGTTTGCTGTTAAATAACTGCGGAATTTAGCTTTTTTTTTTATAACCCACATCCTGCTTCTCTCCATCTTGCGACAGCCAGCCAGCTACTGCCAATCTCCTGACCTAAGCCACCCGCAGCTTGGCTCTTTAAAAAAGCCTTTCTTTTTAGTGCAGTGGAAGTCGCCTTTTCACTTTCTCACTGGAAGAACAACACAGAGTTGGCTAGGGATGCACGATTATGACCAAAATAATAATCACAATTATGTTGATCAGTATTGTAATCATGATTATTAATCGTAATTATTCAGCCAGTCTCGTAAAATATATATTTTTATTGCAAAAAATAAAATAATGCAAAAAAGAAACCCAACGTGAAAACAAACTCCAAGACTTTTATAAGTACGAACTAAATATGTTATTTCAGAGTGCAATCTCAAAGTACAACTTAATGGAAACAGTTACAGCTTACAGTATACAGAAAAGGCCTAGGAGATTCCCTACATCTGAATCCTTAGTATGTACTACATGCTACGTAGCAAATACTACTCGCCTGTTGATGTAGTAAATACTGCGTAGCAAACGAGCGAGTTTTAGGTATGAAATCTGACGTATTGTAATAAAGTTTTTTGGAAGAAAAAAAAAGAAATCAGACATATTACTCCACCGTTTTGCGTGTCTCTTGACCCAGGTGTTTGTTACGTTCACCTGTTGTCCTGCCATCCACTAGCGGTTGTTTTGTCTGGTGTGACTTAACTTGAATGTTTAATCAGCTGTCAAAAGCTAGTGTGGTTGACAAGGCTGTAGGCTTAACATGAGGAAAGCTTGACTAATCCAGTTTAAGATTCTCTGATGGCCAACCAGTTTGGTTGTGTGACAGCCCTATATGCTCCTCAAACTACATTAAACCCGACAACCTCATTACCTTATTTTTTGCATGCTCAAAGAAGTTGGGGAACTGTCTGATCATGGGTGATCTCTATAAGACCTGAAACAGTCTATCCATTTTTTGGTGGATATTTAAAATCTTAGTGGGGTCTTTGTCTTATGTAAAGGAAGTGTGCTGGCAGACCATCCTGCAGATCTAGTCACTTTAAAGGCTGCTTAAAAAAAACCTTTAAAAAAAGACAGATGCTTTAAAAAAATAAATTAAATAAATAAACTTTAACACAACTAACTTATCCAACTTAAATTTCTGCTTTAATGAAGAACTTAAATGTTATTTGAGTCTACATCAAAACCTTTTAAGCTATATTCAACCTGAACTCATTTAATTTTAGCATCCACATTTTTTTACTGCATGCCGATTCTGTTTTTTGTAGTTTATTGATTAGTAAAACCAATTACTATCAAATAGTTGTTTATGATTTATTGCATCAACCATTTCTTGAATTGCTTTATTTTATGATAAAACTCCCATATAATGTTTGAATCTACTACAAATTTGAAGTCTGCCTTATTTGTTGGTTTCTGTGTGAATTGTCTGTTTGATGTTAACCAATTATATGTAAAGCCAGTAAGATTTTAGTACTGAATGTATATGTCTATTGATCATAGTTTCCCCAGAAAGGTACCATATTGAGAGAAACATAATGTTATTTTAACTCAGCAAAACAATGTGCCAGTAAGCAGAACTTTTAGCCATTTAAAAAAAATCCGAGGAGGTCATAAAAGGTGCACAAATGTTCCTCCAAAGTGTAGGATGGATGAATGGAAAGGTTTTTATGCTTAATTTGAAATGGTAGATGACATGTTTTATGAGTTCTGACTCCTGAAACCTAAAGTAAAAAAAAAATGTTAAGAACCTTACCAAAAGATCTGTCTGCAAAATCATCAGACACAATTATCTTCACCTGATTAACGTTTATATATAATTACAAAGATACTTAATTTGTTTCAAATTATCAGGCTTCTGTTTTGGGGTAAAAAAGGATAAGTAACCTCAAACTCCTACAGATCAGTGAAAACGCTTGCATATTTCATTTCTGTTTTTGCTCTTACCTCCAGAATTCCCCTCAAGCTCAAACAATTCCCATCTTTTCCCTCTTGGTCGTCTTCAACTCACTCTTCTCCTTCCCCATGTTTGCCTGTTAAGCTCCATAGCAAATGATCCTCTGTCGGTCCAGGACTGCCTGCCCGATAGTGTCAGGGTATTCTTTGATGTAAGCACTTCTTTATGTAGGTATTAAATTTGATTGATGTGGAAGCCTCTGACAGCACACTCATTTCTCAGATATTTATTTGTAAGTCAATGATGAAGCTCTATTGCTGCTAAAAAGCCCTCCAGCCACCGAGCAGCTGATGACTCCTGCTTTGTGCTGGAGCCAAAATCACCAGCGTCTGCATTTTTGACTAAGCCATGCTTGCTAATGCCTTTATCGCTATATAAGTTAGCTTAAGTCATGATTAGGATAATATGGAGAAAACAGATATTAATGCTGCAACTGGAAAGCCATCGGCTTAATCCATAGACTTGTTCTTTAAGAGCTGAAAAGCAGATGTCAGTGGATTGCATTTGTGCTCCTGCCCTTAAAATTGAGATTGAAGATATTTAGTCATTCACTGCGCACTGGAATTTCAGGTATTTCTATAAAAACATGTATCTTTATCATTTAAAAAGCATTTTGAGACCACTCACCAGGAAGGGATTGTTTAATGAGAATATGTGCGACCTTGTCTCTCCTCACGTGGTAAATTAGAGCAATGGCCACTGATGATAATAATTCCTCCTTAGGGAAAGCAGATTTTTTACACATGGATGTGAGAATTAAAGCAGGGTTTAATTAGCATCAGGAGCGACAGCAGTTTCCGTAAGTGTTGGTGGGCAAATAAGGGCTGTCCTTGTAGCCATGTAAAACCAGAGATGCAACAAAAAAGCAAGTAGACTGTTTAATGCCTAAAATATGGCCCCTTTGAGAGAGTTTCAATGCCTTTGTGAGTTCTACACACTGAGGTGTGAGTTAGTTTGCAGTGTGCACAAATGTGCATATCTGCTGAAAGTAAAGTGCCATGCTGGCTCATTGGAAACTACGAAGGCCTCTAAATTGTATATTTTCTTAATGATCAACAAACACAGTAAAGAAGAAGAAAAATCCACAAGCAGGACTTTTTTATTTGATTATATAACTGAAAATTCACAGGTCAGTGCAATATCCCCTTTTTTATTTTGTTTTTATTCACTCTGATTGTTTTATTTCTACGCTAGATTCCAGAAGATTTGAAGAATTTGCATCTGTTTTTTTAAGTAGCTCTTGTCATCTTTTTAGCCATAACCACAGGAGAGCAACATCTGACTCCCATCAGGAATGAACCACATTTGAAATGCCATTTCTAACTAAATAAATGATGAGAATGTTTTAAATGAGTCACAGTAGACATCCTAAAAAGCAGTGGATGATTCATCCCTTTAACAGGTTTATTCTAAGATAAACAAGCATTGATTGATGTTAAAATATATTTGTATATATATATATTTGTAAAATGATCACACTCCACATGTCATGATTTGTGGATTTTGTTCAGAATAAAGAAAAAAACTTTTAAGCTTTCTGGACCTCTATTACACCCAATTTCCATTTAATAAATGTAAAAATGGTTCTTAGTTTCTTGTCCCAGGATGGTGACTGTGTTACCATTGATCTCTAGCCACAGCCATTTTTAGTTTTTTTTTTAGTTCTGTTTAAATAACTTCTGCATCTGGTGTAGGGCTTTGACTTTTGCCCACAAATCATATTCAAAGTTTGTTTATTAATGTTAAAATGCAAATATATTTGAATATTCATTGATTATGTTTTGACCATTAAATGTCTTCAGTAAGAACGATGTTGGTATCAAACTTAAGTGCTGTTTGTTCTGTCCACCAGAGGGCAGTGTCAGTCAATGTTAATAGACTACATGCACGAAAGGCTGACTGGATCCGAATCCCCCTACTACGCTTGCTAAAAAATAAAAAAAAGGTGGGACTAGCCTCTCAAGAAATAGCCAATCATGCGAGAGAAGTTCTATCCAATCAGAGGCGAGGTAGGCGGGAACTGCCGATAATTACTGATGATTATGATACTTGCCAGCCGGTGGATGCGACGCTATCCCACAATGCAGCGGAAGCCCCAAAATCGTTAAAGAGTGACCTCGGCTCCTGAGGAACTGACAGCAATTGACACTGCCGCAATTCGGCATGTAAATGTGAATGTGTAGTGATGTTACCGATTCCTTTAATTGTTTTTTGACAACTGATTAAACATTTAAGTTGATAAGATGTTAAACAGGACCACAGGCGACCTTATGTATCGTAAACATCTGGCAAAATGGTGGACCAGTACTTCCGTTTTCATGCCTACTACTCGCTCGTTTGCTCAGAATCTGAATTGAAAACATTTACAAGCAAAAACATTTGCAAAAAAAATTCCCATACAGCTTCAAATATTAAGAGATCGGCAAAATTTGTTCAAGTATCTTTATTTTAAATTTTAATTGTAAAACATTCAAATTATATTTGAATAACGAAGTACGGAGTCAAAGCCCTAATTTGGAGCAATATCTACTGGAACATTGCACGATAAGATTTATTTTCAAACTTTCACAAAATTATTAACATAACCTTGTACAAAAATAGATAATGCATTTGAATTAAGAGATTATTTACAAAAATATTATACGACAATACGACATCAAATCAATATCGCTATATATAGACCAGTTCACCTCAATAACGATAAATGGATGATAGCTGCCCCTCCCTCGAAAAGCAAACAATTTTATTAATATTCGGGTCAGTGGCTTCTCTCATTGTTCAACTGTACCCTCGTTGCTTCAGTGTTTTCAGCGTTTTTTTGCCTCCGAATTATTTGATTTTGAGACCTGATCCGATACTTCTATCTTTTTTATTTACCTTATTTTAACATTTAACAATTCTGTTAACAAATAGAGCACTTCTGTGAGATAACTTTCACAATCAAGTAATAAATAACATAAATTATTCACTTTTGAACTTTGGTGCAACAGTACATGTAAAAAAATTAAATACAGAGGTGTTCAGGAAAAGGGCACCCTGGGGGGACTATGTCTCTCAACTGGCCTGGTAACGCCTTGGCATTCCTTCCGAGGAGCTGGACCAAGTGTCTGGGGAGAGGGAAGTCTAGGTCTCTCTGCTTAAGCTGCTGCAATTTGTCTGCTTAGCTTGCATTTCAAATGCATCTTTCATTTGGCTTGAAAGGGGGTGAGTCAGTGGAATTTTATAAAACGTTCCCGTTCTGTTGTTTTTATCAAAGTTATTTTTGCAACAGACAGCTCAACACAAGATTGCATCTGTTTCTGGTGACAACACGCAGTACAGCAGGCAGCAAAGTAGACCAATACTGGACTTTATACTAATGCATGAGACACAGAAACGAAAATTAAGCACATTTTCTCAATAAATTCTGTTAGTTTTAGTCATTACAGTTTCAGTTCATTGTGTTTCAAATTCTCGTTTTTATTTTCATTTCAGTTCACAAAACAGTTTTTTCAATTCTAGTTTTTGTTATTTCGTTCATTTTCGTTAACGATAATGCATCTGACCAATTAAAAAACAACACAATTTTAATACAGAAGTGTGGGTTAATTGAAAAGTATGTTTAATTACTGCTTAAGGTTTCTTTTTCGAAGTCCCTTTTAGTCTGTCAGACAAGCCTCATCTAAATGCATGTTCCTGTTTACCGAGGTGGACCTTTATATAGTTTTTACTTGCAGACATTTTTGACTTATATCATTAAAAGCAGATGTTTAGGCTCATTATCTCATTAACATAGTGTAGAATAATAGGAAGCTATGTGCCTTGAAATATTTTTTTTACAGTTATATGGTTGATGGTATTGTCTCTATAGCTCAATGTGAAGAATCAGAACATAAATACATAGGTTTGTATAGTGTTACCTACTTAGAACAAGCTGTTTAATAAACATCAGATCTGACTGCAATTGGTTGTTTGATTAAACATAATCAATAAGGCAGTTAGAATCAAGGTGTTTGGCAAGTCCACACTCTGTAAAGATAATCAAATTTAAAGGAGGCACCATGGGGAAATGTCTATAGCTTTAATTTTCATGCGAGTGTTGTCTCTGCATGTGAGCGGCGGCAATTCTCTGAGACTCCTTAGTTCATCTGAGATGCAGCGCAGGAGTGCTCTGACCTTGGCAGTCTTACCTGTAATTGCATTCACACACACACACTTGTACACTTGTGCACACAACATTTAGATGCACATACATGCTTGCATCTGACAAAACCCTGCACTCTGCCTCTCCATCTTACTCTCTCAAACACTCTCTCGTAACACACAGACTTACACAATCACCCTCCCTCGTCGGTTTGAATTAGGGCTAATCAGCGGGTGAATTGTCTGTGGAGGCGCTGATCCATTTGCATTGACCTTGTCTAACTATGGTTGGCAACGACGGTCACACACTAAGGTGGTACTGTATGAATAAATAGACCGTGCAATCCCATTTTGGTCAACAACTAGAGAAACTATGACATACTGTACGCCACAAGTTTCCCTCACAATAAATGGTGCGATTACATTTAGCAGTAAGTCGCTGACTGCATTTGCATATTAATGGCGAAAACCCAATTTTCAAGTGCCCATTTTGTTATTGCTTTGAGTTAACATTGAATCCAACCTACTATCGTCCATCTGCTTTGTGACAACATGTTGATACAGACATGTTTGCTAATTAATGCAATAATTAGCTTCACTAATGAACTCATTTGCATCACTAGATGGATTAAAGACATTCTGGTAGCAGAAGAACAACAGACAGCAGGCAAGTGTGAAGTGAATCTATGGATGTTGGCAAGTTTTCTTGAAAACCTCTGATGGGTTTAAGTGGAATAATCTGGTATGAAATTGTTTTCTTTTCTAAGCAAACAAACTCATATTATTTTACTATCTCCTGTAGTGCATCACAAAAGTATTTGTGCCCCTTGAAATTGTATGTTGAACTTTTTCACACAATTTGAAAAGCTTCATGCATTTGTTTTCACCCTCTATGAGATAATAATTTGTAAAACCACCTTTTGCTAAAATTACAACTGCTAGTATTTGGGGTATGTTTCTACCAGCTTTTCACATATAGAAACCACAATCAGATTTAATGTAGATCAGATTGTGATCAGATGCAGATTACCTGTAAAGATTATTTATGACTTTGATCGATAGTTGGATTTAGGTTTGGAGTTTGACTGGCTATTTCTAACACATACGTAAATCTTATTTACACTAAACCTTTTCACTGGTTTAGTCATCAGTGCAGTAAGGCAAACCTCTGTCTTAAATTGTTTTCTTTTCCAGAGATGAAATTCTATTTTAAAATTTGCTCTTTAGGCGTTTTTTTTTATTATTTATCTTCAGTGATTTTATTCCAGGTAATTTAGATTTTCAGAATAAATATTGTATGTTTATAAACAATTTGGCTAAAAACTGTTTCTTGCTGAAGACCTCATTAATGGGAATGATCCAAGCCAAAAAAACACAGAAAAAAAAACACACGATGTTAATAAGCACAGAGTGTATCAGACAACTAGTAATCTAAGTAAATAAAGTGGCCAAAAGTGTTTCTACAGTTGAATCCTGCATCAAGACTAAGCTGCCTATCCTTGTAGAGTCACAGGGGGCTGGTGCCTATCTCCAGTGGTCTTTGGGCGAGAGGCGGGGTGCATCCTGGACAGACTGCCAGTCTACCACTGGGAAACACATAGGACAAGCAACCATGCAAACACACAAAAACTTCCACATCAGAGCAATTTAGAGGGACCCGTTGACGTAACATTATTTTGGGGTGTTTTTTGCCTGTGGGAGAAAGGCGGAGTACTTGAAAGGAACTCATGCATGTGCAGGGAGAGCACGTAAACTCCATGCAGAAAGACCTCATGCCGGGATTCAAACCCAGGACCTTCTTGCTGTGCTTGAAAATAATTAGATATAACTTGCAGATTTAACCCCCTTTAGTTTCCATGTAGGAAATTATAATCCATGCTTTTATCTCATCTCGTTTAGATTATTGTAACACTTTCTTTTGATTTGTTTGAGTAAAAAGAATCTCAACCGTCTCCAATCATTCCAGAATACTGCGGCAATGCTTTTAAACAAGACATGGAAAAGAGAGCATATCACACCTGTTTTATTCTCATTACTTTGGATGTTCATTTTAGAATTCAGTTTAAAATGTTTGTCCTGACTTTTAAAGCTCTGTGCGATTATGCTCTTGTCTACGTATCTGATCTTTTAGAACCCCACTCACCTTCCCGCAACCTGTGATCAACTAATCAAAATCTGTTGGTAGTCCCAGGAACTTGCTTTAAGACCAGAGGAGAAAACTGTTTTAGAGCGGTGGCCCCCAGGTTATCGAATGCACTGCCTCCAATTTTACGTCACCTTGACTGTATTTATGCTTTTAAACAGAAACGTAAGACACATTTGTTCAGACTATCTTTTAATTAGATTTTAAATGCAGGATCACATTTTCTATTGATTTTATCTTATTTTTAGGTTTTTATCTTCCTTGTTTTACTTACATTTGTCGGAGAAGTTGTAAAAATCCTGATACAGAGCATCAAGCTACCAAACCAACTCAGGCTGACTTTAAATTTGTGTTGTGGTCAAATTGTACAAAGAGATTCCATCCTTTTAGGTATGAGGTAAAACAAAATCCCACTTGAACTAAAAATGTTGACCCCTACACTAAACCTTAAAAGGTTCTATGATGTGAGGTTTGAGACCAAATAGTTCAGCTTTTCACATTGTCATATGGAGAACGGATGTTCCACTATGAGCCAGGACTAAAGGAAGACATTTATGCTTAACGACAGAAGGAAACAACTACTTTTTAAATGAAGGGGGGTTTGTTGGCCTTATGTGCACTGCCTCTGTCTGTCCGACTGCCTCATATTTATTTCCCATTTTAAATGGAAATAAATGATCAGACATTGCATTTTTTATTACAATTTAGATCAAATTTAGAAAGTTTTTTTGGTGCTTATTTTATTTTAAATTTTACTGTCCTGATAAAATTTATTTTTTACAACAATATTTCACTGGGGACCTCTCCAAGGTTTACCCTGCCCTTACAATTGCTGAAGAAGGGCCCCAGCCCCAGCTTCAGCAAACAATATCTCCATATATGTTACTAAACATACAATCTGCTGCAAGGTGTCATATTTTTTCTATGAATATACATGCTTGTCCTCTTTTAATTTAGCTTCTTTTTACTTTATTTTTATTAAGAAAGTTTTATTCTCTTATTGCTGCCAGCAAATGTGTTATAAATATTTGTACATTGGGTAATTAAACTATTTATATAAAACCACCACTAAAAATCTCCAACGCTTTAAATATTTTAAGTATGATTGTTCAAAATATGCTGTGAGGTTAGAACTAAATTAATTCCATCTTTAATACAGTAAAATATGCCCAGAAAAACTGAAACATAGAGGTGAAATATAACTACCTTTTGATGAAAGCAAATCAGAGCAGAAGCACTACTGATTTCTTTAAATAGTATAAATGTATATATTTTAATGTATGAATGAAAAAACCTACCCCTACAACAAAATTAAATGGCAAGATCCTTTTTCTATGTACTTCAGACATTGAATAATAAAGCCATCTCATCTGTTATTCATCATAGGATCTCTTTTTTGCTTTCTTAGAGTGAGAACCTTCCCCAAGGATTCAGCCTTACTCGGCAGGGACACAGTTCGAGCCCTCATGTACTATGCCCTGAAGGTCTGGAGCGATATCGCACCTCTGAACTTCCACGAGGTGGCTGGAAGCGATGCAGACATTCAGATCGACTTCACTAAAGCTGACCACAATGATGGATACCCCTTCGATGGGCCCGGGGGCACAGTGGCACATGCTTTTTTTCCTGGGGAGAGATTCACTGCGGGCGATACACACTTTGATGATGACGAGGCCTGGACCTTTCGATCACCGGGTGAGAAATTTCAACTCTGCGTGTCCATTTTAAACGCATAAAAAATTGTTTGGTAAGTTACGTGCTGAAAGAAATTTTGAGTCTAGGAAAAGTGATATATGGTTATAATCTGGAAAACATATGCATGAGCCTATAAACCCAGAAGATGAAATAGCCAGCTTCCAGAAAAACCTACAGAAAATAAATCTTTTATGTTTGAAACTGAAACTCTGACTGCACCTGTTAGACAAGCTGTGCTTTTGTCTGGTTTGTTCATGATCCAGATTTTATAATTAGCATTTCATTTGTTTGAAGTAACAGTATAACATTCAATAGCCTGTGTGTGGTGACTAAAGCAGCACTGATTGTTATCACAAGCTTATTAGGATACATAAAAGGCATCCTTTTATTTTCCGCAGCTGCCAGAAACAAACAACTCACATGAACACGCCCGCTGATAGCCATTAAATCTGTTTTTAGCAATCAGCAAATGTAATTGAATTTCTCTGTCAGTTTTCATCGATTCCATTTTGTTGTGCCGTGGGGTTTGTCTTCTACCTTGAAGTTTCTGGGAAGTGAGAAGGCACCCTATTTTGATGGAATTTTGAATTTTACAAATGTAATTTTTTTACTGATGGTATCAGGAGCTACCAATCTGTACTAGAATGTAAAGCATGCATGGAGAACTGTAAGGTTACTGCTTAACAGCTTTGCCAGTGTGTGATGATCAGCAGAAGTATGACACAATATGAAATAATATATTTTGTTCAGGGTTTTAAATATAATTTTGTTATAAAGCCTTTAATTTTGTCTTTTAGGTGAAGTTAAGTAGTGCACATTTTTCTGTGGCACTCATATTTGGATTTAGTGTTCCATTATCTGCTGCTTTCACTGTCTCACTACCCATCCAGTTTTTGTTCTCGGCCTGCATCAAAGAAATACGCAGTAAACTGCAGGACAGCACTTTCTAAATCATCACCCTACCTGGAACAAAGAAGCAATTCTTCATCCTGTTTCAGTGAATGGTCCTCCAAAGTGGTTAAGTGCTTTGAAAGGCTTGTCTGAATCTATAAAATCATGTCTTCCACCTGTTTTAGTGCCATACTGGGCTAATATTCTCTCCGATGGACTACTCTTCTTGACACACGCTGTTCGATGATTTCAGTTTGTATGATAATTTTAATTGGGAAACTGACCTGAAAACTTCCTCTGCACCTGGCAACTGATTGCTGAGAGATGTTGCCGACTGCATGGATCATCTCACTCAACTTGTAGCTCTCCAAGTGCATGTGGTCAGCACCACAATTTGGTGTAAAGCGAGTGCACAATGACCGTTCATCATCATTCAATTTATTGTGGTGAAGAAATGTTTGGCATTAAAAACAAGCAAGCTTTTCTGATTTTTTTATTTTTATTTTGTTAATAAAAGAAAAATACAGAACAAAAAATACATATTACATGCTGCTATGTAGCAAACAGCAAAGTTTTTCTCTCTGAAAGTTTTACATCTGTATAGTAATACATGCACCACCACTTACTGTATCCATACATTGGCATATAAATGCGGTGAACCCATTAAAGGAACAAGACGGATAAACATAAAAAAGAGAATGAGAATGCATACTTTGCTTTTGAAGTTATTTTGAATGGTAAGAAATAAAGCGAGACATGTTTGTTGTGTCTGGTAGCTGAAAGTGCTAGGCTAAAAATAATTTTAATAAGATCCTTTGAAGTATTACACATCATATAAACCTGATTTTTTTTAGTAGAAATGCTGATGACCACAAAAAAATTCAGTGAGGAATAAAGCACTGAACCAACAGACTGTGATAAAGTTTACCTCACTAAAGGAACTGAATGTCTCTGCCAAATAAATGCATTGCAGTGGGACCATGAACAAGTGATTAGGTTTGGCCGGTGATCTGATTCTAACAAAAAAAGTTTAATTTTATTTTGAATTTATATTTTCGGCTTTTGACATTTAATTTTTCGGCTTTAAAATGTCTGGTTAAATTTTTGTCCGTGATGCAAAAATAATTTTTCTGACTAAAATTATAGAAAAATGTTGTGCTTAAGAGCCACATATTCAGCCATACCTTCATGAATTACATCTGCAAATGGTTTGTGGTTCTTGGCAGAGCATTGTCAAGGGTGATCAGATGACCTCTACAGAGTTGCTCTCTTGTTTACTTCCAAAGCATAATTCTTCTATCTTCACCTCAGATAAGTGCCACGAATGCACTGGTTTATCTACATGATTCATCAGTCCCAGCCAACCTCTTGCATCAGGCCATGGTCTCACTCTGATGCTTGCATTCCCATTACAGGCCTGAAAGCCTACTAACATCCAGACGAGTAGTAACTACTCAGTGCTGTGCATGAAAGTCGCTGCATGTCTTCCCATGGATGTCTGAGATAACCAGCATTAGTTTTCAGCTGTATATCTTGCTTCAAATTGAACCACATAGGTCACGTTTTACTCCCTTTGTGGATCATTAAAGCTCCTGCATCTGTGACCTTAGCCGTAATAACAGCCTAGCGTGGCACCTGCAAGACATTTAGTTTATTTCTCCCAGCATGTAAAAACCTGTGTAAGAAGTCATGTAAATACTCCCTTTTGGGGATCTCGTTTGATAGACCAATGCAAAGAAGTGTTTAATTCTAACTGAAGGAAAGTCACACACGACTTTCTTTTACTTAAATTATAGTTGGATTTTGGGTTAGGATTCTGTCAGTTTTATCTTGCAGACAATAAAATCCTTGCTAATTTATTTATGCATTAAAATGGACAACTTTAAACAAATTATCAATGAAATGTGATTTTACTGGTTGGTAAAAGCAATAAAAAGGGTCAACCGTCCGGAGGGGTCAATACTTTTTACAGGCACTGTATAGTCTGTTGTTAATTTTTTGCTATGAGTGTGTATAGTCCTGTAGACCTTCGCTTGGGATGATCTGTTTTCTTTTGTTGTTTTTTTTGTTTTTTTGTTTTTTACAGAAATTGAGAAATAGAGGACATTATAGTTTTTGAATTCTAAGCATGAATAATAGAAAGTCTTTAAAAAAACAGCCAGCCTTTAAGAACAACTATGTGTGTTATCCTATTTGATTTACCTCATAATCCACATAATCCATTTTTATGTGACATTAATGATATGGACATATATCTGGTACATGCAGTTATTGACTTTGATTCAAATCTAAAATATGCTGTCAGAATCTTCTTACTTTTATGACTTTAGCCTGATGTATGTATACACTCTCCAGACCTCTGATCTTACATAATAATTCTTCTCTCAAGAGTCTGACCTAAAACCCAGAGTAGAAGTGAAGATTAATTTGTATGCTAGTGATTATGCTTTACTTCTAGTTACATTGATTCAGTTGTACTAGTACATTAGGCCTTGTCACAGTTTGAAAGACGTGTTTGTACTTACAGGGTTATATGATTGTAAGCAGAGTAGAAAAGACGAGATGGATTACATGCGTGTTCTTGACCTTTATCTATTCATCTTTTCAAATCATCCAGTTATCTTGGACTATATAGAATAAAATGACCCTGTAAATATTTTCTTTTATCTGAAATTAGTCAGCAGTGGAGACAAGACAGCATACCTTCTGTCATTTCACCTTGTTTGATTTTACTACTTTAAAGGCTACTTTCCACTCTGTGATAAAAGGTGGAACACTGCATTATTAAAGCATATGACATTTTCATTAAGATACTGTATAAGATGTAGGCGAATTAATTATCTCCATATAATTTTGTAAAGGTATTCATATGGCTACCAACAATTAATGTTAACTTCTAAATTTAGGTTTTTGTTAAAGTATGACTTAAAATTGTAATATAGGTCAAGATAACCAGCTCCCCTACGGTCCTGCATGGATAAACAGATGAATGGAATAGAATACAATAACATTACCCTTTATTGTCCCACATGAAGAAATTCAGCTGTAGCAGCAGCAAAGTGAGTATAACCATTTAGATTGATGGATGGATGGATGGATGGATGGATGGATGGATGGGTCAGGATAGCATCTCTTTAAAATTATGTGTTTGGTTTGTCCCCTAAATGAGCAGTAGCAAAAAGCACACTTGATTTCTTAAGACTTTTCTTAAAATACCTTTCTTGAAAATTTTCCATAAAGGCCAGATTTTAGCATTTTGTAGACATAATAGGTGTGTTTCCACCATCGGAACTTCGGGGTAATTTGACCGGAACTTCCCAATACGCCTTGATCGAGTCAGATCAAAAAGAAACACAGCAACAAGCCGTGCTTATTCCATGTCGATCTCTTGTTAGCTCTGCTGCTCTGGTTGCCTTTTTGAGCTGATTAGTGACGCTTATTGCTGCTGAAACGGTAATAATTTATGGAGGTCTTTAGCTGATTCCTTACAAGGCCGATTATGTATGGAGAAACTGAGGTTGAGAGGAGTGGGCCAACAGATTTCCCTGTTAGAAAAATATCTTGTTAAATTACCCGATAGTGAAGACTGGCCTATTGTCACACCTGAGTGGGGAATATTTGCAGTACCTACAGCATTGCCATGGTAAAGAGTCAGTTTATGTGAATAGCAATGTCATAGAAGGTTTGTAGTTGTGCCCAACTCTTGCCCATTTCAAGATTGAACAGCGGTCTGTGAGCTGTT
Organism: Apricaphanius iberus; assembly: GCA_028564705.1. Lineage (NCBI taxonomy): Eukaryota > Metazoa > Chordata > Actinopteri > Cyprinodontiformes > Aphaniidae > Apricaphanius > Apricaphanius iberus. The sequence goes on along the minus strand of JAPXFQ010001507.1, from coordinate 588,431 downwards.
TAAACCTTGGTATCGGTTTGAAGAAAGTGGTATCATTGCATCCCTAGTACTATTCCAATACTTGGATCTGAGTACGTGCCAATTCAGTGTACCTATAAGGTGATACTTCTACCACACACAAAAAAATTACAAGGAATTGTAAGACAAATTTTCTTCTCTGCTTGTTACAACAAATGGTGGTGAATTAGACTAAAACTTCAATTTCTGGTGAAAAATTAACATATTCTGTGAAATTATTGCAGTTTCCACATTCTAAGTTTTGGTTCATGGTATCAACTTTAACTGATAGGAGTATATTAGAATGGTATTGGCCATGATACCAGATACCAGTAGCAGTATCAGTGCATCTTTAGATATTACTCTAAAAACGTACCCCCTACTTCGCCGTCCCTCAGTCCTCTTGTTTCTGTTTGTTCATTAATTGCGTCTTGCAAATCTCAGAGGCCGTCACAGAACAACATATTTATACTGATATTACACAGATCAATTTATTTACTAATCAAGCAACTTTTATAGACAGTTGGTTGCTCTTGATTATCTTTACTTGTATCAGATAAAGGGTGTACAAATGTATGCTGCTTTTTAGATTATTTGAAAAAGATTTCAAGCATGGTTTCATACCACGTCACAACAAAGTCTAATTTTGTGTTGCGACTATCATATAATTTTACAAAACGATGAACTGAAATTTGTGGCTAAAAGTGAAAAAATGTGCAAATGTTTTACGCGTAACACCTCCCTAGCATTTTCCAAATTATCTCCATCAGTAAGAACATCAAATTTGCCTTTAAATGTTTAGCCTCACAGTTAACGTTCTAAACCCCCATTTTCACACTTTTTTGTTTGAGAAATACTATAGCTCATGTTTCTTTTAAACCATGTTTAATTGTAGTATTATTTTATAGTATTACGTATTGAATGTGAAAGAGTCACAGTTGTACACAGTTTACACACTCAGTAGCCTTTGAGCAGTCTTCCTGTAATGCAATTTTTGTCAATTTAGACAAATTTTTAATAATCAACTTTTCCTGTGGATCACAGTTGATTAAAGTAATGAGAAAGAAACTGGAAAAAACTAAAAGATACCCTGCATCTTATTTACATCTGCTTGCAACTGAATGGAAAGCCAGTGAAAGGCAGTAGTTTGATTGTATGCAAGCAAAGGTGCATTAGTATCAACCGCAATGCAAGTGGAAAAGAAAAGCTTTGATACTAGTCATGAAGGAAATAAATTGAGACATTGTAGTTATTAATTGCTACAGGCTCTGGCTGCATTACTATGACTGTCCCACACCATTTCCTTTGTCTACTAGTAATTTCTTCTGGTAATTACAGAAATGATTGCTGCTTTCTGTGCTTTCAACCTACAGTCTAAATCTCAGACTGAAAAGTAATCCTGGAATGCAAGTTTAGTAGCTGCAAATTGACATTTACGCTTAGTAGCAGTGCCTGACTTGAAGCAATGGGGTACGGTGTGTCAGTAGCTGATTTCAGCCAATTTTTGCAAATATGTGTCAAGAAATTGCAACCAGGGTTCCCAAAAATGTAATTGATGTAATTTTGTCAAGTGTCAAGCCGATATGTGTTCTCTCATCTTATGGGCTGAGTGGAACATAACTTAAATAACTTGATGACAGTTATTTAATTTTTCAAGGTGTGCCATAATTTACAAGGGAGAGTTTAGAATCTGACTCATATTTTGGCTTCGCATCTCAGAAGCCTGTCGGAATTCATCAAACTTTGATTAATATTTCAAACTTTTTTTATACTCCATACAAGTTTTTCATAAAGTTATTATGATTCAAGTTTCTTCTAGTAAAGATACATCAATATTGAAATTTGAGTTCAGATGGAGATTGGATGAAGATAAATACTTCACTATACTTACCAGTAATCTAGTACATATGAGTCCTGCAATTTTCACTCTATTGATAAAACATGCAGCAATAAAATAAACATCTATATTACTATATATCCAGTTTAATCAAATGATTATGCATTTATTATTCAGGATTCACTATACATGTTGTTTTATTTGGACAAAACTGCCTCAAACACTGAATCTAATAAATAAACAAGAAAAACACAATAAAAATACATTAGTTCACTGATATATCTGGTCATACAGTTATAAACCCTGATGTGTTATGATTTTGCTTTTTTTTCTATTTAATGCATGAAAGAGATGTCCTATGTGTTGGGTGTCAGCTTTTCATGAAATAATCAGGGATTCCACAGTGCTAGCTATAGAAATACTTGTAAAAACAATATTTAGGTACGATAGAATATAATGCAATTTAAATGTCCTTTATTGTTCTCAGTGGGGAAAGTTAGCCATAACAGCAGCAAAGTAGAATCACCCATGAATAATTCAAACAAGAGTAAGTATAACAACAGGCTGTACAGTAAATAAAACACACCATAAAACATATCGTAGCACGTTTTGTATCTTACCAATTAATATATTTTACCTTTGACTTTGTGTAAGAGCACTACATGAAAGTACCAAGTAGGATTTAGTTTATTTTGCATTTTAAGTTGTTATTCATGGATAGTTGACTTAACAGATCTGATTACAAAAAAAATATATATATATTTAAAGTAATTCAAGCAATGAATGCTATTTTGATTCATTTTTTGCTAGTTGAAATGCATTTGACATTTTTCTAAAAATAACTTTTTCCCTGAGAGAAACCGCTGACTTAGAGTAACTATTTGAAAACGGTATTTTCTTGTGTCAGTTAAATCACAATACTTTGCCTTATAGTTGGGTATACAGGTAAGGCCAAAACTGTCAATACTCTTGGCAGATTTAGATTTAAAATTATTTTCATATAGAAAACTATAATTAATGCAATTCAAACTTTCTTTTAATTGCTGGCCAACTTTTTACATGTTGTTTTATTTAGTTTTATTTATTTGTATATTGTTATTATTATTATCATTTTTTCAGTAAGTATGTCATTTTAAAAACAAGGATATGAGAAATGTAAGCTTAACTGTATCATAAAAAGATACCGCTTTTTATGTTGTCTACCACTCACAACAGAGATGGCTTTTCAGATCCCTTTAAGGTACATAAGAACTAAATAACCATGTTAAAATATAATAAAACTTAGCTGTGTGTGTATACTTAGGAAAGTGGTTTTATTTTTAAGACTTACTGGAAATACTTCTAGCATAGCCAATTTTTGAAAAAAAAAAAAATCAATCATATTACTTTATTAGCACCAACTACAGATTTTCTTACATGTTCATTAATATATATGTTAAAATATATTTTTTACCTACTTTAGTCTTTAAGAAGTACATTCTGCATATCCTGATAAACAGTCCATTTTTTCTAACATTACAGGGCTTTCACTTCATTCACAGGTTATTTAATTTTACTGTTTAGTATAAAAATCTCATTTAACAATAATCAAATGTAACAAAATATATTACCAGATTTTGTTTATTATATTTGGCTTCTAATGAAAGAACAAGATCGTTGTTATAGTATGTTTATGTCAAGGCTATAAGATGAAATCTGAAACCAATAGTTTGAATTGTTCATATCATTATTTTGTCAGCAAATTTGTTTTGTTACTTTAAGCTAATAAATATTCATCTTTTTGAACTCGACCTTTTTGCTTTGATGCAACAGTGCTAGGAACTTTGGCAACATTCAGTGCCACTGTTCAAACTTGTTAAGTCTTTGTCCCTTGAATTGAAATTTCGGATTTTCTATTAAGACCGTCCTCTCTCCCTCAGTGTATACTTCGTATCACCTTTCCTCCCTTCTTCCTATGGTCCTGTATATTAGATTTGGCTTCATGGCCTCTGTATTTCCCAAGTACTTTTCAATGGAACATAGCACTAAAATGCTTTTAAAGTAAGGCCAAAATGAGGTAACAGAATGCAGATTTGGTCCTAACCACCAAGGAGCTCTAAGCTAGCTTGCTCCGACATGCATGCTCTCACATGTTTCAAATCTTTCCACCATCCATGGTTTTGTCTTACTTTGCAGAACCAGACAAACAGTTTTTGGAAGCTTTGCTTTTTTTTCTTGGCCTAACATTCATGGTAATGTGCTCTAATGGCCTGCAGCTTCTTTGGGTATCTTTCCACACATAGATTTTGATTGGCAGCCCAGGGGCTCAGGCAGTACTACCACAGTTATCTCACTCCAGCACATCCCAAACTGCACTCGTAGCCACCAGAGCTGTCTGTCAAGTCAGTTGGTTTGCAAACCATAGACATCAGAACACTGGGATAAAAAAATCAAATCTACCCTGAGCTGTTTCCACTAAAGAAAAAGTGAAGAGCCATTCTGATATTTATCAAACCTGAGGGGGATGAGTCAAAAAGTAGATATTAGTGGTTTTATCATTGTCTAATTATAATTGGGTTCCTAATGCTCTCTAAGTGGGCTTTAAAGATGTTGTACCCTCTCTTACCATCCCTCTTTCTTTGCGTTTTATCAAAAAACATATGTCCTTATCATGCTTTGTATTCCGCAGTTCCAGTTGCTTTGAACTTTTTAATTATTGCTCTACCACTTAATATAGGCTCTATTGTCTCTATTTTCTAAAGATCAACAAACAATTGCTTTATGAACTATGAACATTTGGATTTGATAGATGGGTTTGGTCAAATAGCCCTTTGTCACTTGAGTTTATACCCCAGGGACAGAGGATTTTATAGATTGGAAATTAAAAGGTGATTCACAGTATGATCAACTTGTGCTGTGTTCACACCTGTCTGCGCATCCAGGCAGCAGGGAAGCTAGATTACATTCAAAGTCTATGGTAGCTATGCATGAAGTGTGCGTCAAGCTGCCACACAGCACAGATGCCCGGTGCAACGGGCATCGGTGTGTCCAAACAGCTGCTGCTCAAATTTGTTGACGGACCATCCGACCAGCTGCTGCGTAAACTTGGGAAAACCTAACTTTGAGGCAGCAAACGCGTGGCGTCAACCAATCAGCATCTCTTTGTACTGACGTCAGATGAAAATTGCGCTGAAACCAAACCTCATCCATACGCAGATCATGGAGCAAATTGTGAAACTCTCCAACGCCTCTGAAGAATGGGATCTATCCGCAAATGGAACCGATGACAGCATCGTCTGGCTTTATTGAAAAAAGCCAAGTCACTGTCTCGACATTATCCGTCATGTTGTAAACAACTAGCAACAGAAAAATCCCCCACCACGCACTGACATATTGATGTGAACTGCTGACCCGAACTATTAAGTGTCCGAGAAGCTGGGTTTTATTTTAAAGGATCACCTTTTGGCCGTTTGAGCGATTTGAGGGCTGGAGGTGCTGACCGCTGTGAATACAGAATTAGAAAGTGAATCATTAACTACGAAGGAGATTAGTTGCACATATTTTAAATATTATTTAGCATTATTTTTCTCTCAAAATTTAATTTGTAGTTTTCATACTGTTAGGTACTGTAACCGTTAATGGGGGAAAAAAAATATTTCAACCTGGAGATTATTTTTAGCAAATATTAAGTTTGTTTAATCACCCAGACAAGTTTGGAGCTCCTTGGAGCCGTTCCACAGGAGTTTATATGGAGTCGTGATAATCATACATCCATGTAATGGGAGTCAATCAGGGCAGACGTTCTCCGCCTGTAATAAGGCATTATCTGCCCCAAAACACCTTCATTTAACCATATTTTATAGGCACAGTGTGATTTACTAAGCATAAAAATGTTTTTGCCAGTTATTTTAGCATCTATTTTTAGCACTTCTGAGAAGCCTGTCTTAATTTTGTGTTACCACATTCAACATAAGTTTATTATTGACAAACAAAAAATGTCATTCACACACAATATAACCTAAAAATTATTAACACTCTAATAGCCATAAACCTGACCATTATGTAAATATTTACCAGTTTTCCCCCCAAAGACACATCAAAACTCACTGTGCTCTCATAACTTCTCCACCTGGTGAAGATGCGCTGAGCGCACAGTGAGTTATGATCCTAGTGGATCCCCTTTAGTTTCTCCAGTAGTGTTTAACCTTCCTTGAGTAAAATGTAGTAATTATATACCAAAATGATAATTGGCATTATATATGACATTTAAAAAACTAAATTCAGACTTTTCAGATTACATATTTTTAAGATTCCTTTTTTTTTTCTACTGCAGCTTGACATTCAATAGAGGCTGTGATACAGTGTGATGCATTTCAACAACATTTGTAGAATAAGGACATTTTAGCAACCTAGTTCTGGACATGCTGCAGTTTTAATCAGGCTAACCCTGCAATACGATGTGTGCATGCAGCAGAGAGCAGCAAATGTAAACCGCATGAATTACCTTTATTACTGACAAACGGAATTCACAACATTCTAACCTAATTAAGTAAGTAATTAATTCTGTGACAGCCAAAGAATTTATACATATGCCCCCCCCCCCCCCCCAATAAAGACTCATCATTAATCACATGTTCCTCCTCTCTCTAGCAACTCCTCATTTAAACAGTGCTACTTGCGCCTGTTATGAATTGCTCACAAATTTTTAGGATAACACACTGGCACAAGTTTTTAGTGCTGCTCGTAATTTTTCAGTCATTATCAGGAATCCTGACAAATCAGTACCCATAGTACCCATAGTATTTATCAGAAAATAATAAATGAAATTTCTTATTTCCTCCATGTTTTGTCTTTCAGAGTCTCATGGGATGGATTTGTTTGCAGTCGCAGTTCATGAGTTTGGTCATGCCATTGGCCTGGTCCACACCTCAGCTATGGAATCCGTCATGAGACCATACTACCAAGGTCCTGTAGGAGACCCACTGAAATACGATCTACCCTATGAGGATAAAGTTCGTGTCTGGCAGCTCTATGGTAAAAAAGGCACCTCCATTTTCTCGCTGTTTGTGTGTGTGGGTATGTGTGAAAGGACACTATTGACTCCTGCAGGGTGAGGTTATTGATTAATGAGAACATGGATGGAGTTAATTGCAACTCTTTATGGTATGTGACCTTATCATACCATTCCCTGCTGTGAACAGGACTGCAATTGCGAGAATAATGATCATGAAAGGCTGCATGAAAGGTGGGAAATAATGTTGAAGGACAAGGCTGCAAGGATGGATGATTTCTTTTAGATGAGGGAAATTAAAGATAAGCACATGCATGCACAAAGACAAGATGACAAACTTTGTTGCTGCAATTCACCACAAAGAAAAAAAGACATCTGTCACATTGTTGGCGTTTTTTTAAATGCAATGAATCGACAAGACATTTATTTATGTTTTAACAGCTGTCTTTTTTTTCTCTGGAATATTCATCAAAATTCTGCAGGTGTGAGAGACTCTGTGTCCCACACGAATCAGCCCCGCAGCTCGTCTCAGACACCTGAGCCTCCCGTCCTTCTCGACCTTCCTGAAAATAGATCCACGCTCCTGTAAGTATAAGAAAAGTTGTATACTTTAAGTCATGTGCAAAAATCTACCAAAATCAAACTTGAGGTGATCTATGTACAAGTCTTCAACCTACAATTGTTCCTATTATTGGCATTAATGATCACTCTACAGATTGTGGCCAATTTTAAACATGACTTCTAAAGGCTTTGTTTCACCAATAGGTTTTCGGTTGCTTTTTTATTATTTCACAAAGGCCAAACTTGTGGAGTGCACCACCAACACACTAATCTGTTGGATTTCTAGGTCCTCAAGAGTTAACATGGGACTCGTCTATGATTAATAGTCTCCTTACCCAGCCTGTGACTTTAGGAAGTTGCCACACTCTTTTCATTTTTGGACAACGGACTGAGCAGACCTCCATGAGATGTTTGAAAATTCTGGTATTTTTGTAATATTTTCTCCAGCTATAACATGTCCAAAACTATCCCTGACCTGTGTAGTGTGTTCATAGGGTCAAAGAGCCCTCCGGGGCTCTTACAGAACAGCTAATTTCACACTGAGAATGGAACCGCTTGCATTTGATTTTGTTAAGGGGTGTGAGAGTAGGGGGGTGAATACAAATGCTAAACTCTTTAATTTTTTGCCTTTTTCAGCCTTCAACTTAGCGTCTATGCAATGCTCTAAATTGGAGTGTCATACAATCCGACCAAAATAGACTGAGGGTTGTGGTTATACTATGGTAAAAAGTTGAAAAGGCTTTTGCAAAATACTTTTGCAAGCCAACTGTAAGAAATGACTGATGGGAACCCCTCTTCTAATTGTACTAAAGCAGTTTCATGATTGACTAAAGCCTGTCATTAAATTGTCAGGATCAGAATTTCTTCTTCTCATGAGCTGATGGAAATATTATAATGCTTGCATATGTCAAGGTAATGTGCTACTTCATACAGCTAATGGAGTATCATTGCTAATTTCACTTTCCAAATTTTGTGACCATCTGGGCATTAACTCATCATTTGGCTTCAGGGCCAAATAATGAGTTAAGTCTTGAGAGGAGGGACATTTCAGAAAAAATTGTCAGAAATAGCCAATGAAGCATAAAATGCTTGGTGAATATGTATTAGTTTAGAATAAACTAAAAGAATAAGAAGAATCCTATTAAGGCCCTTTTATATAGTTAAGTAGAGAATTTGACCTAAACATTAAATATGGGGTACATCAAAGTCATAAGCAATAATCATACATTATTAGTCAGCCCTGAATGTGTTGTCTTGACTGAACAGAAGGGCATTAGGCACAAGTGATATGAAGCATTTAAAAGTCTTTAGCTGTTTGACATTTTTTACATTATGAATAATGTAGATTACTGTACATTGTAAAAGTATTTATACCTATCAAATTTTTCCAAATTTTTTAGGTTACGATTACAAACCTCTATGTATTTAATTACCTAATGTGAAAGGTACACGCAAAGTGGTGCATAATTGTAATGTAGAAAAAATAACATATTGGGGTGGAAATTTTGAAAAGTGTGGCTTTCATTCATTCATTCAGTTTTATTGTGTACATTTTTCTCTGTAAGTAAACTCTATACTTTATCCCTGAATAAAATTCAGCTTCGTCACCTAATTATTAAAAAGAGTCCACCTGTGTGTAATTTAAGTAAGGCTTTTCTTCTAAAGCTTCAGATGTTCGTGAAAGAACATTATAAGGAAACAGCATAAGAAACACAGAAGACAAGTCAGGGGAAATGAACTGGAGAAGTTTAAACTGTTTTGAAGCTTTGAATTTCTCACGTATGAAAATTAAATATGCCATTTGAAAATGAAAAGGCATCTGCAAACCAACCAATCTGATGGTTGCAAGAAAAGGTTTTTTGCTTGGAATAATTTGAAAGTGGAAATATGTTTCTTCTTTCTTAACCTGTTATTTTATTATGTATTTTTTCTTTGAACTACTGGAATTGGACATAACTTTATAACATTTTTATTTGTCTGAATACATAATTTCCATAAAAATAAATCAGATAATATGATCAAACAAGCACTCAGTCCTTGAGCTGAGGTTTTACTAAATCCATTCATTACTCTTGACTCAGTTTTTGGATCAGAACTTTTTAATTTTACCAGATTAAAAATATATTGAAGTAGTGCTAATTTTACTTTGGTAAAATATTTGGCTACTTTACACACCTGTGAATACAGGTCAGTCATGAAAAGAAAACATGTTGGAGGTTGCAAAAGAAAGTTTCCAGCTTTCAGTTGGAAATTTACCACAGTCATGCAGTCAGAGCTAAAATAGAGGGACAAAAGCATATTAATGATTCCAAACCTAAATTCAAGTGAGAATCTGTGGCAGGATTTGAAAATTACACATCGCAGACACTCTCAAACCAGGACTGAAGAACAACTCTATGACAAAGAGTCTGTCACTGAAGTGTGATTTTGCACATTATTGACAAAGGCATGAGTGAATACCAATCCACACCACCAATTTCAGATTTGTATATATCATATTTTTTCCCTTCATAACATATGCTACTTTGTGTTGGTCTGTCACCCCAGGATAACATCAAAGGTTGTAGTTGTAATCTGACAAAATGTGTCAAAGTTCTTGGTTTGTGATTACTTTGGCAAAGCACTGAACAGTAACTTACCTAAAGGAACTAATTTAGCGTCGGTAGATTTAGTGTCTTTCAATTTTAGTGGTTTTAAGAAGGCAGAAATTACCTCATGCTTTGTCTTTGAGGCGGCATTTTCCAACTGCCGGTAATAAAATGCAAAGCCTTATGTTTATGCATCACCATAAGACGGCAATATGTGGCATGCAGACTTCAAAATTAGTAGCTGCATGTTTGAGCATGTAAATCAACTGCATAAGTAAACACATTGCGGTTCCTTTAGTAGCAAAACATTAAAATAGATGTGAGTGATGGAAAACAAAAATACGTCTGAAATAATTCAGATGCTTAATGTATTCTAGTTAACATGCTTCACATTCCAGTCACAGAGTAATAGTGTTACCCTCCTTGAAATAACCTTTATTGTTTTTGACATAAAGCACATCTAATCAGAGTAAACATTACATTAACCTTTATTGTATTATAATACCAAAAAATATATCAATAATTAATGATGTCTAAATATTAGTGACTGCACATCTATTGTTTACTCTTCAGATAGGAAGAATCAGGAACAGGCATGGTAATGAATATACAACTCTTTTACAATATATCATTAAATGTTTACAGCAAAACCCATTGTTATTTGTGGAATTTTGAAATATTGTGTAAAATGGGTGCCAAAAGTGTTCTCAGGGGGCAAAAGATAATTTTAGAAGTTTATTAAAAAATAAGATGGTTTTAGTATCTAATTATAAGCAGGCCTAACTATGATAGATGTAGGATAATATTTCAACAGGGTTTAATGTGGTAATGCAAACAGTAAATCTATAAGCACAAGCAATGTCTTTTACACCATGAATCAGTTCTACACTGTAAAGAGGCTAAAAAACAGCCTACTAGAATCCAAAAAGCATCACTTTTGTTGTAACTCCTGCTGATAATCCAGCTGAACATTTGTGAGGAGAGTTGAAATCTATACCTTTGAAAAGGAAGCAAATATATTTTAGATGGCTGCAGCAGTTGGCTCAAAGAGACAGTCAAAGCTACAAACTGAGAAATATCATAATGGGTTTAAAAGGCATTTGCAGAGACTGTCTTTAAATGTGTGCACCAAGAAAATGGGTTTAGGTTAGAAAGGGTAGGACTTTAGGCTTTGTTTTATTTGCTCTTTATGACTTTCCTTCATTCCTTTTTTTTCACTTTCTCTTCTATACTCTTTTTTTAATTTATTCTATTCTCTGTCTGTTTTAACCCTCTTTGTTCTCTTTCAATCTTACATCTCTCTCTCGTGCTCCCTCTCTCTCTCTCTCTCTCATGTCCCTGATTATTTTTTTATTTTATGTCTTTTTCCCTGTCTTTTATCTTCCCTTCCTCTCATCACACTAATCATCTGTCTCTCCATCATAATTTAGAAATTTAGAATAGAATAGAACAATATTTTATTGTCCTTTATTCTCTCCTCATTATTTTAATTTTTCTCCTCCTCCCATTTACTATTTCAACTTCTGCCTCCTCTGCCCATTCTTTCTTATTTTCTGTCCTTACATCAGTATTTGATTATCTCTTTTACAGTGTTGATCTTTCTTTCTTTCTTTCTTTCTTTCTTCACTCTCGTTTCATGCATGCTAAAGTGAACGCATACATAAATTAAAAAAACTTTGCCCGTAATCCTTGACTCTTCAACCCCAGAATGAAACATGGTTGTGGCAGTATCATGCTGTGGGGATGTTTACTTTACAAGAGACAGAGAAGCTTGTCAGAGTTGATGAGAAGTTGAATGTAGCTACATGCAGACGAATCCTGGATGATTTATTCTACCACTATCTTTCACTGTTCTTTTTTTTCTTGTCCTTAATTTCCTAGCTCAGGTCTTTCTAAGCCATATTCATGCTGTTCTTATTTAAAAACTATAATATCAGTGTCTGCTCTCCTCTGTATGAGCAAGCCAGAAAGTTAATTATTCATTCGGTCCAGCACTGGAGTTTTCGTTAATTAATGAACCATCAGAGGGCAAGTTCTTTGCTGTTATGTGTCATTTTGCGATCCATTATAATTTTGTATTAAGACGTTTATTTAAGCACGCTCGCCTTTTTAAATTAATTCTTTAAAACAGTGGGATAAGAGAATAATCAGACTCTGCTCTGAAATACACTGATTAAGTACCCAACACATTTAACCAAAGACTTAGCAACATAACAAAAGTGGACAGGGAATACATTTAATGTTCTATCCCATTCTGCATCTGTTTTTCATACTTGGAAGAGTTATAATTAAGAAAGGTAACAAATATACAGAGAATCCCCAGATTGATGCTCCGGTGTTCAGAATCACTTACTAATACAAGATCATGTTGCAGCATACAACCTTATTTTTACCCCATTCAATTGAAACAGACATTCACATTTTCTCACATCAGTGCAGTTGTATCTTTTTTTGGTTTGTATGCATGTAAATGACATTTAACTGATTTGGGTAAATAACTTCAGGTCCTCTAAACCCTATCAAACTATTGCACTATGCTTTTGTTTAAAGATCACAGGTCATGTAGATGATCAAGTAGTTAAAAAAAAGATTTCTCTTTACTTTAAAGCACAGGATCTCTAATATATAACGTTGTTCTTCTATTTGGCATCTTATTCCTTGCAAACCTGTTGAGTTATACTGGATCTGAAGTGTCCAACATAAGAATCAAAGGATGATTTGTGGCCCACTGAATGGATTTCCAGAAAAAAATCTTGTATGTTTAGTTTATTGTTAAACAAGAAGTAAAATAAAAAGGCACAAGTCAGTCATAATTTTAATTTATATACATATATTTTTAGGGCTCCCAATTGCTTTCAACTTGACAATTTTGGCATCATTCCATACTTTTTTTCAATTTCAACCATAAGTTAATTCTGTTATAACACAATTTCCCAGAACAATTATAACATGTTTTTTTCATGTGGGAAGATATATTTTCATTCTTTACATTTACTTTCTCCAAAACAGCTTTAAATTTTTAATATTTTAAGGTTTGTCTAAAAAATAATGTTGTGGAAATGTCCTCTCTTTACCTCTATTTTCTTGCAGGGTTTGGTTTGTTTTGTCAAGGGGTTGTTTACAGCCTCAGTCATCCATCCATCCAAGCATACTTTCATTCTATACTCATGAAGTTGTGCTTTTTAGTTATTGAATTGGTCTTTCAAGTAATTATTCTTGCAATTGTTCTGACTTTTTCAGACTGCCACAAGATGCTCCAGACAGGTGCACCAGTAACTTTGACGCTGTGGCCCAAATACGAGGAGAGGCTTTCTTCTTTAAAGGTAATTTTTAAATAAAGTGGGGGAGAGTTGTTTTTTTCAGTTTTTTTTATTATTATTGTTAACTAATGTTAACTGATGTGTAACTGATGCAAAACAAATTGCATATCAAATCATATGATCAGTAATGTAACCAAAGGTAAATGGTAAATGGACTGAATTAAAATAGTGCCTTTTCTAGTCACACTGACCACTCAAGGTGCTTTACAATATGCACATCTCCTTCTAAACTACAACCAAACTGCTGGGTGACTTGATTTGAATGTTCGGAGTACATACCCTCATACAGAAACTCTGTTGGTTAATGAAATGGCCCCAAAGCGTCCCTGTCGGCCCAGCCCAATGATGTAGAGACACACATTTCGGGGAGGTCCGGTTCCGATAGTGGAAGTGCGCCTATTGAGAACCCCATTAATCCTGACCAAATCTCCAAGTCCATTTGTAAAAATGCAGCCTCAAACCATCAAAGAACCTCCAACATGCTTCACTGCTCCCTGTAGATACTCATGTATTGCTCTACAGCCCTTTGACAAACAAACTGCCTTCTGTGACAGCCAAATATTTCAAACTTTGACTCATCAGAACAGAGAACATTTTTCTGCACCAATGTACCTTGGTTGCATTGGTTTTGATGGTTCTGAGCTGATGGGGTTCGGATTTTGAAAGATAAAAAGCTTCTAGTGTCTTTCATCTGCTGCACAAAGTTTTCTTTCCTTACCACTAAATCATTGTCATTGCGCTGGAATAGCAAATCTCGAAACCCCAGTCTGCATTGAAATCTTTGTCTGGGAGAGACCTTGATGATGCCGTATAACTACCTTGTGTCTTGTTGCTGAGCTCAATCTTGCCATAACACAAAACTATCTTGTACAACTTTACCTTGGTAGCAGAGTTTGGATTTTCCTAATCCAGTTTTAAGCCTTCTATACAGCTGTTTCAGTTAATAACTCTGTTTAAACCTAAGGGTGACATTGATTATCATTAGCACCTGTTTGGTATATTTAGGTTTTTTTATTTTGTGACTATAATCCAACAAAATCCATGACTTTCTGCAAGTGATGCTGATTTGAAAGCAAAAAGTAGTAACACAAGTATTAATTTGAATACATGGGTTTTTTTTTGTTTGCTAACTTTCTATTTTGTAAATTGGTACAAGTAAACAATCATTCATATTTCTGACAGCATTTTTTGTGTAGAGCATTTTTTCACAACTGCCTAAAACTTTTGCATGTACTATATATAAATCATAAATAGTAATCTGGAATCATAAAGATAGTTTAATGAAAAAGTGTTGTTTTAATTTCCATCAATAGCTTTTCTACGTATTTTAGTTGTTGCGGTTTAATAAATAAGGGAGATGCATGCATACAAATGCACATTCATTTCAAGTACTTCTGAAGACAAAGATAGAATAGAATAACAAAGTTCCAAAAACTAATTCCTCTGAGACAACAAGAGATAGATTATAATACAATTGGCCCGTCTGGTCAAATGATGAAAGTTTCTGTTTACTTAAGCTAAAGTCCAAACAGGAAAACCAAAGCAGGTTCCTGTAAAACGTGTTTTAATTCAAAGTGTTGATTTTAATTCCCTCTGGTAGCTTGCAAGAAAAAAGGTATTTACAGCTTTCAGACTGTGAAATATAAAGGGTCTGATCCAGGCAGCAGCAGGTGATAGTGTTTGAAACTGAGGGCCCAAAACAGGAGGGTTAAAAAAAAAACCACTTAATTATAAAAACTGGAATAAGACTAACAGAGATGCTGAGTCGCTGCACTGGCACTATGTGACAAAAAGGGACCCATATGACCAGCAGGGCTGATTGGATTGGACTTGCAGGTGAAGCCAATCATTCACATGCCAGAATAGTGTCATACAATTAAGCAGAAGGGGGGAAAAGAGAAAGAGCAAATTTCCCAGGCATGGCAGCAAGACGCTGGCAGGCACAACTGTACACCCTTTCCAGCAAATGCCTTCTGGCACTAAGTACCAGAGTTACAGCAATAAAAATCTCTAAGGGAAGGATCAGGGATCTTTGGGGATGAGACCATCACTCTTCTGGGCTATAATTCTTCCAATTCACCAAGAATTCAAGGCTGTGCTTAGAAGCTCCACTGACTGCCCATGACATCGGTTGATGAGAGAGGGGGGACGCAGGGGACTGAAAGAGACCATTTTGAGTTGAGAATCATTAAAGGAGGGATGATTGCAAAGAAAAAAGGCAACTTAAGGCAGAAGGCTCGTGTCTAATTAGTGGGAGAGAAATGGGAAAGTAAAAAGTGGTATTTTTCTATTTAACTTTAAGTAACAAGTCTTTTGATTTTCCGCAAGTTTTTAAAGGAAAGTGATTAAGTTTCTTGTCAAAGCATTCACACCCCTTGAACCTTTCCACATTTTTGTGGTGTTGTCACAAACATAGATATATTCTGTTGTGATTTTATGTGATAGGGCAACACATAGCAGATGTCTCCAAATAAGAAGTAAATCATCTTTTTTACAAATACAAGTGTGACATAGTCTTGTATTTTACACCTTTTTGTCTGAAAACTCAAAAAAAATCAAGTGCAAATAATTTTAGAGAAGTCATCTAAGTATATGGTGTAATTCACTTTGTAATATATGTTTATTGTAAAAGTAGCTGTTTTGAACTAAGATTGTGGAAAAATAAAGGCAGTGTTAGGATTTAAAATACATTTTCATGGTTTTAACATCTAACAGAACACTTTCAGTTTGTCATTCTGAAAATGGAAGGAGAATGGTGTGCCTTTAAATCTACAAAGCTGGCTGACTGGGCAAAGAGAGCATTACTCAGAGAAATAGCCAAGAGGGCCATGGTAATTCTAGAAGCTACAGAGATACACAGTTCAGCCGTGATAATCTGTTGACAAGACGTCTACACACCTTAGATCTCGCCAAAGAGTCGCAACAAGAAGATATATATCCAAAGAAGTCCATAGGATGTCAAATTTGCAGTTTGACACCAATCATGTGGGTAGACCGTAACCCCCAATATATACTGTTGCGTTACAATACTGTTGCGGTTTTGTTGTGACCTCTCCGGTTCAGACGCAGAACAGCTGCGCTGAGCTGAGATGAAAGCATAGACTGCAAGTTCCAAGCACAGCGAGCCCCCCCCATTTTATAGTTGGACAAAAAGGATTTTACTCCACATACTTAAATAATACCAAGTTAAAACAGTATAGTAAAACATTTTTGACAGGAACGACATAGATTGGGTATGCAAGGTATTGATAAGTGGCAAATAGAAGGTGCGCAAATAGTAAAGTAAACGTTAAATGTCCTGTACTTGTATAGTGCTTTATCCAGTCTTGAGGACCCCAAAGCTCTTCATACAGTACATTCAGTCATTCACCCAATGGTGATGGTAAACTACACTGTGGCCACAGCTGTTCTCGGCCACACTGACAGAGGTGAGGCTGCCAAATACTGGCCCTCTGACCACCACCAGTAGTCAATGCCTGTGAGATGTCTTGCCCAAGGACAAAACAATTGGTACGGACAGAGCAGGGCTTCAAACTGGCATCCCCCCCGACTGACATCATTGCAGAATTGATATATAAGAAAACTGAATATACTGAATGGTTGTACATAAAAAATGACACACTTTATAAAATTGTGTGACAGGACTTCATGTTTCATTAAATATGCTTTATTGCTTCACATGTATATTCTTGTAAGATGCCCTTTTCAGACAGTCACATAAATGGCAAGAAACATGAGACACTATGAGACCAAGAGGAGCAAATTATATACAAATTCTGCAATCAAAAAAATTGCATCACAGAAAACAATATTCTTCTGTAAAACTATAGATTGAACTTTCTTTTAGTTTCTTTTGCTATTCTGTCCTAATTTCATTTGTGTCTGGAACGCATTTACTGACAGTTAGATGAAAGCAGCATCAAGCAAGTGAAGGATAAATAGCATGCCATTTGGCAACAATTCACCAAATTAAATATCCTATTTATTTAACAGCCTTATTTGGAGAAGTTCTAACCCATTTTCTTCCGGTTCCTGTAGGGAAGTACTTTTGGAGACTAACAAGAGAAAAACACCTGTTGTCTCTCCGTCCTGCTCACATTCATCGCTTCTGGAGGGGGCTTCCTCCCAATTTGGATAGTGTGGACGCTGTTTATGAAAGACCAGGGGACCACAAAATAGTATTTTTCAAAGGTTAATATTTATTCCCAATTCAGAGTTACACTAGACTTATATTTTCTATTTTGGTATGCCGATCTGGTAGAAAATAGATATAAAGATATGTGAATTCATTATTTAATTGTAATGTTTGTGCTGAACCCTCAGGTCAAAAGTATTGGGTATTCAAAGACAATAATGTTGAAGAGGGTTACCCCCGTCCAATTAGCGACTTCGGCCTACCTGTAGAAGCAGTGGATGCAGCATTTGTTTGGTTACACAACGACAAAACCTACTTCTTCAAAGATGACCACTACTGGCGCTATGACGACCACTTGCGACACATGGACCTTGGCTTCCCCAAAGACAGTACGCTTTGGAAGGGGCTCCCGCTACAGCTGGATGATGCCATGAGATGGTCTGATGGTGAGAAGCCAGAAACATTCCTGCTATTATTATATTACTTAAAAGTGGATAACATGTGAACGTTTGCATGCTATACAGACACGTTCAATAAATTCCATTTGATTAATTCAACTTAATTAAATGTGGTTAAATGATTTGGGCCATTTGACATTCGCTGTAAAATCCATATAACATCATTCAGTTCAGACACTTTACCTTGGATTCATATTTTTTACAGAATTCAAAAGATATTTTTCAACCTTCAATTCTTAAAAGACTATTTCAGCTGCTGTTGCATTAGATATCTGTGCCAATCATTTTATTTCTTTACTTTTAGCATATTCCAGAATCAATTTAGGCTTGATTTAGTGTTTTTCCACATTTTACCTACTAAGTTGCTATGCATAAAATGTTGAGACAATCTAACCTACATTTGTTTCACATGAGCACAGGTTTATTACCTTCACCAATGACTAAAGTCTACTTCCATATATGCAGTTGGGAGAACAAATATATTTGACACACTGCTGATTTTTGAAGTTTTCTGACTTACAGAGCATGTAGAGGTCTATAATTTGTATCAAATATACTCTTCAACAGTGAGGGACAGAATCTAAAAATCCAGAAAAAAATACAGTGGATGATTTTTAAATAATTTTCATTTTATTTTATGACATAAGTATTTATTTGCCTATCAACCAGTAAAGATTTAGACTCACACAGACCTATTAGTTCTTCATTAAGAAGCCCTCCTGTTCTCCTCTCATTACCTGTATTAACTGTACTTGTTTTAACTTGTTACCTGTATAAAAGACACCTGTCCACACACTCATACTCCAACCTCTCCACAATGGCCAAGACCAGAGAGCTGTGCAAGGACATCAGGGATAAAATTGTAGACCTGCAAAACGCTGGGATGGGCTACAGGACAATCGGCAAGCAGCTTGATGAGAAGGCAACAACTGTTGGTGCAAATTTAGAAAATGGAATAAGTTCAAGACGACAGTAAATCTCCCTCGGTCTGGAGCACCATATATGTCATAGTAATCAACATAACATAGCAATTAACATACATTGTATAGCTTGTTGATTTTATAGTTAGTAAAACATACATGATTTTGATGCATAGCACGAGCGCATCACCTCAGTAATCAGCTTTGAGGATACTTCTCCAAATCTGGTAACAGAACCTGTGTCAGGACTGGAAAACATTACAAAATATGCGCAATGTGAGTTCGAGGACTCAGGCATCCACACCACAAACATTCAATGGGCTCAACGCTTGCTCAGCCTCAAGCTCTTCTTGACTTGTCTTGCTCTCCGTTGCGGCAAGGGGACGATTGCTTGTTGTTATGTTGCTGGGTTGCGGGGCAAAGTTACGCTGTGGGCAGTAGGGTGCAGTCTGTTCGGTGCAGAGCAGTAGGTGAGGACCCTGAATGTTTGGGGAATAGTGTGCAGATCTGTCATTTAGAGACGTAGCCTATTCCAAAGCTGAAAGTAAGGTAATGCCATGCAGCGTAATCGTATTTGTTTTACATACGATAAAATCCGCTTCTCCAGTTTGATAAGTGTCTTACTTTAATTTAATTATCATTTTCTGACATAAATGGATCTCACTATTGTAAGTTATTAAGTAGAAAAACAAAATCAGATGCTCCGCAATTTTAGCGGCTATATCCCTTTAGTTTCATTCACTTTAATTGGGGGTGGGGGTATGATATAATATATCTGATTTTACAATTGGATATCTTAATTTATCCTTTCATTTACCACATACTTTTTATTAGCAGAATACTAGCCGGAAATAACTAGCCTGTACATCCGGTCTGAACCCAAAAGTTAGCATTTCGTTGTGCACAGGGCCTATTAAGGCATTGAATAGTTAAGACACTAAATTAACTAATTAAAATTTTTGTTCAGTTATTTATTTATTTTGAGGACTGGTTTTAAATTTTAGCATGCATTGGCAGTTTCAATGTTATGTATTTTTTTTTTATTGGAGATAGGCATCTCCCAATCCAATACTACTCAGTCATTTTAGTTTAGGCAACTAAAAGAATTAATCCCATGTCCAGTACTGTGGAATAGTATTTTCTTACATATTTACTCAGGTATTTGACACACTTACATGTTTCAAATATAGTTATCTTTTTTAAAGAGGCTATATCGAACTTTTCCCAAAAAATAAACGTATCATTAGCCTTTTTGCTTTGACCATTTATGACTCAAACATCTTTTGATGAGCATACTGACACCTTGTCAGCTCACCGTGGGTGTACCTATAATCCTGAATCCAATTTTTCCCTTTTTCTGTCGGGTCAGATTTTTTGCGCGCTGTCTGTGAATGTGACGTATGCGCGTTCATGTTAGACGTTTCAGATCACCACTGCTAGTCAGCGATTAGCCTACACTCGCAAGCGGTGCAATGGATTGGACAAATACACAGAAGAAACCCAGGACAACTCTGACACCAGCAAGAACTCCACATAAAACTTCAAAAGGTAAACCCCTGACAAGTCCCCGGAAAAGATCGAAGATCGTTTTTGGCCACAGGTGTCAGTCGCGAGTTGAAATTTCAGGAAACTCCATATAGCCTCTTTAAAGGAATAAATAAATCCAAACCTACATGGCCCAATAGTTTTTTATGATTTTTGGTTCTGCGGGTCTTGCAGTAATTAGAACTGTGTAGCTTCAGAAATTAAACATACAAAATGTGGGTAATCACAGTCAATTCATGATTTAACAATGGGTGCAATTATATTTCACACAGAGCCTGGTTGTAATGGATAGCTTTTTCCCATTTAGTTTAAAAACTGCTCTTTCTATGTACTCTGATCATCTTTGTCTGCTATTAAACATTGTTGTGGGACAAACAAAAACATAGGATATTTAAATGAAAATACGCAAAATACTTTTTCAAAGCAAAGGGTGACCGGATTTTTTAAATATTTTTAGTTTTAAATATTGTACAAGGTGTTAAACTTGATTTCAAACTTCATTTGAAATTGTCACCTCTGCTAACTCTTTAATTGGGAATACTTAGCTGGAAGAGTAATCAAAATTATTATTTCCATTCAGATCTCTATTTAAAGAGCTCAATTTGGCTCCACAAAATCCTGTAAAAAACTATGGAAGAGTTAAAAGAAAATTTAACAATGAGTCTGGAACAACACATTTTATTACAAACCACAATATTAAATGAGGTAGAGATTTTGGCCACAGGTGCTGGCAGATCAGTTCTTTAACATTAAATCCAAACATGTTTCCTTAACATTTTGGACTTTTTTAAAATCTGCTAGTCTGTGCTAATGCCAATATTGTTCTGTATTATATCATTTATAAGTGCATTCTTGCACAAACACAAATTATTGTACAAGCTCTTGGAAAGACGACGTAACGACATGTGGCAAAACAGAAGCAATAAAACGTGCAGGTGGTCTTGGAAAATAAAATGTCTTGAATATAAACCTTTTAGAAAATATCTGCTAAAGTTTAAAGACTGAAAACTTTTTTTTCAATTACACTTGGTCAGTGTAGCGCAGTGAGGCTTTTCAACCATAAACAGAGTAAAAGTCTCTGTCAGGTGTCATGATTCCACAGGGTGTCACTGTGAGCTTTGTGGTCCCACAGGGAGCAAAGTTGTTAAAATAATCTAAAATGGGGTGACAGGTTCTCCAATCTAATCAAAAGGGTGAGACAGAGAAAATTTCTTCAGCCTTAACCCTTGCACACAGTTGAGTCCATCATGATCTGCTCCTCCAGATCTACCTTCTGTTGCAACAACAGGAATAAGCTAAAGCTTGTCTCCGACTGTTTGGATGTCACCGGAGCAAGACAAAAGGCTATAAAAGTAACTGCTGATTTTACTTGGTGGCTGCCCACTTGTTTCACTTCAGTTCAGCCCTCAAACTCTTTAGCCCTTTCATCACAATCACAGTTTACACCCACACAGGCTAACATCAATAGAAATACCTTTTTTCTACATTGTATTCGTAAAACTGGAAAATGTAAATTAGAGGTTCTGTGTTTGTTTTACTTATTTATTTATATCCGCAAGTTTATGTTTTCACAGATTGTATTTGAAGCATTGCTATTTGGACCCTCAATTTAAGCCCTCATTTGTTTAAATGCATGTCCTTGACATTGCACAGTGTTTTTTATTCTGGCTGGAAATTGAATTACATCTTACATCCAAAATGGAGAAGCAAGTATTTTTTATTTTATTTTTTTTGTATAGTACACTTCGAACAACAAAGTAATTCAAGGTGATTTACTTGATTTGGTGGTAGAGAAAAAAAACAAAGCATGATAAAAACAGCAATTTAGAAAAAGCATACGGAAACAAATGTACATAATAGCATAAAAACATCAAAAGCATAATTAAGTGTAAAACAACAATTAAGAATTGTTGCTGAGGTGGACTGGAGGCATGTGGGACATAGCCTAGTAGCAGAGACCTTTTATTAGAACTCCCAAGGCAGTCATTTTGATGGGTTTTATATTTTGAAGTGTTAGAACCTTAGATAAACGACTCTTATGTGGTCCTTGCTTCATGACTTTTCCTATTTATGGGTGTTCTTTATTTACATGTTATTATTTCAACAAAAAGAATTATTAAAAAATAACTTGGATTATTCATACCTTTAACTCCCACAACCATCATTTTTACTGCTCGATTATTTACATTGTACATTTTTCACATGGATGTGGGACAGCGACACTGTTGCTTAGCAACCAACATTCCACCAGCCACGTTTACCCTCTGGTTGTATTCTATATAAAATTGTTGTCAAAAACAGGTTTTTAGAAGAAAGTTGATGGTAAAACAGGCATTAGAAACACATCAGATACTTAATTATGCTGAGTCGGTCAGACACTGCTGATGATAACTGGTCAGTAGGAAGCGGCTCAGATTTTGACAGTGATTCAGAAGACGAGCACCCGCAGCCCCACGAAAAGAAGCCATGTCAGTCACCCAACCAACATTAGGGAAGTTTCTTTTCAAGGTTTGAATTCAACATTAGAGAAGGATAAAGTAAGGTAATAATTTGGACTAAAACGTTGAAATTAGTAAACTATATATCTCGTTCAAACTACTGGAGAACATCTGAGCATGGGAGAGAAGAGGAATGGTCCTCATCCAAAAGGGATGATCAGACCGTAAGAGCTGAAATCTTGTCGACAAAAAAAATTGTAAAAACTTCTCAACAAGAGCAGATGATACAACAGCAAGATTCATATAGCACAGATTTACAACAGAACTCAAAACAATAAACAGAACTTCTACCAATGCAACAACCTGCAGGAATGGAGTGATGGCTGAAACAGCTTGCAGTGTGATAGATGAGAGACATTTTATGGAGAAGGTTTTGGAGGGATTCCATTAGATGTCAATGTAAACTACAGCAAAAAAAGTTGTAATTTTGAGCTGGTTGTGCTTTGAGGAATTGGTAAGAGATTACATGTCACAATACAGAAAGTTAATTACAATTACTATTCATAATGTGTAAAGACTTATCCCTTACTGAAAACACCTGAGATACATTTTGCTTAAGAGAACACACGGAAAACACCAGATTTACTTAGATATATTTTTCATACTTTGCTTCAGTTTTCTTTCAGAGTTCAAACCTTTACTAAAAGATTCATTTCTCTGTATCTCAGGCCACGTCCACACTAAGCCGGCTAATGCCTTAAACGTATAATTATTTAGTGTACACCCCCCTATCGTCCACACTAACCCGGCGTCGTTTAAGGTCTGTGGCCGGATAACTATTAGCCGGGTAAGAGAGCCGTGTAAATCTTAATTCAACGGCTAAGCGAGCTAGTGTGGACAGCTTCCCCCGGATAATGAAAGGAAGTGGCGTCAATGAATGCTGCGTCAATAACAATATGACACTACAGACAAACACAACAGTGAAGAGTAATAAATCTATTTCGTCGTCTGTCCACACCAAAAACTCTCTCTTCTTCTGAGCAGCTATTGTTCTCTTCGGTTAACGGTACAAGCAGATATGTACTGTGTTGTGGAGCTTCTTGTATATATTGTGTAGGCGCTGGCGTCACGTAGATTATACGCGTGTTCAGTGCGTCTTTTCGCGCATGCCCAGTATTTGCACAGGTAGGTATGGGATTGCGCAATCATGGGAACTTAAACGGACCGTAAACGGGGCGTAAATGCTCGTGTTGAGTAGATAACATTAGGCGTCTAACTCCCCGTATAACCTTATCGGCTTAGTGTGGACGTAGCCTCAGTGTTTCAGATAAAGCTGTGTAAACTCAGTTGTATTGTTTAAGACCTCACACCAGCTCTTTATTCGTTTATGTTTCTTGCCATTAAAATACTTTTTTGTTGCCATGCAAAAAAAGGAAGGGACAGCTTTTCGTGCATCTTTTGTCAGGATTCCATTACCTTAGAATAGATTTAATACATTCATTTTTTTCTTTTTTACAGTGCTGATTCTCCCATTAATTAATCCCTAAAGAAGAACCATGTCATATTTGACGGGTAGTCTGGCTCTAGCTGTTAGAGCAAAGAGAAAGAGCTGCAGGGAGAAAAAAGTTTGAAATGACGAAGATGGGTCTATAGGTCTCTTCACAGGTCTTAAAAGTCAAAATATATCTGGATGTCAAAGTAGAATTAAAAATACAAGCAGCCGTGAACAGCCTTCGCAGCTTAGTGGCGTGACCACAGGACTTGCACAATGCCGACTTAAGACACCTAAACGCTTCTGCTGAGCCTATTGATTAGATCTGCATGACAAAGTCTTCAAAAGGCACAACATGGCAGCTTTCGACCAAAATGGCTTAGTTCCTGTGGGGTATGGACACTGGCTTTAACTGACTCTTCAAAAAACTATATATATACACTAAATTTCAAAATATAAAAGCATTATCTATTAGGGGTTGGACTAATTTCCATCATGTTGAATTTATAGCAGATCAGATGATGTATGTGGAAATCAGAGCCAAATGTATGGCCACATCCTCTATTAAAAACTATCACTACTTTAAACCAAGTTAGACCAACAAGTTTTCAATTGGTCAATTTCATTGACCATTCTGGATAATGATAAGGTATAGGGCTTCATACATTAACCTTCCAAAGCAACACATTACACTATCTGTTGTCAGGGAGCAGGGTTAAGGTGACATCAGCAAATGAGTTTTGGTCTGTGATGACACACTAATACTGTTCTGTGGACATTCCTACACTTTGGTCTTTTATGACAAGTAGCCATACTTTAAGGTGGCCACGCCAATATGCTCTGATGAAGCAAAAACCTTTGAACAACTTTTGATCCCCAATACATAAAGGCTTTCCTGACTTATTTTGAGGTCTGTCAGTCAAAATTTGTTGGAGGAGTTCATTTGTTTCTATTTCGTTGGGATCCAGGGATCGGATGCTGGTGGCTGCTACTTATAGCCTTGTTTTTATTTGACAAGGAGCCAAGTGTTTCTACATTAACACAGATAATTTAACAATAACTTAAAAAAAATAAGATTGGTCAGTTTGAGAACATTTGATCATCATATGGTGATCCAAAACCTTTGTCATCATCATGCTGTAGAAAATCTTTTTCTTTCCATTTGAATCAGCATAAAAGCAGAAGTTAATCAGACCTGCAGGTTTATGTCATCTTTGAAAATATGTAAGAGTGCAACACTTGTAATTTATCTGATAAGTGGTCCTATGATACAGGATTTTATTTCTTACCGATTTAACCTTCAAGCATTTGTATCTGCCTTGTTGATGTGTTTTGACATCTTCCAAGTCTACAGTAAATGTATGTCTGCATGTAATGTCTGGTACAGGACTCTGCTGACTGATCTAATTGCAGAGTAATTATGTCCCAGGGATAGTTGTTGTTTAAAAAATGCCCCTGTCTACATTTCATATAACTAAGATACATTTGAATAAAATTCAATTTTCTCAGACATTTCTGTGAATAACATCAGTGTCTGGTGTATTTAAAGCCTCAAATATATTTTGTAGCACACAGCAGAAAGAAATAAACAGCATATGTATTTGTCTTCTTCTGGATTGGATGGTTGATCGCCTGTGAATGAAATATCTGTTGTCTGATTCCATGGTTCAGGGCAATCTCATGTACTGCTACACCTCGAGAGTAGTAGTCAATCATTTATTTAGCCTCCCACATGATGACAATCTTTTTATGATGGCTAACTCAGATCAAACATTTCCATGGATTTAGTCAAAAGCTTGAGGTCATTTGTATTCTTAATGAATGATATTCTCTTGATTATCAGCAGGCCTGCATGGTTTCCACTCTACAATAATGTGCATTTCACTTAAAGTTTATATAGCCAATTTACTTATTCTAAATGAGTTTAGGTCTGGACTTGACAAGACCACTTGAATACGCCTCTATCATAGTCAGTGGTTACTAGCTCTGGCTTTAAGTTTAAGATCATGCTCCTTTTGGGAAAAAAAATATTTGTCTTATTTTCAAGAACCAACATTTTTGACTGTTGAGTGTTGAATACAGGACACAGCACCGGAATTTAAAAATAATATACATGTTGTGCATAAATTCTCAGAACCTGAATATATGCCACATGTTTTCATGTTGTAACATAAAATAATTACAGATTAATTTGTGTTTGTATTTATGT
The DNA here is from genome assembly GCA_028564705.1 of Apricaphanius iberus. Lineage (NCBI taxonomy): Eukaryota > Metazoa > Chordata > Actinopteri > Cyprinodontiformes > Aphaniidae > Apricaphanius > Apricaphanius iberus. The sequence goes on along the minus strand of JAPXFQ010001507.1, from coordinate 561,941 downwards.
TTGTTCTCTGAAAATCCTCTGCCTTCATAGAAATACAGGATTTATATTGAGATTTATAGTGAGATTAAATCACATACAACTATGTAAACTCTGTAAAACTTTAAATTGTGAATACAATTGATTGAGGTTGTTTTAATTTATTCATGCAATTTACATGACGTGTAAACAGTGCTTGACATAATAGATGCATTTTACGTGCGAGTTCAGCAGCGGAGACAACACTTATGGGCTGCGATCACGTTCCAAGCAGCCGACCTCTAAAAATGACGATTTCATTGGAGAATTGCAATAGCATTACTTAAAGGGTAGCAAAAGGGGGAATAAACTCACCGTTCACTCCCAAAACTGCAGAAACTTCTGTCCATGCCTTCTCCTTTTTCATGTTGTCCTTGTAAAAATGATAACTAGTATCATAAATGTGGTGAATCTCCACTTTTAAGGATTAATGTTTTGTCATCCAAGATGAAAACTAACAAATCGCAGTCCAACTGACTGACTTCCACCCTGGTGTCACAGGTAATGACGTTATATTTAGTTTTTTTTATATAGTTAAGCAATTGTAAATCTGCATGTCTTTTATTTTGAAATTTTCTGGATGCTTTACACTGGTCGGATTTTCTTACTGGTCTGATCTAAACTGCTGACCTTGATGAGTTTTAGGAGCGTAAAAAATAGACCAGCCACCAAAATTTAAGAGAAGGCTGCAATGCTTCTGGGATGTGTCTGATTTGCTCTCCTTCGTGGGTTCGAACCCATTTACTATAACAGCACCAATCAGCTGCATATTACACTTAGGAGATCATGCATGCTTCTTATGCATCCAGTAGAAAATAGGCTGTCTTCAAAGTAAAAAGTCCTGCTGCATACATGAATGTAACAGATGCCATTACGAATTGTACTTTTTAAACAAAAAAAAATTATTATTTAAATTATTTAAATTATTAAATTATTTAGATAATTGAAACCAGCATAATACCCTGTTTAAGCTATGGTCATTGAAATTATATTTTTGTTTTGCTTCATTCAGTATTTAGCTATTTTTATAGATTTTTCAGACTTCCAAACTGTGATGGCTTATATATATTCCTTCCTCATGCAGACTGCACCCTATAGTTTTACAGCTCGTGGTTGGCCACAGTCAACACCACATTGTGTTCATCACTTTTTTGCTGTCACCAAGCTGTTGAGCGTGAAAACATCTCATTGTGGCAACACAGGTGCTCCCTTCTATTTGCATACAATTAATCAGGTTCCTCAAGATGATTATTTTCTGTGAAGTTTCCGAAAACATATCATAGAGGGAGTCTCCGAGCCAGATGGATGACAGACGTTTTGTTTACTTTTAAATACCACAAATTGCCTCATAGTTTACTGACAAAGTGCTTGACAGTTGCTCAGAAAGGTCATCACCAATCACTGATGGCCCCTTTCGAACATAATTCAGCCTTTTGTGATCTTTTCTGCACTGAGGCACACATGGTCCACAGATTTTCTGAGCAAGTGCTCTCTGCAGGGACTGTAGCATTTGCATTTTCCATTTAATAAAAAGCAGCACATGCTAAGCCAAGTGAGGCATAAAGATGGATAATACATTTCATTTTCACAAAAAACAGAATATTAACAAGATAATAGTTCTTATTTCTAAAAGCTTTAACTACGTTTAACACTTTCGGTTTTTTCAGTGGATTAAAAAGTGCACTTGCAAGTTTTGACTTTTATTTTAGTATTTTGAATTGGCAAAAAATATTTATATAAAGCCCCACTGATTCAATTCTAGGATAAATATTTCACTTCAACCAAATGTATGTTGTATGAGCTGTTGACAGGTATCATCTCTCTTTCACTTCCCTAAAACCTAAAATTCTTCCAGCTTCTGCTCTTCCCTTTATGCCCATTTTGTTTCTTGACAAGTACCAGGTTTTAAGGGAGGATATGAATTGAGTACACTGCTCAAAAAATTAAGGGATGACTAAAATAACATGTCCTAGATCTGAATGAATGAAATATTTTTTTTAATATCTTGTTCTTTACATAGTTGAATGTGTTGACAACAAAATCACAGAAAAATGATCAATTAAAATCTAATTCATCAACCCATGAAGGTCTGCTTTTGAAGTCACGCTCAAAATTAGTGGAAAAACACACTACAGGCTGATCCAACTTGTAATGTCCTTAAAATAAGTCAAAATTAGACTCATTAGTGTTTGGTGCCTCCACATGCCTGTATGACCTCCCTACAATGCTTGGCATGCTCCTGGACAGTCTGTGGTGCTGGTGGATGGAGTGAGACATGATATCCCGGATATGCTCAATTCGATTCAGGGCTCATGAACAGGCAGGGCAGTCCGTAGCATCAATCCCCTTCGTCTTGCAGGAACTGCTGACACACTCCAGCCACATGAGATCTAGCATTGTTTTGCATGAGGAGGAACCCAGGGCAAACCGCACCAGCATATTGTCTCACAAGGGGTTTGAGGGTCTCATCCTGGTACCGAATGCCAGTTAGGCTACCTCTGAAGAGCACATGGAGGGCTGTGCAACCCCTCAAAGAAATGCCATTCCACACCATTACTGACCCACTGCCAAACCAGTCATGCTTGAGGATGTTGCAGACAGTTGTCCATGGGATATGCAGATTATGTCAAGTCTGTCCCATGTGTTCAGTGTGAACCTGCCTACATCTGTGAAGAACACAGTGCACCAGTAGTGAATTTGTCAATCATGGTGTTCTCTGGCAAAGGCCTGAATGGTTTTGAGCTGTAAGCACAACCCCCAACCGTGGACGTCGGGCCATCATACCACCCTCATGGAGCCTATTTCTGACTATTTGAGCAGACACATGCGAATGTGTGATCTGCTGAAAGTAATTTTGCAGGGCGCTGGCAGTGCTCCTCCTGTTCCTCCTTGCACAAAGGCAAAGATAGCGTTCCTGCTACTGGGTAGTTGCCCTCCTATGTCCTTCTCCACATCTTCTGATGTACTGTCCTGTCTCCTGGTAGTGTCTTCATGCTCTGTACACTACGCTGACAGACACAGCAAACCTTCTTGCCACATCCTGCATCAATGTGCCATCCTGGATAAGCTGCACTACCACAGCCAATTGTGTGGGTTGTAGACTATGTTTCATGGTACCACACTAAAGTGAAAACACCGCCATCATTCAAAAGTGACCAAAACATCAGTGGTCTATGGTCAACACATGCAAAACCACTACTTTTTTACGAGTGTCTAGCTAATTTCCTATCATTTCCACCTAGTTGTGTACGGCATGTGAGATTGATTGTGTTGCTTCCTAAGTGGATAGTTTGATTTCACAGAAGTGTGATTGACTTGGAGCTACATTGTGCTCTGCTAAGCAGTGTATATACAGATCATAAGTATTTGAACATCCTGCGAAATTATGGAGTGGTCTGAAGTTCACATTGCAGGTACATTTTCACTGTGAGAAACACATTTTTTTTCAGGAAATAATATTGTCAGATTTTTTTTAAATAATTGATTTGTTTTTTTTATTGCATAAGAATTTGAACACCTGGTTATCAGCAAGAATTTTGGGTCTCAAAGACCTGTTACCTTTCTAAATTTGTAGACCTACCTGACCTCGTTAAAGACACCTGTACATCCCACAGTCATTCAGACTCAGACTACTACCAAGAGCTGTCAAAAGACACCAGAGACAAAATTATAGACTTCAACAAGGTGGCTGGAAAGGCGTACGATGGAATTGCCAAGAAATTTGATGAAAATATATCAACTGTTGGAGAAATTCTTAGAACAAATGGAAGATGGTAAAGATGATTTTCGGTCTCCCTCGGACTGTGGCTCCATGCAACATCTCAACTCGTGGGGTATCACTGATGATAACAAAGGTGAATCAGCCCAGAACTACACGGGGGGGAGCTGGTTAATGACATGAAGAGAACTGGGACCACAGTTTCAAAGGTTAATGTCGGTAGAACACTACGCTGTCATGGTTTAAAATCATGCACTGCACGTAGGGTTCCCGTGTATATATCCAGGCCCATGTGAAGTTTGCCAATGACCATCTTGAAGATCTAGAAGAGGCATGGGAGAAAGTTATGTGGTCAGATGAGACCAAAATATTACTTTTTTGTCTAAACTTTACTCACCGTGTTTAGAGGAAAAAGAACGCTGAGTTGCATCCCAACAACCCCATCCCAACAGTGAACCATGGTTGTGGAAACATCATGCTATGGGGATGATGACTGCACTTTATTATTAGAGTATGAATGGAGGCATTTATTGTGAGATTTTGAGCAAAAACCTCCTTCCCTCAGTCAGAGCACTGAAAATGGGTCATGGCTGGTTCTTCTAACATGAGAATGACTTGAAGCACACAGCCAGGATAACCAAGGTGGGGCTCCGTATGAAGCATATCAAGGTTCTGGAGTGGCCTAGCCAATCTCCCTGTAGCAGTGTGTGCAAACCTGGTAAGAACTAAAGGAAATGTTTGACCTCTGTAATTGCAAATAAAGGGTTTTATACCAAATATTGACAATGACTTTCTCAGGTATACCAAAAATTTACCAATACAGAGATATATTACTGTTACAGATGTCATTTTGCCAGTGAATTTGGTATTTAAAAAAAAAAATATGAAAAGATATGTTTTAGTTTAGCGGTACTCCTGCCCCTTTAAGAAATGAGCGTTGCCTTGAATCATGTGACTGAGTACAGTGACATCCAGAGGGAAGCAGCTACTGATGCAGCAACTGTTTAAATATATTTAGCAAGTGTTTAGACTCATCTAGCGACTGTTTTTCAGAAATGTGAGTAGCAACAAATAAAGTTACTTTTTATTATGTTATTGGATACTTAGACTCTAACGTGGAGCACGTATGTTTGTTTATCAGCACCGGAGCTGCAGCCGAACCAGAGCATTTCCAGCCCAACAGCTGATAATAACCCTGCTGAGTTGTTGTTGTTGTTTCTGATACTTTGGCTGAAGTATCTGTTCCCACCTGTGCTCCAATGTAAAATATTTTCTGTCTAAAATAAACGACTGCACAAGAAAATCGCTGATTTCACTCAGCCCCCGTCACTTCATCTGGTCTGTGTGATCACTTCTAAGTTTAAATTGGACTCTTAAGACCTATAGAAATGAGTTGGAATCAAACACTGAATTAAAAGGCTGTTTGAAGCTGTTCAATATAAAGAAGCCATCATAGTTAAAAGAACATTAAGTAAAATCAATGGACATAGTATGGACACTGTGTTTAATTTTTCATGAAGAAGTATTGTTTTAGTATTTAACATGTAGAATGCAGTTTTGCTATAGTAAAGTTTGTTCAAATTAAATGAAAAACATTTACATTAGTTAATTTAATTTTGCCTAATCTGAAAAATGTACTCGGGGACAGGTGCACGCAGCTGTTCTTCACCATGCCATGGATGGAAATATCTAGGCTTAAACAATCATCACACCAAGAAGTGGCTGAGCAGCTCAGATGCAGTTTTGAATTACCTGCTGTGATAATAAAGTTGATGTTCTTTATAAAGGATTTCCTCCCTGAAGCTTTACCATATTGAAACTTTAAAAAGCTTGTATTAAATTTAGGCCACCACATATCAAGAAAAGACACACTGAGTGGTATGTAGATAACAAACTTGGTACAACCTTAAACAGTCATCAGAGAACAAATAAAAGTTTTTTGACCCAAAAAACAGGGTCTGAATCAAAATCAAATCAAATCCAACTTTATTTATGAAGCGCTTCTCAAACAAAATTTCTCAAAGTGCTTTACAGATTTAAAATAACCCCACAACCCCCCCTTCAAAAATAATCCTCAACGCAAAAACACCCACCTCCCAACCCAACCCATCAGACATACACACACACACTTTAAAGCTACAAAAACAGCAGGCTGAGCACAGATGAGCCAGGAAATGCCATCATGGGAGCCATCTGCATCGGCAGCAGCAGATCAGCAGTAGCAGCCGAGGCTCTGAACCAGGGCGCCCAGAGGAGGGAGGGCTGGTGCCCCCACCTCCCCTCCACCCAAGCACTACCTGGGGGGCCGCCACAGCCGACCACCGCCCCCGATGCAGGGGGACCCCAGAGAGGAAACACTGGCAGGAAAGATTAAAATAAGTTAAAATATAAAGTATCAAACAATAAGTGTAAAACAATGATAAGATCAAATCAATATAAAAATGCAAAGCATTTTAATAAATAAACAGTTAAAAGCTTAACTAAAAATCTAATCAGGTAAAACATGAAATGGTGTCTTTGCCTGAAGCGGTTGTAAAGATGGGTGGTGAGATATGAAATATGCATAAACTTTATAGATATGCAGTTTAAAATGTATTGAAGTAATCATATACATGTGATAATATGGTGAGAGTGAATGCCTCCTTAAAAGTATCACATCATCATGGTTCTGGCATTTGCATCGTCCCTCAGATGTTGGAGAAAGGTTACCTGTTATTACCGAGCACTTACAATTGCAGAAACACTTGCATAAGAAAGAACACTTGCATAACAAATAAAACGAAACAGATTTTTTTAAATCCCCTGTGCCTGGTGTATTTCTCCACAGGGGCACTCTTTATGTCTCTTATTTCTTTGCTGGAGATGCTTTTAAGCTTAAACCTTGTACTGCAAGTGTTTTATTAGACATGAGTCATTGATTCAGGGTATTTGTGCTTCATAATATTGTGTGTAAAGCTTTTGAGATAATTGATGTCTGCTTTGGAACTTTAACTGCTGCGAAACATTATTAAATTACTTTTTTGTCCGATTTAGGAGTTTGAAGTGCATCCAGCTGTGCAAAGTAGGTGGAGCCACATTTAAGTGCTGTATTTTCAGGTCTGTAAATACAGCATTTTTGTTAATCAAGCTCATTAGACTTTACAATTTCGGCCATTTTTATGAAAGGTTTTAAATAAACTTTTCAAAGGTACTACCACACTTTGTTTCCTGCAGCAATGCTTAATTCAGTGATCTTCCACCATCATAATTTGGTTCACTGTTCTGCATGTTATATGTGCTACTCTGCTCCAGCTTAGCTTCTCCAAACGATTGGAGAAAAGAATTTAAGAAGAATAGAATTCAAATACTTATTCTTAATTATTTAGATTTTTGATACTTCTAGGTCTCAATAAAAGTGGAACAAACAAGTATTCTCATGACTTTTTTACTCATTACTAAAGCATTTCATCCATTCAATGACCCTTCTCTCCATCCTTTTGGTATTTCTCTGTCCATCCATCCATCCATACTTCCAACCATTAATCTGTCCATCCGTGCTTGTTGAATTCTTTATTACAAATTTACTAATATACTTGTTGATAATATACAGAGGTATGATCATGTAAAAAAAGAGCGGTATTAGCTTGAATGCATTGGTTGCACTTCAGTCAGACTTTAGAAAATAAAACATCACATGTGACTGTAGCTCTTACCGTGTGGAGACCCACTCTTGAAAAACCTGGCCAATACTAAAATAAATTGGAGTTATTGATCAAACGTATGCTATCATGAGGAGAAATTATGCGTAGTTGGGTAATTATAAGCATAACAAAGGTGTAAATTTTCAGCTCAAAGCAATTAGTCTGCACCTCTTTCAGCTGTCACCCTCCCTGGAATTCTAAACACATGCCATACAGAGACTGACTTCATTAGCAGTATTCATTAGACCTTTCTAAACACACACACACAGCCACACACATTGGGCCATTATAATGTCGTAAAGAAAAATGGGAATTTATTCCTGCAGATTTGGTGCAAACTCTCCCAGCCTTCATAAAGCCCAGGTCTCTGACCAGCTTGCTCATGCTAATAGCTCATTATGTACACTGAGCTGACAAGCACATTTCCTTCTTGGGATAATGACCATTTTCCGCTCATTACTTTTGTTATTTATTTATTTATTTATTTTTTGCAGTTCTAGGCACAAAAACAGCTCTTTACTTCCGTCCCCTTGTAAACTCTCATTTTGGGTCATTTTCTTCCCCTCACCTTTCTGAGAATCTCTCTAATGACATCACTCTGAAACTCCAGCTAATGCATCTACGTGTGCTGAAGTTTTAATGTGGAAACCTCCGCTTTGCTCCTTTGCAATAAGGGCAAACAAAAGTTTTTCTCCTACAGTACCTCACAAAAAGCTCTTTAATCTCATAGACCAAAACACAATGGTGCATAAAGAGAAGGACATGGACACAAGGTTTTTGTTTGTATTTTTTTAACAAATAAAAACTGTAAGAGTGTTTCGTGTTCTTCTGTTTAATATCTGATTCTGATTCAGTGTAAAACTAATTTTCTACAGTGACAGCTCTAGGTCTTATGAGTATATTTCTATCAGCTTTTTACATCTATGGACTAAAATTATTGTCCCCTTTTTTTTTATATATATATAGCTCCAGCTCAGTCAGATTGAAAGGAGATCTGTGTACAAGCTATAGAGTACTTGATTGGATATTAGGGATTGACTATGCCATTTAATTGTCCCCGTCACTGCTAAAAAAAAAAAGAAATCACATAGCAGGATGCTGCCAACACCTACCTTCACTCGTCTAGATTATTGTAATTCTGTCCGTTATGGTATGAACGCCTCTTCTGTTGCCCGACTGCAACTGATACAAAATGCAGCTGCACGTTTCTTGACAGGCACTAGACTTAGACAGCATATCACACATGTACTTGCAAAACTGCACTCACTGTCAGCCCATTTTCAGATTGATTCTCCTGTTTGTTTTTAAGTCTCTTAATTGCCTGAAACCTGCTTACATTGTGGACCTGCTCTGCCCTTATGTCCCCATCCCGCCTTATATCAGCAGACCAGTTGTCTCCAAATTACATTGTAGCACTCGTGGCGACGTGCCTTTTCAGTTTGCACACCGACCCTCTGAACTCACCTCCTTCTTCAGATCAGATTGTCTCCATCTCTTTCTATTTTTAAAGTCTTGTTTTAAACATTTAAACACTACTTGACTCTATCTGATTCTATGTTTTAATTTATACTTGTTCTTAATTCTATTTTGCTTTTTTATATACTTTAGACCGTTTTAAAAAATATATAATTTCCTGTAAAGCACTTTGGTAAGCATCCATGTTAAATGTGCTATAGAAGTTCAAATTATTTGGTTGGTTGGTTTAAACCAAATACTCCATCTTGACTCTAAATTCTGTCATTCTTTGTTCTAACGTCTTATGATTTTCTTTCACCAATGCTTCCTTTAATGTCACCCTTCAATGAAGATTAGTGGAGTGTATGGTGATGAAGTGGGAGGCCTCTGCAACTCAGTGTTAACCTAATACACACATAATTCATTTTAGTTCTTAGTCGCAATGTCATAAACTATGGAAAAGTTCCTTTGCAAGTTCTTGATTTCTTCATTCTGTTGAGTATCTGAACCCAAAATAAAACAAAATATCAACTACATGTTCTCCCTCTCTATCTCTATCTTAAAGGATCGTCCTATTTTTTCAAAGGAAAAGAGTACTGGCGAGTGCCGGGCAGTGACATGGAGGCAGAGGCAGGATATCCCCGACTGATCGCAAAGGACTGGCTGCTCTGCACCGAGATGCAGTCAGACTCTCCAGATACAGAAGCCAAGAGTACAGATACGAGGGTCAACGTGCACCGCCACCCAGACCATGCAGAGAATGGATACGAGGTGTGCTCCTGCACCTCTGACACCGCCTCCCCTTTGAGGATCCGCTTATCCCCATCTCCAGTTTGGCTGCTGCCTCCTTTTTGGACGTTCTTACTGACCTGCCATGCTGAACTGCTATGATGCTGAAGCACGGGGTTGAGTCCTTGGGTTGAGTGAAAGAGAGACTAATTAGTGGACGCGCTGCAAAAAAAGGAGGGGGAAAAACAGAAGAATCTGATCATATAAATACAGTTAATTTTGTTTGCTATGTCCTCTCTATTTCTTTTTTTTTCGTAGGCGTTATTTATTTCACATGCCATTTTATGGTCACTTTCAAAGAGCCTTGCAGTAGCCGTTCTACAAACAATTATCAGTTATTATCCACTGACAGTGACAGTATTAGATGTTTCCTAAGCTGAGTTAACCAGAAATACAACTTATCTTCACACTCCTGAAGGCCTCATTAATCCTGAGAGGGCTAAGTATAAGGCTATTCAGCTACAGGTGGTTTTATCATTACAGATTTATTTTGAGGTATTCAGTTATAGGATTAAGAGCGTACGGCTCAAACTGTTATGGTTAAAGAGTATTCACATTAACATTGACAGGTTTGGAAATAACAGCTTCTTACAAACCGAAAAAAAGCTTCTTTTTTTTTCTTTTAAAGACAGATTTAATGCAGTTTAATGTATCAGAGAATAAGTCTGTTATCTAATCCTACAGGTGTTTGTTGATATATATATATATATATTTTTTTTTTACTTTGATGTTCTGCAAGTAAAACGCAGCTCAAATCAGAATGAAAACATTTTCTTCACAATTCAACTTCAGAAATATTAGCCATAAGTTGAGGCTTTTTGTTTTGTTTCAGTTTTTCTGTGGGCTTTGCTCATCCAAATCAGAATCTTTAGCACTTAGCCTGTCCGAGTTCCAAGAGTGCATACTCAAACGTCTTTAACAGTTTGGCTCGAATATTCTGAACCCATCTCAAGCAAACACATGTTTACCATTATTCTTCACTGTCATCCAAACTGGATCAATATTTGTCTCCATTTGATTGAATCAAGCTGTCATCTTATCCCCGAGGTTAGCTGTAGAGTGGAATCGAGGCTGATGCCAGCAGGTGAGTTGTCTTTTTTTACTGGACCTATTTCTCTTTAAAGTCTTTTGAAGGTTGAACTTGATAAGACTTGATCAGTTTGTGTCATATTGACGACTTGAAAGTTTAATAGTATGATGAGAAGCAGAATGCTGTTGAGCCACGTGTCAAAGCCCTGAAAGTCACCTACTGGAAGTCCTCTGTAGGCAAATGCTGTTCTAAAACAGCAGCTGTCAAACTACAAGAAGGGTTAACTAACATGTTAACTAGCTTGAAATCTGAACAGAGCATCCAGTTAATTTATCCCCCACACTCTAAGAAACAGAGCATAAAGAAATGAATACAGTAATATTCTACACAAAAATCATCTCCACTAAATGTAGCAGCTACTTATAAGCAAATAACTATAAATAAATGCCTAGATAATATTGTCATATATATATATATATATATATATATATATATATATATATATATATATATATATATATATATATATATATATATATATGACCAATGCTAATAGAACACGTTCAGTATTACATATATGTAATTCTGAACGTCTTCTATTAGCATCGGTAGGAATTACTATAGCTTTTATGTTTCAAATACCCTCTTAAAGAGCTGTAACTTCTAAAGCGTTCAATCAAGTTGAAAGTGAATACTCTCAGATGAAAGCTACATTTGTGCTGTCGTGTCAGGTGTTCAGATATATTCCAGTCTACTTGGATGCCACGTGGACGGTAACTCGGAAAAGTATTTATGCATATTTTTGTTGAACTTTTTCAAACCTTTTCCAATGCCAAAAACACAAACTCCAATGTATTTCAACGGGATCTTCTGCGACATACCAACACTAAGTTGTGCATAATTTTGAAATACAATAAGTTTTTAAAACAAAACAAATGTAGAAAATATTTTGTGTATTAAGCCCTAATGAGATAATACTTTATCTAACAGTGTTCTCTATAATTATGGATGCAAATATTTTGCAAATTTGTGTACTGATGCTTCAAACTAAAATAGTTATAAATTCTTCTTACAAAAAAATAACAAACTGTCAGATTGAATGGAGAATGTCAGGTTTGAAGTCTTGGCACATATTCTTATCTCAATTGAAGTCTACAATTTTACTGGCCATTTCTAACACAATATGCCTTAATCTAAACCAGTCTGTTATGTCATGGTCCTTAGTATTTAGGGTGATTGTCTAGCTGTAAGGTGAACTTCAGCCGCAATCCAAACTCTTTTGCATCCTCTTAACAAGGTTTTCTTTGAAAAATGCACACTATTTAACCCTATTTGTGTTCTTTTTATTTCTGAACATCTTTCACATCCCTGCTTAAGAAATGCATGCCCCTAGCATGATACTGCCACCTCCTTGTTTTACCATGGGGATAGAGTTTTCAGAATGTTATGCAGGCTTAGTTTTTCACCACACAAAGAGTTTTGTGTGATGCCCATAAAAGTGTACATTTCTTCTTTATTGCTGTGACCTCTACATTGCTGTGACCTCTACATTGCGTGTGACCCATCCTGCAAATGGGATCTCCTATTTCTATTTTTTTAAACATGGCGTTCTTCTTAAGGGTCATATTTGTAGAATCCACTTCTAATATTTGTTAAAATCCAGTGTTTCTCCCCATCCTCTTCTTACCCAACCAGGATGTTAAGATGGATGGCCCTATCTCAGTAAGCTTACAGTTGTGCCATAGTCCAATTATTAGAAGCTGGATTTAACTGAGCTCTATAAGATGTTTGCGGTTTGACATTCTGTAATTCACTGATTTATGAAGGGAATTAGATTTTTTTTAGGGGCATCAGAGTATAGGGGGCTAAATTCATTGCATCCCAAGATTCTTTAGGTTTGTATTTGTAAAATGACTTTAAAACCCATGCATCATTTTCCTTAGTCTTTTTTTTAAATGCTTTGCATTGGTCTATCACATTAAATCCCTAATTAAATACATTAAACTTTGTGTTAACATGAAAAAGTTGAAGGGGTATGAATATTATTCCAAGACACTGGATAACAATCAGGGTTGAGATTCAGATCAGCCAATCCCAGAGGAACAAACAGGATTGCTACTAAGCTGAAAAAAGACTCAAGGAGGAAGAATGACATCCCGAATGTCATCACTAGACAGGTGACTGACACTGCAGCACATGTCTGTGGAGGCAGGTGTGATGTACCATGGGATATATTGCAGATAGATGGTTAGGTTTTCAGATCAATGTCTCTGTGGGAGCTTGACGTGAAGAAGACACATGAGTGGCGTGCTGCTTGTCAACAGGTATATGCACAGTCAAGAGGAAGACGGGTGAACAAGATGGGATGTGGGCGAAAAGACGACAAATGAATGTCGGACAGAACATTCAAAACCAAGACACCTGCTGTTGCTTACTGACGCTATCCTTGCTTTCTGTCTGTTTCCTGCTCTCCTTTATCACACAGATGGTACCTACACAGATCAGCTTTCTCACCTTTAGCATTCCCTGCCACAATCGGTGGTAGCATCGGTTTGCTGTATTTTTTTTTATTATTAAGTATGAATATATTGTGAGCCATTGCTTTGATGAGATGTCAACACATGGAGCATTTCTGACACGAGATCAAGCTCCATCTGATGACATCTATTGCAGACCTCACAAAGGCAGCAGAATTGTTATTGTTACTGATATATTTATCTACAAGTTTAAATATAGACAGATATATTTGAGTCACAATGTTCCATGGTTACTGCAAACCAAGTGGACTGTATATATTTCAAGCTGTGTTTTTTAATGTAAAATATTTTTGTAGAAAAACAAATAAAGATTCTGAATGGTTTTCCTGGCTAATGATGGTCGCATTAATGTGCGGTGAGAGAAATTATATTGAGTACTCTGTCTTGTCGCTGAGTGTGTATTGATTTAGTGCCACTAAAAACCAACCCATGCTTGAAGACCGATGAAGGTAATGGAACGCTTGCAGACACCACCCGGGAGGCTTTTGTGGAGCCCTTCAGCGTGTTTTTTGTTGTTTTTTTTAAACATTTTTTTTATTTTTTATTAATAAAAAATATTTATTAATATTGGATAATGTGATTTGATAAACACCCCACGCAATCAATTTCTCTGTGTATTTTATAGTTTTTTGTGATGCCTTGATGCCTACGTTAACCTTGAACTGAAAACATCATATTGTTTCTAAAGATGAAGATGCGAATGCTAGAGCCTTTCACAGTGGCCATGTTGAGAAACCATTGTGAGGAAATATCCGATTTTAAACTATATTTATCTTATCAATAGTAGGAGGCATTTTGAATACTATCAGATTTCTTTTGGTATTCTTTGGAAATTCTCTTTCAAAGCATATTATTGATGATACCAAGATATCCACCTTATGTTGAACAAGTTTATGACCCATCATGCCAGATTCCCCATTGAGATAATTGGTTGTAACATCAATAAAATATCTCTGCAACTAACATTTATCCAACCATCTATCGATTTATACATTCATCCACCCATCTACTAATTCATTAGTAATTTTTCCATCTGTTCACCGGGCCAACTGTTACCTTAACCATTTACATAATTTTCCTGGGACTATTAACGGTTTATTTTATTCTGTTATCCATTCATCCAAGACAAGCTACAACATTAGTCTTAAATAACTTTAACTTTGTAACTTTTAAAACAAATGTACAAACAACAAAATATCCACACAGTCGTTTAATGAATAATTGGTATTCTCTGCACATACTCCTTTTGACACAACTTGTAGGCCATAGTGTGACAACAGTGAGAGCATTTTTCCCTCCTCTTGACACTCTGGAGTGATGTTAATTAAGTGGTGTGTCCCGGCGGCCTCCAGGAGAGCACAAAACTCCCTGGAGCAAAAAAGACACGAGGTCAGTCTTCATCACTTCGTCCAGCTGATCCTGTCTGAGCCGGATGCAAACTGATTGAGTTGGTAGTACGTGCCATGCAGGTATCTGATAGATCAAACACTATATAGCTGTTTGTTTCTATCGAGTTGATTGGAAAAAATCTATGCACTTATATTAACAGAGTTATATTTATGGTACTTAATTAATCGAACCCAGCTTGACATGTTGTTTTTTTCTGCAGAGAAGTGAAACATTCCTTCAGAATCTTCCAATTTTCCAGTGTGCAGAGGAATCTGTTCAATGGCTACTTCCAATTTATAGACGCAAAGTTTTATCTCTGGTTTATATACTCTGAGTCTGAAGACAATTATTATAACTTTATAAATACAATCTTACGACTTTTAGAACCATCCCTTCTCCAACACCCTAAATCAAATGAATGGCTACTACCAGGCCTCTGCAGAGCTCAGTGACATATTGAGGGAATCTATCGGTTTGATTCAGGTATATTGTGCAGACATGCATTCAAAAGTTGCTTGACAGTAGCTATTAAGGATTTGGTTTGGGCAACCCTGCTTTAAGGTCGTTCACGTTGTTATGTGAACTCACCTTAAAATGTATTGCATTTTACTTATCAGTCTGAAGTTCTCCACAATCAAAGAAAAATTGGATTCCTGAGCATGTTTTTATTTTATTGAGAGTGAAAAACTGAAATATACTCACACATAATTCAAAATCACATTTCCCTCCAGGGTAGCCCTAAGTATTTATGGAATTATGTTAACAGCATCCCCAGGGAGGTTTCTACCTACATATTCGACAAGGATTTATTGCAATTTCAGGTCCATGTAAATTACACTCAAATACAATTCCCTCTAAGCCAGAAGGACTGCTATTAAAACAAAAATATGATAACACTGAACAATCCAGTTTGAGGACAAGGATTGAATTTCATAGGGAATGTCATAGTGTTGCCATTTCAAATATGCTTTTTGCTAATGAACAGTATTGCTCACTGCCAACAAAGAGCTTTTTTTCCGTCTGGGACAAGTTTACTGTCCTAAACAAGAACCAGGACAATGATCAATGGAGATGGGAGTGTTGTATAAAATCTTCAAAAATATTTTTCAATCAGATTAAATTAGAACCAAGATTTGAGCCTTTTTATGATTACTCTACTTCAAGGTTCAAGATATCTTTATCGTCTTCAAGATGCAATTTGTTTTACAGTAGACAGTAAACAAAAAAGAAAAACAATACACACTCACACCATGCAAATAGTTAAATACTTGATTTCAAAAATGTATAGCTGATACTATGATGGATTTTATGAACTGGTTAGTTCTGTGTCATAGCAAGATATATATATGTGTCCTGATGGGAGCAAGACTTAGTCATTAATGGATTACTTGGATGATACAGAATAAAAATCTTCTTTGCTGATGTTGGACCATTTTTGCCTTTTTTTTAATACTGCTGCCTTCCATGCTAACCATGCATCAATTGATACCTGCCAGGGGAATGTTTCCCACTTTGACAACCAATAATTTAAAACACTTTTCCATATCCCTATACATAGTCTGCTTTTGGAAAATACAGTTATTTGACTTCATCACAAAATATCTGCCAGAGGCAGGTCATTTTAAATTATTATTGTTTGAGCTGAGGTCAGGATTTCTCATATCTCAAGTCAACAAACCCAAATGGGGACCAGAGATAAAATAATAGAAAATAGAGTATAAAATATAGTTTTCAGGGAAAACATTTAAAGATAAACATTTTAAAGTTCAGATTTAAGTGGTCTAGGACAATCTACTGTAAAAAAACAACAACACAAAACTACCTAAATACAATAAATAAACTAAATAAATAAATAGCTCATTGGTTTAGTTATGTGGGTACTTACCTACTAATTTTTTTTACTGATGCACAATAGTTAAGTACATTGGTACCAACTGGTTTATTTATGTGTATGAAATAGTTAGGAGGGGGAAATATAGTAATGGGAAGATTATAGAGATGGGATTATGAACAGGTAAAGCAGAAAATATATCCAAACTTCACCAAGGATCATGAACAATGTCAAAAAGGTGAGTTTTTTTGGCCATAGCAACTTCTATTTGACAGTGGACAGTACATTTGAAAAAAGGGGGAAAAGGGGAGAAAGACATGCAGCAACTAACCACCCACACTAATCACTCCACCACGTGATGCCCCAAAATGGTTCATCTAAAGAACAAAAAATGCCACAGAATAATTTGTACAATGTATATAACAAAATGTAAGATTTGTAAAAGCTAAGTAAATGTACCTTTACTGAATATGACTGAAATTCACTTTTGTCTGTTCAAACAGACAGTATTGATGACGATGAAATAATTTTACAATTTTGAAAAATCCAGCAACTAAACTAAGAATTCCCAAATAAATGTATGAAAGAAATTTTATGGAGTGGTTACATCTGGATCTCGGCACATACTGCGGCAAAAAAATAAGTAAAATTAGCTCATATGAAGGCCCCTCAAAACAGTTCCAAACTCCCAAACTTTGATTAACACAGTGAAGAACAAAAAAAATGTATTTCTGACCTATGGACTGAGTATCGGTGACTGTCACAACCCACCATGTAGATGAGATGCTGTCAGAAAGGTTAGCATTGCTTCTTCTTGATTCATGCTTGGTGTGCCATTGAGGGAAGAATCGGCAGACTTGTCAAGCTCCAGCTGTCCTCAGCTGTCAAATTCCACTAAAGGTCATCTTGGTTTCAATTTCTGCCCACATAATGCACCATATACTAGGACTGAGCAGATGTTTCACCTCCACTGTGGATGTAGGGAGTGATGGAGTTCCAGGAAACGCTCATCTTAATGAACCAAGTGCAATAGGATGGCTAGATGCTTTCCCTGCTGAGCAAACTGACATTTTTAATCAGATAATGAGCAGTTCGAATGCCTCTGACCATTTTAATTTAACTTAGATAAAATGGGAACAGAGTCAAAGGGGACCAATTTCAGTGAGCCACCATACACAACACTAGCATCCTGAAATTAGTCCAGCGAAACAGAATGCAGCCTTTATTTGTCAGAGGCACTGGTGCTCGTCCAGCATTAAATTGCCTAAATAGGAAAAAAAATCCAACAACAAAGATGTTTTCACCTGAACCTGGAGGTACTTACCACCTTTATATTCAGTTTATGAATACAAAATGCCTCCCTCAAGTATAAGTCTCCCCAGGTTGTAGTAGAGAGTATTGAATTTCCTTGAGATTCTCAGTTTAATTATCTGCCGTGACCTATTGGCAGGAATTACAAGGTTAAGCGTCGCAGTACGGTGTGCAGACAAAAGTGTTATGCTGATAAAGTCTTGTACGTGCATTGCAACGGAGAGTTGGGTTTGAAGAGGCAGTGACCTTCTTGGCCAGATTACTAGCCATCTGTCTGCAGGAAAGGCTGAAGAGGTGAGCAAGGCACAGCGCCACAAAACACGACAATGGTTACTCGAAGAGAGGGCTACAGGAGACAGTCACCCTTTGGCAAGCAATGAAAGCAATAAAGTTGATCATAAACAGATAGGGCATTATTATACACAAGAGCAGCTGGAGAGATTTTACAAAAGAGACTAGCAGGTGTTGCTCCATTTCATAACAACACTCCACACTGTCACATCTCTCCCCCTCTTAGCACAAGCACGTCCTCGTGCTCCCGCACAGGGTGGCACCAATTTCGAATCCATGGACTTATTACCAGTATCACATGGATCCTGCCAGCAACATCAAATGTGGCAAGGTACACGATAAGGGCCCGGGCGGGATTCGGTCCCACGACTCCCGGGTGAGAGTCATGCGCGCTGACCAGTCAGCCAAAGGGATATCCCCGTGGCCAAGTAGCCAGGGCACATGATCAATTGGAGCCATTGTGAGAGGAACTCCACACTGTCACAATAAGTACACCCTAGGGTTAGGTGGCTTTTAAAAACTCTTTCAGCAGTTTTGAGTTGGTTTCTGTATGATTTTTTCAATCATAGGGAACCAAAATAATGTTTTCAAACTTACTATAAAGATTAGTAAAGCTTTAAATCTCTAAAGGAATTATCTTACATTGTAAAGTATTCATAGCTTAAAAACAAACATCAGTCATTGTTTGTAGAATCATTAAAAATCGTACAGATACAGATTTCATTATTCAAAGTCTTTATTATCATATGCACATTGACAGTAGAAAAATGTTTCCCTGCACAATAAAATTCTTACGCCAAAAAAAAAAGTAGAAAAAAATAAACAAAAAAACATCAGAAATACAAGCTTACAATCCTACCTTACAGAAGAAAACTACCTTTATGGTACTACATGTACAGTCAACACACCTCTGGAAAAGTAATGCAATAGTAAAGAGAATTCACAGTGAAATCAATAAACAAGTTTTGTAATAATGTATATTGATGCAAAACACCACAGTGCAGTTGACAGTCTGTATCCATACACCATTGAGAATATTGCAACAACTGCTTATCATTTTGAGCAGTAAATTAATTTATAGTTCGATATTGGAAAGGGAATGAATAGACACCCATTTGAAATGTAATGTGAGAATTGCATTTTGAAATAGTAGTACTTTGATGTTAGAGGGGCTGTATCATGCTATTTTACAGCTTTCAACTTCTGGGGTAGACATATATATGGGTAAATGTTACTGCTGGTGTTATACAGTATTCATTTTTCCTGAAATGTGACTTGTTTCCTGTATTTAATGTTAGACTACAAAGTAAAATGGCTCTTTTCTCTGTAAACCTGCCTCCTGCACTCCTACGCTCCACTGCTCTACTGCGCTTCAGAGTCTGGAGCAGATCACACTGAAACTAACAGTACTAAGCTTCATCACAAAAAGTATTCTCACAAGAATTTGAAAATCACAAAGCACCACAATGAAACTCTTATATTAAGGGCTCAGATGCTTGGTTTATTTTAATTTTTTTGTAAAAAAAAAACAGAGTCAATAAAGCCTATGTCACTTGCTAAAACTCCAGGCTTTAGACACAGCCCAAACCAACACAGCTGCATCCACTAAATCAAAATCTTTCCAGCCCAGTATATAAAAAAGCCGTGGGTGTTGTTTGCACCTGTTTACCAAATATTCTGGGATGCTACAGTTCAGTTAATTAACCACACAAGGCTGTTATAAGATCACATAAGCAGCTTGATAAATGGCTCACCCACATTAGCATGCAGCAACTTACTTCTCTGTCCATCAGGCGTCTTTGTTCTTTGATCCAGCTGCTGTTCTTTAGGAATGTAGAATAAAGTCCTGTAATCCATGCAGCCAAACAGGCGTTTTCACAGATAAAGTAAAAAATCCAACAAAAAAGTGTTTTAAGCTGCCAAAAACCATGGCAGCCATTAGCTGTGAGAAGGAGGAGGGTGTGTTTGAAAATCTACCAGGGGTAAGCCGCTCTGCCTGCAGGGGGGGTGCAGACACCTCTAGAACTCAACTTTCAACCAGTGATGTCACTAGTTGAACTCTCAGTCGATTTCTAGGAGAGGGAGTGGCAGCTGCTCAGAGAGCAGAATTCAGAAGGATTACTCAGACATGCGTGAATTAAGCCAAAAACCACTCTGGTGGGGTTTTTTAATGAGAAAATTGCATTACCATATGGTTGAAAACTCCAAAAACTTGATATTGCATGATATAGCTTAAGTTGTGTCGTATTGAACAGGCGATTGTTGTTGAATGAACAAATGATCTAAGTTTTATGTGTGTTGTATCCAAGAAATTGAGAAAAAGCTTTAGAGTTTTGAAAAATTTGCATATTGGTCATTGGTGGGAGTTTTGTGTCTAGAGTTGGGAAAAAATGACATCAAGGTTATGAAAATTGCGGCAAAGTGATTGAAAAAAAACTACAATCAGCTCTAATTCCAACTTAAGTTTGAACTGAAAAACAGATAAATCTATAAGGATTAAAATGTAAAGAAGAAAAAGAATGCAATTACCTGGTTGCAAAGGTGTGCAAACTAGTACTTTTTTTTTAGCAACTTTTGATTTTCTTTCAGTATTCAGTCTTCATGAGTTCACTTACTGTATCTAATTTCAATTCTAGTAAATCTGATTAACCTGAACCTGAAGTTCAGTGGTCCTTGTGTGCTTTGTAATCTTATGTATTCTCCACATCTTAGGACTAAAGTTTAGGGTTCACAAACAAAATTATTTTCTTCCAAAGAAAATGTCAAGGTCTTGCAAAAAACTTCTAAAACCTTGTATTATATGGCAAACTATCCTATAAAGTTTTGCCCAAATGTATGTTAAGCACAAAAACAACAGAGTACAGAGCCAAAGAAACATCATAGCCAACTGAAGCATGGATGGATGGATACTGTGTTTAAATGGCACTGGATTTATCATGGTTTTCATTTTTTTTACACTACAATGCATTTTAAAAGGGGTGTGTATACTTTCAATGTCCATTGTATAGTATTGTTCGTCATCAATAGATCTGAATGTTTAGGGCCATGAAGCATTGGTATTCCCTGAAACTTTACTGAAAGAGGATGTTTAACTTTGCTCTAAAGTTTAAAGATAAGGTCATGGTGCCTGTGGTTTTCATATTTTACTAGAATTATTGCCTGGAGTGATGTAAATATTTCATTCACGCAGAGGATCAACAAGACCCACCTTCAAAATTTGTATGCAGTGTGCACGTACTTTGGGACCTGTCTGGCAAGGAATTTCCATCTCTACCCAGAGCTAACACCTGAAGGCTCTTCCACTGACGGACACAAACAGAAAGTTGAAGTAGGCCAGGAAGAACCAATCAATCATCCTGTTGGAGCCACAGAGCGACGAAAATAGTCAACACCAGACCGAACTCCTGTAGAGTTAGACACCTGTAAGGTTGTGTGGTGTGTATCCTTCTGCAGAAACACCAACTGTCCTTTTCAGGCAAACTGTCAGACATGGTAAATCAAGCACAAGGCTGAAAGCAGAATTATCATTTGTTTACTATTATAAAAATCTGTCACTGTATACAGCAGACTGCAGCTTAAATCATTTTACCCAGCTGCAAACAAATTTAAAAAGGACCTCTTTTCAGATGAGAATAATCAAAATGACTGCAGGAGTTTTACGTAATAAGAGTTGATCGGAATTTAACAATATATGTTTTCTTAGTTTATTATGTTGTCTTATGTTCTTTGTTTTTATGCTGGTAATAATTATTTTCTATTGTAATCATTTCTATTATCATCATCCACATTAGGAAAATAAAAACAGGAAAATAGGAAGAAAGTTTATAAATGAATTTACATTTTTATCATTTCTGGTATTTCCCCAGACTAGTGCATGCAATAATGAAAATGTTGAATGGAACTGTTTTACATTACGTCACTGCCCTCTTCTGGCAGCTTTATTGAACCTTTTCTAAATATTCATCAGCTGACTCCTGCATACTGATTCTGATACCAGTTTCTGCCTAAAAAACAAGCCTTGAGTTTAGTTGTGAGGCCTTCACTAAACTCTTTTGTTGTTGGTCATTTTTTTACCTTTTGTTGTTATGGGGTTTCTAGGACTTCTTTGGCCTGAAAAAACTGATGGTTTTTGTTAAATCCGTTTGCTGTTGAGACGACCGTTTTGAGTTGTACTGGTTGTGGTTACTGGTGCATGCTCAGGGTAGGATGTCACCACCTAATAGCTGTATTTGCACAGAAAAAGACATTGGCCTACATAAATTTTATTTTTATGCTTTTGATAAATTGCTGTTTTTCATCAAATGCTAAACATTTTTCTTGTATTGATTCTCATGTTTTCTGTTTTTAATTTTCATGCGTTAGCTGTTTTTACTTTCCATGCTTTTGTGTGTAGTGTCTTTACCTCCAAATCATGTAAAGCACCTTGAAGGTGTGTTATACAAATAAAATTGCCTTGCCTTGAATGTATGGTTGTAACATTTGTTATTGTGCATAGATTTGGCACACAAAGGGTAAAACCAGCTATTTCCTTTCAGTACTAAGAGTACTAAGCAATTGAAAGTGTAGTCATATAAAGGCATGCAAGAGAATCAATGTGGTTACAATACCAAGAAACATGTAATGATAGAAGTTAGTTGAACAAATTAATAAAAAAAATCTTTCATTGTAAATATTTCAACATGTAAGAAGTAGAGTATGCAACTTTACTCAAGAATTGTCGGACAAAGGAAGAAAAATTACATTAGACTTAACTTGACATAATTTGTGTATTTATTGACCAGCCTGTGCTTATGAAGGATGACATTGTGTTTTAAAAAATAGTTAAACTCTCTTAAAGATTTGGACTCTGTATAAACTTGACAGGCACTGAGTCAAGCAAGTAACATGCCATCAAATTCAAGGACTTTGCTAAGAGAAACTATATGTTTCTCTTATACCATTATATTTTACCTTAGTTCTTCTTTTAAATTTTTATACTGTATTTTCCCTTCATGCCCCTGTGTTCCCGTAAGCTGCTGGAACTGTGAATTTCTCTTGGAGATGAATAAAGTATCTATCTATCTATGTATGTATGTATGTATGTATGTATGTATGTATGTATGTATGTATGTATGTATGTATGTATCTATCTATCTATCTATCTATCTATCTATCTATCTATCTATCTATCTATCTATCTATCTATCTATTTTAATCACATTTAAAATGGATTATGAAATCAATCCAATTCATATACAAACCAATCACATAGACTGCTCTTTTCCAAACTTCTCTTGGCACTAGAGCCACAATTCTCAACTTAAAAGTAGGCCTACTAATGGTCCACATGAGCCGGCGTCCATGCTTGGTCGCCTGTTCTGTACGTTCCGTGCTTGGTTGGTCCGTTGGTGGGTCTGTTTGGCCTTGATTGTATGCTTAGTGCTCTGTGGGAGATTTGGGAGCTGGTTGAGATCAGTGTACAGGTGCTGGCTGGGATTGGCCTGGGGACTCCGTCCACATGCTGTGGGGTTTCGGCTCTTGTGCCGATTTCCTTCGTGTCTGCATTGACTGCTGGGAGAAAGATCGATGGTTCCTCACTCCAGCGATTGAGCACTCCTATGTTGAACCCTTATATGCACCAGCATTCTCGAACACACAGGTGTGGGGATTCTGCTGTTTACAGATACAATCTTTTTAGTGATGCTGTAATTACATTTATATATCTATGTATGTGTTGTGGTTGTGTAGCTCTAAGTTCACAATGTTTGGTTTGTTTTCTTTGTTCATTGTACCTTCAACTCACCTTCTCCCTCTTAACCTTTTTCTTCCCTATTTTTCTTCATCTCCTTTCTTTTACCCTCATTTTTTTTCTATGTCTGTGTCCATAATAATAGGGAAAAAAAGAGCAACAGCAGTTTTTGATGAAAAATTTACCACATGTATATAATAAATGGATTAATGGAAATTACAGCAATAGCTGTAATGCTCCACTTGTGAAATAAAATTTGTTGGGCTTCTACTTGGTACCCAGGCATCAATTCTAAGTGTCACACTGCCAACAGGGCATGTAAAAAAGGTAAATAATGGCCCATAATTTTCTTTCATAAAAACACAAAAAAGGATTGAATGGATTTTTTGTTTTATTTTCGCCCATTCAATAAACAAAAAACATCAAAGTAGAAAAAACTCTGAAAAAAATTCAAACAAAAAAGAAAAAAGTAATTTCTTTGAAATGCTGCGGATCCAAAATATAAAAAAGAATCATGCGCACACAAATTCCCACATTTTTGTATGTTTTTTTTGTAAATTAGGATAATTATTAGAAATTTAATTTTATTTTCTCTGAAATAAAAATAATATAGGTTAGAAATTTTATTTTATTTTCTCAGAAACAAAAAAATAATAGCCTATAGGTGATTCTTTCTCCTCTCTAGCTGTTTTTACCAAAGTTAAATAAATGGGAAAGAGCATGTTTGCTTTTGAACAAAAGAATCTGGTCATTTGTAGTCTTGTACTTACTATGTTATTAAAACGAGAGCAAACGGTGCAAATAGAGTTTCACTATAGAAACATTTAATTTGTTACATAAGTTGTTACTCTAAGAAAGTTTTTTATTTGATCCCAGCAAAGTTGTACATTTTTTAACTGGGTACGCACACAGTCATTCCAAGGGATACAAATAGCCTACAGACCAGACTTTGAACACCTCTGACAATTTAATAACAATGCGTCCTATTAGTTTTCTACCAATAAAATTTATGACTTCATTCTGGAAGGGTTCGTTCGTAAGAACAGAAAGTGGAATGTAATCTAGTCCCGCAGCATTCCAGAGAAGGAACTGCTATGTAGGGCAGAATGCATTCATCAACAGTTAATGTCAAACAAGAGTGGCTGTAACACAGATGTGCAAACTGTTTCATTTATGAGTAAATAAGCAATTGCAAAAATTACTTCATTGTTTAATGGAATTTTGTAAAAATTGATGTCATAATAAGTATTGTCCATCCATATATTGTTAAATATAAACTCAATGTTGAAAGACTTTCTTGCTGCAAGGCAACAGTGCTACCAACTGCACCACCAGGCAGCACCATCACAAGTAATATAATATATCTTTAAATTTATTACACAATACAAACTGCTGGGTAAGAATAAATAATTAATTTTGCATACCCAGTGGTGGACCAAAGAGATTGTATTTATAAAAAGTTGTGTTTTACCAAGCATACTTGGTTAGGTTTTCAACTCAAAAAGTAGGGCAAATTCTGCACTGCAAAGGTTTCCACATTTTTCAACCCCTAAATACCAGTTAACAACACAAAATTCCTTCTCAATACGAGGCTGCCATCATGGTTTTACAGGAGGAATGTTATACTCATACGCACAAGCTCCTGCCTTTTTCTTCAAAATACGATAGTCATTGTGAGCCAACATTTCAATTTAGTTCCATTATATCACAGGACATGCCTCTATTCCATGTGTATATGCCGAAACTGTCAGATGTTTATGTTGCTTTTGGAGCCATTTCTTTCCCCTTGCTGTGGCGTTTTAGTCTATTGTTTTAGGCCATCTACCTGTTCTGTTGTTGATGTGAAGATTGTTCTGAACAAACCCATTAAAAGTTTAAGAAGTCATGACGTAATCAATCAGGCATTTCCAAATTGTTTTGAGGCATGCTTTACATATGGAAATTAGTTTAACTTTGAAGACTGTTAATAAGTTATGTTAGTAAGTAAATAGTTATAACTTTTTGACTCACCACAAAACACAACATAATAATATTATTATTTAATATAGTCTGATTTGATTTAAATCAGTAAGAAAAATAGTTTTCTTTCCTTTTATAAAGGGTATGCAAATATGAGCTTTCAATTGTATATGACTTTGTAAAAATTCTGAGAAAAGGAATTTCAACTGTGCTGCACGGTGGTGCAGTGGGTATCACTGTTGCCTAGCAGCAAGAAGTTCCTAGATTCAAATCCCAGCCCAGGGTCTTTCTGCATGCACTTTGCATGTTCTCCATGTATGTGTTGGTTCCCTCAGTCCAAAAAAATGACTTTTAGGTTAATTGGTCTCTCTAAATTGTTCTCGGTGGTGAGTGTGTGCATGCATCGTTGTTTGTCCTGTCTGTCTCTATGTTGCCCTGCAATGGACTAGCAACATGTCCACGGTGTATCTCGCCTGTTGACCACTGGAGATTGCCACCAGACCCCTGATAGATAGCGGATGGATGTATTTTATACTACCTTTTTATCAGATGAAAGCCAAAATCCTCAGATTTGGCACAAATAAATTCAAGAAATGTGTGCAATTGGTTGAGGACTCCATAAGAGGGTGAGAAAAATAAGCAAAATTTTGATGGCATTGTTTCTGTTGTTTATTTGAATTGAAAGCCTTTATTATCATTATACATAGTATAACGAGATGTAAAGCAGCTCCATAAAAGTGCACACATACTTATTAGCACATAATAAAAAAACTAAATCATATAACTATACAAACAAAATAAATATACAATACAAGAATAACTCAGACAACTATAATCCAAGGATGACAATTTCTAACAATTTTAAGTAATTTATGTTTTTTTTGTTTTGATTTTTTAACTGTCTAATACAGTTTAACTGCATATAACTATATCTGCAACATGACTGATCTAAAACTACATCTGCAATGAAAATGTTACATACAGTTCATTCTTATTTTAATTACAGACTGCGCTGTAACGACAGTTTTCTGCCAGTGGATTTTACCATAAACATTCTATCTATTTATTTTTTTAGGTAACAGAATTTGACGCTGTAGTTTTATTCACTGCTGAGAAGGAGAAAAAAAGGTTACGAGTGACGTCAAACTTACAGCTGTAATTGCCCTACGCATGCGCATATGCCATCGAAAGCAGATCCTGCTTTGTTGTGAGCGTCGCTGCTGTGACGTTCGGCGAATTCAGCTGCTTTTTTGCAACATATTACGATTTTTACATTTTATTTTACTGCATTTACTGGACATTAAATATTGCTGACCTGTTTTAGCTTCTGTTTGCAGTCTTTCCGCCGGGTGGAAGTCTCAGGCGACAGAAGTCTGGACCTCCTGTATATAAACAAAACGCAAGCGAGCTGCTTCTTAAGGTGGCCCTTCAAAGACAGCTGCAAAAGGGCTACAGTGATCAGCTTCCAGTTTGTCAAGTTAGCTAACTTCGTGCTGGTCTCTTTCCCAGTGATGGGGATAAACGTGCAACTCTTGTAGGAGTTAGACTCCAACAGGGAACCGTGCGAACATGAGAGAAGAGGACAGTTTGCTGTTGGAAAGCCAATCCATGGCCAGCGAAAGAGGGGGTGAACGTCCCTGCAGCTGCCCTCATTTGGTCGAGGAGGAAGGAATATCCTACGAGAAGGGTGACCTAAGGCCCTCTGGTTATTTGTCCAGGTCTTAGTTGGAGAAATTCGGACTTTCGACATGGAGACCGTGGGAAAATTTGAGTTCAGTCGGAAGGACCTGATAGGACATGGCGCATTTGCTGTCGTTTTCAAAGGCAGACATCGAGAGGTGATTTTTTTTTTTCTCTCCCCTTTTACACTTAAGATGTAACAGCAGTAAATAACTAGAATGAGATTTACAAGTTATTTTTGCTGTATTGTTTAGAGATTATTCTCATTTTTTGGCCATTTGGGACGTTTGTTATTATTGTACGGCCTTAAGAGGCCTGATGTAAAAGACAGGATATTCCCTGAAAACCACCAAGCTATCACATAAAGCGCTGTAATCATCTTCGCAATAAATGTAATACTTTGAAAGAATGCACAGATCATTATTTTGTGGCGTTTTCTGTTTTTGTTTTTGTTTGTTTGTTTGTTGGTTTTTTGTAGAAATGTTGCATGTCAGCATTACAAATCCAAATAAAGGCCAGCAGACTCTTGTTGTTTTCTATTGTAAGCTCTATACTAGGGCCAGGACTAGACATGTTGAAACATGTACTATATCCAAACTCAGTGTATAATTGCTATGGCTTTATTTATTTAACCAGGTTATTTCAACGTTATAAATATTTTATTAAGTCAATTTGACTTAAAGGGGGGGTGTTAAATGGCATTTTCATGTGTGCAAACGCTGAACATTTTTAAATACATGTGTGTTAGTTTTGAATATTTAATTAATATGTAACTCTGGTGGAATGCTTAATCTTCTCGAATTTAGTTTGCAGTCACAGGTTGACAAAAGATACAGAAAAATCAACTGATTTTATAGAAAATAGCAGAAAACTGCTACTCCCTCCAGCATGAGGTAATCTGTGAAATGTATTTCCTTCTTTTAGAAACCGGACTGGGAGGTGGCAGTGAAATGCATAAACAAGAAGAACTTGGCCAAATCTCAGACGCTGCTGGGGAAAGAGATCAAAATACTGAAGGTGAGCCCGAGTTATCGGGACTACTGCAAGAAAATACATGTAGGACTATAGCTATTACCAAACTCATCCACAGTGTACAATTATATACATCATTTTGTTGGATTAAAAGATCAGCGTATTTCCTGCAGACCAAATGGAGTCCATATTGTTATTATCAAACAGGATGCCTCCTAAAAATATACAGCACCTCGCTAAAATATTCAAACCCCTTAAACTTTTTCAGAGTTTTCCTTGTTTTAGGGTTCCCGTGGGGTCTTAAAAAGTATTAAAAGCATTGAATTTAGGAATTTGGAAATAATACCTTAAGAAGACTTGATTCAATCAAATTTCACATCAAATATCAATGTTAGAGCAAAATATAGTAATACAGCTTTCGAGTCAAAGGAAAATATAGCATATTTTCAACAAGTGTAGTGTGAATTTAATATGTTTCAGAAGTTATCTGTTGTTAAATAGACCCCACCAGTGTATAATGTAATCTCAGTATAAAGCCAGCTGTTCTCTGAAGTCCTCAGAGGTTTATTAAAGAACATAAGTGAACAAACAGCATCATGAAGACCAAAGAGCACACCAGGCAGGCCAGGGGTTAAGTTCAGTAGATGTCTAAAGTAGAGCTTGGTCGTAAAATGATACCCCAAGCTTTGACCATCTCAAATATTGTCGATCAGTTCATCATTTTTAAAGGAAAAGAGTAAAGCAGTGTAGAACTTAAAAGGCAGAGGAAATCTCTGAAGCGTCTGATGCACTCAAATAAGAAAAAAACTTTTTTGGTTGTTTCTTTGATTTGGTGGGAAGACAAGAATTAAACATCACACCATACTCACAAATCCCGTGCGAAACATGGTGATGATGTTGAGATTTTTTTTCTTTAGCATTGACCGGGTCAATCAGAGTTGATGGGAAAGATGAATAGAGCTAAATGTAGGGTAATCTTGTAGAAAATCCAGCAGGACAGCCCTCTAGGAGAACGAGGCTAAATGTTCAGCTACAGTGGAATGGTTTAGATTAAAGGGTATTCCCTGTGTTAGAATGACCCAGTCAATGTCCAGACTAAAATTCAAGTGGGACTCTGTGGTAAGACTTGGTCACAGACACTGGATGTCTAATCTGCCTGAGGCTGAGCTATTTTGGAAAGAACAAATGGGGTAAGAATATGTCGTGCAAAACCAGTAGAGACATATTGCGAATATATTTTGTAACACATCCATCCTTTTCTTCCATTTCACAGCAAGGCGCTATTTGTGTGTTTGGTCAACAACATAAAATCCCAATAAAACACTTTAACACTGGTTGTTGTGATGTGACAGAAAAGGGTCATGGGTTATAAATATTTCTTTAAGGAAATGTGTCTCTGTAAATAGTTGGGGCTACAACCTAAAACCAATATTTATATTCTCATTTATTTTGTCATTTCTGCAGGAACTGAAACATGAGAACATTGTTGCATTGCTGGACTTTCAGGTATGTATGCATGCATTTATTGATAAATATAAACCTGTTTTCAATGAATTTGTTTCTATATGAAATGATCATATTCTTTCTTGTCCCATACTTCCTTCTGTCTGTAATAATAAAAGAAGATGCATTCCTTCATATGCTATATGCGTAGACTATGACCCTGCTTTGCTACATATTTTAAAACATATTTATGATTAAAAGAATATTTTCTTCATTTGTTTGTGCCAACAAGTATTGGTTATTCTTTTATCAGTGTCTCTCTTTTCAATTCTTCACTGGAAAGCAAGGCGAAGTGTCAGTTTACACAATGACTTTGTGTCTCTCTGAGCTCAGTCATCACTTCCTGTGTTTACCTTTTGTGTGCAGTCACATAACCCGTTCCTCTCAGTCTTCAAAACAAAACAAAAAACTCCCTTAAATTAGAACCATAGTACAAATTTCATCCATAAATCAGATGTTCTGGCATTATCTGCAGTATTTCCTCTTGTAACATGCAGGGATCGGCTACTTGTGCGCATCGATCTCTTAACTTACTTTCAGGAAAGCTGTTGAATTGTTGGGAGACAAACCTGAGTCCTTTGTGACATTGATGCTGTTGCCTGTAGCCTGGTTACTGATCTACGGCAGCCTGTTGCAACACCTCCGGGGTAGCTGATATATCACTTCCCTCACGAATCCTCACAAAGCCTTATCTGAGCTCAGCAGGTGTTCCTTTTGGTTATTTTTTAGTCCATAATTAACGCTCTACCACCTGGCTAGAAAGCACAGTGCTACTTTACACCATGCTAGGCTAAGCTAAGTTTCCAAGAATTCAGTGTTTGACAGACAGAATTACTTTCATTTTCAAGGAATGTTTTTGTTAGGAAGCATTTTTAAATGAGTTCAGATGTGTTAGAGTTGCATGTAATAAAAAATAAATAACATGAAGTGCAAATGATTTCAGATTTTTTACGTTTATTTGCCTTATTGGAAGTGTTTAGTTCCAACTCCGAGATTACTCTTTGTTTTCTTTTCTAAAGAGAGTAGAGTAGGATTTACAGGCTTCTTCATCACAGTAGTGCTGCTGAAACTGTAGCCTGATGTTGCTGGTTCGAATTAGTTATAGACCTACTTTGTTAGGTCATTAAAAGTAGCCTGGTAGAATAAAAACTCGTGCAAAGAGTTGTCATGTTTGTGGCAATAACACCGAGCTTCACACCTCACCACACGCCAGGGTAGGTGAGTTCAACAGAAGCACTTAAGATTACAAGTTTCTGTTGGTTTTCTTAGCTGATTATCAATCCGCCTATTGATCCACCTCTTAAAAGGTATGAAAGAAAGTGACACAAAGCCTGACACTGCACTCAAACAAAAACTGGCTTTCATATTGAATCTTTCTTAAACTGTCTTGCAAAGAGTGATGAAAGCTTAGTTAAAATCTTAAACTACATTTGCTTAATTATTTTCCTTAATGTTCCAAATGTCATTTCTTAAAAGTACTGAACTTTTCCTTTGCTTACAAGAAAAGAAAACTAGAAATATCTATAGTAGTGAAAAATACTGGGACTGGGACCATCAGAGTGGGAGGTATGGATTAGGCTCTAAGTGGTGCCACCATCATTCTTATTTGAGGAATTCTGTTTGAACATTATAATGGGTAAACTACAAGCAGTCAGGTCTTTTAAGAAATTGACTACCGGCTAGCTACATGAGTAGATAGGCCGATTAATCAAAAAGCTAATCTCAGTTTGTTAGACTTCTGGTGTTACTCTGTTATAATCAGAATTGCAAAAAGGGTCAAATAGTCATCACTATGGGAACATTTGCTTCATAACTACTAACAAAAGGGAGTGGAGGTAATGTATGTTAATGAATGTTTGATTGCAATTTGATCATTTTATGCAATTGTATTTTGCATTATTTTTATTGATACCATAAACCAGGGTCTATTTAACCAAGACTAGCCCACTGTGAGAATATCTTTTTAGCCCATGCCTAGCATAAACAAAGAAAACAATATCTTCTGAGAACACTGTAATGTGACTAAATGGTTGGATACACTGGATGTTATCTCACTGTTCTGTTAAACCTTTAGCAACAAGGGCAAACATTTTATCTACCAGAAATGTTTTGCCTCAGTTCTCTGAGACAGCCTGTGAACTCTGGTGGCGGGCTCGCTGCCAGAACCTGTTTGCTGTCCATTTTCTCATTGAGGCCTCAAACGGCCAGCGTTAGAAGCCCTGACTCAGCTGAACTGCAGAAAACAATCTGGCCTTTGACCGCTGTATTCAAACAGATACTGAATTGGGGTCAGAGTGAGAGCGGATTGTCATCTGTTGCTATGTGATAAGAGGGTGTTTTGAAGGTGGCTCCAGCATGTTTTTTTTTTTTTTCTGCAATTATTTTATTCATTTTTCCTTTCAAAACTGAAACTGTTTCAAAAGGATTGTTACAGACCTTAACATTTTTGGGGGACCTCTGAACGATCGTATGAGCATATATCTTTTGTTTTGTACTTAAACAAGCTCACTGATCTTGTTGAAGTCCCCTTTCTTTTTTTCTTTTTGTAATTGCGTTTTGTGTGGCTGGTATTGAATAAAGCGATTGAGCATTCAAAATGTTGTCCTTTTTGGGGGGCCAAAACTAGTTTCCAAAGGTAAATCATGTTCATAACTAGTAAAAGAAGTATTAAATTGATCATTCATGGTTTTTTTTGTTTTTGAAAAATAAAAATAAAAATAAAAATAATTTCCTTTGTATAAGACTATTGACAAACAAGTGTAAAATTTTAATAAGTCTTTGCAGCTCAAGGCAGCTGGGCAGATCCACCAAATTAGCTTTTTATCTTAATTGTAAATTCAAATAAAAAAAAATCCAATATATGTCTTTGTCATAATGTTTCAATGTAGTTTGCTGTCTAGTAAATGGGATTCTCAAAGCAATAATGTACTGTCCATTAAAATATATAAATATATATATATATACATATAACAGATTTCAGCATTTTTCTGATATATATCTTTCCACAACTCATTAAAAAACTAATAAGAAATAATTGACTGATATTTAATGTAATAAGGTCAAATTGTCCCAAAGCAACCTATCATTTTTTTTTCTCTTTCTGTTTTTATAAATCCATGCAGATGGCTGTTGTGCTGTCTAATCAGACTATGAAAATGTCTTTAAAAATTATGTAGGATTCAGGGTTGATTCAGCTTCTACCAACATTTTAATTAGCAAAGATTACATAGTTATCATAAGCTGCATAATATCTTCTGTGGATATTAGGTCAATTTGTGCTCTGACAGGCTGTTTTCTCATTACTGTTTGACTGAAATGTGTTTTTGTTCTCGCTCTTATCTGTTTCCTCTTTAGGAAACCGCCAGCTCAGTTTACCTGGTAATGGAGGTAAGCTTTGCTACGACACGTTGCTTTGTTTGCTCAGTACTGTTATGTCTCAGCTCTCTTTGGGCTGAAGCTATATTTAACCCAGCCTTCAGGCATGGAGTCGGGGTAAATGGTCAGCCATCCAAAAAGGATCTGTTGCGTTTGTTGTAGCCTGATGCGACTTATTTGATGACGAATGACATGAAGCAGATTTATAATCCCCATAAGTGTCAATAATCTTTAGCTATTCAGTGGATTGCTATTAAATTAATGTCTTATTATTTCTATATTTTATTTCTGGATTTCTTTCCTCTGCTAAAAAATGTTTTTGTTTTGTGGTGAAATTCAAATGGAGTCCAAACATGAAAAGGTTTAGTTTACTACTGCTGTCAATTTTGTGATTTGTGTAGTTTCTGATGCTCCACAATATAACATGTTTTATATCAGTTAGAAATTAATTATTCCTACTTTTATATTCTGGAGGCAGATGACATGGTACTTAATTTCTTTCTTGTCACACCTCAATACTGTTGTGATCACTTTTAAGGAAATCACTTCTGTTGCCTCCTCTCCATTAAATAGTGGTTTAGGACAGAATCACATCATGCATCATGTTATTGTTGATGTTATACCTTTATATATTTCACCAATCCTATCCTTTTTTTTATCTTAGTATTGCAATGGCGGAGATCTTGCTGAATACTTACACGGTAAGTATAGAAACTCCACTGCTTGATTAGCAGCAGATGTATATCAATAAAATCAAACAATAAAAAATAGTTATTTATATAGTTATTTTCATGGTGGAAAAGACTTCATCTGGCATCAAAGTGGATATGTCACATCAATAAAATAGCAGCTTATACAGGTGCTGGCCAGTAAATTAGAATATCATCAAAAAGTTGAATTATTTCAGTAATTCCATTCAAAACGTGAAACTTCTATACTGTATACTTTCCTTCCACACATAGTGATATATTTCAAGTGTTTATTAATTTTCATTTTTATTATTACAACTGACAGCTAATGAAAACACCAAATTCAGTATCTCAGAAAATTAGAATATTCTGAAAAGGCTCAATATAGAAGACACCTGGTGCCACTCTAATCAGCTGATTAACTCAAAACACCTGCAAAGGCCTTTAAAAGGTCCCTCAGTCTTGTTCTGAAGGCTCCACAATCATGGGGAAGACTTCTGACTTAACAGCTGTCCAAAAGACGACCATTGACACCTTGTACAAGGAGGGCAAGACACAAAAGGTGATTGCTAAAGAAGCTGGCTGTTCGCAGAGCTCTGTGTCCAAGCACATTAACAGACAGGCGAAGGGACGGAAAAAATGTGGTAGAAAAAAGTGTACAAGCTCTAGGGATAACCGCACCCTGCAGAGAATTGTGACGACAAACCCATTCAAAAATGTGGGGGAGATCCACAAAGAGTGGACTGCAGCTGGAGTCAGCGCTTCAAGAACCACCACGAAGAGACTCATGAAAGACATGGGATTCAGGTGTCGCATTCCGTGTGTCAAGCCACTCTTGAACAAGAAACAGCGTAAGAAGCGTCTCGCCTGGGCCAAGGACAAAAAGGACTGGACTGCTGCTGAGTGGTCCAAAGTTATGTTTTCTGATGAAAGCAATTTTTGCATTTCCTTTGGAAATCAAGGACCCAGAGTCTGGAGGAAGAGCGGAGAAGCACAGAATCCACGTTGCATGAGGTCCAGTGTAAAGTTTCCACCGTCAGTGATGGTGTGGGGTGCCATGTCATCTGCCGGTGTTGGCCCACTCTGTTTCCTGAGGTCCAAGGTCAATGCAGCCGTCTACCAGGAAGTTTTAGAGCACTTCATGCTTCCTGCTGCTGACCAACTTTATGGGGATGCAGACTTCACTTTTCAACAGGACTTGGCACCTGCACACAGTGCCAAAACCACCAGTACCTGGTTCAAGGACCATGGTATCCCTGTCCTTGATTGGCCAGCAAACTCGCCTGACCTTAACCCCATAGAAAATCTATGGGGTATTGTGAAGCGGAAGATGCAATACGCTAGACCCAACAATGCAGAGGAGCTGAAGACGACTATCAGAGCAACCTGGGCTCTCATAACACCTGAGCAGTGCCACAGACTGATCGAGTCCATGCCACGCCGCATTACTGCAGTGATGGAGGCAAAAGGAGCCCCGACTAAGTATTGAGTGCTATACATGCACATTCTTTTCATGTTCATTCTTTTCAGTTGGCCAACATTTAAAAAAAACAATTTTTTTTCATTGGCCTTTAAAATATTCTAATTTTTTGAGATACCAAATTTGGAGTTTTCATTAGTTGTCACTTATAAATATCAAAATTAAAAGAAATAAACATTGGAAATACATTGGTCTGTGTGCATTGCATGAATATAATGTACAAGTTTCACGTTTTGAATGGAATTATTGAAATAATTCAACTTTATGATGATATTCTAATTTACTGGCCAGCACCTGTATTGTCACATCAGAATAAGTGTAAAAAGTAGAATAGGGGAAAATACCATCCATCCATAATCCATCCACCCATCCTAACATTATAGTTTGACAGATTAGCCTTTATTAACTAACATTAAGTAACTTTAACTTTGTACCTTAAAAAATATGCAAACAAAATCCATCCATCATTTTTTCCCTCCTTTCCTCTCTACCTTACCCTCATCCTTTTTTTATTAATTTTTTCCTTCCTGGTTTGTGACGGGTTTTTTTTTTTTTTTTTCATATTTAAATCTTGATTAACTATGGATATCTGAAGCTGTAAAAAATATATATGAATCCGGATGAAAGCTAAGAATAACGATTGGAAGAAAATGAGGTAAACATTTGAAATGGTGAGTGTTGATTGAGGAAGGGATCCATTACCTGGCTGAAAGCTAATGCAACTTAATGCAAGCATTCCTGATCCCCTGCCAGGGAGGACCGTTCTTCACCAGTTGAGTTGTAAGTAGTTTTCTTAGTTAACAGTCTTAAAAATAATATTTAATATTATAGGACATTTTAGTAGGTGCAACAGGTCTTAGAGACAGTACTGCTTATCTTCAGTGACAGTTTGAGCTTTAGAAAAATATTTTTTTAAAGATTCTTCAAAAGAGTGTGCCTTCCTTTTTTAAGCTTTTTAAAATTATGATTTTTGGAGGTTTTTCTGCAATTGGTGGGGTTGAATGGATCTGAGTTGATACATTAAATTGACATTCTCTAAGATTAAATATATTGGTATGTAGTGATGAAAATGTTTACATCAGCAAACACTTTTCAACTATTCCATATGCCTTGTTTTTGTAACAGGATGCATAATGTTATCTAGGTCACTCAAAAAAGGCAGATTTTGTATTACAAAAACAACTGAATTAGATTTAATATGAAACCTTCAAGATGAACAGCTCCTCATTTCCCGTGCATTAATAACAATCATGCCTCATACACAGATGCTTTTCCCCGAGTTGATTGTTTTGCTTTGTTTTCCTCTTTATCTCTGCAGCCAGAGGCACACTGAGTGAGGACACTATTCGGGTGTTCCTGCAGCAAATTGCAGGGGCCATGAAAGTCCTGCAGACCAAAGGAATAATCCATCGGGACCTCAAACCTCAGAACATTCTTCTCTCCTACCCACCAGGCCGAAAGTCACATTCCAACAACACCTGCATCAAGATCGGTAGGTTTTATTAAGAGTTACTGCATTGTTGGCTTTCCTTTTTTCCTGTTTATCCTAAAAATAAATCAATATCAGAAAAAAATATTTAACAAAGAAAGAAAAGTCTGTGACAGAATGGATTACCATTGTGAAAGCTTAATCACCAATACATTTGTTTTTAACTCATAGGGAAGATAAAAAATATTGGTCGACATGGGTTTTTACTGTAAATCTTCAGACTTTTTTCTCCTGTCTGTCTCACAGAGTATGTCATACATCATTATGCCTGTTTGTTTCAGGCTATTGCCTTAATATGTCCACTAGATATGCACTGCAAACATGGTTACAGC
Organism: Apricaphanius iberus; assembly: GCA_028564705.1. Taxonomy (NCBI): domain Eukaryota; kingdom Metazoa; phylum Chordata; class Actinopteri; order Cyprinodontiformes; family Aphaniidae; genus Apricaphanius; species Apricaphanius iberus. The sequence goes on along the minus strand of JAPXFQ010001507.1, from coordinate 524,688 downwards.
TTTCTCTTTTGGCTCAGTGTCAATTTGCAACACTGGTTCATAACAAATGTGGTTTATTGCTACAATAAAGACATAAGAGGGGAAAATTAAATTTGGGGGACAACTAAATACATATTATGGACCGCTGTATAATACAGAAAAACAGACTTGGATTTAGTTTATGTTAAAGAAAATGTTTATTATTCATATACTGAGGTCTAATGCAGTGGAAATTGAATTTATTTTTTGGTTTTCTGAATTATGTTAAATAGTTCTATTTCTCCTAGGGTTTGACACAGACTTCCTCATTTTGAAGGAGTTTTCTGTTTAATTATTCATATACAATATTTGTCTCTTAAAATAAACTTTGCCACACAATGTTTCATAATTTTCAATATGATATTCAGTATTTTATAAAAGTCAAACATTTACACTTTAACTTGTGTAAATGATGATGCAACATGTTTTGCAGCATTTAAGGTGAAACAGAAACAGTTTTAAAATTGCTCAAATTGCTCATATATTTTTTTTTATGTAAGGTTAGAATTATTTTTTGTTAGTAGCAAGTTTCCCCCAGCTTTTATTCCTGAGTATGGCCCATGCACCTGTCATTAGCAGTGTTTTGGCTTATTCTATATCTACTAAAAGTTACCACAGCCGGAGATTTCCCAGATTACCCAGAAATCTAGAGCTGTAGCATTTCTGTTTTTTTCTGATAACTTTTCGGTCACTGCAGGTCATCTGTATGCATATTATGGGGTTATTTTGTCCATGACAGATCATTGAGGCATTCACTTATTAAATGACTTCCCAAGTTCAACATGTGTTTTCAGTGCTCTATTTATGGTATTTTCGTTCATCTTAAAAATCATCTAATAATTAGTAAGGAATGAATATCATCTATGCCAACATTTTTATAAAATTCTGAATATGTGTACTCACATCTGGCTATGTACATAATTTATTATCTATATGTGTGCCACTCCAAGATGTTGTTTTAGTTTCAGTCTTATAAAAGAATTTGGTTAAAAAACAACAACTTTTAAATCTAAATCAGGCAGTAGTATGAATTATTTTAAGCCTAACTGTTATTTGAAGCAATGTGCAGCTTCTCTGGAAAGTTATTTTCTTTTGTACATCAGATACTTCCTTGTTCTTCTCCACATCATGGTTTCTTTCATTTCTCTGTGCAGCCGACTTTGGTTTCGCCAGATACCTTCAGAACAACATGATGGCTGCTACACTTTGTGGCTCTCCAATGTACATGGTAATGTCAATGCCAAGCAAACCTCTTTTACAAATGTATTGATGAATAGTTCTTCTTTTACTTCTTTTACATTTGCTACACTTGCCAATAACAGGCTCCTGAAGTTATTATGTCCCAGAACTATGATGCCAAGGCTGATTTATGGAGTATAGGAACCATCGTGTTTCAGTGTCTGACTGGAAAAGCTCCTTTTCAGGTAAAAGCACACATTATATATCCTTTTATTGTTAAAGCATGTTGGTACAAAGGAAAACCTTCACATTTAACTTGTGCTTGTGTCATATATCATATGTACAGCATGCAGTACATAAATGACTAAGTGTAAACTCTGTTTAGTATACCTGGTTTCAAAAAGCATTCTTACAAAAATACATGTCTGTTCTTTTTAAATTTCTTTTTGAGAAGTTGTATATCGTGTTTCTTTGGTGCCAAAATCCGCGCATAAAGGCCACGCGCGCTGTCACTCTCTGTGCGCTCGCGGCCTCTATATACGCATGCGCCGTCACTCTCTGCGCACTCGGCGTCACTGTCTGTGCCCTCGCTGTCTCTCTCTGTGCCTTTTGCTCGCTCGCCTTTGCTGAGTTTTGGCACCTTGGGGGCGGGCTTTGAATAGACGGACCACCAACCCTCCTCCTTTCTGATTGGCCACTACTGTCTCCAGGTCAGAGCCAATCGAGGCAGAGAAGGGCGGGTCATCATTGCGGTTGGCGGCACCCTTTATAAAATAAAGTTTAATATCTAAGAAACCAAAGCAGCACACGTCTCTACCTCAGTGAAACTGTCCCCCCCCCCACTTGAAAAGTAAAGGAAAATATTAAACTTTATTTTATAGGTCATTCAAAGGTCACCATCCCCCCAGACAGCACCAAAACGGGCCAAAGTGGTCTACTTTTTTAGTGCTTCGTTTGTGCTGATTTGTGCAATTAAAATGTTTGTAAAATAGTTTGTGCTGTTTTGGTTTCTGAGATATTAAAAGTTTTATTTCTGTGTGATGACGTCACCATCCCCCCAACCAGCTCCAAAACGGACCAAAATGGTCTACTTTTTTAGTAAACTTACCTCTTTTTTCAGATAAATGCAATTAAATGCTGCCGCCCTTCTCTACCTCGATTTGCTCTGACCTGGAGACAGTAGTGGCCAATCAGAAAGGAGGAGGGTTGGTGGTCCGTCTATTCAAAGCCCGCCCCCAAAGTGCCAAAACTCACTAAAGGTGAGCGAGCAGAAGGCACAGAGAGAGACAGCGAGGGCACAGACAGTGACGCCAAATGCGCAGAGAGTGACGGCGCGTGCGTATACAGAGACCGCGAGCGCACAGAGTGTGGTCTTTATGCGCGCTGATTACGGTTTTTATGCGCGCACAGATTTTGGCACCAAAGAAACACGATAGTTGTACCTTGATTGAAATCTTGAGAGCTTCCGGAAGTGCTTAAAAATATCTTATAACAGTAGGACAGACCAGCAGGGCCTCCAAAGTGGTGTACTGCACCTCCCCTTCACTGTGAGGTCCCTTGATGCACTATTGTTCTTAGTTTACCCAGACAAAAATGTAAACCGGTCTATCCAGTCCTTCAAAGATTATTTACTACACTCAACAAAAATATAAACGCAACACCTTTGTTTCTGCTCACATTTTTCATGAGATGGACTTAAAGATCTACAATTCATTCCAGATACAAATTATTACCATTTCTCTCAAACATTTTTCACAAATCAGTCTAAATGTGTGATAGTGAGCACTTCTGCTTTGCTGAGATAATCCATCCCACCTCACAGGTGTGCCACATCAAGATGCTGATCTGATATCATGATTACTGCACAGGTGTACCTTATACTGCCCACAATAAAAGGCCACCCTGGAATGTGCAGTTTTGTCTCACAGCAAAATGCCACAGACGCCACAAACATTGAGGGAGTGAGCAATTGGTATGCTGACAGTAGGAATGTCAACCAGATCTGTTGCTCGTGCATTGAATGTTCATTTCTCCACCATAAGCCGTCTCCAAAGGCGTTTCAGAGAATATGGCAGTACATCCAACCGGCCTCACAACCTCAGACCACGTGTAACCACACCAGTCCAAGACCTCCACATCCAGCAGGTTCACCTCCAAGATCGTCTAAGACCAGCCACTCAGACAGCTGCTGAAACAATTGGTTTACATAACCAAATAATTTCTGCACAAACTGTCAGAAACCGTCTCAGGGAAGTTCAACTGCATGCTCGTCGTCCTCATCGGGGTCTTGACCTGACTATAGCTCGTCGCCGTGACAGACTTGAGTGGGCAAACACTCACATTCGATGGCGTCTGGCACATTGGGAGGGGTTCTCTTCACCGATGAATCTCGGTTTACATTGTTCAGGGCAGATGGCAGACAGCGTGTGTGGCGTCGTGTGGGTGAGCGCTTTGGTGATGTCAATGTTGTGGATCGAGTGGCCCATGGTGGTGGTGGGGTTATGTATGGGCAGGCATCTGTTATGGACGAAGAACACAGGTGCATTTTATTGATGGCATTTTGAATGCACAAAGATACCTTGATGAGATCCTGAGGACCATTGCTGTGCCATACATCCATGAACATCGCCTCATGTTTCAGCAAGATAATGCACGGCCCCATGCTGCAAGGATCTGTACACAATCCTTGGAAGCTGAAAATGTCCCAGTTCTTGCATGGCCAGCATACTCACAGGACATGTCACCCATTGAGCATGTTTGGGAAGTGCTTGACCGGCGTATACGACAGCGTGTACCAGTTCCCACTAATATCCAACAACTTCGCACAGCCATTGAAGAGGAGTGGACCAACATTCCACAGGCCACAATTGACAATCTGATAAACTCTATGCGAAGAAGATGTGTTGCACTGTATGAGGCAAATGGTGGTCACACCAAATACTGACCAGTTCTGAGTCCCCAGACCCCCAATAAAGCAAAAAACTGCACATTCCAGGGTGGCCTTTTATTGTGGGCAGTATAAGGTACACCTGTGCACTAATCATGATGTCAGATAAGCATCTTGATGTGGCACACCTGTGAGGTGGGATGGATTATCTCAGTTAAGCAGAAGTGCTCACTATCACACAGTTAGACTGATTTGTGAACAATGTTTGAGAGAAATGGTAATATTGTGTATCTGGAATGAATTGTAGATCTTTTAGTCCATCTCATGAAAAATGGGAGCAGAAACAAAGGTGTTGCGTTTATATTTTTGTTGATTGTAGATAAGATCATGAAATGTTGTTTTCTATTGAAATGTGGTATTTGTACCTATATTTGTTTTGGTGCATTTGAAAACACATGAAAAGAAATAGAAACATAACACAAACTGAGAGAAAATATCATCCCAACCACATCCATGTTAATAAGTACTTAAAATAAGGTAGTAATAAAGGTCACAAGGTACACTGCCTGGACAATAAAAAAAAGTTGCCACCTGGATTTACCTAAGCAAATAGGTACGAGCCTCCTATTGGATAATTACTATATGGGTGATTATGTTTCAGCCGGCAACACATTATTTAACTATTTGAAGATGTTAGTCACATGATTATAAACTGGAAGGAAACGTGGGAACCAGTGTCTTTGATTAAGAAATGTGTATTATGTGAAGTGGTCTGCGATTGCTTATATATTTGTGAAATGCTGAAAGAGAAAAAACTCAGGGCTGTGTTTATTGGTAAAACTCAGAGCATTTTCATGCGCACAATAAAGGGATTGGGACTGAACAGATGTGTGTCCATAAGAAAACCACTAATCAGTGACATTAAGGTTGGGCGATTAATTGAATTTTAATCGAAATCATGATATTAAAAAGCTTGACACCCACAGTTAATCATGTGGTGTGTTTTAATTGTTATGGCAACTGACCAAACCAGCTGAAGCAATGCCTTGTTGTCAAGGTAACTGGCCAATCAAGTCACAGAAAAAATGTAGTACTTAAAAGCAGGAGGCCCATGACTGTAGGTAAAACGTGCAGTTTCAAAAGTGTATGGCTGGTGAGGATTTTTAAGGAAAAATTGACAAATATGAAGATGATAAAGATGACTAAATTGTTGACACTGATCACAGAAGAGAACACAGCAATAACATCATGAAGAGAAGTAGCAGTGTGAGCTCAGTAGTTTGGAAATGGTTTGGATATTTCAGAAATGACAGCAGCCAGACTAAACCCATCTGTAAAATCTGCTGGCAGGCCGTTTCAACAAAGCTAGGTAACAAAACCAATCTAATTAATCACCTGAAGTCCTATCATCCTTCGGAGTACAAAGAGACTCACGCAGTTTTGAAGTAATGTGATGTTGTTAGCAATAAAACTGTATTCAACAATAAAAGTGAAGGCTATATATTGTTAATATAATGTAATAATAATTATAATTTTTTTTTACTGTTGTTTCGATTAGACTAAATCAAATCAAAAATCGAGATCGTTCAATATAGTGAAAATAATGGTGATTATTTTATTTTTAAAATCGCCCAGCCCTAGATGAGATGTACCCATCATGCCTGGTGCCTGCTGAACAAGCCTTTGAGGGGAATGGTATGATCTGGGGTAGCTGCCGTTACTTAGGTCAAGGTTTAGATACATCATGTATCCAAAAAATGATATCAGCTAACTTTCTAAATATATTGAACGACCAGGTTATTCCATAAATGGTCTTTTTCCTCCCTCATGGCACAGGCATTTTTCAAGAAAATCCCATCGTTAATACAGCTCAATTTGTGAAACAATGGTTCAAGGAGCTTGAGGTATCATTTTCACATATGATTTGGCCATCACAGACCTTAACCACATTGAGAATCTTTGGGATGTGCTGGAGAAGGCTTTGTGCAGCGGTCAGACAAATTGATGCAACACTGGGTGGAAATAAATCTTGCGATATTTCAGACACTTATTGAAAGAAAGCCATGTCGAATGCGTGCTATAAATAAAGCTAAAAGTGGTGTAAGAAAATATTAGTATGTGACCTTTCTGTTTAGTGGCAACTCTTCTTTTTTTTTTGTTCAGACAGTGTACATACTGAACAAAAGGTAAGACTAGTTACCGGTCATAAGGAAACTTTATAACTGAAATTTATATCCAGGTTTATGCTATGTTCTACATTCATATTGAAAATAAAGTAAATGAGAAGTGCTCAACAATGAACTTCATTGTGTTATAGTTATCTGTTAACATGCCATTGATATTTGCATATTTTGCATCCTCATTTTTAGGCCAGCAGTCCTCAAGACCTCCGGCTGTTCTATGAGAAAAACAAAAATCTAAGTCCCAAGTAAGAACTTTATTTTTTAATTCTTTAATTTATTTTTATTATTTATTTTTTTATTTTTACTTGCCAATGACATTTCAACACAATTGTGTTTTTTTGGATAAGAAGTCTTTTTGTTTTTTTCCTAACAGTGTTTTTCTTGGTCTTCCTTATTTTTGCATGGATTACAATCTAGACTCAGATTAAAAAGTGGAATGTTAGGACAGACATCTCATCTCTTTACTCGCGTTCTCCCAATAGCTGACACTGTCAGCCATGCTTATATGTTTGAAATCATTGAAGTTAAATGAACCATTAGATAACCATGAACATGAGATAATACAAGCCAATTATGAAAACCTTTGTTTTTAGTATCCCCAGAGAGACTTCAAGCCATCTGAGGAACCTGCTGCTTGGTCTGCTACAACGCAACCACAAGGATCGCATTGACTTTGGTCAGTAACGGTCAGCGGTTTTGACCCTTAAAACAAAAATTACGTCATTTTTAACCTGTAAACAAACCACTCCATATCTTTGCAACTTAACAATCGCTAGGCTAACACTAGCATGGTTACACACTTTTTTTTTTATATGATTCATTGATTACTGTTCTCGAAGCGTATTTCAGAGCTTGTTCAGCTGATAATGCCTTCTGGTAAAATTGTTCTCCAGCTCTCCAAATTTAGCCCTTTACTTGATTACTACAAAGACTTGCAGAAGATTCCAGCAATCACCATTGCTGTTAAATACCTTCTATGACTCTGGTTGCTTCCGTCATTTTTTTAAAGTATTGCATGTTGGATTAGCAGATTATCGACACCTGAAAGGAAGAGGTTGGATAAACTCATCAGGAAGGCGAGTTCTGTTCTAGGATCCAGTTCAGGTGGTGGGAGACAGAAGGACTGCTTTTCCACAGGTCCTTCCTCCATGCGGCTGTCAGATTGTACAGCCAAAACTGCTCCGAAACAAACATAGATGTTTACATCAGCGCTGTGATTTGACATAATCAACTGAACAACACCATTACTGTTATAACTTTCACATTATTAGAAATACTAATGTACATGGTCTATAGTGCAGTTTTACAAGCCCTTTAAGTAAAGCCATGCAGGTCAGGAGTTTATCTAAAATAGTTGCACAAATTGTTTGTTTGGGTACAGCAGACATACAATTACAGACAGAAGACCTAAAACGAGTATAGTAAGTTGAGTTCAGCTACGGACTTTGACATAAGTCATTTAAAGATGCCTTGATCATGACCCATGGTTTGGATCGAGATGTCCTTATTCATAACATAATAAATTAAATGGCTCTCTTTGTCATTCACTCAGATAAACCTATTCAATGTATATGACAACTATAACAAAATGGATGATGAAAGAAGTGTGACTGCAATGTCCTGCTAAGCTTTTTTTTATCTTGTATGTTTCTCTGTTTGGTTCATAGATGAGTTTTTTACCCATCCTTTCCTGGATGCCAGCTCATCTATTAAGAAGTGTAAGTACAAGAAAATACTAGTCTATTTAAAGCCTAGTTGGGTGTGACCTGGTACATTTTTCTTAACTAAGAGCTAAACACCACATTTCTTTTACACCTAATTTAAGAACCAGCCAAATGGAGATGTTGAACATGATTAAAGCTGATAAAAACTAACTGTGTCCTGATTATCACTGCTGCTCACGATCAAAGTATTTATTTATTTTTATTTGACCATGAACTATTTGAACAACCATTTTTGTATTGTGTCACAGCCATCCCTACGGTGACCATGACTTGTTTGCCCAGTTCCGCATCAGCCAGCTCTTGTAGCAGCTCATCCACTTCTCACCTTGCTTCACCACCGGTTCGTGCTCAGATTTCCCTCTTATTTCTCTGCCTCTGCACGAGATTAATGAGGCCATGTCTGTGTCTGCTTGGTGTTTTATATTTAATAATTATACTCTTCTATTGCTTTTTTTTAAATCTCTGCTTCCTTCTGTGTTTGTGTCACTGCAGCAGTCTCTAGCTGAGACTCAGCACCTGCATGCCAAAGTTCTGGCCTCTCCAACCCAGGAGGCTGCAGGTTTTCTCCTGAAGGACTCGAATGGCGCTGGCGGCAGCAGCAAGAACTCTTCCTCTTGTGATACAGATGATTTTGTAATAGTGCCTGCTCCTTTTACAAGTAAGGCAATCCTTCCATGAAATCTATACACATCAGATAAAACTATTAAAGTCATTGCATATGTTGTTTATTGTTGTTTTTTGTTTTGTTTTTTTCATATGAATTGCTTTCCAGCAGGTGAACTGACTAGTGAGAGTAAAGTGCTGCAGGACAGTCTGATGAACAGCGGGTGAGATGCACTTACTATACTCATTATGTCTATTAAATGCCCCCTCCCAATAATACGTTTTTACTTAAAAAATTAAAAGCAAGTACAGTTTATTGTTCTTTGCAATCTAAATATCTGTTGCTTCTATTTTTCTTTCTTTTTTAAGCTCTCTTTTGGCTTCAGCTGGTCTGTGTAACCAAGCCAAAACACCACCACACTCACCTTCTTACAGTGGCTCTCAAAGTCCTGTCAGGTAAAAGCATAGAGTTCAAATGTTGACATTTAGAACTAGAGAAAAAGTTAGCCACTAAATGATCTTGAGATTTTTTTATTTAAATTAAACGTGTTAGGGGATATACAGTGCTCGACAACAAGAGGTCTATGCTTAAAGCAGGTACTATTATTTTAATAGGCTTACGGTCTCTTGCGAAAATAACTATACCCCATAACCCTTTTCTCATTTTGTCATGTTTCAATCACAAATCTCCATGTATTTTATTTGGGATTGTAAACTAAAATGTAAATATTATTGTAAGGGTTTTTTAACCTTTTTTTTTTTTCATACAAACGCACTTTTGACATGGATTTTTATTCCATTGCCTTGTACCTCTTGTTGCCTTTATATCCCTAAAAAAATAAAACCACCCTACAAAAGTCAATCAACTAGTAAATAGAGTCCACTTATGAGTAATATAATCTCCATATAAATAGGGCTGTACTGTGAAGAGGACTATTTGAGAACATTAAAAAACAAACATATTAAATTATAATATTATTATAATATAATAATATTATATATTGGCCTTTATAATATTACAATATTATAAAGGCCAAGCGAGAAATGGAGATGTTTCCACTTATTCCAAGCTTTCACAGAGAGTACTGTTCAGTCCATCGTTTAAAAATAGAAAGTGTATTTTACGGTTGTAGACGTACCAAGACATGGTTGTCTTATCTAAACTGGCAGACCAAGGAAGGAGTGCATTAATCAGAGGAATACCCAGGAATCCTGTGGTAGCTCCGGAGGAGCAGCAGGATAACTATGATTCATGCAATCCACAAACCTGCACAAAGGGCTTTTTGTTCCAAAGCTAATGAGACAGAAATAAACTTTTTGGCCTATAAGCAAACAAACCATGTCTGGATGTAAGCATGGTAGTATAAGCATCATGCTATTGTTTTTTTTACAAACAAACAACCTGGTAGAGGCTGCAAAAGACTTGAAAATGGTCTAGAGATTCACCTTCTAACAAGAGAACAACTCTAAATCTACAGCCAGAGCTGCAGTACAATTATTATTAATACCAAAGCACATTCATGTATTAGATATTTATATTCATTTGTTACCCTGTCAAAATCCAGACATAAATCGAACTTAAACATTTTGGCAAGGTTTGAAAATTGACCACGATTTCATCTGAACGAGTTTATGCTGTTTCGCAAAGAGTGTTGGGCAATGCAGGTTGAGACATACAATAAAAGTCGTGTAACTTAAGCAATTTAAGTGAAAAGAGGTCCCTGAGTATTGACTTAGTGGACTGAATGCACCGCATACTCTTTTAGGTTTTTACTGGTTAAACTATTCAAAACCCTGTTTTTTCCTTTTAAGTTCACAATTCTACCCTATTTTGTGTTAATCTATCTCATAAAATCCAATAAAATACATTGGAGTCAGTAGATGTAAGGTGACATGTTAAAAAAATTCAATACTTAGCAAGGTCCTTTGTGTGTGTTACCTAATGTGAGTAGCAATTGTTTAAAGCTGTCTTCAGTAATTCTCTAAACTTCTCAATTGACCTATTGAACCCATAATATACAGAAACTGATGTTAAAGTATCCAGTCTTTCTCTTAGCACTTTAAAGAATCCTTTGTTATAAAGTATTCAAAAACAAATCTATTGATCAGAAATCCCAGTTATCCGGTAAACCTTTGGTATCCCACACCTTTTGGTACTGAACCTGACTTTTTCAGATCAACTCCAACTTTATTTCCATATAAACTCATACAGGGTTTTTTTTCCTGTAGGCTAAGCAGTTGTTCCTTGGGTTATCTTCTCCTAGAGCATATTATTAAAATATTATTAAATCCTTTAACTGTGAAAAATTGCATCCTTTGGTTCAGGATTTCAACTGTAGTTGCTGAAATGTTTTCCTTGATCCTTTTACCTTGATCCTTCAGGTGTTGAGATCTGACAGTTCCAGTCTGACTTTATTCATCAGTAATTCAATTCTTGTTAAACATAGTAAGACATTTTCCACATCCTGAGGCTATATCTTCCACTTTTCAGAAACCTGCCTACTAGCTTGCTTTTAGCTGAAATATAATATCCCCTACCTCTTTACTTGGCTTTTCCTAGTGATAACCTTTTATGGGAGTTTCAGTTTTAAACCCATTAATTATCTCTGAAAGGTTTGACCATGTTAACAGTAATAGGACGGCACATCTTCAAGTTGATCCCAAGCTCTTTCCTAAAATCCCTTTATGAAAACCTAGCTATCACCTTCCAGCACTCTGAACATTCTCTCAAAATTTCCTGCTCTTCTCTCTGCTTTTTCCAGACCCGCTGAGTTCCATGGGAGCAATTATTGTGGTAGCTGTGGAAACCATGTTCACTCATTGCCTATCCCAGTCCCCACTCAGGTCCAGAACTACCAGCGGATGGAGCTGAACCTTCAGTCTACCAAACAGGATGGCTCACCACGGTCTGTGCCCAAGCATACACACAACCCCACAACTAGTCATGCAAAATTTACTCCCACCAATGTTCAACTTTTTTGGGGGGGTTTTATTAGGTTTTTTCGAGTTCAGCTTGATACATTTGTTAGTTAAACCTAAGTCACTTTTTTTTTTTTTTTGACTTTCCAGGTTGTCGACACCAGTGCGTCGCTGCAGCAGTGGGAGCTTGGTTGGGTATGCGAGAGCATCACCCTCAGCCCCACGGCAGGTAGCAGTCCCCAACACTCGTAGGCTTTCGCTGGGAGGTACCAAAACATTCCAGAATTCTCCTCAAGGTACTGAAGAAAGTTGCATGTTTTTTGTTTTTTTTTGATTTTTTGTTTTTTTTTAAAGGTATATTCCACCCCTAAGTAAAAATGTGTCTGTTGTTACCACATCCCCAGAGTTAGATAAGTGAGAGAAAAAATCATTGTAAAACCAGCCCAGTCATTCTCCTGATCTGGTAGCAGTCCGTTTGCTTTAGCTTAGCATAAACCACTGTAAGTGAATGGGATCTACTAGCATGCTAGTAGTAAGTGAATGGGAATGATAGTTGTTCCCATTCATGGTGTGGAATATCCCTTTAAATGAACAGATCATTTCTATTTTAGATTCGAAGGTCTTCATGAATGATTAAAAAACTGCCTTTACAAATGTTTGCTCTTGGGATGTCTCCATAGTTTCCTTTTAACTGTTTGTTGTATTCTGACTTGCAGATAAGAACTAATTTGTACTGATTAATTTGTACATTTAAATATTGTTATTCACCAAAATTATTTTTGAACTCTATAGTGTCTGTTTTTCTCTGTTGTTTGACATTTTTGAGAGTAAGTGTATTTTCAGACAAAGTACTGAGTTTCAATACAGGAAAGAGCTCAAACAAATCCAAACACCAAATTATATTAGAGGGTCAAAGATGCATTTTACTGTCCAGGCTATCAGCACACTGAATCGAGGCAGAAATCTCAGCAGCACCCACAAACGGAAGGAATTGGCACACGGCTCCACAGTGCCCCCTGTCTGTTGGAGTGTGCGACTGGTGGCAGCAGGCAGAAAATCAAGAAGCAGCACTCGGACCCCATTGCTGTCCCACCATCAGGACTGATGACCGGCCGCCCCCTCCACTCTTCCCCCAGACTCAGTGAGCTGATGCAGCGCAACCCTCTACCAACCATCCTGGGATCCCCCTCCAGGGTGAGACAGCTGTGTTAGTGGCTGAAATTGCTTGAACGTACACAGGACAAGAAATCCTAGCGCTCAGTTCAAACTAACCTTGATTTTTTTGTTACCGTCCGTCTTCTCAGGCTGTCCCTCCCTTTGAATTCCCAAAACCACCGAGTTCTCCGAACCTTGTGACTTTCCTGACAAAGAAGGGTTTGGTTGTTGGTTTGCCTAGCAGCAGGACTGTCCCAGGGGAGCTCAGAGACTTGGGACAACAAGCACGGGCGCCATCCACCAACCCTGCCTACTGCGTCCATAGACTGAATGACGATGGCAGGAACTTTGGAAGGTCAGTTCCATTCATTTTTTTTTTTTTATGACAAATCAGATGTTTAGATACAGGAAGCCCTTCGTTAAGGAGCAAATTAGTTGTGAATTGGAAAATCATTATTTATTAACTGTATCTCACTTGTAGCACTTTTAGTCAGATTGAGCTCTGTATATATTACCTTTAAAACACCATTTACAATAATAAACTTGATAAATTGCAGTTGATGTGATTTTTGGATCTAAATTGAAAAAGGTCACAGTAGTGTTTAACCTTTTCAGAGTAGATTGATAAGGAGGAACACAAAGTAAACAGATGAAGAAAAACTAGTAGGAGGTGGACAGCTTTCTAAACACCGTGCTGATTTTCTCCATTACACACTTGCCTTATTCAGGTCTCAGAGTGCTGGCCGTCTGTCTGACATGCTGCTGATGGCTGCTTTTGGAGCAGGACATGCAGGAGACCGAGGCAGTACAGAGAACCTGGCCTCAGAAAAAGCCATAGACATAACAGGTCTGCATTTCTATCTCTGAGGATGGACTAGAATGTTTATTTATAGGTTTTCTCTTTTTTTTTCCCCTTTATGATTATATCGGCCTCTGACAATTCAGGTTGCAAAGTTGAAATTTTAGCGCTAAAATGCCATTACATCCCATCTTACTTGGACAGCTAGTTAGACATAATTTTGACATGAAATAATTACGATGAGTTAAAGAAATGATAAGCTACCTCTTCCACACACCATTGTTATAGGAAGGCCGAGTTCACAGAATGTAGTTAATGCCATAAAGTCAAATAAAAAGTGAGAAAATTGTTATCTCTCCTGACCACTAATGCTTGACCCATGCTGTTGGCCAGCCTCTATGGTCAGCTGGCTGCTTCCTCAACAGAAGGCCACACAAGTTCCATCTCCATAATAAGCTGCCTGCAATCTTACATCATCGAAAGTTATCTTCATCCATACTTGCCAATGTTGAGACCTCAGAATTAGGGAGACCTTCAAAAGGGCTGCAGGGAATTTAACAAATTAACAGTCCACAGCAATAACGTAAGGGTTTGGTGGCATTTTGTTGTGATTGTTGCAGCCTAAAACGCCAGATATTGCATTTGTGAAAAGTTGCAAAAAAATTGCACTATTTTTATTTGTGACTTTCTTTTTTCAACAATCACTTATATTGTTTGCAAAGTAAGCTTTTTTAAATAAAATTAAAAAAAATATATATATATATACATATATATATAGCGCATTAATTTGTCGTGAAATGTAACTTATATCCTGGAGGAGTGCCGCCCTTTTCATGACGTAACCTTGAGCGCTGGTCTGACCACAGCAAAGCAGCATGCGCAATAAGTAATGTTATAAGCCACAATATAGCTGTACGTTTTAAAAATATTTCATAATTTTAATTGAAGGCTTATTGAGATGCTCTTTAAACATTTTTTGAAACTTTGTTATATTAATGGCTCAGACATTTGGTTTATTTTTTGTGTAACACCGGACTGCTGAAGCAAGCAGATCTTTCCAGCCCCGTAACTATTTTTAAAACGTTCTCAGTTCTGAGAATGAGGTTGAGAACCGGCTGGACATTTTATAAGCGCGGTTGTTGTTTGCAGCACGCCCCCGTGTGTTGTGCCTGAATGTAAAAAGGTTTCAGCAGCAACAGGAACTTTGCAGACCATAGTATTTCCTGTTTTTTATTTTGTTCTTTATTGCTATTTTGAGTGTTTGTGCGCATCAAAGATCGGTTCAATTCAAATTTTGAGTTCTTTTAACTTATTGGGGTTAAGAGTGCACATAATTAGCATAATAACAGTCGGGCAGGAAATTAGAAAGCCAGTGTGAAGGTGACAAATAGCACTGTGATAATTTTATCACAACCTAAATCCTTATTCTTCTAAATAAAAAATAATTGTGAGATGCAACACATCAATAGGGTAACCTCACAATGCTATTATATGTTCACGCAAATTGCTTCATAAATGGCTAACACACATTAGGATGTAGCTAGCTTTTACTTACTGCTCTAGCCACTTAATCAGGCGTCTTTATTGCTGTCAAGCGTATGTGAAGCCGCTGGAGCTGTTGGAATTGAGTTAATCTCTCCGACAGTCCGCTTTGGTACTGGCCAAGGTTCGGAAAGCAAACATCGGTGAATTGATGATCACAAACAAACATATTGTAGCGGGTTTGATGCAGGATTCTGGAGAGAAATTCCGGCTATTTCTGGCGATTTGGCTGTTCTTTTGGAATGGTGAATAAAGTCCTGTAATTCTCGCAGCCAAATGAACACTTTTGCCAAAAGTAAAACACTACAAAAATGGTGGGGCTTAGTGTCTTGCTTTGGACTCTCCCTGCTCTCACCTGCAAAAAAAGGGGGCACGTGTGTTAATCTGCAAGGGTGGCGCGGACATCTCGGGCACTTTCTGGTTTGACAGCAATACGTAAAAAACGTCACTATGTTACAAGTCCACCATTTTCCAGGAGAGGACGGGGCAGCTGCTCAAACTGCAGGATACTACGCCCTTATGTACTTTACCTTGTTTTATATTGTAGGAAAAATCTATTTTAAACTATCTTTTGTATTTTTAAAGATCAATTAGCACAGGCAGTGTTTCTTAAACAAGCTTTGGTTTGTTTTTCCATTTGGCGTGGTTCATTTTTGTAGATGGGAATTCAGCAGTCGCACTGGGGTAGGTGTTCTGGTAGTACTTAGATATTGCATCTCCTGAGTAGAGGAGGTTTCTGACCAACTGTTGGCCAGTAAAGCTGGAAATCGAATGGTTGTGTTTCATAACTTTCAAGAATTTCAAGATTCCAGTAACACCATTTTTTTATATCAGAATTGTTGATAAAACAATTGCCATTGTTTTTCCTAACTGATTTTTGTTTTTGTCTTCAGCTTGGCAGACAAGCATGAATAAAAATAGAAAAATGTTTTTGTTGTTTTTTAGCTCCTCCTGGTGGTGGCCCTGCACCCGGTTCTTGCAGCCCAGCACAGGTAGTTTTCACCGTTGGCTCTCCACCAAGTGGCTGTAACCCACCTCAGACCTCCAGACAGAGAAAATGTTCAGGTAACACAAGAAAAAAACGTCTGTTATAAGTTAATACAAAATAAGTCTTTACACAAAAATACGCTTTTTACAACAACATTTTACATGAGACATAGTTTAAAAAATTGAAAATAAAAAACTCTAGAAACAAAATTACATTTTTTTCCCTTAGGCTGAGATCTATCTTAAATGAAAAACGGTCCTGTTTTAAATCTGACATTTGTATTTGTAATCAAAGGCAGAGAATGAACAGTATTTGTGCTTTTGCTTAAAATAATTGTTGCACGTAATTGCACAGTTGAGGAAATGAATGAAGGAAAATGCCGGCCTGTTTTTATTGACTCCCACAGGCTCCTTCAGTTCGGGCAGTCCTGCAGGCTCGTTGTCCAGTCGCTACCCTCAAACAGGCACCTATCCTGAAGGCTTTGAGGCCCCTCCCAGCCCTCGCTACAGTTTCACTGATCCTATCACGGCTAACATGGGTGGTGCTGTGACCTTTGAAGCCCCTGAGCTGCCTGAGGAGACGCTGATGGAGGTGAAGACCTGCTTTTCCCACAGAACTCTGGAAAGCAGTGAGATTGTAGACATTCTTCAAACCAGGACCTTATCATAGGATTCATTAACCTTTGATTTGTCACCCTTTTAAAAAGAGGAATACACATTTTTTATTAATTTTTATTTTATTTTGCAAAGCAGGCTTTTTGCAACATTTCATCCTGTTGACAAGTGATATAAATGATGTCTCTAAATGATTGCCCTCTTCCTCTTTTTCTGCTTCTGTCGGAGTTCAGCAAGAGCACACAGACACTGTGCAGCGCCTGCGTTTCACTTTGGATTTTGCCCTCTGTCTGATGGAGGTAGCTGGCAGTCGTGGTGCTGTCACATTGGGGGGACAGGGAGACGGCGCACCCCCCTCTGTCCTTCAGCAGCACAGCCAGGTAGCGGATCAGATAAGCTCGCTGAGTCGAGAATGGAGGTAAGGTCTTTTTCAATGTCAGATATCACTGTTCGTTGATTATGCTGTTTTGCTCTATTTAGAAAAAAATTAACCCCACAGAAGTAAACAATACAAGAACTAACAATGTGTGTTAAAACACTTACTTGTCTTGTTTTTACAGCAATCTTCCTCTGATGTAGTTGTAATAATAGAAAAAAACGATTATATTGGAAACAAAAACTTTATTTTTTTCATTTTCCATAACTTGGGTGACTTGATTTTATAAACTTCTCTCTTTGTTGTATCTTTGCAGTACAAAATAAAGCAAACAATGATGGGGACATTGTGTATTATTAAAGCAAAACATTACAAAAAAACATTGGTAATCATATCATTGTTAATGTTTTGAATAGACTGGCTCTAAAACTGACTCAGATGTACCTAGAGTTCATTTAAATGTTAGGTGGAATTAGCCTAAAGCCAAAGTTTGGTGTTTTACATGTGTGGGGATACATGGAAGAACATTTGCGCTCTATAATATTTTTTTCGAGTCATAAATATTGTTGTTTTTTATCTGTCGCCTCAGTCATGCAGAACAGTTGGTGCTCTACCTTAAAACCACAGAACTATTGTCTACTGCCTTACATACAGCTATGGAGCAAGTTAAACAGGGCAAGCTCTATCCCTCTGCTACAGTCAAACAAGGTAGGAGCCTCTTCATCCAGCTAAAACAAAAATCTTTAATATCTTTGTTGTTTTACTTTGTGCACCACCCAAAAGCAGAAACCATCTTTCTTTGTATTTCTGCATGCACAGTGGTGAGGCGGCTAAATGAGCTGTACAAGTCTAGCGTGGCGTCTTGCCGCTCGCTCAGCACTCACCTGGAACACTTCTTCTCCAGGAAGCATCGTCTAATGGACCAAATCACCTCCATCACAGCTGAGCGGCTCCTCTTCAGCCACACTGTGCAGATGGTAGGCAGAAAGGAAGGCAGACAAAAACTGTTTCACTAGCAGGTCACTGTGTAACAATATACCCCTTTTTCAAAGAAAGCCAAAAGAAGCCCAAGTTGCACACGTGTCTTGACTATACACTTTTGCCATGGTGACTCTCTCCACTGTATCTGACAGATTTTCAACTATTTTGCAAAGAAGGATGTTTCTGGAAAAGCTCTTTGAGAGTGCAGCACTATGCCAAGGCAGCTCAGTCGTCCCCGCCACCCGTTCGTTCAACACCCCCCACCCCCCCCCACCCCCCCCACCCCCAACACCACCACCACCAATTAGATTCCTTTACCATATAAACACACCTTTAGCTACTGGTATCATTATTATTTCAGCAGTTATTGATAAAAATTACTTTTGGTGATTGCGTTTTTCAGATCACTCGCAACTTCTAATCACTTATTCTTGGTCCTATTACAGACATTTCCTAAAAGTTTAATCAAAATCCAACTAGAACCTTAAGACTTATGTTGCTAACAGACACACAAGCCCTTGCGAAAACATTACATCCTTGGTGGAGGTAATAATTAGGGGTAACTAAACCAAAAAACCTGCCACACTTCTCAGACTTTTATTTGTAAAACTACATATGTATATATATATATATATATATATATATATATATATATATATATATATATATATTTATTAAAAAATTTTTTTGGGAGACACACCTTATTCCTCTTTGTGCTGTGCTGTCAGGTTCAGGCTGCTGCACTGGATGAGATGTTCCACCAGGGGGAAGCGTCGATGCTGCGTTACCACAAAGCTCTCCTGCTAATGGAGGGCCTGTCTCTGCTCCTCACTGAAGAGGATGACATTCTCAGTGTTAGCAAATGTGAGAATCTCTTTCTGCTGCTTCAGCACTTTCAGTTGTTGATCACGAGTGGAAAAAAAGGCCTGGTTCACTTTAGAGAGCTTCAGGCCTCTGTATACCACTAAATGTTCTTCCTCTTTGTTCGGCCTTGTTTCTGCAGGCAAGGAGTGTATTGAACGCCGCCTCACAGCTCTGCAGTCAAGCCTCTGTGTTTGACTTCTGACGCCATACAACTCCCCATTTGCACTCTGACACACAGCTAACCAAATCTCCACCCACATTTCATGGTTTCACATAGAAACGCTTTTGTTTTCGCAAGAAAACCACAAGGTTTACACAGACACTGGAGGGTTTCGCACCTGGAAGATCTCTGTTTTCAGGGTTGGACGATGACAGAAACATCTCGACTAAGGAGGTTGGACCAGTAATGGACAATAGGGAGGACTTTGCTGCTGACGATGGACACACCAAGAAATAAGATTTGCACCAAGTTACTGCTGGTCTAACAAGAAGGAACAGTTTTTGCCAAGTAGTAACATTCTTTCATGTTGTGCTTATCTAGCATACTTAAAAAGCTTTTTAGGATTTGTGCTAGATGCAACAGAAAACCTGCACAGCTGGTGATACTTTCTAAAAGGTAGCCCCGTGGCTAAATATGCTCATAATGTGTTTTCTTTTTATTTCTCTAATTTGCCACATATTATTCTGATCATTTCTTGCTTATTGACGGTGTACAGTATAACGTGTAGCTAAATTTAATCAGCAGAAGTACGTACTTGCAATTTTACGCCAAATTACTTTCAAAAGACTTTTGAAGTAGTTCAATTGTGTGATTTTGCTGGTTTGCTTAAAAAACAGAAAAACACATTCCTATTTGAGAATTAGCCAATTCAGTACGTGCTTAAGGTTAGAGGCCACAACCTACTTTTCACACTGCGAGGTTGTGAAGGAAGTATTTTAATTTTGTGTATGATAATTGTGGCTTGTGATAAGCAAAGACAAAACTGCTCCGGTTAACACTCAAAACACCCAGTTCAACCGTAGATTTATATGCAACAGGGGCTGAATCGGAGCCATCTGTATCACAATCATGTTAGAGAAAATGCTGCAATAACCTGGGATCTACAGGTGCATCTCAATACATTAAAGTAACACTGAAAAGTGAATTTATTTCAGCAATCCGGTAAAAGTCCAAACTCATACCAGATTAATTTCTGTTAATATGGATGGTTATGGGTTCAGTTTTTTACAATCTGTTCAAGGTTCCTGTTACCTTCGTTTTCACTTTTTCTTTCCTCTAAAATGTCCCTTAATATGATTGGATTCAGTACTATTGACCAAAGTTTTTTTGTGGCATCTTCGTCATGTGGATAATACTAATGACTGTGCTGAACGACCTTTGGTTCCGTGGCAGGCTTTATCTGCTCTTCGTTGTTGATTTTGTTGTCTCTCATGACTTTTATCCATAGGTTGTCTATGCACTTTAGGTCAGGTGGGCATGCTGGCATATTAATTACATGGTCATTAAATCAGTTGTTAGTATTTTGAGCAGTCTGGTGAGGTGCCAAATCCTGCTGGAAAACACAGTTAGTATCTCTATGAAGTTTGTCAGCTGAAGGCTGAATCAGAATGAAGCTCTTTAAAGTTTCTTGGTAGAGAGCTGTGCTGAGTTTGGTCATAAAATGCAGCAGTCCAAAACCAGCAGATGAGTTGTCCTTAGGTTTACTATTGGTTGAGGATATTTTTGTATCACAATAGTTTTCCTTCCACTCAACTTTCCATTCATATGTTTAGATTGAAAAACCTATGAGCAGCTGACTTTTTTAGCAATAACTTGTTTGGCTGTAAACCATACTTATGAGAATTAAGAGAAGGAAATGCTTGAACTATGTAACGCTATATATAATAAGTTGGTATAAAATATGAGTTTGACTTTTTTTAACTGAAGTGATTTACAGAAATTACTGGACTTTTTCGTTATAGTCAAATTTATTGAGATGCATCTGACACTCATACGTTTTCTCAGCCATTGCTGGTGTTTTCTGAAAAAGATTTCCAGACATTGACAGGGTTTTCTTTTTTCTTTTTTTTTCGTCAGTCTTGTGGGTTTTCAACAAGTATAGTAAAATATGAATGTAGGGCTGTCAGGAAAGAAGCAGCATTAAAATCAGGCTTAACATTTAAGCAGATCTTAAGGGCTGAATGGTTTTTTTGCACTGTTTATGTACTGTATAGATAGGAGTATGCTGAAAGTGTGCAGTTTGTGTAGCCGTGCTCATTAGAGACTTCTGCTTTCTAATATTAGTGCCATTTTAGTTGCTTTTGCAGTTACTGTCACAAAATCGTGTTTTGATTTTAAGAGTGTTGAGAAGGAAATTGTATAAGCTAGTTTTTTAGATGAGGAAAGAAAAAAATTTCACACTGAATTTTTGTTTGCAGTTCTTGTTTTGTGTGCTTTGTTTTAACAGTTGCGTGGTTTTTTTGTTTTTCTTTTAAGCTTTATGCCACTTAAGAGTTTATTTCTGCCTAATTGATGGATTTTAATTGTGGCTGTTTACCTTAACCACGTGTTACCCAAAATATTTCTCGGCTAAATTTGATTGGCTGAATTTTTAAGGTTTAAATCCTACATTATTTTATTTATTTTTTTTTAGATGGGTTGTTTGCATGGAAGTGTGAGCTCTAACATGTTAAATTTACTAGAACTAGCTACATGGATCTGCTCCTAAGAGAAGCTGAACATTTTACTCTAATGTAATTGGCTTCCTAACACACTGCTACCCCATTTTACTCAAGATTTCATTCCCTCTGCAGGTCAAGTTGGTCATTGACTGCGTATTTTCTACTATGAATGTGTGCGATCTCGTCTAAAGAGGCTGTATGACGACGCCATCGGCAGGACAGACTGGAGAGATGGTTTATCAGAATTGACATGTGTGTGTGTGTGTGTGGGTGCTTTGTTGCCTTTCATTTTGGGTCTTGAACAGCATCTCTGGGTCTCTGTGCATACATTCCTTATATTAATTAATTTCCCCACAGGTTCTTTGTCACTACACTTGCTGCGCTGTTCTTCAAAGTATCAGCTGGCAGAAAAACTGATGCATGTGTCACTTTTTTTATCGTTCCATACAATCATTGTCCAGATTGGTTAAACAAAAAAGCCCTTTTGCAGATAAGCTTCATATCGATATGTAATTTTTGTATATCTTCTAACATTATACCGTGATGTTTCCATGTTGTTTTTCCTTTCAATAATTCTGTTTTGTCTTCATATGTTGTAAATTAAGTTATTGCTATTGTATATTCAACGTATCAGCTGGGGAGATGATTGGCCACCTGAGCATTTCCAAAGACTTTTAAGCTTTCTGCCTGATCTTCCACGCTTTCTCTAGCTGTTGCAAAAGCAGTTTTAATGTTTTCATATCCATAATAGACACATTATCTTATGTACCCCTGCTGGTGTTGTAATCTTTAATGTTTTGTTGGGGTTGGTCGGGGGGCTCCATCATAAATAAAGTGAAAGGCAAGGACACTTCTTCAGGAAGTATGTTTTAATTAAGGGAAAACTGCATATAGAATCTGTTTGTTTCCTCTTTACTTTTTGTTTAGCTCTTTTCACTCCACAGTGAACTTAAACTGCAGTAAGGGGAGCTCTGGGTTTATACCTTACATGAAATGAAGGCCTAATCTGGGAATATTTACAACAAATCTGGGACTTTTTTTAAAAATCTAAAATATAATTAAGTAATATTGCTGTTCAAAATAAATTTAAAAAACAGGTAATTTATACATAAACAAGAACGACTCAGTTAAGTAAACTTCAAGTTCTCAAAAGGCATTAGAAACAATCTAAACATCTTTGAATTCAAACTGTCACGACCCATTTCTCTTGTCTTGTCTTTCTTTTTTTTTCAATGAAACAGGAATCCTTTATACTGTTTTTTTATTATTTTAGGCTTGGCATTCAAGTCTTTCAGATCAGAGGGATTTTTTGTTTCGTTTTAGTCCTTTGGGCAGCAGAATCACTTCCTCCTTCATCCATGCAGAGCTTTGCTCAAAATTGGCACCAGGTGACTGGAAGTGCATCTGTATGCAGTGTGAGGCTGTGTCTGGGATATTGGATAGCAACCCTTGGCAAAAAGAAAGAGAAGCTATCTCTGTGTAAGAAAACATCCAAGACAGATGCATATATCCCCCTCCCACCCCTCCCTAAGATCCTTTCAAATATATAAATGAAACTACAACCTCAATTGTACTACTTCACAAATGCAACAACCTTTATACTTTCTTTAATTTCTCCATAATGTTTTTATTGTTTGTAGCCGTTACAGAATTCTGCATCCAAGCATGCTAACAGAGCGCCAAGCTGAAGGATAAGGTGTGGTGGATAAAATAAGCATAAGCAGGAGGGATAACAGCCACATTGATAGATGGACTGTTAAAGACATAAATTCACATTAATATAAGTAAAAAAAATCGTATCATTGTTGCATGAAACTGTTAAAAGATTCTTGATGGTGTCAGTTTGATGATTAAAAACAGTAGAATATAGCTCAAAGTAACACTTACCTCCCTTTTCTGTATGAGCAGGAAAATACTTGAGTAATAAGAATAGAATGTTTGCTGAGCAATTCTTTTTTTTTTTTTAAGGGGGATATTTGCATGCCGTTACGGGTTGAATAAAACTGGGGGACATAATTAAGTTGTAAAACTTTTTATATACAATTTGTTTTTCTCATAGGCTACAGAAGACAGACAATTGCTGGTTACCATCTATTTACATTTCATTCACTGAAAAAGCAATTTAAATGGGGGGATGCTTATTTGTCCGGTCTTAATTTATCAGAAGCCCCAGAAATATTTAGCCTATAAACTTTTTTTTAAAAAGTAAAGAAGTGTGTCTTAATGAAAAGGAACATCCCTCTACTTATTGTGTAAAATGTATTTTGTGAATTACTTTAAATGAACATCTTTGCGGCAAACGTGTGTGAAAAAAGTCCACCGAATTCAGAGACTCGCCCACCTGTTATTCTTTTAAATCGTAAATATTATACAAAAATATCGCTGCTTTAAGTTGCTGAGGAGTTAAGTTGCTATACTCTTTAGCCACCACAGGGAGGAGATTGGAAACTTCCATCAAATAAGAAGATGAGGCCCTTTACGTTGCAACTTGCCTTTCTTTTTTACAGTCCATGAGCTTGCCTCGGGTCGTCATGGCGACGGTGAAGTTGTCATTGTATGGTGGCGTTTGAGTACAGCGCATGTCAAAGGAAAACCGAAGAATACCGAAATACTAAGCTGTTTACAGTTTATTGTCTTTGCGCTAACTAATTGCTTGTTTTAGGACAACAATTTGGGTTAAGCTGTTCACGCTGAAGGATAACGCGATGCCAGCTAAGCCGTGTAGAAAAGAAGCCAGCCAGTTACTTTGTATTCAGCTAAACAATGTCAGGTAAGAATCTCCCACCGTTGTGGCATTCGCCACACTGGACCAGGGTTGGGATCCCCGGGAAGCCGAGTTCTCCGCGATGTATCCCTGCGAACCAACCCATCAAGCCTCTACCTGCTGTCTCGCTGACGGTCAGAGGAGAAACTGTGCAGGCGCCAGGAGCGCCACAGACCTCCCGTCTGAACGAAGTGGACCCCCGGGTTACATCCCTCCACAGGAACATCCAATTCCTGCAGCAACAGCACAAAGAAACTCTAGAGAAGCTCCACGCAGAGATAGAATATCTCAGAAAGGAGAATAAAGGTGGTTATGAAACATTGTTCTTATTAGAATGATCATAATCAGCAAATAATTGTTTTTATAAAACTCTTGAAAGTTCTAATGTTCCAAATTTCTATATGCATGTGAAACACCCACATCAAAGCATTGTGGTAAATATTAGTCTGAGGTTTTATCTGCAACTTTGCCCATTATAGGCTGTTGCTTCAAGACTGATAGACAGAGAGCAATTATCCCTTGTGAGGAATCAGAAGGGTTTTGACATTCATTAATGAATCGGACTGCATCATTGACCTGATGCCAAACAAATTATCCAAAGGCTGCACATCATTATTTTCCATCTATAAGGGTTAGATTCGATGACTCACACTATAATGAATTCAAGCCAGAGACCTGACTGTCCCCATGATAAAGTACCAACAGGACAGACATTTAATCTAGGCACAGTGGTAGCATAGCAACTCTGGATTTTGACAGGTTCTCAGCTGGGGGTCTATTAAGGATCTGGTGTCAGAACAGATCTCCCTACCTGGGCTAGTGTTAGCTCTGAAGTCTTTGCACCCAGAGCTCAGACAATGACTGTCCCTCGGTGCAAAAATATTGACACTAACTATTTTCTGTTTGGGATGTTGCAGAGCTGAAGTATAAGTTGATTATGGAGTCGCACAAAACAAGCAGAAAAGGTAAGATCCAGTCCTGATTTAGTAATCTATTGCACCTGCAGTTGCTGCCATTATAAAAATTTGCTGCATTTTAAGTTAGTTCAACCGTATTCCTGCCCCTTAAACCTTTCCAATATTGTCATGTTACCACATAATTCAATGTATTTCATGAGAAATGTAGAACATAAAGTAATAACTCTCTAAAAAATATGGAATGAATTTGTATAATACCCTTGAGTTAATGCTTTGAAGAGCCACTTATAACCAAAAAAATTAGTTTACGTCTCTGCCTAACACCTCTTGAAACTGAATTTATAAACTGATAATTATTTTAACTCATACTTAATGAACGTATTCCGTGATTTTAAAGGTCTAATTCACAGAAAATCCTTGAGAAACTGGTAATTTTATAAATGCAGTCGGTCACTCTGAGTTGCTTAAGCGTGTTGCATGTGAATATTTTATCCAACCCCGATTCCCTACATTAGCCACAGAAAAAATAAATAGAGCAGAAAAGGAGAGTCAGTAAAAGACGGTCCCATCTACATCACAAGGAAAACCAGTATTCACAGTCTTGCCTACCTATTCTAGTGACTGTAGGAAGGTTTATTTGCAACTTCGAGAGAGAAGAGCACGTCTCGTAGTAGAAGCTAGAAGCTGAAGCTAACTTTTAGCAAAGAGGCTAACTGTTCCCAACTCAAAAGAATGGCAGAACAGGGTTTGGCTTGGCTTATTGGTAGACATAGCACATCAGCTTTGCATTTTTTTTTCACCCAAGAAAGAGGAGTTGAGGAAGAAACTGTTTGAAATTGTCTGGGAACACCGCTAGCGAACTAAGTTAAATTGGACATATTATGCTTTTATATTCTTCATTTTAAAATCAAAATCATTCTGTCATGGTCTATATAGAGTGGAAATGTATTTCTTAGTTTTGAATTCCTCATTATTGTAGCTTTACAGGCTACTCTTCACCCTTGGTCAGAGGAGTAGATAATTAGTCATTTTGGTGCAGTCTCTTTATATCCAGTTGGGGGCACTCAGCTGGATACAATTAAATCTTCGATTTAATTCAGTTTATTTATATGGACACTTTGATTTTTTAGTTTTCATCCGGGTAATTTCGCTCATGCATACAACAATGGAGGGCAAAAAGCTTCAACATCCGCTATGCAAGTTGTGCAGTTGTGGCTGAATAATTAGACTAACAAAGCAAAACCTAAACAATTTTTTCATAGATGTATGAAAAAGACGCACCATAAAGCTAACTGAATGTAGCGCAAATCTTCCATACCCATTTCAAATAGCTAACAAGCTATGGGATGAAAGTCCTCAGATGTTACTGCCGTGAATTTAGAAGCTGAAGAAAAAAAACTCTAGTGAACCAGAAACAACACTGTAATAATAGGCAACCCCAGCATGAAAAGTTAGCACCCCCTGCTGTCTTGGTGAGTTACACTAATTCTGATGTTTTATCCCATCCACTCCTTGGACAAACTGCAGCCTCCTGAAACAGGACTGAGGTCACATTTTCTCCACAGAAAATGGCTCTTGAGGCATATAATTTGGTTAGAGGCCATAGGAATTCATTGAAAAAAATGAGTGAATGAGACCTTTAAGTAGATTTAGCTGGACTTTGATTAGGCCATTTTAACATGTGATTATGCTTTGACTTAAACAATAGCATGCTAGCATGTTTGGCTCTGGCTGTATGCTTAGGGTTGTTGTCTTGCTGCTCCCATTTCAAATCTTGAAACAGACTTTTTTTTCCCACTATTGCCCTGTATTTAGCTTCATCCACCTTGGGCATTCTTACGAAAACTATCCCAACAACACAATGCTGTCACTGCCATATTTTAGGGTGAGAATTGTGTGTTTAGGTTGATGTGTTTTTCCCCAGACCTAATGTGTCCTCTTAAGTTAAACTTTGGTCTTATTTGACCAGCACCTTTTTTTTTGTTTTTGGGAGTACACAACAATATTTTCCTGTCAACAGATTCCTCTACTTGAGCTTGGGAGCTATGCACCCCCTCCAGATTTACGTTGGGGCTTCTTGGCTCCTTCTCTTAGCAATGATCTCCCTTCACAATCTGACAGTTTTGGAGGAAAGGTATGTGTTGGTATAGGTTAGCAGTTGTGCCATACTTATTTTACTATCATGGAGACTTCTGCAGTCTGTTTGATAAACTGGATTTTATTTAGAGGAATTAGAGTAAAGGGCTCTGGAAACAATTACACACTACACCTTTTGGATAAACATTTCTAAAAACGTTTGAAAAGCATGTATACTTTTCTTCCCAATTCATAATTGCTGCTGGTCTGTTATATAAAATATCAAAATACACAGACGTTTGTAGTGGTAACATGACAAAATGTGAAGAAGAACAGGAGTAGGAAGACCATTGTAACTCACTGAAGATTCTTGAATTTTTTTAAACCAAATACTAACCTAGAGGATTTATGATTATTGACATGTAAGGATGCCAGACCGCCTTGCTGTGCACGCATTTGTCTTTGTAGTTATTTTTAAAGTCTCCAGGTTAACCTCTAAACTGTGATAGCCTTTAGAAAGCTTCTTAGGTAAGCTTAGTCATTGTTCTTGTAGGAGTAATGTGCAGCCTTCCAGACGCAAGACCTCCCACTCATGGCAGAGAGGCCCACACTGGACTCTACCTGGAGGAGGAACTTGAGGACACAGCAGTGCTGTTACAAGATCAAGCTTTAGGGTGAAGTTCTGTCCAACCATCATACATACAACTAAGTTTAAAGTTTAAGTGGTTGTATATGGCCTCTAGATTTTTTAGCTAAATGTGTACACTGTTTCATCTTTATTACGCAACTATTTTGCCTATTTGCAAAGGCTAAAACATGATGCAAATATACTGTGCAAAAATACTGTTCATTGGTTTAACAATATTCCCAAGTCTTCTTGGCTGTCCAGGTTGTAACTAATTACATAAAACCAATAAATTTGGCTCAAATTCACTTCATATTAAAATTTTTAAGATACATCTAAACAGAAACCACCACATCAAGAGTGTCTCTACAGGAATAAAAAAAAAATCAAAGAGAGGACCCTAAAAATAATTGCTATATTACTCTATAAACGGCTCTGTCCAGAAAAGAGACACGGCTAAACATAAAAGCACATGCAGAGTAACAAGTTTTTCCTATAGGAAATGACTAGAAGAGTATACAAAATCCCTTTCAGAATAAATCCACAATAAATATAAAACAAAACAAACCTCTCATTTTAAATGACTTTGTCCTTTCATACAAGGTCATCCCCTGAAATCATGGATCTTTTATGTTGTTACATGAGACAGCTGGGGTTGCGGAACAATTAGGGGTTTCTCTTACAGCTTGCAGGATTCCCCTGGGTAAGACATACTAGGTACACATGCTGTGCTGCAGCGGCTGTCTTTGCTTTGTCTAGCATCACCCTGATAAATATAGAATCACTGACCAAGGACGTCTTCCTGAGAGAAACAAAACCAAAGTGACTACACAAATTTAATGGCAGCAATACATCCGTAGATGACTGTTTAGAAAGAGACATAGCTAAACACTAAATCACTTAGCTATATATAAACTGCCCAAAAAAATAATGGGAACTTTAAAATAACACATACTAGATCTGTTGCAGAAAGCAGAACATTCTCCACAGCATCTCCAGACTGTCACGTGTGCTCAGTGTGAAACTGGTTTAATCTGTGAAGAGCACAGTGCAACAGTGGCAAATTTACTAATCTTGGTCCCTTTTCAATTGCCAAATGTCCTGAACGGTGTTGGGCTGTAGCACAACCCCCACCTGCAGTGTTGCCACAGTTAATTTGAAATAGTAATCTGATTACTAACTACTGATTACTTTTTCCAAAAGTAACTTAGTTACTTCACTGATTATTTTATTTTAAAAGTAACCAAGTTAGATTACAAGTTACTTTATTAGTTACTTTCAGCAGCTGCCAATAACATTCGACATTGCCTCAACATAAAAGTAATAACCAGTTTTGCCAATACACACTTTATTAGAAGTTCATTTTAATAGTAGGGCTGGAAATGTACTTGCTTTTTTTTTTTTTTACTCTCATAACCTCGCATTGACACCAGCAACAGGCTGTGTCTTGGGCATTAACTTGCTTGAGCAGTGCACATTCTACTGGGGAGTTCCACTACGGGGCAGAGTACAGAAGTCAGACTGGATAGAGTGCCGGATTTGTAGGTCAGAAATAATAGAACATGATGAACATAGAGGAGATAATCAGCTGTTTAACTTTCAGATTACGACAAAAAAAGACAGCAGCAGTGTCGTAGAACGTATGGAAGAGCATATTTACCGCTATTGTTGCTTGTTTTCCTACTTCTTTTGCCACTGTTGATCCCGCGTAACAAATATATCTCAGTGCTTTCCCTGTTCGTCCTTGTACTAAGGGGGAGGTAGAGGTCCTGCTGTTTAGTTGCTGCCCTAGTACGCCCTTCTCCCCATCTCCTGATGTACTGGCCTGTCTCCGGGTAGCACGTCCATGATCTGGGGTCTCATTTATAAAACTTTGCGCAGAATCCTCATTACAACCATACTTAAGCTCAGCAACTTTTTTTTAACTTACGCCTCGTAGGTTTCTGATCTATCAAACTTGGAGTATGCACAGCTGGACACAATCTCCACTTTATAAATGAGACTCTTTGTAGAAATGTGCTCAGCTGTTTCTGGATCATATCCCACCTCCTACATACCCACTTTCTGCCATAAACGGTCAATGCAAAGTGTCGGCCAACATGGGGCGTTTCACAGGTAACCATGGCAACCACGAGGCGGAGAAAGACAGCTGCGGGCATGAGGAGACAGGGAAAATCGTTTTATTTCAATCAATCAATCAATATCGATCTATATAGAGTTTTACTCGGCCAAAGGCTTCACATAAAAAGACAAAAATATAGTTACAAAAAATGTTTTAGAAGACGAGTTAAAAAAAAACTTTAAAAAAAATAAAAGCAGCAGCACAAGAGATGAAAGAAGTAAGAACATTAAATATAAAGTCTCAATTATAGGCTATGATTATCTCTTATAGTGACAGTAAGACTTGAATCAAAGCAAATTAAAACAAATAAAACGACATCACATTACAACATAAGTTTAAGCATTCCTAGATATTTAAAGCCTGGCAAAAAGGTGCGCTTTGAAAAGCCTACTTTTAAAAAGTATCATCCATGCAACATATTGATTTTGGCTCATAAAAATAAATGGAAGAGCTGCAGGTAACACAGCGTTGATGCAGCAGTGTGTTTGACATAAAACAAGATTCTTCATTGAGTGTCAGCGCATCCATTGTGCAGAATTATGCTGGGACACTGCAGGAGATTTATTTTTCACACATGCACCAATACGTGCAATTGCTAACAAATCTGAAGACAAACATATGAACATAATTCTTAAATCTGACATATTTTTAATTAAATTCAAATTTTTATTCTCGGTTCATATAAACGGGACGGGGGACAAGTTTGTGTGTTGGTTGTGTTTGTTTGCGCGTGCAATGCTCTACAAGTCTGAAAATGTGGTTTAAATGCCCTCCGTGTCCAAAAAGCAAGGTCCTTAGTGTGCTTAAAGTTGCACACATTTTTCCACCATGTTTTTTTCTATAAAACTCAAACTTTCCGTATAAAGTTATTTACATAGTTTTCAGACCCCGTTTTGTGCGTAAGGTAGCTGTATAAATGAGACCCCATTACATTACCCTTACAGACACAGCAAACCTTCTTGCCACAGCTCGCACTGATGTCATATTCTGGATGCGCTGGATTACCTGAGCCAATTGTGTCTGTTGTAGACTAAGGGCGCTTTCAGATGGTACGGGAGTCCGTACTCGGGTACGGTATTTGGTCAAAATCCACTTATTTCGTACCATGTGAACACAGACTGTACCGTGCCAGAATACGGCCAGAGAGACCTGCCTTGGAGGTAGTATCCGAGTCCAGGTACGAGCGGCCACGTATCATGTGAACACAACCCGTACTCTGGCCGTACTCAAGACAATAGACGCGCTCCATGCGGAAATGACGACATCGCCGGCCGAAATTACAGAATCACCTCGCGACCATACAAATACCAAAACAACGCGATTCAAGCATCCCACAGCAACACAGCAGGTTACAAAACGGCGGGTTTACTACAACACTCACCCTGTAGATGGCTTCAGGTAGCAGCTGACCAGTAGACCAGTTTGTTTACATTCTAGGCTGTCGCTCGTTTTATGACGTCGGTACTTCTCACTCCCTTGTTTGTTGGAGAACTAAGACTTATTTGTATGCCGCCACCTGCTGTTTATTTGTAGTAAAAGACTGGATCGCAATACGGTCAGAGATCCGTGCCATGTGAACAGAAAAAATTAGCATTTTCTCTGGCCGTTTTCTGGTACGGCCACACATGTGAAAACGGCCTTAGTCTCATGCTACCACTAGAGTGAAAGCTCTGGCAGCATTCAGAACTGACTAAAACATCAGCTAGAAAGCAGAGGAAGTGAGAAGTGGTCTGTGGTTACCACCTGCAGAACCACTTCTTTACTGGGGGGTGTCCTGCTAATTTCCTATAATTTGTACCTGTTGTCTATTCCATTGTCATAGCAGCATTTGAAATTGATTGTCATCCAGTATTGCTTCCTAAATAGACAGTTGCTTATATATATATAAATATATATATCTGGTAGGCTCTGTCCAGAATCAAGGCACAGCTAAAACGCACATAATGCCTACTTGTATAAAAGAGAGAATACTTGATTAAAAGTAGAAAGTATGTCTTCCAGTCGCTTAAGCCTGGAGATAGCTCTGAACATCTTAAAATACTATTTAAAAGTTGTTAAAAAGTAAAGTTTTAGGGCTAGTCTTTAAAAAAAACTTGTTTATCTGCAGATGACGGTATCCAACTTTCACAATCAAAACTCTTTAATACATTTTCTTTGTTCTTAAGCTCAAGAGAGTGCAGCGAAGTTCCACGATCAGTACAACAAAACCATCGTGCAGACGTTGCAGGACAGCTAATTACCTCCTTACAGCCTCTAAGAATTCACAGCAGTCCATCTCACCTGCCACGCGCTCCTACACTGCAGGAGTGTGAGGTCATCATACGACAGCTGTTCAATGCAAACAGTTTACAGTCTCAGGAAGTAAGTACAGAATATTAGATGCTGTAGGTCAGAAAGCATTCCCATTCATGTCTGTAAATTTAGTAAAATATGTACTTAAAACAATACTCTATTAGAAGTTTTTCTAGATTTATTTAGGACAAACTAACTTGATACTGTCTATGTCATGTACATAGATTGCACGTGTGAAGGCACTCCTGAGAGATATCGTTGTGAGAAAGAAAATCACCCCAGAACACCACATTTTAAGCAAAGCCTACCTTGCTGATGGACCATGGTAAAGTATCATAATCATGTACTTTATTTGTACAATAGAATCTTCTTTGAAAATAATTTAGACGTTCTACTTATTTTACATTTTCTGAATGTTGCAGTAAACCTGTTAAAGAAAAGAAGTTCCCCAACCTTGGTCTTCTGTCATTCCCAGAGAAAGTGTATGTACTGGTTTTTGCTCTAGAGGTTCTATGAAGCTTATATGGTCTAGGAACATGCCCAAATCACACAATTAAGTTTTCTTTTTCTTTTTTTTCTCTTTCCTTTTATTTCTAAATGTGTTTGTATCACAATATTTACACAAAGTTCCCCACTGAGCCCTAACTTTAAATTAGTTGGTGTCTTGGGTTTAAACGTATTCCACAATCATGTCTAGATGCTTAAATTTAGTCTGCCTTATTCATCTAAAAGCCAGTCTAGATTTGTGTTTGGGATTGATGTCCTGGGGGTGACCCTTTATGCCATTGTAAGATCAAATTAAACTGGTCAGTACGTTCAGGAACAACCCAGTATGGCCCCACTCTACTATTGACTGGAAACTGCTGAAACACCAGTGTTACTATCCGCAATTGAGATGTTTTTTTATCACCACAGAGTGAGAAGGTGCTTACGATTAAAGAAGTTATACCTTAAACACTGACTGTGAAGCAGTTTAGAGCCATAGATACTATTATCACTTACTTTAAAAAGTGAATGAAATTCTGAAAAAGGAAGAATGCTGTCAAAATTAATTTCACCACTAATCAGGAGTTAGCTCTGCTTAAAAGCGTAATAAGTCCATGGAAAAAAAACATTTCAAATTATTTTGACTAATTGTTCCAAGAAGATAAGTCAGATGTCCATTCATAATTATGTCAGAAACTTGTCGTCAGATTTACATGTAAAATCAAAGGAGAAGCATGCTGATGTGCATCAGGGAGTCCCACTTCACGTCAGAAGCAGATTTGCATTGCAAAAACGCTTTTCTGCCTCATTCGCGCATCAGATTAGCGCAAATTAGCTGTTTGATGACATCAGAAAATACGCAAATCATTTTATGTGGTGCATTTTGTTCATTTGCGTGTGGCTAGAGTTTTTGCGTCTGCTACTAAAGTTGAAAAATCTGAACTTCTGCGTCAATTCAAGCTGCATCAACCAATCAGGAGCCTGGTCACAGGGTGTCACTGATGGTGTAACTTAAATGAACTCACGGCATGCATGACATGGTGGAAATACTGACAAACACTGTGGCTAACCACTCTGAGCTATATGACACCAGTTGTTTTCTATTCATAGGAATAAAAATAAAAAATATTATGAAGAGGTTAAACTATTTAGACAGGAAAGCTGTTAATAGGTTTGTGGGTGTCCGTAGATCCATCCGCCACCACTCGATTGGGTTTTTAGCTCCCCGATCCCCCTCTAAAGCGAACATGTAACATGGTCAGCTCGGAGACCATAGTCCACCGGCTCCCATGTCGTGGATCCATCCGCCGCTGCTCGACTTGGTCTTTAGCTCCCCAATCTAAAATTTTATATTTTGAAGCTTGTCCAGTTCGCTTTGGACCTACGTCAAGGTGCAAATGTTCAAGTTCCAACTAGAGTTGTGCAGCGCTTTTCTGGCGCTTTGTTGTGAATGCACCTTTACACAGCATGGGTTGGAGGTGTAGTTTGTTAGGGGATATTTAAATAAATATTCATGCACCTGTTTGTGTGAGGCTG
Source organism: Apricaphanius iberus (assembly GCA_028564705.1). NCBI lineage: Eukaryota > Metazoa > Chordata > Actinopteri > Cyprinodontiformes > Aphaniidae > Apricaphanius > Apricaphanius iberus. The sequence goes on along the minus strand of JAPXFQ010001507.1, from coordinate 490,377 downwards.
TGTTTATAATTTATTGTTAAGTTGATTTATAGTTTTATGGGGTATTTATGTTTAGCTATTCACTGTACAGATACATCACAAATGATGAGCTTTTGGCTCTCTGTTTGCATATTATTTACATTGTTTTTGTAGCCTCAAAACAAAATAATATTTTCTACTTTTCAGTTTTTCATACATCCAAAATATGCATTTAAGGATAACATTAGGAGTATTTTATTATATATAAAAAAGATTTTCCTATAAATTTAGTCTACTTATCCCCTCCCAGATCTGGACCCTCTCACTGTGGTGTTGTCCTCCCTGCCCTGAAGCAGAGCCTCAGCTCCAACATTGCAAACAGACAGAAGAGGACCCATGGAGTGCAAAGAGAACATTTCTAATGGAGTTTCCATTGACTGGTTAGAAATACCAAAGTGTGGGTGTTTTCATGGTCCACAGCTTCAGTCGAAAATTATTCTTCATGAATTACTCATTAAAAACAAAAGTGAAATCTGTCATCCGTTATATTGAAAGATGATTTAAGTATAATTTTGAAAAACAAAGGTTTGATATCACTTAATGATGTCTCAGTTCTTCACAGCAAACCACCACAATCAACCAGCAGGTTGTTAAGCAGAACCTTCCATGAGTGGAATACAGTCATCAGTAATGCGCCGGTGCTTTTCAAGCTATAACATGTCAACGTGGAAGCTGGTAAATAAGTATGTGGCCCAATCCTATTCTCCACCCTGATACCTAATCGCTGAGCCTTCACACAAACTGTTGACGTCAAAGGAATATCCCTTGAGGTCATGAGGACTTGAAATTGAGTTATTTAGCTGGATCTGTGGATGCTTCTCGTTTCGAAACTGTTTTGAAGGCAGTATTAAGAAGAAACCCCTTCTCTAAATAGCTTTTCCGTGTTTGCTATAGGATAATTCAGCATCAATCAATGTTTGTACCAAGGGTATAGTTATACGTCAGCAAAATAAAATGCACAAGGTACAACCAAAAATACAAACCTATCGAACAGCAAATAACCACACGTGTTAGTAGTCAGTCACCTGAGTCTGACTCTTCCTTCCTGCTGTCATGTTTGGGTCTGAGACTGTGGGCAAGACAGTTTACTCATGAAGCTTAAGTTGGGTTTAAATATAATATTTGTGAGTAAGAAGTGGTAAGAATAATTTTTATCTATTTTAAAATTTTCAGTTTCACAATATTCATGTGTTAGTTGTAAATACTGAGTACAATCATATTTGATAAATGTGAATATTCTTAAGAATTACTTTTATTTCTTTAACTATGTTTTTCACTGAATTCATTAGGTGAAACAAAGTGTATACAAGGCAGACTTATTTTTTAAGCCTTCTTTTCCTGTTAAGCCACACTGCAGATGAAACTCATTTCAGCCGCCTGAATCCATGATCTTGTTCTTTCGGTCACCACCCAAAGTTTGTGACCATAGATGAGGGTAGGAATGTAGATCGACCTGTGAATCGAGAGCTTTGCCTTTTGGCTCAGCTCTCTCTTTACCAAGACAGACCGGTACAGCGCCCGTATATCTGCAGACGCCTTACCAATCCGCCTATCGATCTCCCGCTCCATTTTTCCCTCATTCGTGAACAAGACCCCCGGTTAACTTGAACTCCTCCACCTGAGGAAGGACCCCGTTCCCGACCCGAAGAAGGCACCCTACCCTTTTCCGGCTCAAAACCATGGTCTCGGATTTGGGGGTGCTGATCCTCATCCCAGCAGCTTCACGCTCGGCTGCGAACTGCTCCAGCGAAAGCCGTAGATCACGTTCAGATGAAGCCAACAGGACCACATCATCTGCGAAAAGCAGCGACCCGATCCTGAGGCCACCAAAACGGACCCCCTCAACACCTTGGCTGCGCCTCGAAATCCTGTCCATAAATGTTATAAAAAGGATCGTTGACAAAGGGCAACTTTGGCGGAGTCCAACTCTCACTGGAAACGAATCCGACTTACAGCCGGCAATGCGAACTAAACTCTCGCACCTGTCATACAGGAACCTAACAGCCCTTATCAAAGGGCCTGGTACCCCATACTCCCGGAGTACCCCCCACAGGACTCCCCAAGGGACACGGTCGAACGCCTTCTCCAAGTCCACAAAACACATGTAGACCGGTTGGGCGAACTCCCACACACCCTCCAAGACCCTGCTGAGGGTATAGAGCTGGTCCAGTGTTCCACGGCCAGGACGAAAACCGCATTGTTCCTCCTGGATCCAGTGTGATCCCCCTATAGTTGGAGTACACTCTGTGGTCCCCCTTTTTAAAGAGGGGGACCACCACCCCAATCTGCCAATCCAAGGGAACTGCCCCCGATGTCCACGCAATATTGCAGAGCCGCGTTAACCAACACAACCCTACAACATCCAGAGCCTTAGGCTACGTCCACACTAAGCCGATAAGGTTATACTGAGAGTTAGACGTCTAATGTTATCCACTCAACACAAGCATTTACGCCCCGTTTAAGGTCCGTTTAAGTTCCCATGATTGCGCAATCCCATGCCGACCTGTGCAAATACTGGGCATGGGCATAATTATACGTTTAGGGCATTACCTGGCTTAGTGTGGACGTGGCCTTAAGGAACTCCTTCAACTCATCCACCCCTGGAGCCTTGCCACCAAGGAGCTTTTTAACGACCTCAGTGTCCTCAGCACCAGAGACTGGAGAGCCCTTCCCAAAGTCCCCAGACTCTGCTTCCAAACAGGAAGGCGTGTCGGTGGGATTGAGGAGGTCTTCGAAGTATTCCATCCACCGACCCAAAAGGTCCTGTGTCGAGGTCAGCAGAACACCACCCCCACTGTAAACAGTGTTGGTGGCAGAGAGAAACAGAATTACCAGTAATTGGGATTATTTAATTTTGCTTTATCCAACATATAAAACTGAAGAAAATGTTATAACTGTTACAATCAATTATTTTATTTTAGGTGCAGTAGGAATGTTTTTTTTTTCTTTTTTAAATAAAAAATTATTACCTTTAGTGTAAGGAAGTAAAAGATGTATACAGAACTTGTGTTTTTGTATAAGATAAATGTCTTATCTGATAGTCATCCACTAGAGGGTGTTGTTTTTGAAAGAAACCTTGGTGGCCACTGCCTACATATACATTCCTGAGAAAAAATTACATTTTATCTTTAGGTCTGTATTTTATGACACCCTAAAAAAAAGCTTTAACAAATATTTATCACAGCTTTATTATAAATTGCACACACTGAATGGATTAGAACCAAATGTGACTTCATAAAAAAACAAAACATTTGTGCATCTATATTTATCCAAAAACAAAATTCTGCCCTAAAATGCTAAATTAGTTGCCTTGCGGTTTCATTACTAAAATGTGGGAGTTGGCAGACATCAGCAGTTAAGACCCAGTGGGTACAAAACTATTAGCATTCAGAGAGCGTTGCAGGGGTGGGAGCTGTTCTGTGCCTGCTCTAGCCTCATGAGATATGGTCACTAAAACCACAAACACAGGGTTACAGCTTTGTCTTTATCACTGGGCAGCAGTAGCTGTGGTGCACACTAAAATACCTTGTCACACTCAGCCAATTTTGTCTGATGCATCATTTTATCCATGTTGCATTTTATCAGGGCATTTTTTCCCCAAGGCACTGCCCTGTGAATTTAAATAGACTCTCCCTTTCAGCACACTGCAGTGAAGAAGTAGGTCCAAATCAATGTGTCATAGTGCTGTGCCAGAGAATTCACATTATGAAATTAAATGGAAGGGGAAGTTGAAGAGCAACGGGACATGAAAATAGGAAATTATGTAAAATGTTTTACTTGTTGCATGAAATATTGTACTGTGGAACCCTACTGTACATTTAAAGTGAGGTCATTTAATGTCATGAGTTATTAAAATTGGACTACACTATAATAATCAGCAGCTTTTAGGGACACACACTAGTTGTTCTCAGTAATGTTACGGTGGCCATTCAGGAAATGTTTCTGTCAAAGGTGACAGTGAAAAATAATCCAAAGATAATTCAGGGATGACTGCATAAAATAGGGCGATTATTTGTAAATCATCTTGTGTTTCTTTCTGTAGCTTTAATGTGTTTTAGTTACTTTTTGTTTTTTATTCCTCCTTTTCAGCACCTTCACTTCCTGCTTTTCTCAGATTTCTTAGTTTGTTCAAGTCTCCAACTGTCAGAGCAATATTGTTTTGTTGTTTGATGTTTTTGCTGTTTTTGTTACCCTTGAATTTCAGTTTAATAACTGTAACATTTCTCAAAATCTCTCTGAATTTATTAATTTTCTCTAACAGAGTGCCCCATGGTTCTCTTTTGAGAGATCTGGACAGGTCTCCAGACCATAACAGTGCAACACAGAGATACACAGGTCAAACAACCACGCACACAAACACATTTTTACCTAAACACAATAATACAGAGACCTAACAGTCATATTTATGGATTGTGGGAGGAAGTCAAAGTACTCGGAGAGAACCCTTGCATGCACAGTGAGAACTTGAGGTAGCATGAAGAATACCAGGGTTTAAAGAAAATCATATGATTGTACCATGTGCAGTCTTCAAAAGGCCATGCAGCAGAAACAGAAGAAAGCACATGCTTGTGGTGACACATGATAGTGGCCACATTATCCTGTGGGACAAGTTTTGTTTCGTGGGAACATAGAAGTTGGTTAGGATTTGTGGGAAGCTGGGAGGAGCTAAACCCAATGTCACCTTCTTAAAGGGTGAAAAAAAAGAGTTAAGATTGGAACCATGGTTCCCCTTTTAGTGCGAGGATGAATAAACATGCAACTATAATGAAATGGATCACATACAAGCCTGTCAATACTTTCTAAATTAATAAAATGTCTTTCACCTCCGGAAAACTGCGAAAATTAGAAACATCCTGTCCAGGAGTGATGCTGAGAAACTAGTCCATGCATTTTGTTACTTCAAGGCTGTACTACCGTGATTCTTTATTATCAGGAAGTCTTCAAAATGCAATTAAAAGCCTTCAGTTGATCCAAAATGCGGAGTTCTGATGAATATTAAAAAGAGAGATCAAATTTCCCCTGTTTTACGTAGCTTCTCTCTATTGGCTCCCTGTCTAATTCAGAATAGAGTTTAAGATCCTCCTCCTTCTGTTCTTTTTGTGTTTCTTCAATGTCTTCTCAAACCCCCAGATGGTCATGGCAGATCCTTTTAAAGGGGAGTTTTTCCTCTCCACTGTCACTGTATGCTTGCTCAGTATGAGGGATTACTGGGGGATTGCTATGGGTAAAGTCTGCTAAAGTCTTTTCAGGACACAACCTCACACGACTCAAGACAATCTGCTGGGATTCCTTAGATAGAAAACTTTTAACTGTTTGTATATAGCCTAATTGTATTGAAATTACTTTTCTCATAAAATGTCTTGAGATAACATCTGTTGTGTATTGCTATATAAATGAACTGAATTAAACAGTGAGAACGCCATTTTCACAAATGGATCACAATACTCCATACTAATTTTGTGCAGGCAAACTATTTTCTGAGGGGAATAAAAGCAGGATAGCAGGCATTGATTGGTCAGTTTCTTATTTTCTCGATCGACAAAACTGATAATAAATTCGTAGTTTTCCCCCCCTTAAATTCTGTGTTAAATACCTTGCATGAACCTCTGCAGGTAATGTAGAGTATGTGTCCAAAAAAGTCGGCTAATTAGAAGGAATTTGTTCAAAACCATGGTGTGTGCTTTATTCAATGTTTTTATTTGTCAATATTTTACATTGTTACTGTTTCCTTTTGTGCCTCTGTTATTTAATGCGTCTCTGGTAAAAGCAATAGTTTGAAATAAAAATGAAATAAATGTTGTTAAAGAAAGTAGCCTACTATAACCCACCCTGGTATTTATACATATTGTTGTGTTTTAGAGATTGTTGATAACTGTCTCTGAGTATTACCGTTTCAAGCTATTTTTTATGCAGCATCTTGGAAAAATCAGTAACATCAAGCGTACCCACCCCCACTCATGCACCGTCACCCAGCAGCCCACCCCCATTTTCTCATCCAGTCCTCGATTCCTCCGCCCACCTCCCCCTCCAGTCGTCGACTGACGTGCTGATAGAGCGGGACCAGCCCTCCCGTCGCCATTTTTCCTCTCTTACCCTCTCACTTCTGGTTTCTCGAACAAGCGGAGGATAAACTAAAAAAAACACATATATAGAGAAAATAACGGCAAGTTTAGGACAAATACTCGTCCGGTCGGGGTACTACGTCAGCGGTAAGGGAGTGCACCTCCTGAGATGCACCAGCAGCGGACAAACGGCTGCTCTGAAGTCACTTTTTGTGTGAAGACGTGTTGCGGACCGCCATTTTTTTCCTGCGCTGCCTCTGAAGTCTGCTCGAACCCGAGAGAGGGAACTCACAGACCCGTTTCCGTGCCTTACCGTTAAGTCGAGAGGATTTAAAGTAACTGTTTCCTTCCTGCGGCTAACGTTAGCCTTATTGTCAACAGATATGAGGATTTCTCCGATAATAAAGTGAGACAATCTTTTACGCTCTTTATATTAACTGACACTGACCGGAGGAGGTAATTATTTGAAGCCTTGTGTTTTTTCTCGGAAGGCGGAACGAAAAGGAGGAAGCTTAATTGATCATTTCTTGCTTCGGCCTTCCTCGGCGTTTTATTTCGTAAGTTGATCTTTTACTCTATTCTCAGCCACTGAAAGCTGAGCCAATATGCTCCAAAGTTGGATCAAGTCAGTCTTGGCCTGTCCCTGAAAACACCAGAATATTTTTTTTTAATCCGGATCGTTATTTTCTTGTTTTGTTTTAATCAGGTCGACGAAGCCTTGGGTGTTTCTGCAGAAATCACTCGAAAACCGTACAGGGGCGACGAATGCCCAGCCTTGCACCTACTGAATCATTCTCTTTGGATCGACGCGGAAATCTTTTATCAGTCATTTTCTTCTTTTATATATATCTGCTAACTTATTTTTGGGGCAACAGACATGTCAACTGCTCGGTTTGACTCGTGTGATCGGTCCGCCTGGTATTTTGGACCAGTTTCCCGACAGGAGGCACAGAACAGGTTACAAGGACAGAGGCATGGCATGTTTCTGGTTCGGGACTCGTCTACTTGTCCCGGCGACTATGTCCTCTCGGTGTCTGAAAACTCCAAAGTGTCTCACTATATCATTAACTCGTTGCCCAGCAAGAAGTTTAAGATAGGCGACCAGGAGTTTGACAACCTCCCTGCTCTCCTGGAGTTCTACAAAATCCACTATCTGGATACGACTACGCTAATAGAGCCTGCACCCAGGTAAGGACGTATCCCAATACCCGCTTTACCAAATATTAAACCAGCTCTTTATAACAACTAGTTTGCTTTCAGTCAGGGTTTGCTTAATTTGCATTTGGCACATCCAGTTTACTGTGTGAGGCTTTCTGCTCTACAAAGACACCTTTGATTCTACTAAACATCTCCCATGAGATTGATTTGAGTGGGCTACTGATAGAACATTTCAGTTTAGTTTTGGACTTCTCATCTTATCGTATCTTTATATTGAGGCAGATTATTCCGTGTTTTAGTTGTAGCTTTCAAGAAATATCACAAACCCGGGTCCATTCAACAAGTCACTCAGATATCATGGCACTCACGTAGAATATTACAGATTTTCAGTATGTACAAAAAAACATCTTATTCACAAGTTTTCTTCTTCAAAAACACCTCAGGATTGAGTTTTGCACACTTTGTTTAAACATTTGCCCCCCCCCCCCCCTTTTTTTTTTGTGCTAAACTGAGAAATATATAGTAGCTAGCTAAGTGGCAGTGCACAGCAACAGATGGAGGAGGAGCAGCAGCACTGTGTTATGGGACTCTGTGTTCAGAAAATTAAAGCTGCTCACATTATCAAACATCCATCAATGCTGATGCACATATAGAATATAGAAGACATCTTTCAGCCACCTGATAGGCACTGAAAAGCAGCGTATGATAAGGGTGTCGCTGTGTTATATTGTTCAAAAAAATAATCCTTTTAAACTATTCTGGTCATTGGCCCCAATTACTCAAAGGGCTAATGACTCATTTATTTAATCTGCTTACCATAAAACCAATTTATGTGCGTTTTCCCTGCGTTGTTGTCTTCCCAAGGTATCCAAGCACGATAACCGGACCCATCCAGAACATGGTCGGTCCCGAGGAGAACCAGGAGTACGTGCGGACACTATACGACTTCACGGGAAGCGACGCGGAAGACCTCCCGTTCAAAAAGGGCGAGGTTCTCATCATCCTGGAGAAGCCGGAGGAACAGTGGTGGAGCGCCAAGAACCGAGAGGGACGCGTGGGGATGATCCCTGTCCCTTATGTGGAGAAACTGATGCGACCGCCTCCCCATCCTGGCCAGCCCACCCATGGGTCTCGTAATTCCAACAGCTACGGTATCCCAGAGCCAGCCCACGCCTATGCTCAGCCCCAGACGTCTTCTCCGCTGCCCACCGGTACTCCCGGAGCGGTCATCAGTCCCCTGCCCTCCATGCAAAACGGGCCCGTCATTGCGAAGGCCATCCAGAAACGAGTGCCTTGTGCCTACGACAAAACAGCTCTTGCTCTGGAGGTACAGTAATGGTGTCTCTGCTCTGCTTATTGAAAGTCCTGGAACACCTTTCATTTCTACATGGAAAAGTTTCCAAGTTTTGTGTTGCATTAACCAATCTGGAGCTTTTCTTAGAGCTTAGTTGTTTCTTTAGCTGCTTATAGTAAAACTTAGCACCGCTGCAGTTCTTCAGAAAACCGTTTTCTAATTATCTCCTCCCCGCAGTATGATGCTGCCACCAGCTTTCAGTCTTTTGGCCCCAAAGAAGCACTTATGCACAAACTATAACCCTCTCTACCTATTCCCCTTTCCCCTATTGTAGATAGCTACCCAATTCTTCATCTTTCAGACATTTTTTAAAATGACAGAAATGTCAGAACTCTCAGGAAGCGAGATGAGCACCTGCGCTTACAGACCATTTACAGGCACTGTTTTTTTGTGGGCTGAAGGTGTTAAACTGTCCCATGGTGTCTCTGGTTATTTTGCTGCTCTAATGTTGGTTACTATCAGGCATGGTACATGTGGTCACATAAAAAAAAAAAAAAGAATAGTTGATGTATAGCTGCTGGATTTTTATCAGTTTAAAAAAAAAAGGTAAAACGATACATTTCTGATTTCGTAGACTTGGAGCTGTCCATGTCATTTAGTTCTGCAGGTTTCTGCAGTTTCTCAGCTGCTCGTACTTTTATGGCGGCGTGTTGAAACCTGCGAAGTTTGGTGCGAGCTGGGGCGCTATGGCGGGGCCTCCGTCTTTCTCAGCAGGCTGAGCCGCGGTGATTTCCCCTGACGAGAGGCGAGAATGGGAGTTATTTTCGAGGCAGCTCAGCTGGCGTTCAGTGACGCCGCAGTTTGTCAGCAGTTAAGATGAATTGATGTGGTTGGTTCCTGTTACTCTTGCAAACAGAGTAGCTAGAATTTATCAGCTATATGTCAAAGGTTAGCTTGCTCCAAAAATGAAGAGATAGCTGCTACGTGTTTTCTTTTAATCTTGAAGCATACAAGGCAGCAGATAAATGCTTTATTCAGTCAGCACCTGCATTAGGCCCGGTCCCATTCTTAACCTTTTTACGTTAGCAGCTGTATCTTCCAATTAAGGAACTTGAAAGGTAAATGTTTAATGCTATTAACACACAGTGTAGAGTGGAGTTTATCCAGTATTATTAAAGCTGGTCAATGTAGGTAAAAGTTCTAACCGAAATGTTAGGTATGAGTAATGATCTCTTGCGTGTTATTCGTTTCATACAATGAAATAATTTGATAAATTTAACGAGCAATGACAAAAAGCCAATAACAAGGATAATGCTAGGCTATATAATTAAATGCAGGGAGTGAATTGGTTCATAATTGAATTATCTACATGTTAGAATATTAAATGGTAGATTTTTTTTTTTTGAAACTTCAAATCAGAATAAGATGATTTTTTGGTCCATATTCCCCACTTCTATTTGGAATGCAAAGCTTCAGTATCAAGCAGATACTGCAGACAAGGGATCACATTGTAATACATTTAGACAAAGCCGTACAAAATTCGTCCCAATCATCTTTTCAGAGTAGAAAGAAGAGGAAAGTCTGTAAAATAAACAAAATGACCTTTCACTCAGTGGTAGAGGTCGACTTTGCTTTTATTGCAACCCTTTTTCATGGTTTTACCAACGAGGTGACTGACTGACATCATTTTTGCCTGTAAAATGTTATTAGTTGGTAACAAATTTATATAGCACTTATTTTCCATGTCTTAACATCATAATCCTTTCGGGCAAAACAAAATGATTTCCTGTGAATGTGAGCATGTAGACAAAAAATCATGTTTTTTGTGCTTTACCATTAGTCCAGCCACACGCTGTATGTGTAAGCATGGTTTGGTGTGAAATATGATTGTTCCTGCTGTTGCAAAAAACCCAACGTTTAATATTGCAGCTGCAGTGGTATGGATGATTTTGTGGTTTGAAGAAACGGCCAGAAATCTAGCGGTAGTGGCCAAATTTCTTTTTGTGCCAAATCTAATTTGATTTTTTTTTTCTTTGTCAGTCAGGTTATCTGTTTTGGTAGCCGCTCTGCATCTGGCTAAATAAGTGAGGTTTTGTACAGTTATCAGAGAGTTTTTTAAGTCTAGTGCAGAAATGTAATATCTGTCAACCTGCCTGTTTGTCTACAACTTACCAGGTATTATCTTCACTGAGAATGGTTTAAATGTTTCGGATTCTGCAACAGAATGCAGCAATGTTGCAGATGGTATCATTCTTTGCTTCCTCTGTCTTTTACTTGTTTGAAAATTATCTCGATTCTCTGTGTAACTCTTTGAGTGATGGGTGGTGCTTGATAGTTTACATCCATTCTATCACTGTAGCAGTTTTTCACACCAAGGCGTATCTCCAAACAGCAAAGTCGCCTTTCTTCGAGGTGAGAGAATACCTCTTGCTGTAAAAAAACTAGAACCTTGCACCCTAAATTGTGGATCTCAAACAACATGTATTGCTGCAACTGCTTTGTATGGTCAGTTTCTCTCTTTCTACTGGTCATTCGAAGCACTGGTGTTCATTGAATGTGTCTTTATGGGCCTAGAAACATTTATTAGTGCAAAAGTTTGGCTTTAGTGTTTCAATAACTATAACTTCCTGTAAGGTTTTTACTTCCCTTTCTCTAGTTGTGTCATTAGTTTATGGGAAACAAAACTACCTCGCTAGCAAGCTCCACATTAACATATTGGTTTTCCAGTGAATGGTCATGGAAGGAGCCCTGCTGGCTGTTTTTTCCATTATATATACGGACACAACTACTAACATGTAATTTATCTTACTTACCTTCTGGTCAGAAGAAGTTTTATTGTTTGCCATTGATCACACTTTTTCCTTTTTAGAGTACAGTGAAGAGTAATTAAAGTTCTCAGAAAAGCCCTGCTTTGGTTACAAATCTGAAAAGCAAGTTTCAAACCCAGATCTTTTTTCTAACTGAGGAAGTATAGGTTGTATTTAGGATTTTAGACGTAGGGCAGAAGCCTCTCAGTTAATGTTTAGTATAGTGATAATCCCTTTGTAGACACAAGCAACCAGCGTTAGAACCACCAAAATCCTACAATATACTCAATAAATTCAAGATGCATTCAGTTAAAAGCCTGCTTGTAAACTCTCCTCTTACAGCATGCACTGCGGTTCAATACGCTTCATGTGCATAAAGTAGTAATCCAAGCAGCAAAATCTACGCTCTGGTTCTCTTGTGTGTCTCTTATTTTTGAACCATCCAGTAATGGCTTTCAGGTGATGTGCAGCCTAAAGGAGTATCACAGACAAATAACTCCTGCAATGGTTCACTTTAAGTGAAGCAGCTAGGGAGCAACCTTTGTTTTTCTAAAGACATTTGTACCATACTGCATTGCAGTGCCTGGACAGTCACTGCCCCTCTGGGGTGCCTTTGTTTCTCTCCAACTGGCAAAGAAGATCTTAGAGAAATGGTTTCCATATATTAATTGAAACTCTTATTTTGCTTGGCTTCTCATAATCCTGGCGGTAATCTTTAGCTATCGGCCTTCTGGATTTTTTTTGGTTCAATCTGCCAGGCTTCCATTCATTTGTTGATCAACCACAGCTAGCTGCTGTGTCATGTGGTGTTTAAAAAAAAAATACATTTAATACAACAGAAATGTCCAAATGAAGAGACTTAAATATAAATAGGTGTGGGGGAATTTGAGCCTAATTGACTGAATGTTTAGTTTCTTTTGGTTTTCATTTAATTTCACAATAAAGAGGAAATTGTAATGAAAGGAAACTAGACACAAAGGCTGGGAAAAACAGCCTATTTTTTGGATATGCAGACTGGTAAACCTCTTCTCCCCCAATCCCTCATGTTTCTGCTGCTGTTCTGCTTTCAACCTCTGGTTCTGAACATATTCTGGCTTCCAGTGGAGAAAAAAAGTTCTTTAGATGTGTGTCGTGGCTACGTTGGGGCCTTTGAAACTCAGAAAGCAGAAGCAATGAGTCATTATTTTACAGCAAGTGAAATTCAGTGGTCTCCTTAAATGTTCCTTTATTAGTAAAACTAATTCATCTTAAGTTAACAAGATTTAAAACACTTTAAGATATTCTTTCTTTGTGAGCTAATGAGATTTCATATGTTAAACCAATAATAAAGTGGTAATAATTTTTAGATTGTTGGAAAATCATACCCCCTCACTCAAAGAGTCCATTCATTATAGAACCAACTTTTGCTGCAGTAACTGATTTCATTTAATATTTTGTTCGTTTGCAAATCCTTCTTTGACTTGGAGCCTACTCTCCACAAATAATCGGATCTATGTCTTTGGGTTGACTGGGCCATTGTAATAAAAATACACATCAGTCAAATCCATTCCATGGTAGTTCTGATTGTACGTTTATCGCTTTTGCGCTGCTCACCTTCTGCCCTCTCCCTGTTCATTACATCTGCTACATTTTACCCAGTTTTTCTGTTTCTCAGTGTAAGCTGATGGAAAGCATCCACCCTGCATGGTTCTGTCGCTGTTTTTCACTGTGGGATTTGGTGTATCTTGTTCAATGTTTTATACGTCGACCAAAAGGATAAAATTTTCTCTTGTGACCAGAACATTCTTTGGCTGTTTCTATATCCTCTACATGTCTTGGGGTGGATGTGAAATGAGAGTTCTTGTTGCTACTTGATAGAAAACCAGCGCCCTCATTTATCAACCGTACTTACGCACAGATCTGTGCATATTTCGTGCGTAGGAACAATTCTGCGCATTTTGTGGTATTTACCAATTTGTACTTGTGTGTAGAACTGTTCCTAAATATAAGTACACATCTGATCTTTCGTACGCACAGCATCTATTGTTAGGACGGAGGAACTGCAAAACTGAAACAGTTTTACACCAAGGAGCTCATATTGACCTCTGTCTTCTAACAAAATCACTTTGTTATGGAAGGATTTGCAATAAACTCTCAAATGTTACAGTTTCACCAAGAAATGCATAATTGAATTTGGGGGGTGATCGTGCATGGAGATCCTGTCACTTATCACTCGCAGTTAACGCTCTTCATGTAGAGACCCCCCGTCACATCAAGCACTTCAGTTTAATGGGACGTTGTTATACTTAAAAATAGAAGGTTTGCAAACTGTACTGTGACAACTAAATGGTCCTGCTTATCAGTGAAGTAAAAACGGCCACAAAAGAATCAAATATGATGATCTACTGAGCACTAGGGCTGAACGATTTTGGAAAATAATCTAATTGCGATTTTTATCTGTGTTCATAATGAATATTTTTTTTGCCCCACTTATGCTTCACCTCCATGTCAACGTCACTGATATTCCTTTCTTCGCTTTTTTGGTTAATATTTTTGGGAACAACGCATGGATTTTATACTTGTCACTAGACGTGGTGTAACCAAATACAGTTAATTGAGGGCGTTTCTGTATGCAAATGACTGAACGGCCACGGGCAACTGGGTACGCCAATGTGATTTATCAACAGATGATTGCGGAGAAACGTGCGTACGAGTGGCCACTGCACATTCCATAAATCGAACTTTTGACTGTTGGTACGAACATTCTAAATTTCATTCGTAGGATAGAATATAGGATAGTTTCTACGAACGTTTGATAAATTAGGGCCCAGGTTTGGAGACTCCTTGAGTTAAAAGTTGTCGTCTCCCACTTGAGCTGTAAATCTCTGCAGCTCCTCCAAAGTTACCATTGGCGTCTTAGATGTTTCTCTGATCACTACTCTTGTTGTCTGTTTAATTTAAGATGCTTTATTTTTTTTTATTTTGCACAGCATTCCTTGAGATCTTCAAAGCTTGTGTTGTTTTTATCATCTGACCCTATTTGGAACTCTATTATTGACCCGTGTGCTCTATCCCATGATGAGATTTTCTTGGTTCGTGGATGTTTTCCAACAAATCCTCTAAGGCCTTTAAAAACAAATGGATTGATACTGAAATCAAGGTGGACAGGTTGTCTATTTAGATGACTTTGTTAATTTGGAGCGTTAAGAGTAAAAGGCGGTGAATACAAATGCCACACTAAACTTTTCAGATATGACATTGATGCTTGTGGTTGTAGTGTGAAAAAAATATGCACATGTTTAGAAGAATGAATAGCAGGTAATTGTGAACCTATAAAATTTTATAATCTCGTATGAAATAAGGATTTGTATTTTTTTCCCCCATTTAAATAATCCCCGTCATTCTGAAGGTTACTTCAAATCTAAATCTGTCCGTCCTTCAAGCTTTATTCTAGTTAATGTGTTGAATAATGTGGCTTAAAATCTGAGGTTTAATCTTTGTTATGATGGAATCGACCTTTGCTCTAATCCTGCTAAAGAAGATACGGCCCAGACTGATTGGGTTCACGTTCTGAGCTGCAGATCGGTCAGCCCTTTTTAAGTCGCTGTGCTGAGTGCAAGCGGCGCTCCGACACTTAGAAGAAATCGTCCTGCCAGTTGTATATCAACAGAGGTGGAAGTCACGCTTTCCGCCGTTGGCTGTGTGTGTTTAAATGTGTAGGCCTGTGTGGAAGACTGAGCCTTTCTGTCCTTTGTCTCCTCAGGTTGGCGACATCGTCACCGTCACGCGGATGAACATCAGCGGTCAGTGGGAGGGGGAGGTAAACGGACGCAAAGGCCTCTTCCCCTTCACGCACGTCAAAATCATAAACCCCCAGAATCCCGACGAAAGCGACTGACTGGAGGGCTCGGTCGGAGCCTCTCGGCGGTATTGACGTGTACCTGAAGCCGCTGGCCCGTCTCCACCTGTCCCGCCGGTTTCATGGTTATGCGCTTGCCTGCTTTGAGAGACGGGAGGGGGCGTACCATAACATAAAAGCAAACCCCTCCCCCTGCCACCACCTCTGTTGCCGCCAGCCTTTGCAAGGCTTCCTGACTGTTTACAGCTGTGGACATCAGACTTAAATTAAAATCCAGACCTAATCATCGCTAGTTCCCTTTTGAAGCAATTTTCTTTTATTTTTTTAATTTGGAGAGGATCACTGGGCATCAGTGTGTGTGTGTTTTTGTATGGTGACGTGGATGTGAGCGTACTAACAAAGGATTTCTCCCGCATTGCATCACAACACATCAGTCCTCTCAGACTCTGAACATTTGTCATGTCAGGCTTCTTTTTTTTCCTGAAAATGTTTTTCTTCATTATAGAATACTTGTATTTGCAGTAAATGAGGTAAAGCGGCATCCATATGGTTTTAGGAGAGCACTGAGGAGCTGGCTAGCCAATAAAACCACAATACCGCAAACAATCAAGTCACTGTTGGACCTTAACTATCAGCTAATTGGTCATGGGGTCAATTTTTCTCTCTCCATTTGGTTAGAATTTAGTTTGTGTGTTTAGCGACTCTTGGAATGTGTCGGTAGAAGCAAAAACGAGGTTGGTTTCTGGAAAGATTCCATCATGGATCACATTGTCCCAATCTCCCCGACTGGCTAACAAACTTATTTATATCGTTTTGAGACTAAAGTTCATGTTGAGGGTAACAACTTCTTGAAAAAGGTTTCAGTTATTAGCAGAGTGCTAACAAACACTAGGAGTAAGATGAGATTTTGTTAAGGAATTAATTTTTCTTTGCAAGGAAAAGGTGCCAAGTGTTGGAGCTAAGCAGCCATACCTCCGCTAGCATCTGACCACCAGGCAATCGTAAAAAAAAAGTTGCTGCCTAAATTTGTAATCCCCTCATCGCCTTCAGGATGGAATAATTCTCTTCTCTTTTTAATGTGCTATATTGTTTTCTACATATTTAATGCAAACAGACCCTAGTAGAGCAGTTTAAAGCATCTATGGTACTGTTGGACCCCCCCCCCACGGATCAAACAGTTGTGCAAACGGTGCAGCTTTCTGTTGTAAAAGGAAACAGTTTCCCCCTCCTTTGCTTCAAAAACGTTTTTTTAAACTGCGTAATGTTTAAATTGACGCTCGGCCAAATACTCAGATGTTGTGCAGTTTACAACAGTGATGATGTTTGGGTTTTTTTTTTTTTTTTTTGGTCAGTTTTGAATCGAGCATTTTAAAATAAGTAATGTTATTTAAAGGGTGACTTGCTAAAAGGGAAACAAAAGCCTGCTGGTTGCCTACGTGCATGACCTCTTGACCAGGGTCGATGGTCTCGCCTGGTCATATGCTGCTTATTGTCATTTATCTCATAAAGCAAAGTTTCTCTGTTTTTAATAAATCCAGAATGTTTTGTTTTTCTTGCCAGGTTTATTTAAATCTAGTTGAGCAATACACCCGAGTATTTTTCCCTACTTGAGATGAACTGTTTTTTGCTTTTGAGTTATTTTGTTATGGCATTAATAACAGTATTACTGTGCTTCTCTCTCTCCCCCCCCCATGATACTAGAAAAGACTGTCCTTAAAAAATTCAAATTGTGCCTTTTTATTTTCTAATACCATTTACATGTGTTAATATTTCCCATGGTTAACACCTGTGCTGGTAATGACCCTTTATGTACAGAACAAGTAAATAAAATTTATGTCTACTTCTTTAAGCTGCACTCTTGGTGTCTTTTCACTGTGCCCTACATGTGATTCGACAGATGGCCGGGTGGTTGTTTGCGGCAGCTCAGGCATCACTGGTTGTGTTTCTGGAGCATAGGACAGTTGCTCTTGCTTCATTTTTTTTTCTTTTTTTTTCTGAGCAGTGCCAGTTTTGATTCTGCCTGCGCCCAGGAGAAAGGAAGCAATTAATGAATTTTAATGAGGTGCTAAGAAAAGAACATCAGCTGACCCAGAGAAAGGAATAGGAAAACTTTTCAAGGGCAGCTTTGCACAGTCCATGTGTCATGTTTGTCCAGCACTTTGTAAACTAACTAATGGGGATGCAATGGATGAGAGTTGTAAACTCTGATATATGCAGGAGATCTAGTTCTTCACACAGAAACTTTTAGCACTGCCTTTCAACTTCTCATACAATTAGGTTTGCAGCCTTTCTACTTGCATGTTTTTTGATCATTGGTAAAATTAGAATGACTGGATTTAAAAAGTATGCTAATGATGTGGCTATAAAAACTGAGTTCAAATACTTTATACAGTACAGACCAAAAGTTTGGACACACTTTCTCATTCAATGCGTTTTATTTTCATGAATACATTGTAGATTCTCAATTAAGGCCATCGAACTATGAAATGAACACAGGGTGTATGGAGTTACTGTATGTCCTTAAACAAAGAGGGTGAAATAACTGAATCCATGTTATATTTTAGATTCCTCAAAGTAGCCACCCTTTGCTCTGATTACTGCTTTGCATTCTCTTGAGCTTCAAGAGGTAGTCACCAGAAATGGTTTTCCAACAGTCTTGAAGGAGTTCCCAGAGATGCTTAGTGCTTGTTGGCGCTTTTGGCTTCCCTCTGCAGTTCAGCTCACCCCAAATCATCTTGATTGGTTTCAGGTCCGATGACTTTGGAGGTCAGGTTATTTCACACTTTTTGTAAAAATACTACATAATTCCATATGTGTTCATTCATGGTTTTGATGACTTCAGTGTTAATCCTCAATGTAAATAGTCATGACAATAAAGAAAACGCACTGAATGGGAAAGCGTGTCCAAACTTTTGGTCTGTACTGTATATGTACATCAGTTTTAGGAACTTAAAATAGGAATCGAAACCTTTATTCTGTTTGTCGTCTGTATGAGTGTTGGACTCTGTCTTCGTATCATTAGGGTAGGAGAAGATTCTGTAAAGATCACTGCTTTGCCGATGCTTTGAAAACAAATATTTCTGCAACACAGTCGACGTATTTTTGTGTGTGCATCATCATTAAATGTGTTCCTAATCGGAAGGAAGAGAGGAAACCTCATATTTGTTACCTGTTTGCCTTAAATATGAATTGAAAAGGAATTCCCTCAACTACAGCGACTTGCAACATTTGAAGGTCTTCAGCTTGTCATTTATAACCACACGCTTCATTGTATTTTACTGCAACTAGAGCAGAGGTGTGGAAACTTTCTGCCTAGGGTCTCAAAAATAGCTGATGGAAAGCATCTTCAACTACCTTATGAAAATGTGCTATACAAATAGTTGCCTTGCCATACTGGAGTAATTGAACAGGATTTTTTTTTTTTTAAGACACCAGTGGTCTTTATTTGGAGTATTTAGGACATGAAAAGGATAGGAGTAGGAAAGACGTTTAGCAAAGGTCCCAGGGTCTGTAATCGAACCCCCGACGGCTGCTCCCACTCTGCTGCTACACCCCAAATGGCCCCAAATATAGAACGGTCTTGAGATTTTAGTTAAAAATGATTACATATCACGGTTGATCCAAAACATAAAGGGTTTGTATGTTGGCACTTTAATAAGCATACAATGTCCTACATTTCCATCGACCAGAAGTTTTTTTCCTAGTTCTTTGTAACAAAAACAAGGGTCTGGCTCACTGATTCTTCAAAATGGCTTATTTTATTTAGCTTTTGTCACTAGCAAGCAGAGAACGATTCAAAGACAAATCACTTTCCCTGTACCTGAAGTTTCCATTTTCAGCAAATTATTTGAATTGCACATTCTATGAAAAACTTCACTATGTTTAAAAAAAAGGCCTACATCCAATTGAGAAAATGTTCCAAGATTTAAAAAGAGCTTAACTGAGTAATATCTAAAGAATGCATTTCAAATATTTTATCACAATCCTTAACTAAACTTTTCTCCACAAGATTCTGTTTTTGATTATGTGTCAAGGTGGGAAGAAGTTCAAGGTATCTGAATGATTTAGGGTTAATCCTGTTTGCATGTTTACCTTTTTCCCATTCTGTGTGTGTCTCAAAGTAGTTTTTTATGTACAACACATCGGAGCCAATCAATGTATTTCTGAGGTCTGCATGTGATTGGCTGTTGCATGAGTAAACACCCTTAATGAATCACACTTAGCTGAGTCTGAGTGACCTCTCCTCCGGGCACAACGTGCGTGTGTGTTTCAGGGTTGATGTGTTGCAGTCCATTACTGCTGCCTTTAAGCCAGCTTCAATGCCTGCAGAGCATGTGGTTTGACCTAGTAATGGAAGGTACTATACAGAAATATAACCTGAATTCATTTATTTAAAAAGGGGCAATTTGATTGGGTAGGTTTGTGGCTTTATATATGAAATCAAAATTAATGAGGGGATAATGAAAAGCTAAATATACAAATCTTTAGACAGTTCTCATTTAATCTTTTGTAGGGCGGTGGTAGTGTCATGAAAGTTCACACTTGTATACAAGTACTATAAAGATATTGACTCGTTCTCTGCACACTCATCGAGAGGAGGTTCAAATTAGGTGAAATGGTTCATGTGTTTACCAGAAATGTCATAAAAATTTAATTTGATGCTATCATTTTGTGTTGCCTTGAAGCTGAGTCTCTATACTTTTTCACAAATTTACAAGACAATCATGAATGAGAAAAAGATAGTGCTATGAAACAAGTTATTTATTTATTTTTACAAGTTATGAAAGAAATACTTTAGCATATATAAGCTGACCATGTCTTTATTCTATATAAACTCATCTCAAAAAGGAGAGACTCTGTGAACCAAGCTGTCATGGAAATACCTAACCATTTAAACACCTTTAGGGGACTTAAAATGGTCGAAAGAAAACCATCAAAGCGACAAAAAACATTTTTTTTATGGAAGAAACATCAGATTCTTGCACAAGCATGTTCTACTTAGAGGGTAAGTCACTCCCAAATCTACTTTTTGCAGATAAACGAGTAAATTAGTGTCTACACGTGTAGTCATTTTATTGCATTTATTCTAAATGTAAATTTTCTGTCTAAAACCATCAGTGTGAGCCCTCTTAAGGGTAAAAGTGTCCACTACATCTGAATTTGTTTCAGAGATTATTGGTTAAGAGGTTGGCATAAGCAGTTAGCTGTGATATTATTTGCACTTATTTAGCCTATTATTTAGTGTTTAGCAAAGCTCGGTCTTTCTCTGACCCAACGCGCGTTCGCTGGTCCACTAGGCGACACCCCGTTTAGGCCCATTTTTCAAACAGTAAATGTAAGAGGAGTAACACGCTGGTAGGGAGCTAACTTGCTCTTTAAGTCCCCTTCTTGAAAATGCAATTTTGCCGCATGGAGGGGGGATGAAAATCATAAAGCATTCATCAGAATTTTTCATATGAGCTTGAATCTGACATTGTTGAAATTTAGTCTATTCTTAAAAGTCAGTCTATAATTGCTAAATAAATGCATCCCCACTCCATGATGTTGCCTCCCCCATGTTTCATGGTGAGGCTTCTGTGTTCTTGTTGATGTGCAGTGTTAGCTTGCTTCCACCACAGTATTTTGGTCTCACATGACCGGAGCACATTCTTCCACAGGTTTTCTTTGTGCCCTACATGACTTGCGACAACCTGCAAACATGATTACGTAATGACTTTCACGTTGCAGAGACTTTCACCTTACCACTCTTCAGTAAAGGCCTGGCCTAATTCATCGAACTTGGCTGTAAATGTCTGCAGTTCCAGAGTTTAGGCAATTGGTTGCTTTAGATTCTATTTAGGGGTACTGCAGTAAAAGGGGATGAATGGAAGAAACGCGCTACACTTTTCAAATGATTTGTTAAAAGAAGAATTATTTTCCTTCTATTACACAATTATTTGCTACTTTGTGTTTATCACATCATATCCCAGTAAAAGTGCATTGAAGTTTGTGGTGAAAATATTTCATAATGTGGAAAATAAATAGGAATATTTTTGTAAGGAATGTTATATTTGGAAGACCAGAGAACAGTTAAGAACAGTTAATCAACCACTGTGTAATCTTATTTATAAGTTACTGTTTTGGGCACAGTTCAATAACTGTGTTTCATAGTTCATACTATATTTGCCTCTCTGAATGCACTTTGTACGATTATGTTCAAATGAATGGATTTCACTGAAAAACATGTCGCTGAATGTGCTTTAGAATATATTATTTTGCAGCTCCCTGAGGCTTTGTATTTGTCCCAGATAGAGCCTCTCTTTTCTAGCTTGTAAAACATTTACAGTGGCAGACGTTCCTGCCGTCTGCCGGGGGAAGCATGCCAGAGCGTGAGGGGTGACTCCACATTGAGCTGTCTATTATCTCTTTCTCTGGTCAGATGCATTACTTTAGGACATTTTCCTATTGCTTGTATGCATCAGTGCTTTCTTATACCTTGCTTTTACACAGAGGATTTCATTATAGGTCGTGTAGTAACGTCTCTTTTGTGATATCTCAAAGGTGAAGGTACTCATGGTTGTACAGTTTCTATTTATTTTGAGAGCATTTCTTAAAACGTTTGAAACTTTTTTTTCTTAATTTTAGTGAGACAACTTAAATGTTAATTTTTTGGTACATCTTTACAAGCCAGTACAGTGTAAGTTTGGCGACTTGACAGCAATCTTTCCATGATCATCCGGCTCAACATGTCAGGGAGTAACGAACACGTCCACCCTGAACATGTCAGGAAGTGAGAATTCTCTTACCTTAGAGTCCAAATGGTTAAAGCAGGCGTCGCTTCATTTGTGATAACGTACACAAAGTTGTATTTAATGCTTTATTCCCATCCCTTCACCGATCCATCCAGATAGATCAGTTTCAAATAATTTCCTTACCTCTGAAGTTGAATAGTTGCTAAATCTAAAGTCAGTTAAACACTGACTTTAGATTTAAGAGTGAGTGGGTTACAAACAGTTAAAACTAAACGTAATGCTCAGTTCAAAATTAGCAGGTTTCTGCAGAAATTAAGATTGGCAAAGAAAGATTAAAACAAATTTTAATATCAAACATTAATATTCAGAACTAAAAGAAAGAGCAATTTTTGTAACGTGAATGTATGATTAAAGAAATAAAACCTTAACATCTGGTTGTGGCAGGGGATTAAAAAACGTGCCTTCTGAAATGCTAACAAACATTAACTATTTTGTGTTGATATTTAAGGAACACTTCCTGGTTTTATTATTCTGAACCAGCTGTACAGTCACCCATCATGCAGGAGTGATACAAATCAGCACAACTAATTTGCCTATCTGACTTGCGCCGTAATATTTTGACCACAGTAGCAGCACAGCAGGCTCAGTGGCTGAAAAAGTTCAGGATTCTTATTGCTGATAACAGCCAACTGTCTGCGCATGTCAAAAATACTTCGTCAGAGTAGCTTGTCGTAAGTTATCCAACCAATTTTAACCAACCCACAAGTTTTATGTCCTAACCTTAAGGTCACAGAAGGACAAATATACGTTCTTTTAAATGCCTAAACCTAATTTGAAGAGGTTTCAAACACCAAACGGTAAAGTATGTTTCAGTAGGTAGAGAGGGCACAGTCTGATGGCATTTAATGGGAGTGACAGCCATTAATAACGGCCATTTAATGGGCTGATCACACCCGAAACGGTGAAATCGTGTCCTTCTGAAAATGTTGTAAGTCACTTTCTATACAAAGTTTGTGATTTAAAGAAAAAAAAATCTTACAGAAAAAATAAGTGCAGCTTCAAGCGCAGTAAGAACCTTTCTTACATGCACTTTGGACATGGAAGACACTGGCATCAAGATGGCAAAATAGTGAATATAAGCCACATTTTCAGACTTGTTTAGAGTGCAACAAAAAAACGTGGAACATGTCAGGAAGCTGCAACCGTGCTGCAACTTTCTATTATAATTTAGTATTATAGTAGATGGTTTATTCCCATCTTATTTTTATTTAATTCATTCTTAATTAATAAACAATTAATTATTCTTGTGTATATTCCAGTTTTGTTATTACAAGAAATCATATAATTCAAACTTCAAGTTTATTGTCGTGTGTTTTATCGCTTGTGCTGCTGCTTTTATTTTTGTATTTCAATCTGTTTATTCTTTTGTGGTTATACATTTTCTTATGGCTAACTATATCTTGCTATTTTATTGTGAAGCATTTTGGTCGCCTTTTGGCTCTATAAAACTCTGAGCGCTGTCTGCACATCTTGGTTGCCATGGTTACCCATGAACATTATCAGTAGGCTTTTCAGAGTATTCACCAGGCACTTTGCATTGACCATTTATGGCAGAAAGTGGGTGTGTAGGAGGCGGGATATGACCCAAAATCACCTGAGCATATTTCTAGGGAGTGTGGGATTTATGAAACAAAAATTGTATGCAGTTGTACTCAAAATTTGATAGATCAAAAACTTACTTGGTGTAAGTAGTTTTTATTGCTGAGCTTAAGTATGGTTTTAGTAAGATTTCTACGCAAAATTTTATAAATGAGACCCCTGAGCTGTTGGTCAATAAGCACAGAAATTAACTGAACCCAAAGCACAGTGCATTACAGGCCCTACCTAATGGCATGACTGATGTAGTTACCTGGTACAAGAACAGTGTAAAAATAGAAAATGTTTTGCTGTGTTTTGCATCATGAACACAGTAGCTTTTATACATGTGCATAAACTCCAAGTTACTGAAAACTGGGAGATCAAGTTGTTTGATTTCAGTCACAGTACCCATGAGTGATAAGGTGCACATTTTCTATTATCCATTTTCTTAAAACTTGAGTGCTAATGTGGTACCTCTTGCTAAACACAGAACTGGGTAATTTGGATAATTGAATCTCTAGAAACAGGGACTATTTCTGTCGATGTTTGGATCATTGAAGCGCCCATGAAGGGGAGAGAACATGGTAATGGGAGTTAGGGGTAAATGAGGGGGCAGAGACTGGAGAGGGGGACCTTTTATGCCGGCTCAGATAATCAACAATTTACTACAATTTGCTGTAATCTATTCATATTCTACAGTAAGGAAATATGGTTACATGTCTCCAAAAATACCGTTTACCAATCTGAGATTTAGAGTTATTCTGGTTTGATAAGAGGTCAGAATACAATATGTGATATTTTGAGAGTTGACTAGCTCAACTAGAGACAAGGATCAAAATCAAAGGTAATATGGTGAAATAGAACATTTTCTAAAACAAAAGAAATGGGGGATTTGAGAACTGTTTTTATTTTTTATATGCATTGACAAATATACCTAAAAATAAAAAGGAAGTAACATGGAATAGTTGCAAGAGAACGTCCCAGCATTTTTAACCACATAAAGTTTCAAAAAAATTGCAAGCTTTTTCAAGGTCTGTCTACTTTATGTAATTATCAGAATTTACCTAGAGCCTCCTCTTTTTAGGGGGACATGGCTGAATGGTGTCAACATTCACCAACAGGAGTAGGAGAAAAGTGGGTACTGGCTCCAGTTTTCTTGGTTGTGGCAGCCCTGTTGGTCACTGTAGCGGTATTCCTGTTGCTGGGTGCCGTGGTCCGCTGTGGAGAGTGAATGAGGTGGGGTGTGGAGGAGGGTCACTGTTGGGTCTCGGTTCCTGGGAGGTAATGGGAATCTGGGGTACTCCATAGATCTGAAACGCAAAAGCAGCAACAATAATATTTTATACAGTACATGCTAACACATAATAAGCCAAAATGTTTGCTGAACGTAGCTATCGTTTAAATATATATTTGATTATGATTGGATGCTGATTTCTCTCTTGTATTCATATTTCAAACCTGTAATGTTTGTAGGTTGTGGATGCCGGCACCATCTGTTCTTCGCAGCTGTGGTCGTACTCCTGCAGCTCCAGGGGCTCCATGTGTATGCTCTCTGACAAGTCCTGCTCCTGGGCCCATGGGGAAAGGTGACCCGCCTTCAGTGACTGCTTTGTAGAGGCTTTCCTCTTCCCAGCTTGTGCTGATTGAGAGGTGGAGGGCATCCTCTGCAGGCCTGACAAGGAAATACAACACCCATTTGTGAGATGTCTCCACCCATACTGTCTTGTGGTCATTTCGTTGTGTGAAGCTTTGATCCACAGCTCTGTCTGCGCAAGACACCAAAAACCTGCTGTGAAAATAGTTACTGTGCATGATTAAATTGTAGCATTAGTAACAGTTTGGAAATGCAAAAAAAAAAAAAGTACCCTCTGGCTTGTTAGAAAGAATTTTGCTTTCTTCTGTGATCTTTTTTGCAGGGGAATCTTTATTTGAGCGGCACCTGGGGAAAAAAACAAACAAAAAACTGTCACAATTATTGCTATTTAACCAAAAATTCAAAAGAAAACATACTGGCAGTAAAAGAAATAACTAAAAATGCACTTATTTATTTAAAATCTTTTACCTTTTACTGTGAGAATGTGTCCCACCCTCCCTAAATCCTTTTGCAAATGGATTGTGGTCAATCTTCAGTCTGATAATCTAAACAAAGACAGTGAAGGAAAAGCCAAAATAAACATCTGACTTGGTTGACTTTTATATAAAACTGAAGCATATTGTAATAAACTTTAGTACCTTGCAAATTTATTCACCTCATTTGATCTGTTTTTATATTAAAACCAAAAATTTTGTCTAAATTTTATGTCATAGGCTAACATTGATTAAATAATTTTATAATTTGAAAAATAATTTGAAATGTGTGGCATGTAGATGCCTTTAATCTAGACCTTTAAATAAAATCCAGTTCAACATTCAGAAGTGATAATAAAACCCACCTGGGTGTAATTTAATCTTAGTATAAATACATTTGCTTTCTGAAGGCTTGAGAAGTTTATTAGACAACATGAAACCAAGTTACTTTGTAAAACAACATCACACTCTTTCATATCCTCAGAGGACACTGTTCAATTTATTTTATAGAAATTGTAAGAAAATGACACATCTGTTAACCTAGCAAGACCGGGGCCGTTCACCTACAATGACTGCCCAAAGATCAAATAACCAGCACCATCCAATTTGCTGAAGTTCTTCCATTTAAAGAACGATCGGTAGAACCTGCAGATGTTCAGAGCAAGCAGAAACATACTCTGAAAGACATGCATCTGACTCAGGGGGGCTGTAAACAAGTACACTCTGCCTTTCAGAATTTTTGTTCTAAAAATGCTTTAAAGCCATGTATGACTTCCAACTTCTCCTAAGTTATCCACAACTTGTAAGGTACTTTGGCTGTACTTATGCAGTACTTGTACAGGTCTATAATCAAAAAAGGAGCATTTAACATCCATGTGGATCCCACACATCCAAACTGTTTGGACTTTAATCTACAGAATGGTGCTGCAAAGTATTATTTATAAAAGGAAGCAGCCATATTGACATTTTTCTTCCCCATGGTACCCTGATGAACAGAGGCCAAGATCAATAACATGCACAATTGCACTAATTCATCATAATTTTCCTCTTTTCTTAAAAACACTGTATTTACAAGAAAAAAAGATAATTATTTTCCCGCTATTTTTATTAATTCATATTTAAAATGTCTTTATTCAGAGGAGAGTGGAACCAAAGCCAAATTCCTTGTTCGTGTGCTCAAACTTTCAGGAAGAATCTGATTTGGATACTTTCCGTAGTTCAATCAAGACAAAAAAAGTTTCTAGGTGTATAGAACCTTTTTTTTCCAGCACTGTATATGGGAAAAACTTGAATGTTAATTAGTATCTTAAGTTTTATTGGTACCTTTGCATTTTGGTAAGCAGTAACAGCAGTAAAGGTAGTCTCTGGGAATGAGAAGGTCTGAAATGATCCCCAACACACGGTGTGTGGACTGTCTGCCTGGATCACATGAAACCGTGGGAAGTAGCGATGCATGGAGTGCAGGATAATCTGGTTAAAAAAAATAAATAAACTGAACTGAACCTAAGGGTCATTTCATGTTATACTGTCAATTCAGTTCAGTTTGTTTATATAGCGCCCATACAGAACAGATGTAATCTCAGGGCACTTTCCAAGAAATCTTTAAGTTTTACTGTATAAAGCAAAGTTTTTACATGGCCGTGCTGATCCAGGGTGTTGTTGGTGAGCTTCATCTTGAAGAAGGATAATGACTGCTTCATCCAGTGACTTCCTACAGCAGGGGAGTCGGGGTGAATGTATGTCCGGCATGGGGGCTGGGGCTCTGACTTCCCTGCGACCTCCCACTGTTCCTTCTTCCACTGAAGAGAGACACATTGGGGGGGGAGGGGGGGGGGGGGGTTACAAAATTACCACATGAGAGACCTCAGGATATAAGTAATTAATGAAGATGTTTCCAAAAAAATGAATTGCTGTTGTTTGTTGGTATGCTACAAAGGACTATTACAATATTCCTTGTTTCCTAAAGGAAAGTAATCCTTCAGTTTTAAATCCTAGTCTTCATACACACTCTCAAAGCTTGCTTGCTTTGCAATACACTGTTTTCAAGAGCGTATTGACAGCAACCGCTGAGACCAAATGGGCCGCAGAAAGCGATAGGAGCTGCTGAATGTATGGCATGGCAGACTACTCCTCACTCATCGACTGTGAATGAGGCTGGGATGCTAATTGATTGGGCTTCCAGCCGGGAGTGCACAAACAGGAAGCAATGAAAGGCTTTGATATGCAGCAGTGAACGGTTGCAGGCAGACAGGGCAGAACGATGTCTGACTGCCAACTGCTGTCTCTGCAGCCTGATGGGTTAAATCCACGGAGGGAGAGAGAACAAGCTAGGGATGTGTTGAATATGATCATACCTTGTATTTGAAGTTGTCTGCAGGGACTATATCGACCATGAAAACATAATTTGCAAAAGGTTGAAGCCCAGATACGCTTATGCTGCAGTGTGGAAACATTCTCCTAGAATAAAGACAGGATATTGGAAATTGCTTTAACTGCTTTTTACTAACGTTTTCCTTTTCATAACAGAACTCAGTGCATAAATTACATTTCATTCAGTTCCTTAGCTATTGGCATTGGTTGAAGCTGTCAGTTTTGTTACCTTCCGTGTTTGGTTATAATCATCTCTGTTCCAGTGGTGTGAAAAGATTTCCATAGCTCGGAGTCCTCCAGGATCATCTGAATGCAGCCCTGCTGGTAAGAGTTGGTGGCTGATGAGCACTGTGGCATGTTGAGGTTCAGTCTGGGATCTGCAATAAAATTAGTAAGAAGTGCAAGAATAATTTGGCAACAAGAGATCCAAAGTCCTCCAAATTACTTTTTTGTTTCACTGCACGATGACATACAAATATACTGCACAGTCCGCCAAAGTGATACTACTTTTAAATATATTAAGTTGCTATACATTGCCATTAAAACTGTGATCAAGTTATAATAAAATGGTATTGCAGTTTTTGTGCACTACCTTTTTGGGATGAAAATGAAATAACTAAAGAGCAATTACATTAACACTTTAAAGCAATTATTTATAAAATTAATCATTTTTTAGCTACATCAAACTGTATTTGTTAAATCTGCATGGCCAGTGTCAGAGAACATGTTTAAAATGCATATTCATCCTTAGAAAAAGTCCACCTTACCAGAGATGTTTGGAATGTTACTGCGTTGTGCCGTTGTCATCACTAACTAAACAACTGGAGAACCACTGCTTTCAAATATTTGGGATGCATCCCTTTCCTTGAGAGGTTTGCTAAAACTTCATTGGTCATCACTGAATAGGTGTGGTCTATACCACCTGGAGGGAAAAAAGAACTCAGGAAGAGGGACTGAGGAGGCAGATTAGAAAATTACCTGTTTTTTCGGCAAATTCAAACGCTGCAAAATTCACTCCATTTCTTGATCAGGTTTCTGATTATTGCAACCTTGTGATAAGGTCTGCCTGAGTAAAGAACAAGACAGAGGACTTGCTAAGATCACATTTTATTCTAAGATTTGACAGGATGAACAGGCTATATTTAAAAATGCTATGAAAGTCAGTGTGCTATGCTGTATTGCAGTTAAGTCAGACCTTAAAGAAAACTTACATCTTTCCACTTTGTCAGTTGTTCGGTGTCTTGTGGTTTAGTGTTTAGTGTCTTCTATCTGATCCTGCTAAATAAAATCCAGATCAACAAACTACCCTATGAACACACCCAATTAGTAGATCCCATTTGCTTGTAATTATTTGTCAAAGTAAGATAAATAAAGTTGTGTCTCAAATGAAAACTGTAGCGCCAACTGCACCATTAAGATAAAGGAACTCAGCCAATATTCCAGGGATACAGTTGTGGTAATAGGTTAAAACAGAACAGTTAGCCGACTCATGATAACTGAATGAGCTGTAAATGTAGTTAAAAATGTGGAGGGGGAACTAATTATCTACATCAGCCTGAAAAGGCAATTCTTACTGTAAATCATGGTGGTTGTAGCATCATTCATGGAAACAAATTTCCTCAGCAGGGGCAGGAAAGCTGGTCATCACAGATGAAAAAATAGATGGAGGTAAACTCAGGGTAATCCTGAAAAAAAATCTGCTAATAATGAGGCTGAGGTTTAGGCTTCCAACAGGAAAATACTCAAACATGCATGCAGAGTTATGATAGAGTATATAATATATTAGAAACTAGACCTAAATCAGACATAGGAACTATGAAAAGACTAAGCTGTTGTTAAAACACTCTTTAGATGTGTAAAACTGATGGACATACTACACATACCAGTATAAGTTTACAGAATAGCAGCAAAAGCTTCGAGTCAGGGGGTTCAGTTAATTTTTTTAAACATTTATGACACAGGAGAGTGGTGCGAAAGATCACCTTTGATCAAAATACATTCAAATGAATTATCTCCATTCATTTTAATCAACATTACTGTTATTTTCTGAAAGAAGAATGGACAGAAAAGCTAGTTGAGATATACTCCAAAAGACTTGCAACAGTAATTGCAAGAAATGGTTGTTGTACAAAGTATTAAGTCAGGGAGACTGAATAAATGATCAGCATCATATTTTTTATTTCATTGTATGTATAAAATGTTATATGTAAAACCTCTTTGCCATCCCACGCCATGCCATACAATAACTGAATACCATACCATTTTAATTATGCATTTTTAAAGACATCAAGTGGGTTACACAAGGTGCTGAATAACCACAGCCATAAATAGAAATATACATAAAAAAATTTCAATAAATAAATGTGACAAAAAGTGAAAAAGTTCAAGGCTTTTAAGTACCATCAAAAGGAGCTTTATTATTTGCAATCCTGTATCTATTAATAAGAACTTTAAAAATGTATTTTTAAATCCTGTGTTCTAAGCGGCTGTTTACACGACAATGTTACCATTTTTGTTTGAATACACGGGTGAAAATGACTCTGTGCTTACACGACAGAGTGAGCAATCTGATCTTGTCGAAAACAATGTAATACATATGCCCGACCTTTAGATGGCTGTATGCCCAGTGTATGTCTTCTATGGTTTTCCACAGTTTTATCCTCTTTACCTGGAAAAACAGTTGAAGAATGGCGAAGTGTGCAGGTGCAATATGCCCTGGGGAGCTGGCAGTGATGTCATCGTCTTTGAAAGTCCCCGGCCTTACGTTTACATGACAACGAATCACCCAGCGTTGTCAGAATTCTCCACTCTGGAAGCCGTTTTGGAAAAGCTGTGTTTTTGCTCCCAGCTCCCTCCACCGACACCCTGTTCTCGTTTAAACAAGGGGCAGAATCGCAGAGAAAATCCTATGTTTTGCTGAAAAATGTTGTCGTGTAAACAGCCCCTAAGTAGCAGGGAAGTGATCCGACTTAAAAACTGTGAGGAACAAGGAGCCCTCCTCCTCCACGCTGCTTTAAATGTGTATTGGCCACAGGATGTGAAATTACAGAGGTAACTGAAACTTTAAGTCTGGCCTTGACAATGTCTAACTCACCCAATTCAGTCAAATGGCCTCAACACATCCATCCCCCATGTCTGTATCATGATATCTTTGAAGTATCCAGGGGGGGTGAGTGGCCTCTCTTCTGCTTGAAAGTCATTTCACAAGATGAGCGATGAGAGGAAAGAAACAAAGGAAGGACAACATAAAAGAATGATTTCAATACAAATCTCTACCATTCAATTTAAAATCTTCTCTGGAAGAATCACTTTGAGCTTCAGGTGCGAAGTGACTTGTAATAATTTATGAAAACATTGAATGACGATGTAAAAACACAAGCCTTTACACTGGCTAATTAACATTCCATTTTCAGTACAAATTCAGTATAAAAAGACTTTTTCCAAGGTCTAGAAGTGGACTTTATGGTAAGTTTTGCCCATTCTTTGAGGGGAGCTTTTGTGAGTGAGGCATGGGTGTTTGAAAAGAAGACCTGGCTTGCAGCCTATAGCATCGTTTCCACTGGCTTGGTCTGGTCGGGTCTGCTAATCTATGGTCAGGTGTATTCAAGAGAGCATTTCCACTGCCAGATGGACTTTCACTCTGTGGGTTGGGTTGTGCCGTGCCGTTATACTAGTGCAGCGAGTAAGTCAAGACAGCAGCTCGTGCTTGGTTTCTGCTTCTCCCTTTACTCAAACCTTCCTGCAGTGTGTATCAGTGGGCTCCATGCAGCGAAGAGAAACATATTATGTGTACAATCAGATGAGATTAAACAGCAGCCCTGGTGTTTATGTCTCTACTTGTCTCAAGCAGTGATACATTTAATTCCCCAATCAAAGGACTGTGTTTTGTGGCGCCAGTGGCTCCGACCTATCTGTACCGGACCATTGTCAAATGTACCTACAACTGAAGGCAGTTCATTATTGGCCTGGTATGGGCCTGCTTTATTGGTTGCTTTTACAATGGAAACAGACAAAATGGCTGACCAGACCGAGCCAAGCCGCACCATTCCTGTCAGAGGAAATTAGGCTTAATGGTCCTTTTCCTCTAGTACCTACTCAGTCTGTGCATTTACATGAAGCAAGAGAAATTCAAATTATTGCTTTTCTCTGAGTGAAATATGACTTCAAATGCATGCATATGTGACAGTGTAAGGATCTTGCCACCATGGCTCCGATTGATGATGCGTCCTGGCTGCTTGGCCACAGAGATATCCCTTTGGCTGAACACTTAGCGTGCATGACTCTCACCCAGGAGTTATGGGATCCAATCCCGCCTGGGCCCTCATTGTGTTCCTTGTTAAATTTGGCATTGCTGGCAGGGTCTAAGGCCGTTTTCACATGTGTGGCCGTACCAGAAAACGGCCAGAGAAAATGGTAATTTTTTCTGTTCACATGTCACGGATCTCTGCCCGTATTTGAATCCAGTGTTTTACTACAAATAAACAGCAGGTGGCGGTATACAAATAAGTCTGTAGTTCTCCAACAAACAAAGGAGTGAGAAGTACCAACGTCATAAAACGAGCGACAGGCTAGAATGTAAACAAACTGGTCTACCGGTCAGCTGCTACCTGAAGCCATCTACAGGGTGAGTCTTGCAGTAAACCCGACGTTTTGTAACCTGCTGTGTTGCTTTGGGATGCTTGAATCGCGTTGTTTTGGTATTTGTATGGTCGCGAGGTGATTCTGTAATTTCGGCCGGCGGTGTCGTCATTTCCGCGTGGAGCGCGTCTATTGTCTTGAGTGCGGCCAGAGTACGGGTTGTGTTCACATGATACGCGGCCGCCCGTACCTGGACTCGGATACTACCTCCAAGGCAGGTCTCTCTGGCCGTATCCTGGCACGGTACAGTCTGTGTTCACATGGTACGAAATAAGTGGATTTTGACCAAATACCGTACCCGAGTACGTACTCCCGTACCATGTGAAAGCGCCCTAAGTGATACTCGTAATGAGTCCATGACTCTCACTCTCTATGGGCATCTCTCCACCAGTTTCTTTTGCCAAGCCGTACTGTACTGGTACTATCGGTAACGCGACTCGACACGGCTCGACTTGTTAAGTGTTGCTTCACAGTTGCAACTAACCAGAGCGTCTATAGTGAGCGGGTCCGTCATATGGTGGGTGGCCCCAGAGTACGTTGCGGGAAGTAAACAAAGGCTCGGAGAGGAAGAAGAACAATGGCGACCTCACTCGCGATCCTGAGTTTTTTGCACAGTTTCTGGATTTCTGTAGATGCACGTCGAAGAGAAAGTCTCTCTAATCGAAGAATAAAGACCCCCAGAAAAGCTACACACTGCAAGCAAAAACACGGTGAAGTAGTACAAAAGAGTGTGAGAAGCTCTGCAGGAGAATGACAGCGACAGGACCCCGGCAGCTTGTATGGGTAAGCCGATGCAAATACTACCCCGATGTGTTGGGCTATAAATATGCTCTGGGTATTTAATAATTCGCTAAAGCCCAGCATTAAAACCTATGTTAACAAGTTGGATTTAGTAATAAGTATTCTGTGTGCGTGTTTCACATGACTACTCTGTGAAGTCGTCGCAGCCGACCGTTGGTTTTGTCGTTTAACTGGGCCTTGCATTGATGAGACGTTCTTCTGGGTTTCACCGAAGCTCAGTAGCTGCAGATCTTCAGGATGTGGGAACAAATTAATCTACATGTGAAGCAAACTACATCCAGCAATGGAGCGACGCAGCTTTTCGCCTCTGTGTCCCCTTAAAGAAAGGAGTTGTCATATACATGCAACGAATTCTATGAATTACAAACCACAACTGTATCTGTTTTGTAATAAAGCTGTGTGCTTTGAAAATGTTTTAAGTTTTTTTAAATCACCACTACAATGTGTTTTACAGATATCCCATCTTTGAGTAGGCTAAGGCTTTTCAGCAGCTTTCAAATGTATGCAGTTTACATAATTAGCAGCACAAGACTTTTTAACTTTTAACAGCCAGTGCAAATGTTGCTATCAGATTTTTAAAATGTTGCTGAACCCTGATGTCAGAAATAGTTAGGTAAAATGATTCCACCAACCATCATGTAATGAAACTGCAAATGATAATACAAGCGTATAGCTTGGACATTTTTATTGGACAGGTATAGAAAAAGTTCAGAAACAAAGTCCAGTTGCACATGTCTGTGGGTCATGGTTTAGTCTGCAGCATCCCAGGAAGGTTTGATTGAAGGCAGATTGAAGGCATCATGTCATCTCCACCATCCTTAAACCGGTTTCCTGCTTCTGCTCCATCAGAAGAAGGTGTTGATCCCGATGCAATGGATCAGAGATATTTTTTTAAAGTATTATGCTTACAGTGCATTTAAAACATACACTACTAATTAAAATTAAGGAATAGAAACATATGTCTCACTGTGCTTCAGAAAACGTAAGTAGGTCGAATTCATATTTACAAAAACAAAACACGGCATCAGAACGAGATAGCGAGTTCAGGGCTTCGGCGTTCTCCGTTTCTCTGCTTCGGCCTGCAGGTGAGAGACATCGGCTCTGAACCACGATCAGCTCCCGGTCCTCCTTCATAACCCTCTCCCAGCGAGCAGCTCCATCCAGCTAACACTGAATCTTCTCTTCAGCCAACAAACTCAGAAATGCTGAAACTTTGGAAAAGTTTGGATCAGAGCACTGGTTTTTAACGTTGTCTTTGTTCTTCAGCAAACACTAAACACATCCACTCGCTGTGGCGAGGTTTTAAAATGGCAGACGGTTTGTTGTTAAAAGACGCTGTCAAGTTACTCTCCAGTGACTCCGCCCTCCAGCCAATCAGTGACCGACAGCCGTCTGACGTCGCTTTTCAGTACCAGTTCAGCACGGATGGAAGTACAGCTGAGGTGGTACGAAAAATAGTATCGGCTCGTAACGGCTCAGCCAGACTTCTGCCAGTCGAGAGTAAAAGGTACTGAGATCAAGTCGAATCGTACCGGTGGAGAGACGCCTTATGCTATTGTTCGGTGTACTGCCAAAAATTCAATTTAGATGGGAATATAAACGTACTCACTATGCCTCGACTCAATTCCACATGGTTATAAGGGTTTTCCTCTGGTGATGGTTACATGGTAACAGCCCCTTTTTCAGTAACTAATTGGCCAGAGTTCATTATGTACTGAGTTGGGCTGAAAACGCAACATTAGAAGACTCTACTCCATCGGTCCTTAGGTAGGTGACCAGAGCCCTTGTGACGACGGACAGAATTGCGTCTATCCGATTCTACATAGATGGAGTAGTATAAACTAGGACCAACTGTGAGTTAAATAGAGCTGAGTTGGGCTGTGTTGGGTGTGTACCAGCATGAAAGGGACGTAATTTAATCTCCGAAACGTGCTTTACTGGGTTAAAGTCAGGAACATGTGCAGACTAATAAAGTTCCTCCATAACAAACTTGATCGTTCATGTCTTTATGGACATTGATTTATGCACGAGTGTCCGGTCTTGCTGTAACAAAAAAGAACCCTCACCAAACTACTCCTGCTTGTTTGCAAACATGAAATTCACAAAGTCCAAAATGTCTAGGTATGTTGCAACAATAAGACTGGCAATTACTTAAACTAAGTTACCATAAACAACTCTGAAAAAGAAGCTCACAACTTAATCTAAACTCCACCAAACTTCACACTTAGCCCAAAGCCAGGCTTGTACCAATCTACTAGTAAGCACAAAACCCAAGAATAGTCAAACAGATTGCAAGACAAACCAGCATTATTTCTCATTCAAGAGAGCAAGTCTCCACTGCTCTAGAGTCTAGACGCAATTTTGTGATGTAATATTTAGTTCCAGCTATTCTGCCCACAAAACCCTTTCCATTAAGTTTCTAACTCACTGTTTCTGAGTTTATACGACAGCGACATGAAGACCAGAGGCCTGGATCTGCTGACTTGAATTCTTATACAGTACACATTAGCCTACACTGTCTACATTCTGATCATAACCTACATCCCACTCTTTACTGATTAATCACCATTTGTTATAATACCTGACAGCTGATGGAATATTTTGTAGAGTTAATTTCATGAGCTAATTTTTTGTAGAGGTGGGGTCCTATCACAATACCTGCTGGTGTGGCTACAAACGTTAGAAAAGATTTATTGAATCAACTTACCTTTTCAGAAGACTGCAGATGTGAACATTAAGGACAAATAATATTTGTCAAAGTAAAACTGCTTTTTCATAGGAAAACTTATTTTTTCATTGAATACGGGTTTAAAGCATACATTCTTGCATAGTTCTGAT
Source organism: Apricaphanius iberus (assembly GCA_028564705.1). Taxonomy (NCBI): domain Eukaryota; kingdom Metazoa; phylum Chordata; class Actinopteri; order Cyprinodontiformes; family Aphaniidae; genus Apricaphanius; species Apricaphanius iberus. The sequence continues at coordinate 454,117 of JAPXFQ010001507.1, read as the reverse complement.
GTAGCTATGTGCTTTTACAAGAATTAGCTGTTTCAAGAAAAGACAAGTTGGAACATTTCTTCATTGCTTGACTCAACCTTAGGCTTGAAGATGGAATTTGTTCTGTTTCAGCCTGTGGCATGTGTCAACTCTCCAACTGTGCAACTGCATCTTCCTCTGCTAATTAGATTCTATTAGACAGAGTAAAACTGGAAAGAATAGAAGAATGTTTAAATAAGAGGTTAAAAACAATGCAGGATTTTTTTTCCCTAAATAAAAACCACAAACTGAGACATAATTATAAAGGTGAAACATAATTTTTTGAAACGCAGTATGTTATGGCTATTCTCTGTAATCTTTATTCTGGATGTTTCAGCTGCATCAATTGCTGCTGCACTCAAATTATAACACAGGAAATGCTGTGGTAGCATGTTGGGCTGCAGTTTGAAGATGCAGTGCATGGGCTGTGTTTTAGTAAAGCAACAGAGGTGGTGTGTGTTTTGTTCATCACTTTTGGATTCAGTTCCAATGAAAAAAGTCAGGAAGCTCATCAAACGCTGAAGTTATTCAGAGAAAAAAAACTGTTCATTTACAGAGAAAGGGAAAGATGTGGATGAGAACATTTGCGTAGGTGAGAGAGAGAGAGAGAGAGAGAGAGAACAAAATTGGAAAATACCCGCTACTCAGAACCACAGTGGAAACTGGCAACAGATAATGGTTTTGATAAAAGATTTGAAAAGATAATTGATCTAAAAAGAATGACAAAAAGTGCTGTAAAGTGAAAGCGACTGTTCAATGGGAACTGAGAAATAGAGGGAGAGAGTATAAAAAAGCAGGATGTGTAACATGGTTCAAATAAAGATCAATCTTATAATCAATCAACAGTTTGGAAGCAGGTAGAGTAAAAGGAAAAACATAAACAAATAAATCCATTCTAAATCATAGTGTGTACGTTCCTTTTTTAGGTTTTTAAAGAACTTTTACCGTATAACAGATATTCATGATTGTATATATCAGAAATGCCTTACAATGAAACAAATTTCATACTAAGGAAAAAAAAGTTGAGATAATATAATTTTAACCAAAGCCTTATTTGCTGGTATTGCCACCTGCTGGAATACTCTGTAAAAAGCAGTTCGAACATGGGTTTGAAACAAAAGGTGATTAAATAGTGATATTAACAAAATATTTAATAATAATACTTTTTAATGAGTTTTTGTGGTAATAAATGTATTTTAAGAAACAGTATGGGCTGTTAAAAAGCAAAGAGGAAAAAAATTAAAAAGTCATTAGATTAATTTGTGAAGATTGGCTTTTGGAAATTATAAACTATAAACATAGCAAGCTCCTTTATGAGCTTGCTGTACTGTACAGCTAATACATGCCATGCTTAAACAAGACATATGGGATTTAGTTCTAAGTAGAAGAACTCAGCCTGTGAACATGCATATACATTCATATTACAACCAGTAGGGGGAAGCACAACACAGAAAATATGGATGGATGGATTTGTAGAGGTTTCAACCGTTACTTTTTTATGTTGGAAATGTGTATTAAAAGAAAAAAAAAATCAGTATTTTATACTTAATACAAAAGTCAGAAAAACTGATTATTTGGTCAACCTAAAATTCAATCAGAATCTTAATATTACAGAGTTATTTTAATATGAAAACAAATTATATCTGCTTTTTCAATGTTTTTCTTCTCCTAGCTGTGGAATAACTGTTTTTGAAACGCCTTGTATATGACAAGGAAATTCTCTTTCCTTGCGTTGTATCCCACAGTTAACACAGTGCTACATCCTTTCACACCAACACAACATTTCTCATCTTTCACAGGAAATTGCTCCAGCAGCAAATATTTCAGCCTCTGTTTGCCTCACTTCAGACTGATCGATTGGCTCTGCCCGACCTACAGGAGCCCTGCCAGTGATAATAGGAGCCGTGGGACTTCAGGTGCCATTTCCGATTAAAGGAAAGACTTCATGCCCCACCAAAAGCACCTCACATATTTGAATACATTTCCATGCCTGTAGTGATTGTCATTTAAAGGATACAATCAGAGAGGGATAGGAAGTCAGCTGTTAGGATTTTTAGCTTTCATGTTTAATCTTATGAGCAAGGATTTAGAGCTTTTTGTGTCTCTTCCACTTAGAATTGATTTATACAAGCACGCCAAAAACCCATTATCTCCAATAATCTCCTACAGTTCAAATGTTGCTCTTTGTCAGGTGTTCAGAGGACAGTGCTGTTTATTCAGCACCTGTGCCAACTTCAGGGGTCCTGCTTTGATGTGCTTTGCAGGACAGACGGAGATCTGAATGGTCAATCAAAACGACAGCTGCACCTCTCCCCAAAGAACACCGTCTTCCAATCTTAACAGGGGGTTCATCCCTTAGAGAACAAAATCTTAATACCCACCCATATGCATAGAAGCAATCAACTGCAGTGACCATAACACGAGGTTTACATAGGTCCTCCATTAAAGACATGTCCGTACCATATTGCTGTCTGAACATGTGAGTTAATTGGGTTGGCCAGTACGTTTTCACTCTTAAATAAATATAAAGCAATTTCACCAAGAGTATTTTCAGAAAAGTAATACTTTAAAAAAACCAAGGTTACATATTAAACATTTATAAACAATGTATATAGAAACATGATACTTTTTGATATGTTGAGCTATATCAGTTTTTAAATTATAACTTCTGTATCTTTTTCAAGTAGAGCCTTATTCGAAATGTTCCTCTGAAATAGGATGATGATTTAACATAAGCAGTCTGGGCTGTCAACAAAACAGTAGAAGGTGAGTTGAATTTCTTCTTCACACTTCCCGACTCAAGGTTTTGTAAATGCCTTGTGTGGCCAAAGCGGTTTTGTTTACTTTCAAAAGTGCATAATAAAAGTAAATCAAATCAGATGATGATGTGAAATTTTTCAGCCTTCCCAGTTTTCATGTAGTTTTCACAACCCCATTGTAGTGTTGATTTTGTGTTGCATAAAGGTCGTGTTGTGGTACTTTTCAGACTCTGAGGTTGCCCAATGTTTGACGACTCCACCCACTAGTGCTGTTACTCAAGTACAATGGAAAACCACTCGACCTGTGTAGAGTTCAGCTGAGCGAAACCACTCTCTAGAAGTACCAGTCATAAAGATTCACAATACACACTATACAATACTGTTTTTGTGACTCATTTATGGAGAAATAAACTCTCCGATATGAAAATAAACAGGTTATTAATTTAGACATTTTTTTATTTGCCAACAAATACAACCTTACTCTTAGACTATCCACCTAAAATACTTAAATTCCATGCATTAAGATGCAATTTAACTAACTTATTGCTTTAGTAGATGGCAACAAGCATCTCAGTTTTATTAACGTCATTATTTTTGGCAGCTTAGACAGAATGTCTGATCTAAAAAAATAAAACAAAACCAGAATAATATATTGCTACCAGAGTAAAAGTCAAAACAAAACTTACAGAAGCCTTTCATTGGATCTGAACACCCACCATTCAGCAAAATCTGATATTGAGCACAGCCAATTCAGAGACACACTTTTCAACACTGACACTTGACATTTACACAAAATGATAGCATAGGTTAAACACTCACTCTTGATTTTCTGTTTTATTTAACCAGGCTGGGAAGAATACAAACACTTTTTATTTACAACTGCGGTCTGGCAAAAAGCAAGGTCTCTTGAGCAAAAGAGGAATAAAGGGATGACAAACTGCCTCAAATGAAAATGATTAAATTAATTCTGATTTTCAGGTCACTGAGAGGTTTCCAAGCAAACTGCAACTTCTCACAAACTTGCATATCTTATCATTAATATCGGATACAGCATTATTCTTTTATCTGAAAATTTGCTATTTTTATGTTTTAGTCACTTAATAGAATTATTGTTTTTACTGGAATGCAATGTAAAACAATTAGGCTACTTTTACAGTTGTTGCCAGGGAGGAGGTAACAGACAATAATTTGCAGAATATGTCAGCCAGGGGTTATCAATACTCTCTTTCAGAAAAGATGCAAGCTAAGGCAACTTGATTTATATAGCACACTTTCAACAACAAGCCAATTCAAAGTACTTTGGGTAATTAGGGAATAAGATAAAAACAGCATAAAAAGTATAAAACACTTTTAGAGACACACAACATATGACACATTAGGCGTTTTCAAAAGACACACCTTGCCGGCATAATAGGGTAATAATCCTGGCATGGTGTGTCTTATGAATGCACTGTGATGGCATGGATATACAGGAATACTGCAGCATTCATGCCGGAAAGCTTGATAGTAATATATCGCAATGCTGGACTTAATTAACTGAGTGAAGATCACGCCTTGCTGTATCAGAGGGTGATGTCATGATGATGTGTGAAACACTATTTAAATGCAAGTAAACATGGTGAAAAATACCCGATTGTGCTTCATTGCCACCACAGGCTGACCACTTATGAATGAGAAAAAGGCTTACTGTCTTTTGAAACAGGCTATTGAAACATATGACATTCTACCTTTTCGTGATCACTTGCTCAAAGGCAGCTCGAAAAAGATGGGCTTTTAGTTTTTTGATTTAAAGGAACTCAGTGTTTCAGCAGCTTTGCAAGCGTTTGGAAGTTTGTTCCAAATAAGAAGGGCATAGAAACTGAAAGCTACTTCTTCATGTTTGGTTCGGATTCTAGTGGTTATTAATAGGTTAGAGTTGGAGGACCTAATTGGTCTGGGAGGTCTGCATAAAGACAGCAGGTCATCAACATATTTTGGAGCTAAACCATTTAATGATTTATAAACAAGTAGGAGTATTTTTAAGTCTATTCTCTGAGCTACTGGGAGTCAGTGTAAGGACTTAGGACCCTATGTGCTACCAGGATCAGTTGTTCTTACAGCTAAATAGCTTGTTTGTCTCTCCAGAGATAATGTTACAAGGCTCTCTTTGCTGGCTCCACTTCTCTCACTGTTTATTACTCATTTTGCTTTCTGGCTTGCAGCTTTCATTTTGCTTGTGTATCTGTTTCTAACCTGTGTAGTACCGCGACTTTATTCCACTTTCTGTCTGGTCGTTTCTGTTTGCTATATGTCACCCTCCGCAACCCCCATCCCCTCAGCAGTTCCACTGTTTGGCTCTCAGCTTTGCGTGCCATTTTGCTACGTCCTGAATATTTTACTTACAATGTGACTGATTGGTTCTGCCTTGCCCCTCTTAGGACTCAGAAAGTGAAAGTGTCAAAGATCAAGTATACATTTTCTCCTCCACAAAAAGATTCTAAATGAAACAGAAGATTTGTTACTAACCTTTCTGTTAGTTAGCACACCTCCCCCAACACACAAACACCCAGTAGTGGCTGCGTTGGCCTGTGGGTACAGGTGCTCTCCACCAGTTAATTAACACCAGTGGAGTGTGTCAGGAGAAAGGAAGGAAAACATGCTGCTGTCGGCAGAAGAGGTGAATGAGTGACTTTGTAAACTCTTAAACTTAATTTTACCTCTAAAGGCGTAAAGTTCTGAGTTCGCATTCTGCAGAGTTGGGTTGAATTTCTAGCCGCAGGGCAGAATATACTAACAAACATCCATAACTGTGCAAACACTCATCAGCATCTGCAGTCTGCATTTGTTCATGATAAAATCTTGGTTCTATCTAACGTGCGGTGCTCACTATGTGTTTTTATTTTCTGCATGATGTCTGCCAAATGTAGACATACTTGATGTCTTGCTGACTTTGATTTCCAAGCCGGATGTGTCAGAGCAAACAAATATTCTTGCCTCAGGTTTATGAAGTAGTGGCATTCTGTATAATCCTCTGTCAGCAGATCTCTCACTATGTGATTGATATGGTTGCATTTACGTCATTAATAAACAACAGAAATCACTTCAGAATAAAAGGGCAAGGATATCAACGTGATGGAGAGCAGCTCTTGTCATGGTCATCTTCATCTGCCCACAGGGTTGAATTCATTGTGGATTTCTCAAAACCACACAATGGTTAGGATCATCTGTACAGGCTCAAATACAGCATCTTCTAAAAAGTGTTAATGATTCTTGTGTATGAGTTAAGTTTGTTGAACAGGTAAAAATGAGGGCACACAAAACTATTTTTTAAAACTTTTCTAGTTATGATGTTAATTTTCAATTCAATTCAGTTTATTTATACAGCGCCGTTTCACAACAGATGTCATCTCAAGGCTATTGACAAGAAGAGTTATTACAATACAATGTTTAATTTAGGAATTAGAGAACCACAGAAGATTGCGTCATGACTTCTCAGCAATCCCTCACACTGAGAAAGCATGACGCGACAGTGGAGAGGAAAAACTCCCTTTTAACAGGAAGAAACCTCCAGCAGAACCAGGCTCAGCATAAGCGGTCATCTGCCGAGACCGTCTGGGGTTCGGAGAAGGCAGCAGAGACACAGAAAGAGCAACAGAACTGATGCAGAAGCAGAAGCTGGTAGTGGGACGTGGAGAACGTTCCGCCACTGGAAGACCATCTTAGTCAGGGTCGTCAAGCAGGGCGGGTTAGGAGCACCTACTGTAGGAAGAGACTAAGAGAAAACAGGTTAGTGCTTGAATTGACAGCACATCATGCAGTTGGGGAGAAGTAGGAAAGAAAGTAGGAAATGACTCTAATAATCCTGTGAATATTCTCATTCATCCAGGTCATGGTTATCTCAAGGAAATTTCAATCAAACGCAACTGGACTTGACTGGACTCTAATAATGTCATCCAACAGCCTAGCCTAAAGCAGCATAGCTACTAACATTAACCTGTCTCCTAGCTACTAGGAGACCTAGCTACTAACACTCTCTACCTGGCTTACATTAATCTATCTCTACCTAGCTACTCTACCTGATAATTAACATTAACCTGTCTCTTCCTAGCTTTTGACACTCTACCTGGCTACTAACATTAACCTATCTCTTCCTAGCTACCTGTCTAACCAGGTGTTACTTTGAATCTGTATAATTCAACTGCAATTGTAGAGAGTACAATACTGTATGGTTACATGCTGTAAGTGTGCACACCCATAAATTAACATTTGAATAATTTTTCAAATTTATGTTTCAGCATTCAGTCTTTTTGGGTTGGTGCCTGCAATCAATTGTAAGTTTTGAAGGTATGTGATAAAAAAAAAAAAAAAATGTTGATGGCTGCAAAACACACATGGCTGAGATGGAAGCTGAGATACATGTTTTAGACTAAATGTATGATTTGCACTGTAGTTAAATGGACAATAAATTCAACTTGTGGTCTCAACTGTCAATGAACGCCATTAAATATATATATTGTATGTATAATTATTCGATTGACAGAAAACAATTCAATACTTGCATTAATAAAACTTGAAAATGAATAGCACTTGGGTATCATAGTGTATGTGAACTTCTGATTGCAACTACTTAATATCTATAGTCCATACACAGCCAAATGAATGTGCTCAATTTAATTTGGTTAAGAAGACACAAATGCAATTCATTTATATTATTTTATTATTTTTCTACAAAAATATTATACATTAAAAAACACAGCTTAAATATACACAGTCCACTTGGTGATGCAATAGCTGCAAAAACTCCTGTCAAATATATCAGTGTATAGGTAAATATATCTTTACACCAAGAATAAATCCAGCACCCACAATGATGCAGCTGCAGGCAATAAAATAAACAGGAGTATGGAAACTTCAGCCGACAGCAGGGTAGTTGTGTGACATGCTCGCAGCTCACAGATGAACAGGAGGTCCTCATTTTGGAGTCGATTCAAAAGATTATGGTGAGGAAACTGGTCCATCCATCTACTCAGGAGGAGCACGTTTAAACATTAATTCTCATAATGAGCAGTTAGGAATTTGCTGATTAACATATGTTTGAATAATTTTTTTGAATTATTCAAATATACACTTAGAAAAAATTTCTTATTTGATTCCCATTAAATATAAGAAAATATTTTGTCTTATCATATCTAAAAAAAAAGATTTTAATCTATCCGTCTGGAACAGGTTACAAATCAATTTCTGAGGTTTTGAGAGTTAATCAAACCACAGTGTGAGACATTGTCCACAAACTGAGAAAATGTGGTCAACCTTCCCAGGAGTGGCAGGCCTGCTGGAATAACTGCAAAAATGAATCAACAGTTCAATCAGGAGCTAATTAAAGAACCAAGAACAGCATCTACCACAAAGCAGGCCTCATTTGTCTCAGTTAAGGTAAGAGTACAATGCTCAACAGTCCGAAAAATATTGGACGAAAATGGAACCTATGGGAGAGTTTCAAGGCAAAAACCACTACTGACCAAAACCAAGGCTCATCTCAGTTTTGCCAAAAATAATTGTCATGATCCCCAAAACAAAACATGTCATGTTTTAAAGGTGTCCTGCGTTTACCCATCAATGCAGTATTTCAGAAAAGAAAACATCAAACTCATAACCAAAGATGGTGGTGGTAATGTGATGGTCTGGGGCTGCTTTGCTGTTTCAGAAACTGGATACATTTATTTTTTCTTTTTGATGAAACTATGAATCCTGCTCATTAAAAAAACCCTTATATGGCTGAGTTAAAACAATACTTAAACAACAGTGGGGGAAAATCTCTCCACCGTGATGTGAAAGACTGATTACCAATTATGCCAAATGCTTAATAGCAGTTATAGCTACCAGAAGGTGGAACAACAAAAGGGATATTTAGTCATAAAACTGTGGTCTATCCCAGTTAACTTGTGATTTAAAAACTTAAATCATCATTTGAAAACTGAATTTGGTATATAGTTTGGTTATCTATTTCTAATGTCAATACAGAAATACTTTAATTCTATGATAGTTAACTGTGATAAACCAGGTGCACCTGGAGGCAAAATAACACCCTCTTCTTTTTGGGAAATGCTTCTGTTGTGTGAAACTTGCTGAGATTTTGCGTTTCATCATAAAAAATGCATTAAAAGTCAGATGGTGCAACTCCCCCTCCCCCACAAATTATTTAATATTGAATAAATAACTGCAAAATAAAAACAAAAGATACAAAAATGTAATGTGAACATTTTTTAATTATTGGTCAGTCCTCTTCAAAGAACTTCGTCCCATGTTTCAGCATCATAGAAGTTCAGAGCAGAAGCTCAGTAAGAGCGTCCACAGAAATGGCAGCAGCCAGAGTGATGACGGGGTGGGGCGGACACCCAAAGGTGAAGCAGTGTCTGAGGTGCAGGAGCACACCTCATATCCATTCTCTGCATGGTCTGGGCGCCGGTGCACGTTGACCCTGGTCTCTGTGCTTTTGGTGTCTGTGTCTGGAGAATCCGACTGCATCTCGGTGCAAAGCAGCCAGTCCTTCGCAATCAGGTGGGGGTATCCTGTTTCTGCTTCCATGTCACTGCCTGGCACTCGCCAATACTCCTTCCCCTTAAAGAAGTACGTTGAGCCTTTAGACAGGGAAGAAAGAAGGTCTGAGTTAGTGAAATAATTTATTGCTTGAAATATGTGTCTATTACCGATGAATTTCTGAATGCTAGACCTCATATCAGGGTGATATGAATATACACATGTACATTTGAAGGATTTTCATCTTTAAGCCTATCAAAAATTTTTGGATTTTGTAGATTCATTTAAGTAGTTCTTTTTTTAAGGGGAATGATTTTAAAACATGAATTCAATTATTATTTTTAAATCTACAGTTAGGTGCACAAGTATTAATCTATATGGATATTTAAAGAGAAAGAAAATCCACAATATATTGAAACTTGTGCACACAGTTTTTGTTTCCAGTAAAAAAGTACTTCATAAAATGATTCATGATGAGTACATGTAAACATTTGAGTGAAATATACAAAAAAATATCAAGAAAAATTACAGTCTGGTTAAATAAATAAAACCTCCATTTGCAGTTAACCAAGTTATACATGAGTCATAACTGAGCCACTAATTAATTAATTAGATTTTGGGTCATTAAAATTGGCAACAAACTGGGGAAAACAATCCAGTAATTTGTTCAAATAATTTGCTGACATAGAGCTAAACTAAAATTAAAGAACAATGTTTGTTCAACTGACATACAACCAAAAACAGACACAAAAACGCATTAGTGTTACACATAATGTGCTATCACAAGCTTGTATTTAATCATTAAATGTACTGCAGCAAAGATATTATCCAACCAGAACAAACAATCAACACCAAATGCCTTAGTAGAATCATGTATAAACAATCCTTATTAAGGCAATATCACCATCATAAATACTGTAAGATAAGTATACATATGATACATGGCTATTCATTTGCTTTTGTGGCATTGCGTTTGTTGTATTTGAATAAAACCCTTATCCATGTGTATCTAAAGAAGAGTATTGCAGCTTTGCAACGAAAACAAATATATTTTCTTGGCCAACAGACCAATACAGCACAACCTTGTGGACCTTTTTTTCCCTCATAACTGCAATGAGTCACCAGGCTGTTACTGATATACTCAACACTCCGCCTGTTCTTCCACTACGGGGCACTTAAGTTAATTGGAGTCGCTGAAATACCAAATGTAGTCTGGCTCTGTCCACCTCGGATGAAAATGCCACCTTGTTGTGTTCCAGTATGTGAAGTGATGATGGCAAATTTTGGGGCAATATTCCTACCATAGGCTTTCTGCGGCAAGTAAAGAGTCAAAAATTGGTTCTGACTTGAACATAAAAGTCTACAGAATCCTCTTTTTTAAAAGACTGATGCAATGGAATAAGGTCGAAAGCTCTCACACTGAATGACACATTTAATGAATTCCGTTTTAACAGAGGTACCATGGTTTATGAATTCATACATTTTCCAATATACTTGAGTTAGTTTAAGTGAAAGGCAATGAGCTTGGCCAAGGCCAGCTGGATTACATACATTTTCTTAATTAACTTATTGACTTAGGTAAACAAGCAAAGCAGGAAACAAGTTATAATAGCATGCTTCATTAAAAAGCAGGCACAAAATAAAGAAAAGGACCGAAATGAAAAATGTCCTTCCACTAGTAATAGTTCACATTGGAAGATATCCAAGGTCTCTAACTCTTTAGTACTTCAGTGAATAGTTGCTCAGCAAGGGAGATGAGTAAGGGCAGATGCCTTTGATTTATAACTCCATGCTTTTGGCTTGAAATAAAATGGCAAAAACACTTTGCACAGTTAAAGCAAATCACAAATTTTACATAAAATTTACATAGTCTGTGACATTTGTATTGGGTAATTGAAAAAACAAAAACGTCAGTGTATGGCCTTAATAGCCCATTTTATTAATGAATGTTGAATGGATTGTGGTGTCCTGAATTTTTTAGATGCACTATGAAATTAGCCTGTGACGAGAATTAGCTGAAGCTCAGCTCTAGGCCTTGGCCAAAGACCTAAAAAAAGCCCCGTTTCTATTGGTAAACACACCATACCTAAGAGCTAACAGGTTGCACTAAAAGCAAAGCTCATCTGTGTGGAAGCTGTTACTGAGAGAAAAAGAATCAGTTTGCTATTTTAGAATCCTTGAGGTGTTTGAAACAGCTACGTATGTTTTTCTCTTGAACTTATGTCTATGATGAATTTAAGAATATTGGTAGCCTTTTGGAAATCCCAGAGGATCTACATTCTCCTATATATACACACTGAGATTGCTGCCCATTACTGGCTGCGCTAACAATCACTAATGCAAGGTTAAAAAGCTAAGTCTAAGTTGTAAACTGAACTAACAAATTCACAGTTATTATAATTTATAACAACTGTGAATGGTTATTAATTATTCATAATATATATATAAACCATTTACGGACACAATCCGTTTAGCACTTTTCCCTAATCTGAATATGCAATCTGGATGTTTCTGTAAGAAGACACACCATATTGGGAGAAGAACAGGCAAATAAGTAGGCATTCTAGGCGCAGTGTAATTTACTAAGCATAAAAATGCTTAGTAAATCAATGCGCCTGCTATTTTAGCATCCATATTTAGCGCTTCTGAAAGGCATGTCTTAACTTTGCGCCACCTCATTCAATAGAGGTTTATTACTGAAAAACAAAAAAAGTAATTTACACACAAAATAACCTAGTAGTAATTAACACTCTAATGATCATAAACCTGTATGTAAATATTTACCAGTTTTTCACCCAAAGACACATCATAAGAGTGAGTTATGATTCTCATGGATTCTCATTAGTTTCCCTCGTAGTGGTAAATCTTGCTGGGTTCTAATTAATTAAATGTAGTAATCATGTACAATATTACAAAGACAAAATGGATATATGTATGACATTTTAAAAACAAAAATTCATTCATTTCAGATAACATATTTTCAACATAATATTTTTTTCTACTGCAACTTGAAATTTAATAGAGGCCATGATGAAGTGTGGTGCATTTTACCAACATTAGTAGAATATGGACATTTTACCATGCCTGTTCCGGACATGCTGGAGCTTTAATCAGTCTGACTATGCATGCAGCACAGAGCAGCGCATGTACACAGCATGCATTACATTTATTACAGACAAACAGAAAAAATAATTCACAATATTCTAGCCTAATAGTAATTCATTCTGTAACAGCCATAGAATTGAGACATATGTCCCCCCACATGCGCATGTTCCTCCTCTCTCTAAATGTGGTGCAGCTCACAATGATGGCCACAAACTCCTCATTTGAATACTGCTCCTTGCGCCTGTTATGAATTGCTCACACAATCTTAGTAGATCACCACCAAAGTAAGCGTTGCACGTCGCTATTAGAAATCTTGATAAATCAAGCCTAAAAATGTAAAAACAATAGATGTTTACATGTGAGTTTTCTACCTTAAATTCAGATCAAACATTTTCACTGAATTGCTGTAAAATTTGTCTATAGTGTGGATTTTTAATTATTTAAACTAGCAGGCATAAAAGTTATTATTAATCGACTTAAATTACACAAGTAAAAAATCTGGGTTTGTTCTGTTGGGCCATTTTGAGGTGCGAATATTGTAATATGACTTACAATTTAACCAATGTTTAATAATCAGACACAATTATATTACTGAATATTTACACTGCCACCTCTAACTTATGTTTGACTGCTTTTAAAAATGGATGGAAATTACCCACCTCACATAAACCCTACTGTTTAGCATGCACCATTCTTTATGATGGATATGAGTTATTTCATTTCTCAGAGGACCATCTGTGACATCCATGTCTCTCTGGATTATCCCTACACTGGACTGGAAAAAAAAATCTCTCTCAGAAATACGACTTATGTAAAGTATTTGCTTTTCAAACTTGCCTTAACTTTGCAAAAGTTTGAATTCTAAAAACATGAATACAAACACGAGGAAGGTCACCCTCTTAAACCATCACTTAAACCTTAAGTGCGTAAAATTAAACTGCATAATTTTCTCTTTAACTTTTTTTCTTTTTTTTTCCTGAAGGGTGAATACCTTGAGATTTCAGAAGTTGTTGAATACATCTTTTACTTCTGACTGTTAGCTGCTTCTAATGACCCATCATGCCCTCAATATAAACCGGTATTATTCTTTTCTTAGAGTTGTATCTTTACTATTGTCCAGTCTTACTAGCAGTAGGCTTATTTCGATTTATTTTATAAACCTCAATGTATATACATTTAATGCCGTGAATTACTGCAACATATTAACTAAAACTTCTACAGTCATGAGCAAACCTTTTGACAGTGACACATTTTGTTTGGGCTTTAGCTTTTTTAAATTTAGTTTTATGTTTCAATGCTAGACTGAGGAAGGCTTAAAAATATCATTAATTCAAATGGCTTATTTTTCCCCAAAAATATATTTTTTGAAGAATTTATATTTATAGTCCTCCTTTCGATATTCACTGTGATATGATTGAAATCAACTTGGAACAAATTCTGACCAATTGTGACCCATTCTTGTCTTATGGGGGAGTTAAATTGATCACTAGTTGTTTGGTGTCTGAAAAGTGGCTTAAGGCAATTGGGTTAGGAGCTTGGGACTGCCCTGGCTGCAGATCCAAAAATGTCTGCGCTCTTGATCAGAATTATGAATGAGTACAAAGTCTTGGATAGAGAAACCCAATACATCTTAGCAAAAGTTTTGGCGTTAGCCCAGAGCATGGGTAACATAGTCCTCACCCAGATAGCAAACGGGCATTGAAACTCTGTTGAATCCACATTGGATTGTTAGTGTTAAATCAGTGAATCAACGTCAGAGTTCAATGTTGATTCAATATCAGTTTGCACCCTAAATTAATAATGAAACAAAGTTGATTTATTAACTATAGACCAATGGAATTGGAACAACACTGAAATTGTAACATGACTACAGTAGAATGTCCTGGATAACATGAAGTAATTTTTTTATTTAGTAAAACTAGTAAACATGCTTAAGAAACATAGAAGTAAACAAACTACAAGTTATTTCATTTAATTAAGCTTTTATTCATGATTTCACCATGTCCAACTCCTCCTGCCCGGTTTGGCGCATAATGGAGCCAATTTTGTCTTGCTGACCAAATAAGGCAAAGTCATTCATGACGGTGCCCGGCTACTCCGTGAGGACATCTGAAATATATAACAAAAAACATACACTTTATGTTATGAGAAATCACTTAGGCTACTTTTAGAAACTGTAGTGATATAGGTAATTATTAGACTATTTTAACCTAGCCTATATATTTTTCTTCATTATATTGGAGTAACAAAAAGTTTGAGAAATGGACGCACTGAAAGAGTTTTCAGAGGTTTTCAGCTGCACATTATGGAGGATTGTGGACACAAAGCTTGTTGTGGACTTTTAATGTAGTAAATTAATTGGACCTTTTAATGTTAAACATTGTTTATGTACGAAATGGCTAATGGTCAGTTGGAAATTTTATTTGATCTAAATGTGGTTTGATAAAAGCGTTGACTGTATGAATTAAGCCATGAACAAAGCATTGCTAGCTAACTGATTACACTAGGCCTGGTGTTTTTAACAGGTTGCCAGCATTATTATATAAGTAAACATAGTGCCTGGATTAAGCTACGACAGTCCTAAGTTTTATGTAACATCCATATAAAATATACATTTCACTGTGTAATGCATTTGACCATTAGAAGATTAAAATGAAGTGCTTACCTGACATTATTTCTGAATGAGATGCGGTGCTGTGCGCTAGGCAGTCTGCGCCACATGACAGTCTCCTGGTCAACCAAAAATCCACAAATTTGTGATAGTTTTTCCAGGTCAACTATAACTTTCCTAGTCAACTCAAAATCAATGACTTTTCGATCGTCACCCAGTAAACCAAATATCACCGCAACATTTTTTTATATGTTATAAAATAATATACATTCACCTAAGGAAAAAAAAAACAAAAACAAAAAAACTTGCAATAAGTCCATCTTTACTTTCTGGAAAATGTTGTCTGTACTTTGTTTTCTTTGTCAGATGGTAAAGTTTTCTTGACTCAAGATTTTATCTTTGAGTGACGATGCCCTTACCTCCACCTCACTTCTAAGCAGAACATTGGACACACTCGGATGTACTTAACCCTTCTTAATCATAACTTAACCTGTCACCTTGAAGCTCAAAATGACCTAAAGAACCTTTAGATGCAATAGTATTGTTATTAAATCCCTTTCAATCCTATCATAACATGTCTGAGAGCAAACAGTGTGTATGCAAGCTACAAGTCATAGTTACAATGTGAAGCGAAAAAAGCTCTTTTAATGAATCAATATGCATCTGATCACTCTATAATGTAATAACATGAACATTCAACATACAAATATAAACTAAATATGACTGTATCGTCTGTGCAGATTTGTTTCCATCTTCAGAGGTTGTCAGTAGTACTCTGCTTGCCTCAATTAACATAATCGCTCTTCCACATAATATTCCTATTCAACATACTGTCAGTTTCTCAGTATGATATTGCTTGTTAAAACCATAATTCTATTTTCCAGTAGCTCCATCTTTTTGATGGTCCTAATGTTCTTGATGCAGGATGGCAACTAATCAGAGCATCTCATTGTAGTGACGTTGCCCAACGTTGACGCTGCCTAGCCAACCACGATCCACTAGTGTTTAAAACATCCAGTAGAGAAAGGCCCGCCTACGAGCTTTGCAAGCTTCAGCTTAAAAATGTATCCTCTATGTATATACGTCGAACTAGTTGCTTCATGAGCGTTGCTTGACGCTGACAAAGCTTGTGGTCTGAATGCACCATAAGGCCATGTCCACATGTAGCCGGGTTTTTTTTTAAACAAAGATTTTCCTAAGCTCCTTAAAAAAAATATCTCCATCCACAGATAACTGGATAGATGTGTTTTTCAGCACATTCATAGACGTGGCAAACCTGTAGGGCGAAGTAGTTCTCCCAAATCCTATCCACTCAGAGTAAGTTTCTATGCTCTATCCTCAGCACAGAGCAGTCATACAGCTTGTAAAAGAAAACAAGCAAAACGTGCTTTAACAATGGATGATACCAACACATCTCTGAGGGCATAAATGCTGTTTTTGAGAGTAAACACAGGTCGCACAAGAGATGTCTGAGCATTTTATGTCGCGCATAGTGATGTTACAGCTCTTAAAACTCTGTTTTCGTCTGTCCACACGCAGATGCTGAAAATGGAGAAAATGCAAATCTCCACTTTGGCCAGGGATTTAAAAAATATTTGTTTTTGTTTAGTGATTTTGGTTTTCAGTTTTGTTGTCATAAAAATGAAGAAAATTTTGGAGAGACACATTTTAATGTCCTGAATGTAACTATGGAGATAATCTAAAAATTCAAACAAATGCAATTTCATTACTGATTTGATTAAAAAATCAAACCAATGCCCCTGACTACTGTAAATCAGGCAACTGTTGTAGTTTTCACATTTACGAAAAATGAATGTGCACACCTAAGCATGAGCCTGTTAATGAATTCTCAATCTTTTCAAAAATTTCCTAAGAGTAAAGATATTACATTTAGCTGTTTTACCCTATTGCTTTAAGATGTTGATTTCAAGATACTTTCAGGTGTCCTAATACCCCCTCTTTGGATTAGTTGCCCTTAGAGTTTTGATTAAACCACTTGAAGATTCATGTACTATTCATCTTTTCATACCAACATTCTGTTATGTCACTTCATCCCCTGTTTCTTCTGCTCTATCACTCTCTTTTCTCCTCCTGTGTTTGTCACTCGGTTTTCTCTCTCCTTTGATCACAAGCTGGTGAAACAAACCGAGAACAGACTTTGATGTGGCTCCAGCTCCAAACCCCAGTGATCTGTCTATGTGCGTCTGTGTGCGCAGGTTTACCCTTCCAGGCTCTGTGGTGATAATGGCTGGAGTTGAGGCTGTGTGAGAGCCATGGAATTGACTGAACTCCTCCCTCTCTCTTTATTTTACTCCCTCACACTGTCATACAAAGAGGTAGGAGACCTCGGAGTCAGCACGCTCAGTCAACAGAAAACAACCTACTAAACACCTGACAGTGAAAAGGCTTGCTTGCCTGCACATGCCCTGCAGATAGAGGGGCATCCTGGCAGCAAATGTGTGACCTGGGACCTTCAAAACACCACATTAGGAGCACAACCCAGATCCCAATGGTCCCGATTTTTAATCAAAATGTTCAGAACCATTTTATAGCTCTCTTTTTCATGGGGTCAGATAACTGTAAGTATCATACTCTGATGGAAGCAGTCATTGTGACCTTGGTACAGTGGAGCTGCACAGTGTGATTATACTGGGTGAGCTCCAAGGTTTGAAAATGTTTGACTCTGTGAATGTGAGGCCGAGCGTTGGCAAAAATAAACATAAATTGATGGAAAAATAAACTATTTTGACACACTTTACAAACAGCAGAACTCAATAAACAAATGCATCTGCATACTGCAGCTATTCCAAAGAATCATGCAAACTGAAATTAAGGTAAATAAACTGCACGAATGCTAAAAATATGAACCTGAACAGCTTATTCTAACTTCAATTTTCAATGTGAATAAAATGACAAATCTAGATGCAGCTGCTCTTTTAAACAATTATATATAGAAGAAATAAATACATTTTTTGTTTTAAACTCCAGTCACATTTACAATGTATGTGTGGTCTCATATTAAAAATAATAAATAGAGGTAGAACTAATTAAAATATATGAATAGACTTAATATTTGGATATCAGCAGTCTGTTAAATATCACATAAATCAAATATAATATAGACTTAGTCATCAAATGTCACAATTTACCATTTTCCTAAAGTAAACACTCAGCAGATTCTCCAGTTCATCACAACAGGAAATAAATGCTCTTATTGTGAAGATCTACACAGCCACTTCCGCTAATAGTTAGCACTAATTTAAGACCGAAAACATCACTTTAACTGAGTAATTTTGCATTTTTAATGCAGCGGTATCTCACTATGAGATGTACTGAAGCTATATGGTGCACTGTAAACCCGGATAAGTAGGCAGAACTCAAAAAAAGTGAGGCAATCAGTTAACTCAATGAACTCAGATATTTGAGTATATGAAAGCTTAAATATTTTGAGTTTATGTTAAATACATTTTTATATTATAATTAAATTAAACTTAGCAATTAAGCCAACTCAAAAATCTTCAGTACACTACCTTTAAGTTGTATTAGTGTCATGCACTTTAATAGGACTGAGATTAATTTAAAGATAACTCACATGAAAACAATATATTTTTTTATGCTCTTAAGACCTATAATTCTCAACACAAGTGATTCAATGACCAGAACTGTAATCACTGTGAATGCAGTTTTAATACTGACACCACTTTCTGAATAATTATATAATTTGTGATTGATCACAACGGGTATCTTAATACAACAGACTTCCAAGTCACTCATGGTGTGAAAAACACGCCCCTAAGCACCCTGGGAAATATGATAATTAGGACACAAAAAAGTTTGAGTTACTTGTTCTCAAAACAAAATAATATGCTGGACTAACTCAACACATTTGAGTTAGAATAATTTTTTTCAGAATATTGAGTTTCAGCTACTAAGTAATCTCAACAATGGGGTTTACAGTGTGAGTCAACACGCATTAATCAACTTTAATACAGTGCATTTAAACTCTGCACCACACAATTTGCAAAATCACCTGAACTGACATCCGAAGTGGATGGATAATTCCCACAGACAACTTATGAACTTATCATATCACCACAAAGCCAATATGGCAATAATAATATATTCACATGCCATTTAGGATCACAAACACATGCTGCTGCACAACAATCCGCAGTTTGGCTGGTTAGGAAGGAGAGCTGATGTAGTGTGGGTTGAATTATAAATAGGGTGGTGTTCTGTGTATGCGTTAATTGCGTAAAATAAAATAAATATAATAATAAAAAGAGTTAATTCTGGGAATTAATCAACCCGCGTTGGTGCTTTAATTTCGATAGACCTAACTTTTAGCATTTTTTTTTCCAAAAGATTACCATGTTAGTCTTTTGTGGTGATATAGGGCATCACTCTTGGCCCTTGTATGCCCAGAGTCCATAGTGCTGGACATCTCCGAAAAAAAAAGAAAGAATCGCAATAAGGCACTGAAATGTGTACTGCTTTTCAGTCTGGTTACTAAAGTTTATGTGTGAACTATTGGTACCCATCCCTACTCACCATCAGACCACCTCATGACATCATCAAGTTGTGATGGCAACCCTTTCCAGAGGGTGGTCTCTTTGGGGAAGCCCAGGTCCATGCGCCTTATGTGGTCATCGTAGCGCCAGTAGTTTTTGTCCTTAAAGAAGTAGGTTTTGTCATTGTGAAGCCAAACAAAAGCTGCATCCACACCCTCCATAGGCAGGCCAAAGTCACTGATTGGACGTGGGTAACCCTCCTCTACGATATTGTCCTTAAACACCCAGTATTTTAGTCCTAAAGAAAGTGAAAACAAAGAAATGTTATAGAGAAATGAAAAGTTTATTTATAGTGATCTAAATATGAATTGACTTCACTACTAAAAAATTTATAAATGTATGAAAAGTAAATGCATTTTTTATTGAAGTTGCACAATCTCCCACTGAAAAATTTAGGTGAATTTAACTTCAAACTAAAGTACATCTATGCAGTCCCGAACAAAAATCCCAATTTAGTTACAACCTGCTTTTAACTATATGAATTGCATAAAATAAAGATAACTATATATTTTTTAATCTATAATTTTATTTCTTAAGAGGATCAGAATGTCTAGAAAGTGTATTTTATTCGATAATATTCCTGTTACCTGGGTAAAGAAAAATGACTAATTTCTCTTAGCCATGGTTCAAAATGAGAAACACATGAAAATATATCAATAGTCAGAGAAATTATTCATAATAAAAGTTTTAAAAGAACTGAAACTCTTACAAACAAGGCTAAAGGGGTACCCACGTTTCCTGCACCATTAGTGAGGAAGATAAGAAAAGCATTTCAGGGAACTGCAGCAAAGGGAGGTATCTTGGGCTCACCAATTTATTTTAAGGCTTTTGTAGAGATGTTTTCTTGGGGCAGCAACAGTACTGCTTTAAAATACCTGTTACTCATAATAATAAAAAAACGTCTTATTGTTTGAAATCTAATGCAATCCCATTACTCCTAGCACCTTGAATTGCCTTCGTGTTGAAAGTCTGCTATATAAATAAAATTGCCTACTGAACTGGAAAAGCGGTAATTATAATTGTGGTATTACTGCAAGTTACCAACAATTAAGATTCTAAAAGGTATAAAAGAAAAAAAGTTATAAAAGACTCGACATGCATTTTATAGTCATGTTAATTACATATTCAAAAATGTATTGTGTCTCAGAAAAATACAATATTTCGTTAATTTACCTTTAAAAAACACAATTTTGTGGTCCCCTGGTCTTTCATACACAGCATCCACGCTGTCCAGATTGGTTGGGAGTCCCCTCCAGAAGCGATGGATCTGTGCAGGACGCAGAGACACCAGGTGCTTCTCCCTCGTTAGTCGCCAGAAGTACTTCCCTAAAAAGTACATCACAACTTTTTTCTGTTTTTTTTGTTTTTTTATATGTCAATCATAACAATAATATGTGTAATATAGCTGCAACTGTAAAAGTCTTTATTTATGCTTACTTGGGAATGTTCAGGTATAGATTCATTAATAATGTTCAGCTAAAGATACAATACTTGGCTAAAGTTTTTACACCTTCTGAAATTTTTCATATTGTGTCTTGCGACAACCACAAGCTGCAATGCATGACTTTAAATATATTTTCAAAGGCAGTGCCTATCCAAGCTAACATAGCTTCATATATATCATCAGCCAATTTCTTTTTCTACATTTACAAAGCTGGATGAAAGGAAAACATAACATTGCAATACTATTATAGGCTATATTGATTATGAGATCAATTATGAATAACCCACATTTTCCAAACTGTTCTCTCTCTTCTTTTTCATTTCAATTTCCCAACCATTTCTGTTAGATTTAGCCTCCCAGCCACCGAAAATTTACCTAAGTTGACACGGTTAAGAGTGCAGTTAAGAGATCTTACAACTGGTCAGATATATTATTGGCATTGAGGGTGTGATCGTGTTGCACCTAAACTATGATATCCAACCAAATTGCAATGTCAATATTGCAAACAATTATATTGCTATGACTTCATTCAAAACCAACACATAATTGCCATTTCTTATTTTACTTGTCAGTTGAAACCACATTTAAAAGACAATATAAAAGCAGCAATGATGCATAAAGTTTTAATTGTTCTGACATCCTTATTAAAATACAAGAGATTAAAAGAGGTCTTTCAATAGAGCTACACTTCAGCACGCTTCACTGACACTTGGGCTTCAGAAAGTTGAAGTCTATTTCTTGTTTCTATTGTCAGTGGGAAGCTTGGGGTTATTCCTCCAGAGAGCAGGAATGAAAGCCTGACGTAATTTTTGGATTCCAGTCTTTCAGCAGCTCACCAGCCTCTGTTGGGCATCTACAGCTACTTCCACTCTTTCTCCTGGTCATTTTATTCCCTTCATGCTGTCCTTTCATTTAGCTACTTCTGTACTAATTTACCTAAGCACTTCATGTAATTCCCTCACTGTTGTGGTGCTTTGCGTCTTTATCTCTCCCTTTGTGCTGCTGTACCTTTGAAAAAGAACGCCTCTCCGCGAATCTGGGCCACTGCATCAAAGTGAGTGGTGCATCTGTCCGGGGCGTCTCGTGCCAGCCTGGGAGACACGGCAAAAACAAAAAAAGCAGTAATGAGAAATGTAGGGAGGTGACAAACATGGGTATTTTAGGTAAAACTGAGAATCTTAACACATCAGATTATAACACACAAGAGATAGCAATCTTTCGGTGCTTTTAAAACCAACTCAGCAGATATCTTAAAATCATTTTTTAACACATCTGCCATCCACTGCTATCGTGGGCCTTGGCAGGAACTAGTGATACTACACTAAACAAAAAAGGAAAAAATATCAGATAGACCCAGCAGAATCCCTAGGTGCATTTTTTCTCTGGGTTTTTTAAGTGATTTAAAGCTCCGACGTGGCCTGCCTGCCAATGATGAAGCTAATAGCACCGCGGGGCAGGGAGTGGGAGCTAGCCAGGCCTTATATTTCCAACAAGGGTCTCTATTCAAGGCTCTATTAAAACTACATCACTGTCGAGTGGAAGGATCGGTGCCCTTGTCAGGCCTCATTCAGCTTTTTCACTCATTATGGTCTGATGAAATTAGAGAATATTTAATCATCAAAGTAATGGTTTAAACTAGTAAGAATGAGAGGTTACATATTCAACTAAAAACCTGTTAAGGAACCTGTTTGTTTGTAAATGTTACTGCACATGTAAAGTTATTTGTTTGGGATGTCCAACGAACAGAATATTAATGGGATCATTGTTACAATATTTGTTGGAAATCTTTTAAAATAAATTATAGTTAGACCATTGTTTCAGAGTGTTGGTATGGGCACCTGGAAAGCAGATATATATTAAATGGGTAGTCCAATCATAGCTCCCAGACATGCTTTCAATTGATTTTAAGAGTAGAGCAAGTTTAATCTTAATTAGGTAGGACAGCACAGAGCTACCTGTACCATAATAATGACATTTATGTTTCACCCCTACCCTTTAAAACAATTAGTATAAAATAAAAAAAAAACAACATATATATATATATATATATATATATATATATATATATATATATATATATATATATATATATATATATATATAATTATAATTATATAATTTTAATGCAGGATTTTTAATAAACTGTACATTTGTAACATGTATGTCAGAAGAAATATCAATGCAAGGAACCAAAACTTGCAAAAATGTAAATCTTTCCTTGTATTAAAAGCCTACACATTAAATAATTAAAATTATTCCAATGGTAGTTGTAAAAAATAAAAAAGAGGAAAATTACATTTAGCTTCTAGGGTTCGCATATGTTGGATGCAGCTAGGGCTAAGGAGGTGTGCTAATTTTTCACCAACATTATTGTTATTACTTCACCTTTAATTAATAAATGAAAGGATGGAATCTAAGGTGTTTTGTTGGGTACACTTGCGGTTTGTTTTTACAAATTAAGAACCTGGTTTACAGCTGAACACTTACAAGCTAATGCCCATGAAAAAATAGAGCATGTATTTTCTTTTTTATACTGATTGTACCTGTACTAGGGACATGAATTAAATTAGAAAACTACCATACATGAAGCTGACAATTAAGACACAACCAACATGGTAGAGATTTGTTTGATTTTGTGTTTGTTAAATGTTATAAACTTCAACCACCTGCAGGGGAACTAAAAATAATGATTAGAGCCAGGATTATATGCCCCAAAATACTCTTCCACAGAGTCAATTTATTTTTATTGACATTCTTGTCTGCTGCACTCCTCAGACAGAGTGAAGATGAATAAAATTTACTGAGTTCAAAGATTTAGAGATACTTACCCTACCCCAAACAAGAACAATGAAGCAAAAACAGTTCTCAAGAATGGTGAAGACTTTTTTTTTTTGGCAGATGAGAAATTACAAATGTTTAACCTTTTACTTACAGGACAGTTGACCTGTTTTCAGGAAGATCAAGCAGGACAGGAGGCTCAGGTGTAAGAGAGGGGTCGCCTGGTTGATTTGTGTGGGAAACAGAGTCTCTGACACCTACAAGATGGGATGAAAAAAACAACCCATAAAATATAAAATACTTGTGCGTCTCACTTCATGCATTTATTTCAACCCACTTCACTTTTGTCCTATTCAATTTACTTTCTGCCACATTCCCTAAGCCACCGGTACATGCTTTGCATGTAGATAACTTCCTTTTTTATTTCTCACATCGACACTTCCTGCATAAAGGCAAAGCACGATAAGGTCACATTCCATAACAGGGTCCAATTAACTTCTTCCTTGTTTTTTATTAAATCAATATCCACGCGCTATAAAACTCATCAAAGGCTGTTTTCTCCACAACGAGGTCTCTGAACCTTGAGTCTCCTGAGCTGCCCCCCATAAACAGATGTTCTTATCTGATAGACTACATAATGACAACCAAGGCTTGTAAGTCAAGGCCAGTAAAGGAGGACAGCGTGAAAGCACGTATGGGTTACAGAACACATCATCTGGCCAGGAAATATAATTTTAGAAGCACTGGAAAATATGGCTAGCCATAAAAATGACACATTCTTATTGAGGTATAAAAGGGTGAAGTGGAATAGAACTTTAATTCCATATTGTTAAGTTGCCCTCTACAGCTACAATTCAGTAAGAAAGAATTTCCTTCCACTCTAGTATCTTCTATTCATATTTTTTTTGCCAAAGACATGTGTTTCAGACCTGTAAGATATAATGTCAGACAGATTAAAAATCATTACTGGGAATTAATCTACTAAACTACTTTGGATGGTTTTATTCAAGCTAGATTGGAAGGTTATCTAGCATAATTTACATGTTTTTTAATTATTAAAAAGGATGGACTTGCTGGTGTGGTTGAAGATTATTGTCTTGATACACAGCACAAACTGATTACCAGACATTATCCTCCAGAAATTTTTGGTAGAGAGCAAAATTCATGGCTCTGTCAATTAAAGTAAGTTGTCTAGGTCCTGAAGAAGCAAAGCAGCCCAGATCAGCACACTACTACTACCATTTACTGAAATGCTGTTTTACATTTATATCAGATATAATGATACATAACTTCCAGAAAGTTTCTCTTTTATCTTGTCATTCCAAAGAATACCTGCCAAAACACCCAAGGATGATCAAAATGTATTTTAGTAAATGTGAGACAGTCGTTTTTCTTCTCACGGTCTGGAGTAGTTTTGTCTTAAAACTCTCCAATGGGTGCCATTCTTCTTAGCAGTGGATCATGGAAGACTCAAGGAAGCAAGCGAGGCCTGCAGTACTTTAGATGCTGGGTTTCTTACAACCTACTGGATGAATTGTTGATGCACTCATTAAGACATTTTGGAATTACCAGCCATTCGTGGTAGGGTTCAACACTTTTTGATGTTTTCTCCATTTCTGGATAATGACTCACTATGTTTTGCATCTTTCTACAGACTCACGTACATGAATTACTCTGTGCCTCATCTGATCTCAAATTTCCCTAGATCAAAATATAATTTCATGTTTTCTAGTTATGTTTGCCTACTTTATATTTTCAGACAAGTTTTATTTGGGTGATTTCTTGAGTTTATAGGTCCAGCTGTAATCAGGTCTGCTCAGCCTGTGGCAGAATGAAGCACGGTCAGTTGTTTTTCAAAAAAGATTTGGCAGAATGAAGGGGGGTGTGGGGGTGGTATCTGGTCTTTCTACATGCACGGTTCTGTATAAACCAAGAGACAAAAGAGTTTGTGATAAAACAGAGAAAATAGTTGGACATAACTTTTTTTTATCCCGATTGAAGCCCAAGTCTTTTTGTGGACAGCCATCCAAAAGATGGCTGTCCTTCCCACTTCCCGTTAACTGTCTGGCGATCTGGTCTTCAGCTCTAAACGCCAGAAGCTCTCGGACCTTTACTTCACCCCAGTTTGCCGTTTCAACAGATACAATTTAAGAATACTAAATGTACTCCACGGATTTACCTACATTTTACATACTGCTGCCAATCGGGGCTCAGCGCAGATTACACACATCATCATGACAACACCCTCTGTTGTGCCAAGGCGTGATCTTCATTCTATGACCAGTGCAGCAGCAATATTTGAGTAATAATACTATCAAGTTTCCTGGCACAAATGTAGCAATATCACTGCATTGCCATACTGCCACGGCGCATTCATAAGACACATTGTGCCGGCAATATTACCCTTATATGCCAGCATGGTGTGTTTTATGAAAATACCTTCAAGTACGTTTAATCTACGATTTGGGAAGATAAGACATTGTATTTAAGCGTTATGTTTTTCCCTTAAGAATAAAATCATCATTTGAATAATATATTTTTTTTATCAAATCAGGTTATTTTATACTTTGTGAAGTAATAAAACATGTTTGATAATGTCAAACATTTGTTTGTGACAAAAAAAAATCTATAATGGGTTATCTTTTGATCACAGTACTCCGCATTCTTAGTTCATGAAATTATCTTACCATTTATTTATGATTGAAAATGCAGTTCTTTCCAACTGTTTAGCTTTCACACATATAATTACACATTAAATCCTGGTCCTTCATACCATAGAGTTGCCAGACTCGTACTTTGTCTTCATAGGGTAGATCATACTTCAGAGGGTCCCCTACAGGACCTTGGTAGTATGGTCTCATGATGGACTCCATGGCCGAGGTGTGAACGAGGCCAATGGCGTGACCAAACTCGTGGACTGCAACAGCAAACAAGTCCATCCCGTGAGAGTCTGACAAAGGCAGGAAAGGGAAGAAGAGACTACATCAATTCTGGTGAATAATATTCAAAAAAAAGAAAAAGCATATGCTTGAACACAAATAAGTGATTTTGCACAGATGTCATCTAATCTTAGGTGACCCTAATATTGTGATCTCTCCCTGCTCTCTCAACATAAGTTTTAGGAATTCTGATCTGATTTTTGTATATTTAATTGTGGACCTTAAAAGTTTTTATTTTATTTTTATCTACTGGAGCCAAGTAGTGTGTAAATCAATTTGTATGGTTCACAGATGTAGACCAACAGGCAACTAAAGTATGAATATGTCGCAACAGGGCCACATGTATTTAATCAGGTGGTAAAGACAATGCGTTTAGAAACTTATTATAACAAAAAAATAAAAAAAAGTCTTGCTGTAGAAAGAACCATAAAAAAACGCTTAAAAGTCCAAGATAAACGCTCAGTGCAGGCAAGAAACAGAAGAAACCTTAAGGTCTGAGCATCTGCTTTTTGGCTTTACTCCTTCAGAAGACATAGCTGGTGATTTTAATCTACATATAGATAACCTTTTAGATTCTTTATCAACAGATTTTTTAAATATATTATATTATATGGATTTTAGCCAACATGTCATGCAGCCGACTCACAACAGAGGAAACAACCTGGACCTGGTCATCACGTATGGCCTGTCCACCAGTGTGTCCTCTGTTGTTGACTTGGCTGTCTCTGACCACTACTGTGTGTTTTTTAATATCACCAGTTTTATCCAATCAGGGACCAATGTAAGAACTGTGAGGAAACGTCATCTAACCGCTGAAGTGGCTGCAGGTTTTCTTGAAGTTTTAAAAAAATTTCCTCCTATACCTTTACCTGCCCCCTGTGATTTTATCCTTAATGATTTTAACAGTAGGCTTAAATCTGCTCTCAACCTGCTGGCTCCAATTAAAGTTATAAACCCTCATTCAAAACGTACAGTACCGTGGAGAAATGCAGCTATTAGAAAATTAAAGAGGAGCTGCAGGGTGGCAGAAAGGAAATGGAGGAAAAATAAAATCACAATAAATCATCAAATATACATAGAACATCTCAGATTATATAATAACGCTTTAAGAAATTCCAGAAATACATGCTTTTCCAGAATCATCTCAGAACATAAAAATAATCCCAAAATTCTGTTTTCCACCATTGACAACATTTTACATCATAATTCTAATACTTTTCAGAAAACCCCCTCAAACAGTCTCTGTGAGGAGTTTGCAGACCACTTCAGAGGGAAGGTAGACACCATCAAATGTAATATTTTATCCTCTCAAACAAACATGGTTTTAGACAAATCAGAGTGTCTGCCTTCACCAGAGGAAACACTGGACAGTTTTGTCCTGGTAGAAGCTGGGACCCTTGATAAAGTTTTCTCCTCAGTGAGGCCCACCACAAGCGCTGTGGACCCGATTCCCACCAGGTTTTTTAAGCAATTTTATGGTTCTTTTAAAGATGAGATTTTAAACTTTATGAATTGCTCCCTTCAGACGGGGGTTTTTCCTGCTGCCTTTAAAGCGGCGGTAGTTAGGCCCCTGCTGAAGAAGAGCAATTTGGATTTTAATGATTTAAACAACTACCGACCAGTATCTAACTTACCATTTTTAAGCAAAGTTTTAGGAAAACTTGTTTTTATTCAACTTAATGATTTTATTAACGCTCATAATGTCCTAGAGAAATTTCAGTCTGGTTTTAGGATGAACCACAGCACAGAGACGGCGCTTTTAAAGATTTTAATGATTTTAGATTAAACTATGATGCTAAAAAGGTGACAGTGTTGGTTCTTCTGGATCTAAGCGCTGCCTTTGATACAGTAGACCACACTATTCTTTTAACTCGTTTAAAACAGATCGGCCTCTCTGGTGCTGTTCACAACTGGTTCACATCCTACCTCACAAACAGGACTTTTACGGTAAGTTTAGATACCTGTTCCTCTAAGGTCCATAAGATCACTTGTGGTGTTCCCCAGGGTTCAGTTTTAGGCCCAGTGCTTTTTAACCTGTATATGCTCCCTCTTGGCAGTGTTATCAGGAGACATGGAGTTAACTTTCACAGTTATGCTGATGATCCACAGTTGTACATCTCCATGTCTCCTGATGACACACGGCCAATGGATGCACTTTTTAACTGCATTTTAGACATTAAATCCTGGATGGCAGAAAACTTTCTCCAGCTCAACCAGGACAAAACTGAGGTTTTAGTTATCGGTCCTGAGGCTCAGAGAGAAAAAACTTTTACCAAAACTACAATCATTGTCTTTTAATTCTTCTTTACAAGTGAAGAACCTGGGTGTGATTTTTGACTCTGAGCTGACTTTTATCCCTCACATTAAAAACCTCACCAAAATAGGTTTTTATCACCTAAAGAACATTGCCAGAGTCCGCCCCATTCTCTCTCGGGCCAATACGGAGACGCTAATGCATGCTTTTATCACCAGTAGAATTGATTATTGTAATGCCCTGCTTTCTTGTCTTCCCAAAAAGACTACCTCATGTTTACAGCTTCTACAGAATTCAGCAGCTCGTGTCCTGATGAAGACTAGGAGGCGGGAGCACATTACACCGGTCTTAGAATCACTGCATTGGCTCCCCGTATGTTTTAGGATCGATTTTAAGGTTCTTTTAATGGTCTTTAAGTGTCTTAATGGTCTTGGGCCTTCGTATCTGTCAGAAATGCTTTTACCGTATGAACCCTCGCGGCCTCTGCGCTCCTCTGGCAGCCGTCTCCTTATCATCCCCAAAGTCAGGACACAGACTCATGGTGAGGCGTCTTTCCATTATTATGGCCCTCACCTCTGGAACAGGCTGCCAGAGGACCTCAGGGCTGCAGAGAACATTAATGTTTTTAAGAGCAGACTCAAGACTCACCTTTTTAGCTTAGCCTTTAACTATTTATTATTTATTAATATATTTTTAATCGCTCAGCATGTTTTACCTGATTTAATTTTTAGTTCAGCTTTTAACTGTTTTGCATTTTTATTATTTGTTTTACACTTATTGTTTTATACTTTATATACTTTATATTTTATTAACTTTATATTTTAATGTATTTTAATCTTTCTTGCCAGTGTTTCCTCTCTGGGGAGCCCCCTGCATCGGGGGCGGTGGTCGGCTGTGGCTGCCTGGGTGCCCCCCAGGTAGCGCTTGGGTGGAGGTGGGGGTACCAGCCCTCCCTCCTCTGGGCGCCCTGGCTGGGAGCCTGGGCTGCTGCTGTTGATCTGCTGCTGCTGATGCAGATGGCTCCATGATGGCATTTCCTGGCTCATCTGTACTCAGCCCGCTTTTTGTAGCTTCTAAGTGTGTGTGTGAGTGAGTATGGTTGATGGGTTGGGTTGGGGCTGATGGTTTGGGTTGGTAGGGGGTTGTATATGCACTGATGATTTATTTTTTGAAGAGGGGGGGGTTTTGGATATTTTAAATCTGTAAAGCACTTTGAGTAACTTGTGTGAGTGAGTATGGCTGATGGGTTGGGTTGGGAGGGTGTTGTATTTGCACTGATGATTTTATTTTAAGGGGGGGGGGTTGTGGGGTTATTTTAAATCTGTAAAGCACTTTGAGTAACTTTCTTTGTTTGAAAAGCACTTTATAAATAAAGTTTGATTTGATTTGATTTGATCTCTCTAACATATGGTTGCCTGTTCTCCTGTACTTCTAATGCTGCTGTTGCTGTTCCTTCTGCTGTTGTATTCTGTTTTGCTCCCTATTTTCCCTCTTAAATGACATTCCTTGCCACCACTCATTGGTTTTTGCCAACCTCCTGACTCACAATTAGTTACCTAAGTCACCAATAGTTCTACATTCATGGATAATGAGCAGGGCGAAATAAAAAGGGAAAGACTTAATTTAACTAAAAACATGCAAATAAAACCAGATAAAAAAACAAAAAACACATGCAACAACCAAAAAGTGTTTGTCTGTGATATATACAGTGGGACTACTGGCAGTTCAATGTTGAGCTCATTTATCTGGACAACAGTACAAGTTGATTGAAATGAATTTCTCTTAATTCCAAACATTCAAAAAGTGAAGAGAATTAGTGATAAATAGAGGCTGGACAATTGTGGTCGACTGGTTTCAACTTTCCCATTGTTTTAATGCACAGCAGCCATATTAACTCACTTGGCAAGGAACCTTTGACTTTCCTGGTCAGAATTCCCTCTGTAGAGGCCATCCTTTCTTTCTTTCTTTCTTTCGTCATTTTTTTTTTTTTTTTTAACTCGGAACTTAAGACTTGCCAGCACAAAAAAGAACAAACCAATAGAGAAATTACAGTAACAACATTGTTTGGTCAGAAAGTGATGAATGCAGATCACTTTAATATTCAATATGAGGTACCATACACAGTGTAAACAGCTTCTTATCATAATGGACTGACCCAATGAATGAACCGCACTAAAATGCTCTCCCAGTAGCATTTGATAATAACAAACATTAACTTTAACTTCCACGTTTTGAACAATTATTTAAGGCAGTTTTAATTGTTTTACTCAAAAATGAGAAGCATGGGGGATTCAGCAGTCTTCCCATTAAATATTTTAAGCTTTAAGGTCAGATTGTCACAATGTTTTGCCTGATATGCCAACATAATGTGCCCTTGAGATAAACTGATATCTTAAGCAGTATAAATGCTGATTTATCTGCAGCTGGTGATCAAAGAAGTGTTGACAGAATATAAAAATAAAAAATTAAACCCATTGTAAAAGATAGGGAAATAGATTATTAAATAGTACTTAGGAATTATGTTGTTAATTTCTTTATTAATATAATATCAAAAGGGGAGTCGCAGGATTCAACATCATTGCACGAGTAGGTGTTGCATTACTGGGAATGGGCTTATTATTTCTTAATTTTTTATTTTTTATTTTTTAACGTGTCCTGTCTAGCAGTATGCTACTCAGAATTGGTGTCTGAGTACCAAGTACAAGCCCAACAGTTTTACTTTCCCAAGCAGAGTATTAAAGCTTCGCTGTAGTACGCCACTTGATGTATATGTATGAAAAATCTTTATTAGTGATTACTGTGGGTTCAATTTCCTGACGTCATGGACATTAAACTGAGACAAGAAGGGAGAAAGGAAGAAGGTGAAGAAAAGAAACCGGACCAACAGAGGGGCGAACCGACGACACAAGACAGGGAGGCAAATAAAGAACACAAGAAAACATCCCAGTCCTCCACCTCTGCCGGACGGCAGAGAAACAGTAATACAAAACAAAAACAACAAACTGTACAGAACCAAACCAATAGTTCGGATCTGGTAGAATAAACAAAGAATTACACATTCACTACACACAAGCATTGATTAATGAACATAATACAAATGTTTCTGGTAAGCTCCTGTGAACAACTAACTAATGATGATAACCTCAGCTTAAGATATGTCCGTCCTCACCAATGTCCCCACACC
Organism: Apricaphanius iberus; assembly: GCA_028564705.1. Lineage (NCBI taxonomy): Eukaryota > Metazoa > Chordata > Actinopteri > Cyprinodontiformes > Aphaniidae > Apricaphanius > Apricaphanius iberus. The sequence goes on along the minus strand of JAPXFQ010001507.1, from coordinate 421,938 downwards.
TATGTGTGTGCGAGCATGCAGGTCTGAATAAGGTTTCCCCATGCAAGTGATTGATAGCTGGTGTAAGGAACCGTCAATCCGTCCTACAGGAATCGGCACAGACATGGAGGAGGCAAGAGATGTATGCATCCAGGGTCCCACAGAGTACAGAGTCCACAGGCGGATCAGCGCAGGGTCGATCACCCACCAAGAGAGGAACAGATGGAAGCCCCAGGGGAACACCCACCAGCCGCGATGCTGGGGCCCGAGAGATCACAGTGACGAGCCCACGGGCTCCGCCGGTAACCGGCTACGCCAGGGCGGGCCCGGACCAGGAACCGGAGGCCACGGGGACCAGGGGCACCCCGCCCCCCAGCGGGGCCCCAACCAGGGACCAGCCGACAAGGGCCCCCCGCCGCCGCCGCAGGCAAGGAGGACCCGCAGCCAACCGACGGACAACACACGCCGCCGCCACCCCGGACCAATACCCACCGCCAACAACCCGGCCCGCCTCCACACATCCACACGCCAGGGAGCCACAGCAAGAGCCACAGCGGATGTACGCCCTCCCCAGGCCGCGCCCAGCCGGCACCTGGACATCCAGATCTTCCAGCTCCAGGGTCCAGATCCCGCCCCACGTGGGGCGCCAAGATCAGGGGCCCAGCCAATGCCGGACAGCCCCACCAGGCGAACAGACCAGCCAGCTGAAGTCCTGGAACCGGCAGGAGGACTGGGCGCCAGGCACGGTCCCCACCGATCCACCGGACGGCACCAACCTATTCTACAACCCCGGCACCCCCATAAGAGGTGCCCCAGTCAATCCAAGGAGGACATCGGCCCGAAACAGCGGCCGCCCGACACACCGGACCACCCAGGACCCGCCCGACATGCACCAGGACCGAGCCGGGCCGCAACCGGGACCCCCAGCCCCATGCATCGAGAGTCATCATCAACCAGCGGGCAGGAGCAACCATCACCGACGGGGAGTGACGGGGAGGGAAGAAGATGCATCAGGCCAGAGAGCAGCCAAACACCCAACCTGACAGGTAGACATAGACAGACAGAGACACTCATACGTACCCTCCCTCTCATGTGTACACATTCTTACAAATACAGGACATACGAAAAAAGGACGCTATACCCTCATTCATACCCCCCATACGTACACTATACTCCATACTCCCAGGCCCAGGGACAGACGCCCCAGTAGAGAACCCTGCCCCTGCACCCAGGAGACAGACCCCTTTGCCCACCAGGACGGGGACAAGTAGACCGCCAAGGCCCCCACACCGGCAAGAGCAGCCCACCAGCCCAGGACCCCGACCAGACGGCGTGATGTTCTATCCGGGCTCCGACCCCTGATGGTCCAACGAACAGGGGTGTGGAAAGACCCCCCAGCCTCTCTCCCCCAGCTCAATGTGGTGTTGTTGCGTGTTGTTCTAATGTGCACTTAAAACAGAGGGGGGGGACATGGGAATACTGCCGGGTACCCCCATCTCCCCCCCCGGGCCCTCAGTGTCTAGATGCGTTTAACCAGTGGGTGCCGGCACTGGCACCCACTGTGCCAGTGGGTGCCCCCCTGACCCTCCCACCCTCAACGCCCTCCCCCCTCCCGTGACCATTGCCAACCCCAGGGAGCCAGCTCCCCTGCTGACTCCAATAGGCATCCCCGTTCGGCCCGATCCACCAGGGGTGGGAGGCCCCAGCACGTCCAGTCGGGGCCCACGGCAGCGGTACCGCCGAGCCCCATGGGGGCCCCGGCAATCCACCAGCCCCCATGCCAGGGGCATACCTAAATCCTCCCCAACATTCACACTGCTAACAAAACACATGTCACTAGACACCCAGGTTGAGTTTAGCCCCCCCTCACCCTCAACGCCCTCCCCCCTCCCGTCCCAAGCGCACCCCGTTAAAAAGAGCGCCTGTGCTAGATGGTAAAAAGCCTCCCCGCCAATAAGAGACGCCCCAGGCACCGCCAGCGTCCGAGGACCCCCGGGCCGAGGCCGGACCCACCGACTCGGGTACCCCGGACATGCCGCGCCAGGCCCGTGAGCAGACCGAAGTCCCGGGCGGCCAATCCCCAGGCCGACATCCTCCAGCCTTGCTACTACCGCCCGATGGCCGGGTGGCAACAGAACCCAGCACGTCCACCCACCAGCCCACACCCCACCAACTGGTCAGTCACCGTGGAGGCCGACCAACACCGGCCAGAGCCCCCCACCCCAGCACCCCCGCGAGGGCTAAGACCAAGACCCAGGAGCCATGTCCAGTGTCAATATAGCCGATCGGGCCCGGAGACGCCGGCCACCCGCCACGGCCTCTCGCCGACGCCCGGACGCGGCAAGCGGCCACCGGGGAGCAAGCGACAGGAACCAGCCCGGGGAGATGGAAAGGGCAGCAGCGCCCGCCAACCACCGGCCGACCACAGCCCCCCCCCAGCCGGCACCGACGGCAGCGCCCCCCCCCGGCCAAGCCCCGCCAGGGCCCCAGCCGGGGGGCGCGCCGCCCCAGAACCCCGAGCCCCAGGCCCAGTCCAGACCCCCCCAGAGCAGCACAGCACCAGGCCAGTAACCCGTGTCCGCCAGCACGACCCCTCTAAGGCGCCGCATGCAGCCACTAGGAGTCACCACACAAAGACCCCAAAGTCCCACCCCAGGCGAGGGTCTCGGCACCTATCGCCGAACCGCAAGCGGACCCACCCCCAAGGACCTCCCCGCAGTCACCACCAACCCTTAAGCTCCACATCGGCAACCGTGTCCCACAGAACGGAATCAAGGGCCCGACCCCACTAGGTGATGGAACTGATCAAGGGTGACCAGAAAGATTGATCAGATGTGGAGGCAGATGCCGTTTCTAGACCAATGTAATCCAGAAGGAGATCTCTATATTGATTAATATTCAGAGTATTTTTATTTTTCCAGTTCAAGAGGATATTTTTCTTAGCGATGCATAAGGCGATGTAAAATAATTGCATAGACTTTGTATCCATGGTAACTTCATCTATATTTCCCAGCAAGCAAACTCTGGGAGCAGGTGTGATATTACATTTCAGACACTTTGATAGATCTTCACATATCTGGTACCAATATTTCTTAACAGGTGGGCAGAACCAAAGAGCATGAATATAATTGTCTGGTAGATTGCTTGTACATTGTAAACAGGTATCAGACGGCGTATAACCCATCTTGAACATCCGTTGCCCTGTATAATGCACTCTATGAAGGATTTTATATTGTATTAATCGTAGATTAGGATTCTTAAGAAATTTAAAGGTTCTTAATGAAATTTGAGACCAGAGGTTTTGGTCTATTGAGATGGACAAGTCCATCTCCCATTTTGAAATAGGAAAGGCTCATTGATTCATCTATTCTATTTAATGTTTTGTATATTTTAGATAGCAGTTTGGGAGGGTTAAGATTAAGGAAGTCTAAAACTTTTCCTGGAATTTGTAAATCAACTGTATTGAGCCTAAATTTATTTTTTATAATTTATTTAATTTGTTGGTATTCTAAGAATTTATTCTTGTTAATTCCGAATTGTGTAACCAATGTATTATTATTGCTTATTATTTCACAATTTCAGACAAAAAATATTCAAATAAAATCAAATTTTATTTGTAGAGCACTTTTAATCATAAAATCCGCAAAAAATACCCTGGAAATCCAGAGGTCTTGCTGAAACACAATTTAAATTTTCTCTACAAAACGCTCCGGCATCAAACAATGATACCGTTACTGCGTTACGTAAGCAGTTTGGGAAACCAATCAAATCAGTGTATCTGATATAGGCAGGCCAGAGGCGAGCTAAGCTGATGATGACAGAGCTGCGACCTCCGGGATCATTTAGTAAAGAGTGGCTACAGATGAACACCGGTTGTTTGAAAAGGATTTGGCCGCTACGATAACCGAGTTAGATTTGGCTTTTCATCTAAAAGAGAAACAGAAAACCGCACTCGAATCGTTTCTTTGCAAGGACATTTTTGCTGTTTTGCCGAATGGATACGGCAAGAGTTTAATCTCCCAGTTAGCTCCAGTGGTAGCTCTGGATATTGTTGTAATTGGTCGTGCCATTATCCAAATGCTTCCAGAGAGAGTTTTAAATTCATGCTTGCTACCGCTCCTTAAGTAAGAGCCTTATCATTAGTCGTTGCCAGACCCTTAATCTTAATAGTTTAGGGTCTGGATTTTTCCAGGCTAAGCACAAAGTACTGTACATGATAAAAAACAAAATTATAAACACTTTAAAAAACAAAACACAGATTCTACACATTCAAAACAAAATCTGTTGTACATAACCATTTAAACACACACGTACACAAAGCACATATATGCCACGGCCGTCACCCATCCGCTCACTGCACAAACACTGTTCATACCTGTCTTATTTCTTTAACCGAATCTACAATAAAAATAAACATCTAAAGTGTAGCCATTGATGCGCTTTATTCTTACATTTTGCATATAAAAATAATTATGATAATCCTAACTGACCTAAAAAAGAAAAAAGTTGAGTCTTAAATAATGTCAGACAGCGAGGGAAAAATAGTTACGTATGTTTATACAGCATATGTGGACATCTGGCTTCAACTTTATGTACAAGCTTAATCATGGGGAAAAAAGATGCTAGATGATTAAGTAAAACATCTAAGCAAAATCACAGAAACAACCTGAGTGACTGATTAATGAAAAGGAAGCTTAATTCAAATACAAAGCTCCATGGGGAAAGAGACCTGTCTCCTCGAACTCTGTGACCTAAATTGACCATTTTTGGTTACTTTTCATCGAAATTTAGAAGCATGACAGACAGCTAAAGAAATTATAAGGGCATTAGGGTGTTTGGCATGGTGAGATAACCATGGTAATACTGCCTGAGTCCTTGAGCCGCCAATCAAAACCTGAGTGGGAAAAGGTGCCTAGAAAGGCTGCAGGCTGTTAAAGTACCTTCCCTTCATGTTAAGCCAAAGCATGAATTGAAGCCCACAAAACTCCTTGTCTGAGTCTGTGAGGTAACAAAAAACCTTCGCCTTGGAGATGCAGATTTGAAAACAAATGGGGAGACAGCATGGCAGGCCGAGCTAGCTTAGAGTTCCACAGTGACTTAGTTAAAGTCAGCATTCAGCTAACCTAGCGTTAGCTTCAGCTTGGGACATGCAGTCATGCTCAGAGTATTCACCGGGGGCATCGAACAGACAAATGCCAACTCTAATCTACTGGAGCACATGGTGCAGGTGAACAAAGGAAGGATAAGAGGGAGAAAACAGAGGCTCAGAGCAGAGGATCTAGTGTGTCATCGTATTTATGGTTCACGAGACACTGACAGCACAGATCCAACGCTTGCTGGACAGAAGCAGAGCAGGGACTGTTGTGTGGATTAACCGGATTCCTTTTCTAAAGGCAAAGAACAGACAAAAAGTTAAAAATGTTTTGGTTCTCCACTGGCTGGTGAGGTCTCTGGGGCTCCAGCTTTCTTCTTCTACATCCACCAGTGACCCTTTAAGTAGCTTTTTTTTATCAGAGCAAATGCTTTTATTGCTCTGTACTAAGAATAGATTAAATGTCGTATTCAGCAGACACAGCTAAACCATCCCTAACTGTTATATTCTTAAAGTCTTAAACACTTTTTGATCTTGGTTGGAAGGACAGATGAAAGACTTGTTCGAAGAGTAAAAGAAGGAATAAATGATTTAAATGACCATCATCTAGTTACCTAACAAACAAAACAATTAAACAAAAAATCCTTGTCAATACTAGAAATTTATGGGGTGAGGAACATGCTGCATGTCTTCTAAACACATGCCCTTGCAGGGCCTTTATCAATGGATTCAACAAGACTGTTGCACAATAATTTTACTCCAGATTTTGCTTGGTGCGCAAACTACAATGCCTTGTAAAAATAGCTCCTTCCTCATGATTTTGTTTACATTTTATATGATTACACTTAGATTTATTTCACTTTTAGCAAAATATCTTAAATAAAATAATGAAAGTGGACCTTCAAATTGCCCAAGTCTCAGTTCTTTCGCAGCCTTTAGTGGATGTTCTTCAAGGATTGCCATGTATTTACCTTCCCAGCTTCCAAACTTTTATGTCGCTGAAGAAAAACAGCCTCCCCACAGCATGATGGTGCCACTGCATGAGTGTGTGAAGGGTGAAGTATAGTGTTTTTTCAGCCACACACAGCATTTTGCATGTAGACCAAAAACTTCAGTCTGGGCCTCATTTAAATAAGGCAACTTTGTGAATCTGAAAAGTAGTGGTATGAATGTTTGTTCAGCCTTCTTTACTTTAAAATCCCTAAGAAAAAAACAACTAACTGCAACCATTTAACATCAGAAGTCTCTCGGTTAGAAAATTATCCTCCTTTTTAAGTTAATCTCAGATAATTAAGCTTGATAGAGAACATTAGTGGACAAAAAGCATAATCAAGACCAGGGAACCTGACAGACATGTCAGGGATAATATTGTGGAGATGTGTCAAGAAGAGTTAGGTCAAAAATCAATATGGCAATCTTTGAACATCTTACTAATGAATGTTCAATCTATCATGTGAAAGTTGAAAAGTATGACACAACTGCACACTTCCCTAGAACTGGATGAGTGCCTAAACCGTTGGCTAGGTAAAGAGAGCATTAATTAGAGCAGTAGCCAGAGGTAATTCTAGCAGAGCTGTCACTGCAGTTCCACTGACAGTGGAGTTATTAGTATTGCAATGCTGAGTGTGGCTGGAAGAAGGCCACCGTTGATAGAAAACCCATTAGAATTCCACTTAAAGTTTGTCGCAAGCCATGTGGAGGACAACAACTATTTCTAATAAAATTGTCTGCAATGCAAATCACTGTGTGGCAAATTACTAAAACTGCAGAGGGGCCTAGACACACTGCTCTCCTGGTTAAACAGTGGTGGCAGCATCATGCTGTTGGATTCTTTTTTCTTAGGAAGGACAGGGAAACTGGTTGAGGCTGAGTAATTGACCAGCTTTGACTATCCAAAAACATTTTCTTTCAGGGGAGGTTTTGTCCAAATATATGAATCTCGGAAGGCTGAATAAAATTCCACTGGATTTTATTTAGGGATATAAGAGTAAAGGGTGGTAATCTTTGGCTAAATGTATGTCTCTAGATGTGCAGAAACATACCCAACACTTACAGCTATAATTGCAGCAAGCAATTTCCTTCTACAGTTGGAATTAAGATTTAGATTAAGATTTAAGAGAGAGGAGCACATAAAGAAAAAAAAATTGAAAACCATCTATCATTTCACTTTACAGTTATGCACTACATTGTGGGTCTCTCATAAAATAAAAGCATAAAATACCTAAAAGATATGCAGTGGTTTGTGGTTGTAATGTGACAAATGTGAGAAAGTTGAAGTGGCTGAAATACTTGCAAAGCAGTAAACCACAGTAAAAAATGTAATATTAAATGTATGTTTCAAAACGTATAAATATTTCCGAAGACAAAACATTGTGGAGGGTGTGGGGAAACATATAGACACTATAATGTACCAACACAAATGTATGAGGAAACCTTTTCAAAGGTTTAAAGCTTCTAACATGTAGAACAACAATATAGCAACTTCCCAGAACTCACACAGTGTGATGACAACATACTGGATTTCACTTTTAGTGCTCCAGGTAAAGTGACAGATTATTGTGACACTGTGATGTAACTGTTGTGGCCTTCAGAACCTTCTTAAGCAAGCAGCCTAAGATCTCACCTTTTTGAAAATGTGAATCCTTGCAGTGATGTTTTCAGCTGTTGCAACATTTTTGCCCAAGTTTTAGATGCAGAGAATATTTCTTTGTAATAATTTTACAGGCTAGCTGTTCACTTGTGTGTATGATAGTCTCTCTATTTGAAATTTGCCAAATAAACTATGTATGTTACCGCTGGCTTTACTTCTATCGAAAGAGTAATATTTCTGTTTAAGGTATATGCCCTTTGTTTTATAGGAACAATAAAATAGATGTAGTACATTCTGTAAATAAAGTTTACTGAAGCGGAACATTTCCCTCTGTGCCTTGGTTTTTTTGTATCTGCAATAACTGTGAGGTTTGGTTTTATTGTCTAAATGGATGCTGGTCCTCCTTCTGTTTTACAACAATAAATCGCTCTGCAGAACTTTCTTTGCTTAACTTTTTTGTACTGTACTTGGGTCTTTTTTGTTCTTTATATAAAAATGTAAAATACATACAAAGTGGAAACAGACGCAAAGACAAGTCAGTGATTAATATAAACTGGGAAAAAGACTGCAAGTGGAGCATTGCTTTATCAAAGCACATCTTAAAATCTTGTAAGTAAAAAGGATAAAATGCAGGCGTACTGCTCATGACATACAACTATTGGCATCTCAGATATTTTTATTTTATTTGAAAAGGTAAAACCTTCTCTTCTCAAGCCATTACAAAACAGAACGGGATGGAACATATAGGGAAAACATAGCCTCAATAATTTTGAAGCAACACATTCCATATAGCTAAGCTTAACGGAACCAAAACGAAAAGAAAAACCTTGAGATTATTTTTATCAAAACTCAAAATGTTCTACACACTTTAGAAAGATGAAAACATATTAAGCTGTTTGCGAACCTTGGTGCAAATACTTGACTGTAAGATTAGGAGGCTGCTTTACCTCACATGCTACCCTCCTCACTGTACATAAACCTTAAACATAGTTTGTAATTCTCCATCAAGAAGTTTACACTTATTGAAGGCGACATTTTTGTTTTAAATTTCTCTGTTGGCGTGTCACTTAATACATTTACATGCAGCAAGAAAAAGTCAAATTCCCAGACAGCACGTTCGGTCTTACCGACGTTGGCAATTGGAGGGCAAGAGCGGCAAAGGATCGGAACGTTTTTTTTTTCTGCACGCCATAAAACTTATATGTTTAGGTGGCTAAATCATCGAGGGGCTGAGTCTATGCCACTCTAACATGCATGCGCACTCCGTAGATCGGTGGAGGGATTGTGAGGAACCATTTTGCAGACCCGTTTTTTCTTTCTTAAAAGTGCTGCTGGCTGCCTTGTGATGACCCTGCCCACTGTGGGACGAGTAGTGTGTGGGGTGCATTGTGGTTTCTTTTTTGGGTGTTAACAGCATTTTGACCGGTTAGGTTTGTTTTGGTCTCTGTTATTTCTTTGCTCAGTGTTTTAATTGTGATGTTCGGTTGTTGTTGTGATTGGCACCATGAGTGAGAAGGTCATTCAGGGGTATGAGATTACTGTCCCAGTCCACAGATAAGGTGTGGAATGTTCAATAAATGGTTTGAACTGAGGTCATTATGCTTTTTTTGATACCTTCTAAATCTAAAGCTTTGTGGTGTCATGTGGTCTATGAGACAGATCAGCAGTCAACCCTACCGTCAACTGTAAATTGAGACAGGTCTGCTCCAACACTCACTGAAGCTTGTCAAATTACAACAGCCTCTATAATACATAACAGGGGGATCGTACTAGAGTGGCAAAAACCATTTAACTTCGCTCCCTTTGACTTATCTTTGGGACGGTTGATTTTCAAGCATGCTGTGGCATTGAAGTAATGCAGTTGAAAATCAGTGTAAAGTCGATGGAGGAATGAGGCATCCAAATGCTTTCTGTCGTCCATTGCTCCCTGAGGGGAAATGTGTTCACAAGCCTAGAAAAAAACCTGAAACAATGCTGTGATAGTAGGCAGAGACGCCATGAAAAGTTAGCACCCCCGCTGTCCTGGTCGAGCAACGCTGAAAAAACAAGGGAGAGTGGGGAAGGAAAAAACAGAGAGCCATAAACGAAAAACATCTCAGTCAATAAGTCTGCATCTGAGTGCAAATTTGTGGTCGGAGAAGCATAAACTAGTAGCCTCTTTACAAAAAACAACAAACCAAAGCTGGTTCGACCTGTTAAACTGTTCAGGATATCATATAGTGCCTTAAAGCTGAAAAAATAATAATATCTGAGATATGTAACATAGTTTAATTCAATCACGTACATAAACAAAACAAAAAAGGTGCTATAACAATGGTGTGTATGCTGAGATCCATTGTAGGAAAAGTCTACAGCCACATTCCTCATTCATTAGCATAGTCCTCACAGTTGTTTGGCAATTCAACTAGTGCATCTTCTCTAGAGACATTTGTGATAGTTCTCAGAACAGTCCGCATTGATTTCTCTGCAAAATAATGCAAATCTAGGGTGAATGCTGATTTGGCTGAATATGGGATTAAATGAGTGTCTGGGTGAACATCTCTTGCTATGCTGTTTACCTGTGGAGTCAATCATAAGTAACTTTAACTTTCTTAACACATCTCAATTAAAAAAAGCCTATTTAAAACAAAATTGCAAAAATCTCCTTGAGATCTAAATATTGATTGTGAAGTTATATTTTAAGCTTATGATACTACTGAGAGCACATTTTGGCAAGTAGTAAAAAAAAGCCTGTCACGTGCAAGTATCCTAATACTGAGCTAACACTTAATTATGACTAATTATGATTAATGATGAGCAAGTGATGAACGGGGACTGCCAGAAGTATATGAGAATGGAAACAATAGGTGAAACATCTTTTCAGGAGCTATAATACCATATTATACTATAACAATTGACTTTCTGAATTGTCAGGAATTTTATTGTTGTAGAAAAAACATTTTCCTCTATCTCAGTTGTTAACATGGATTTTTGTGTGTATAAACAACAATTAGGTGTTTTGAAATTTAAAGCTAATACAGGTAAAGCTGGGATCCCAACCCGCTCCATGCACACATTTTAACAGTTAACATTGTACACATTTTTTTTTTTGCAGCAAGCTTTTTCAGCTCATGTACAGATGACGTCCAGGTTTTTACAAACAATTCCCTAAAACGTTTCCGCACATAAACTGCACAAGCCTCACGTGTTCCTACCCTATCAACATAAACACAGAAAAACAATGCTCTGACATGAAAAATTCACCTGCCTAATGATGCTTTTGTTTCAGTCAGGCTAATTATTTTTTTCCAAAGCAGATTGCTGCCTGAGTGATAATTAATAAAAGCAATCTGCTTCCTGTGAAAGCACAACAAAGCTTAGCCTCAACTTTTTTGATCTTGCCGATACCCCACCTCCCACAACTTTTAATGGATGCGGGAGCTATCAGTCCACACAGCAGGGGTAAACTGTTCTCCTAAATGCGGTGCTTAATTTCTAGGATTCAGCATCGTGCGCATTAGGGAGACGGACTTAGCAGACCTGGATTCAGGCTCCCACTGAGAACAATGCAGCAGGAAATGGGGGGAAGGGAATTAGCAAAGGCAATTATTCAGCAATGGATTTGTATGATAAGCTTCCCTTTTCCCCACAAGATGATTACACAGTTCCACAATTTGCTGAAGCACTAACTCTGACTTTTTACCTTCAGCTTGACCTGACTATCTTACATCCTTTAAAGGGATTTTTAAACCTCTGAAAAAATGCACAAACCAACAGTATAGCTCTCTTCTGGCTTTTTTAATTTGCTTTTGTCATTTTTTATGAGAAGATGCGTAAGCACAGGCATCAGCAAACCAATGTCTCAGAGAGACACTGATGATGTTGGAGGAGGATATTAGATAGCAGCGAGGTAAGACTGGCAGAGTGTGACGTGAAGAAATTAGGAGCTGTTTAATTAACTTTTTTCCCTGAGGTTTAGAACACTGGGTTTCCATCTTCAGTGTGGTAGGGAAATTCAACAGCTAAACAAAGCACTGATGTTCAAATACCATAATAAAAATAGAATTCTAATATTTCCTTCTTTCACTTCCAGAATAATGCTAAAATTAGAAATCAAGTAGTGATTCTTGGATGGTCAACTGTAATTCTTTACTATCAGGAAGTCCACAAATTCCAATTAAAAACCTTCAGTTGATCCAAAATATTGCAGAAAAAGTTCTGATGAATGTTTGAGATATGAGAGATTACATTTCCCCTGCTTTAGCTGCTGTTCGTTGGCTATCTGTTTAATCCAGAACTGAGTTTAAGATCCTTCTCCTTATGTATAAAGCCCTTAATAATCAAGCTCCATCATAAATCCCAACAGAGCACTGGATCTCAGACTGCTGGTTTACTGGTAGTTCCTAGGATTTTCAAAAGTAAAATGAGAGGCTTGTAATTATCAGGCTCCTCTCCTGTGGAACTGGCTCCCAGTTTTATTCCATGAGGCAGACACCCGGTCTTCTTTTAATACTAGGTTTATAGTTAGAAAGGCTTAGGTTTTCTTGAGCTATCTCTGTAGCTATGCTGCTCTAGGGTTAGACAATTGGCGGACAGACTGACAATTTTTCTTCACTCTGCTTCTTTTCTCTTCTACTACTCTCCAGTTGCATTATTTGCTGTTATTTCAACATTTAATTTTGTTTTTTCTCTGTCTTTCTCTACATAAAAAACACTCACAAATGCCTAGTTGGTCATGACAGATGGCCAAGTCCTATTAATTTGGAGTTTTTCCTCCCACTGTCCCAATCTTCATGCTCAGTTTGAGAGATTGCTGTGAAGTTATTGATGCAATGTAGGTGACCGTCTACTGTTGCTACACATTGAACCAGGAAGATTGAATGCTGCAAGTCATTGACTCGATGCAATCTGCTAATATTCCTTGGATAGAAAACTTTGAAAGTGATTGGAATAATATACTGAAGCAGTACTGGCATGTATGTCCCATTTAATTAAAATAACTTTTTTTGTAAAGTGCCTTGAGATGACCTGTTGTGAAATGGCATTTTATAAATAAACTGAATCGAATTGGAATTTAAAGACGCCAGCATTATAGCTTAGATCTCTAAATACTATCTGGGGCAATTATGGGCATAGAATACAATCCTGACACTGTTTGAGAAGTTATCACACTAGTTGCTTCAGATAAGTTAAAGTTAAATGGAGAATGAAATAAATGAACAAGAACTGAAGGGCTTTGAATCATTCTGTTTTATCAAAACTTCAAAATTTAAAATATGTATATTTTTTTAAGCTTTTGATATCTTTATTGATTTGATGTAAAAATAATTATGTGGGATTTTACTTTTAAGTCTAGATGTAAGAGATACTTTTCTCCAACAAAAAAGAGAGGCTTTTACAACTTATTAAAGGTGCAGAATCTATCACGAGTGTCTTTTGTAGAAGGTTGAATATTTCAAATATGATTCTCCTTGCTTTATTGATAAAAAGATTTGTCCCAAATGAAAAAAAATATTCTTTTAAAGAGTTAAATCCCAGTGAATGAACAGAGTATCCTTGAACATCTAAAAAAATTGGCTACACTGCAAAGCATATATCATTTTTTCCCCCTTCTGGTAGTTATTATGGAATCATCAGTTAGTGTGTAAATTATTTATATGATTAAAATCAATGCAATCTTAAATATTTTCCCTTAAAATGTATAAAAGAATATTGGTTTACAGGTAACAGTTTATCATCATAACTTCACTATGTGCCAGCTAACATTTTTAGGTCAAAATTGTATCTCAGTTTTTTTTTCCTTCTCATTCTTTTGTTCCCATGAACCACACCTCCATCTGCACAGCTGTTGTTGGCCTCTGCCATCACTTCAGACACGCATCAAAACCAGGCTACACTTCTGCATCCCCTCCTCGTAATGCTGCTGCAGCAGCCTGGTGGGAGGTCTGATTTGAGCAGATTGAGCTGCTGTCCTGGAGCATATGGTTTACAGCCCCGGCAGCTCAAAACAAAGAGGGGAGATCAGCAAAAGGGTGTTGGCCTCAGCACAGACACCAGCTGGGTTAGAAAGCAAAAATATACCCTTCACTGTTCAGGCTGGGAGTTAAATGCACAACAGGGCTCTGAAGCTTTTCCTTATTATGGATAACTGTGATTAGAATTAAATATGATCACCATGCTCAGGCTTTCTATGTGAAATGTGATGCATTCTCACAATCTAAACATATTTTTTGCAAACATTTATATAACGTAATGGGAAGTAAAGATCAAATGAGCCATATGAGAAACACATTTCTGATCAAATGGACAAACTATGTGGAAGCTGACATATATATCAGAAACAAATCTTCCAAACAACTCTCCCAAACATCCACAACACATCCACATGGCCCCTCAGCCCACATATGGTCAACTTTAATCTCTGCTTTAACTGAAGCATGTTACCCAACGCTAAAGTATTGTCAGTTCAGCCCCTCATAAGCTGCTGTTTGCGCTGTTTTGTTCTCTATTATCAAATACCTACAGTATGCAATTAAATCATCCCTCAGGCAGGAAATGTTTGGCAAGGTTAAGGGTTTAAGGGTATGTTAGTGATAAATACCCAGCCAGACTGCATGATTGTTTTCAATGTAAAATAAAAAGTAAGCTTAAATGTAGACAGAAGGTTTTAGTCCTTTGTATCCATTTCCGAGAAGTTTTATTAAAGAGTGATAAAGCAGAATTGTGGGAACAATTACCCTTATCCTGTTTAAATACAGAGATCAAAAACAGGTAAAATGAGTTCATATCAAAATTAATCAATCTCTCTTGTACAAATGTAATGAACATAACAACTTACAACACCCATTGATTTGCAATTGCTTCTGGTGTCCAAATGTGTTTTAGGCAGAATGACTATGTTTCCTTAATCTGTTATTTCACAATATTGTAAGATTCTTGGATCATTTATCAATGTCACAACCTATATCCAGCTAAATGTGGGGACGTGTTAAACACATTCTTGGAATTGAGAAAGCATGTTGTGTAAAATGAAGTTGGATTTTTGGATCTATCCCTTCCTATCTACACATAGCTACCCATATTTCCTGAAACTGCACAATTTTCTTACATTATCATCACTTCTAAAATTTGTGCTAAACGAAGCTTCTGAATCTATCTGTGCACACATGGAGATCTGAATGTGCTGTAAGTTTACTATTAAAAGTCTTAGGCAACCCTATTTGTTTATAATAAAATAAAAAACTTCTTCGAAAGGTTTATTTAAAAGTGTAATCCAAAAATGTTAACTTGTTGGATTTTTCCCCCCGATTTTTGTGGTCAAGTGTAGAAATGATATGACAATGTGACTATTTATACTTAGGTTTTTTTTAAATGTATGGGAAAATCGCAAAAATTTTGATAATGCTATATCTCCCCTTTGTTCTACTGCTCTACTGTATATCCCAGTCTTATAAAGAGAAAACAAAAGGGGAAATTAACCTTCCAAAAATAGGGTCAATCTAAGTTCAATTATCTGGATGAAGGGACAAATAAAAAAGCAGGAGAACTAATGATTAAAGTTGTCAATTATGTGACTGTATGGAGACAGTCCCTTCCTGGTGATGCATTCAGTAGAGTACATCTCTCCACCCGGTTATTTGCTCTGGATGAGTGGACTCATAATGTTGCCCCACCTTTTACCATTTCCAGGCCCCTCACATAGGGGAAAAGGATAGGGGACACACAATGAGGTTGATGCTTATTGACAAGAAAATGGTCCTATTGTGCCATCAGTCCTCCTCTTTGCAGCAGAGCGCACAGAGATGATTTTTCGAGTTTAGCAGTAGTACAAAAAGAAGTGAAAAGCTATCACGAAGTCTGTAGGATGGGATATATTTTCTATTGCATTGTTAATGAGTGAACAAATGAATAATAAATCAGTTGTTATAAGTGGCTGAGAGACCATGGCTTGCTGTGTTTTTCAGAACTGTCTAAGAATGAAGGATATCTTTAATATAGGCTCATCTATTTTTGATTGGCAGATCTGAATGAATTCTATTTTAGAGAGGCTGTCTCTACATTCTCATTTCAAACCCACACATCTCTCATAGTGGGTAATAACGCTCTTTCAAAACAGTTTGATGAGACAAATTAGGCCAGATCAGTCAGCAGGCCAAAGCAATTTATTAGCCTCACTACAATGCAAAAACACACAAAATGAACATGTAACGCTGGCATTATTACAGCCTTTGTGTTTATAACAGCTGCACTATACCTACCAATAAAGTAAAATGACTGTGACACTCAAAATAAATTATTATTGACCTAAGATTGAAATGTTTTGAAATGTTGGTTTTATTTTTGCATGACAATACAGTATTTGAAATAATATGGATTAAAAACATTTTTTTTTATTGTTTGTTACTGGGGGAACGATGGGGATATCATTACAAGAAGAGTGAATCATCCCTCATTCTTTTCTCTTCTTTATTTCCCTCTTTGAATTCCTCTCATGATATGAGACATGCAAGATGATGACATTTGTAAACATAGTTTGATTTTTTGATAATTTGAACATTAAAATTATAACCTCACTGGCCAACAGAAGTAAAAGGCTGCAAAATTTTTATATTCTAAGGCAACTAGCTAATTCTATTGCAGATTAGGCTGCCATGAGGTGCTATTACAAATGACCTTGCTACACTAATAACATGTTGATGAACAGTTGATAGAAAATTCTTACGCTTTATGGTTCACTCAAATGTTATTACTTCTTGCTCTCTAGGGTCCACCTAGACACTTTGCAAAAATGTGCATTAAGCCTAGATATTTGTGACTGCTCTGTTAAACCCACAGTAGCAATAAACCTACCAATTAAAGGGTGTCACCAAAACATGTACCTAACAAAAAGGCAACTGCCCCTCCCTCTCTTGGAAAACAACTGAGTGGTAACCATAGACTGTAAGTACAATGGACTAACCCATAGGTTTCCAAAGAGTAGAAAATGAAGCCAACCAGGCGGTTCCCACCGCCGCCATCTTGTCTGCGTCACTCGCCTCATCACTCTCAGAAACTCCAAAAATGGGAAAAGAGGTGGAGCTAAGAGTGCCGCTGTGAGGCTGGGGGTGGAGGGTTGATGCTCCGAGCTGACATAGCTACAAGCTAGTCAAGAAGCTTGTCAGGAGCTAACTAAAGCTAACGTAGGCTGCAGCCGGTTTCAGCCTGAAGACCGCGGTTGAGAGACTTTGGCATTACGCGACTTCAAAAAGTGGTGCTTCAGCCTCCGTTATGCACAGGCATTTCATAGCAGGTGAAATGTTATTAATATTTCTAGCTTATTAGTATGCACAATGTGTGATGGCATGATGTAGATTCTCTGTTTAGTTTATTCATATTTATTATGAACTAAAAGAAATGAAAATATACTGCGTTTAAAAAATGGACTGAAAAAAAGCTTATAACTTGATTCTTTTGACACCATCAGTAAAAATGACCAACAACAAATGCAACATGAGGTATACAATAGGATGCAGATAGATTGATTGTGTGGGACATTCACATATTAAGGCAGGACAAGCTAAAAAAGAAAGGAAGAAAGAATTACTTCTCATAATGCACCAAGACTAAAAAGGGAGGGAGGGTTTTTTGTTTTCTGGGTGGGATAAAGTTTGGCTGCTTTCACACCTGAATTTCTCTGCACCAGAGTTTACACCACAATTTGCTGGTTTGTATTCACATCAGTACAAAAGGTCTGGACAGAGGGAGGAAAAGAATTAGTTTATTTTGAGCAAACTTAATGAGGTGTCAATATGCCCCTATTACTTAAAACGAGATCGGCAGTGTTTCTGCATGAAACCCATGAGAAAAATCAGTTCTCATCGACATGACAACTGACTTGTGAAACAACCTAGTCAAGCAAATTTGCAGATTCAGACAATTGATATTTTCACATAACAATGCATCAGATATTAATGGTAACGTGGGCATGGTAATGCATCAAACATGCATAACTTTACTTATTAAAATTTTATATCTCCGCATTTATAAAATTAATAGAAAAAGGTAAGCAATTATTGCCATGGTGTGAAATTTAGCATTTATTGTTGAAGAAAAATGCTTTGTCTTTTAGACCAAAGCTGAAATTATATATCGAACACAGAACATGTTAGAACTTAAGTTTGAGGTTGCTTATGACTGCAATGACCAAACATGTAAAATGAGAACCTACAGACAAGTTTAACATTTTTCAGGACCACTTGACCTAATTCTGTTTTGAGGCTCAAAAACATAATTATTGTTTTCTGACATTTGAAATAGTTTTTGAAGTTAACCCTGTCATGTTAAAAGATTTCTCACCTGGTGATCTGAAGGTCCAAGGCTCATCATCATCAAAGTGTGTATCCCCGGCCGTAAACCTCTCTCCAGGAAAAAAGGCATGTGCCACTGTTCCGCCTGGCCCGTCGAAGGGGTATCCATCATTGTGGTCAGCTTTAGTGAAGTCGATCTGAATGTCTGCGTTGTTGCCGGCCACCTCATGGAAATTCAGGGGCGCAATGTCGCTCCAGACCTTCAAAGCGTAGTACATGAGGGCACGAACTGTGTCCCTGCCAAGTAGGGCTGAATCCTTTGGATAGGTTCTCACTCTGAAAGAAAGACAGGGGAAGCATCTTAAATGTAAGATAAGAGAGAAGAGAGACAGGCAGAATAGGGAGAAGGGAGCTAAGATGGAAAGAGTGAAATAAAGTGGGTCACGAGGAAAGGGGAGGATAGACTGGACATACAAATAACATATAGCAGAGAAGAAAAGAAGCAAAACAGTGTTTGGGAAACTTTTTTTCACACTTCTAAGGTTTGCATCAATACTTGATAGAGGGAACATGTAAATTAGAGAATAATTCACATATACCACAGAAATCCAGTTCTTCATATTGTGTTTTAAACAAACATAATTTTGAAATCTATGACAATTCAGTAAGATGCCAATGAAGTAACATTTTTTATTCTGCCACACAAAGAGGCCAATTTATATTAATTTACAAAATGGGATGGACAAGTGAACACGGCAACAATTAAGTCAGAAGTGTGCTTATCTTCATATATTAAGAAATACATCAAAAAAATTTGCTAACTTATCATCATCTGGAGTCAGAGCAAACATTAAAAAATTAAAAACTAATAAAGGTTTGATAAAAAAAAGGCCCAGATATGCCAAGAAAAAGCCTCTCCTGTCTTTTTGTTGAAAAGTCACAGAAATATAAAAATAATTCCTGAGTTTATTAAACACCTCTGGACTTTACTGTGTGCTTGTTTGGGTTAGATTATTATTATTATTATTATTATTATTATTATTATTATTATTATTATTATTATTATTATTAATAATAAATAAAACATGCATATGTGAAAAAAATACTTGGTGCCCAGTGATGAGTATGGGCTGGTTTGTTTAAAAGAAAAAAGATGTTGGGAATGTTGTAAGAGTGCCTGGTATTAAAGTATTTTTAAACTTCCTTGAAATTAAAAAATAAAATAAAAGGCAGAATTGGTACATTATTCAGTTTAAAATTATGTACAGTAAAGCCATAGATCTTAACAATCACAACCATAATTGGATGTTAACTATCACATAAAACAGAAATATGAGTGGTTTTGATAAAATGTGAAAATAAATAGATTTTAATAGCCCGTCTTCAGACACTGAAAGTATCCAAACATGTAAAACTTTTTTTTAAAGAATTATAATAATAACTACATGTAACATATTGAGTTATTCATGCTTCTTTCATTGTCTGCATCTACAGTCACTCCACTGAATTCAAGCAGCCAGCTGATGACCGTAGGATGTGTTACATCCGCACCATCTGATCTGAAATTGGTGTCATTATGCAAACCCATCGAGTGCGTTAAACTAAACTGGCACAAAATTTTATGAGCAGGTTCCAAAGATGACTATGTTAACTGTTGGACATGTCAGATACAGACTAATTAACTAAAACTAGAGCAAAGGTATTCAGAAATGTTATTATATTGGAATTTTATACATATAGTTTGATTGTCATGTTTTTATTCTCAGTTTATAGATTTGTACAGATGTACAGGTTTACAGATGGGAAAGCTGTTCCCATCTGCCTACAGACCCATGGATATAGAAGATAGTACTGGTAAATACGTAGCAAAATGGGATGAAATGCAATAGAGACTGGCAGCTAAAAAGCTGGATAGAAATGGCTCTGAATTTAAAGCAGCATAAAAACACAAAGGTCAACCACACGATGTTTGCCACTGGTGGAGACCTGCACAAAAAGTCCTGTTTGCATATTTTCAGCAACACCATTGGTTTTAGTATTTCATGCTCAGGTGCTCCTGCTGCTTACATATAATTTGCTGAGCATACAATGTGCCTTTGAAGAGATTATGGAGTCAGCTTTTGGGAACAACTCATAAGTTCTTTTCCCCGTCTTTCCCATTTCCTTATTAAGTTTTCATTCTTCCAATACACATCAACTCCAAAGCTCTGCAGCCTTTTCCTTTCTGACAGCTACAACAGAAATGGGACATGTACAAACTGAAAACCACTCAGACATCATGCTAAGTTTTATATTGTTCAATTCTTTGATGGTCTCTTTCATCCAGTCTATTTTCTTTCCACTCATCCATCTTTGGGTCCTTCTATGACTTTGCTTTTGTGTGATGGACTTGCCATCTGTGTCCCTGCAAGTGCATTTTGCTCTAAAACTAGAGAGGAGTAGTTGTTACAGGCTGCCGTAGGAAATTTAATCAGTGACAAAAATATCAGTGAGTGATCTCTGCCTCAACTAGCTTTCATTCTGCTTGGAAATCACTGAAGTGAGAACAAGTTGTGAGTTGTCAATGTATAAAATGTGAACAAACAAGATAGAGTCAGAAAATATGGACACAGTGGTCAAAAAATGACAAAAAAAATTACTAGAACTATAGTGTTTTGCAAAAATAGTTATTCTTCTTGCTTTTTCACATTTTGTCACAATAGGACTATAACTCTTCAATGTAATAAACACAATGCAGATAAACTGCTTTCGCTCCACTCCAAACTGCAGGTTCTTTGGAATATTTCTCAACCAGCTTTGAACATCTAGAAATTGACATTTTTGCCCATTTTTATTTGCAAAGTAGAACAAGCTCAGCCAAACTGGACAAAGAGTGTCCCTTACGAACGATATTTAAATCTAACAACTGATTCTCAACTATGCTTTGATCTAAACAGACTATGTTTAAGATCACTGTGTTTCTGGAAGGTGAACCTCGCCCTCTTGTCTTTTGCAGCCCATAAGAGACAATCTTCCATAATTCCCTTGTAACTCTGACCAGATTTCCTTTCCATGCTGAAGAAAAGCATCCCCACAGCATGATGCTGCCACCATTGTTCATGGTGGTTATGATCGGTTCAGCTTGATGTGCAATGTTAGGATCTCTCTACGGTGCATCTTCTACTAAATCTTTTCAGATAAGCCTAGATATTAAACTTTAAATGGGTCTCCTTCTCAGTTTTTTTCTAAACTGTGGCTCTCCTTTTTCCAGTTTTCCTAGTAGACCACTCGAGCTCTGGTTTTCTACAGCTCCTCTATGGTTACAATACCACTCTTGTATCGCAGTTCTGACTAATGATCTCCTTGTCTGTCAGCTTACGTGGATGTTCATATGTGGTAGGTTTCAGGTATACAACAGGCAAACAGTGCTGTCTGTGATGTTCAGAACTTTGGGCAGTGTTTTATGATTTTTCCATGCTTTAAACGCTACACCTTTCACCCAACATATACTGGGATTGAATTAGATGTAGTTAGACTGTGTTTCCTGTTGCATTTTATTTAGGGGTATAAAGGAGGCTCAATCCAGTACATAATCACATTTTTTAATACAAATTAATTCTCTAGTATTGGAAGATCAGTTGCCCCACATAATACAGCTGATTTTATAAGCTGTAACAGAAGTTAGGTCTGAGGGGAAAAACCTGCCAAAACACAATTTTCATACTGAGAACAGGATGCCGCCCACATTCTGAGTCCCAACTCTACATGTACCTGCACTAAAGTTTCAACGACCATCTGTCAGAACACCTGCATTACTAATTTCTACTGCAATTTACATAAAGGAAGAGACAAGAACACTGAAAAGGAAAATCAAAATCTGGATGATGGGTAATGTGTATTGTAAGGGGTAGATGAAGGTAAAGGTATTTGTGTGAGTTGACATTTTTTCTCTAAATCCTGCTTAATTCCACCCGTTTAGTTGGTGTTTTAATCCAACCTTTTTCAGAAAGAGATTTTCTCTCAGCAGAATGTAAGTCAGCTTCATTTCAGAGAACTAAATTACCTAAGTGCAACAAAGAATGGGATAAAATTACCTCCACATCATCAGGTTGTTAAATCACAACAGCTTTGCCACAAATAAACCTACATAAACCTGGCTTGTTCCTTAATATAATTTGTAAGACTGAAACATTTCATTGTTGGAGCAGTAACACTGCAGAATCCCTTGCTTTCTACATCTACAGTGATAGTTTACGGTACCTATAAAACAGATTAGTGTAACACGCCACTACATAACATGGCAAATACAAAATGCTGCAATAAGTCCTAAAAATTCAACAAAGCTCATATAGACAAGTACACCAATTTTCACCTGAACACCTGAAAAACAAGACAGATGTAAAGTGTTTTCTTCCATGTGTTAAGCACTGTAAAATGATTTCAAATGGTTTTTAACCTGACCAACACTTAAAATAAAAAGACAAACTGATAAAAGTCAATATATCAAATGTAAAAGTGAACTGTAGCCTCATGAAAGAAATGGTTGAATTTTAGTAATAATTTCAGCCTTGGATGGGCTGTAGCTTACACTTCACAGAGCTTGGTGCAGCTCTGTGAAGCGTAAACTAAATTACCTCAAAATTACTGTCTTAGTGTTGCATCATATTAGAATTTTTCAGTGCTACAGACTGGTGGATTTCAGTGTAAAGCAGCACCTGAAATATGAAATGACACATGATCATGTTAAGCATGCCTGGCAATGGTTTAGTAATATAAAAAAGAAGACTTAGAAAGAGTAAGTTAGAGTGTTTAAAGTTTTATCTTCAAAAGAAGTCTACTCTTAAAGATAAAAAAGCAACCAATAATGAAAGCATTGTGGTCAGAATCCATATAAAGGTGGCTTTAGATTAGAGAAATGAGTGCATTTGTTTGACAGTTTTGTTTGTCCTAAAAGCGTTAAACATTCTTAAAATTAAATGTAAATCTCAATTGTGATAGTGAGAGGTATTACAAATCTGATGTAAATTAATCAGCAGAGTGAGCAGCAGATCTGTCAGGAAATGTATTCAATCTTCTGTCTTTGAACGATTAAAAACCTCTATTTCATTATTCTGGCATTTAGAAAATAATCGTTGTAGCTAACTATTTGACCTAAGCGGGAAAGGTTTAGTCTTTTTTACCTTTAAACATTGAAAAACAGTTTATACGTATTTAATACATACCTGTTTCAACTGTAAATAGTTGCATTCCCCACATTTACACAAACACGGAGTGATAGGATTTCTGAATACAAATAAACTGAAATCAATGTATGTCAAACTTTACAATGCAATATTATTTTTTCATATTTCCATCTTCCTGCGTTTTGGAACAAAATCGTTTGTAACACCAATCTCATATGTCATCAATAATTAGTCTCTTTTAAAAGAAACACAGTGGCAGCATATCAGGGTAATACACTGTGGTGGCATGGCAAAGAGAAAATGTGGCAACTTTCGTGCCTATTGTTTTATGCCTGACATTTGAATGAAGATCATGCTTTGCACAACAGAGGGAGAAGAAACTTTTGGAGCAGTTTGTAAAATAACTTAAGAAGCAGGGTTTTGATTGGGATAAAAAAAAACACACACACAAAAAAAAAAGTTAAAAAGATTTTCTTTAAGCAGAGGTTGTGCTAAACCTTTTTGCTTGTCATTTTGACCAACAGGGTCAACAAAGTCCCATCATAACCTATTTTTACACATCATTTTTTAAAATAACGTATTTAATAGCATTTAATATTTTATTCACTTTAAATAAAATTTACTACGAACAAGCATAAGTACAAACTACATATAAAAAGTTAAATCAAACAATTGCACTTAAAAACAGAATAAATCACCTGCTGTGGCCTGAACCCACATCCTCACCCACTTTTTTGTAATCAAATAGTGAGATCACTGATGATGTTGTTGTCATGAGGTTTTGGATTTTTGGAACGGACAAATGATTTCAAATGGGGGTTTTAGATGTCATTCTGGAGTTTGAATCCGTGCTCCACTACCACACCGGAGACTGGAATTAAGTGTCACTTAAGCCACAGTTTTGACATCTAGAAACATTTCGCTAACTGAAGCGACCAGAGATCGGAAACACTCTCTGAACTAACTCTTTCCTGATCACCAAGCCATCGGTTCAGCGGGACGAAATCCCGTAGCTGAAGCATATGCGGTTGGCATGGATGGTTGGCATGACACCAGAATCTTTGAAGCTTGTCTTTGATCAGCGGCACTGGTAACTGAACCCCATAGCGCTTGTCAGCAGTTTGGATGAAGAAAGTCCAGGAACTTCATCCTCTCTGGCAAATGAACCACCAGCACCATTAGCGGCAGCCGAAAGGAGTCAGTCAGTGATGTGGAAGGCACCAAAGCGGAGGACAGAATAGGTAAAATGAAAAGGCCTACTCCCCTCACATCCCCTTTATCCCACCATCGCCTAATCTTTTTGGAAACGCCATTGCCTCCCTAGGCTGACCAAGGCATCAAGCTGGCACTATTGTTTTTTGAAACAGGCAATTCATGACCTAAAGCCAACAATTAATTTACATGAACAAGGAAACTAGTTATTTTTCCCCAAGTCTGAGAGAAGCAAAACATCATCTTATTCCTGCAAAATTCCGGTTTGGGAGTTCTTGCAGTTTGTTCTGGAAACATATTACGGCCATTTTTGTGATGTACAACTATAGCTGTTATAGCGAAATGCTAAAGTAGGAGGAACCTATAAGATTTCCCAAGAGTTCTGAACTTGAGTTGTTGGTTTTTATGAATCATCTTAGCCAGAAAGAACATTGTTATTGGGTGGAAGAACTTAACAGCCTATAATAAAGTATAGGCCGTTAAATTCTTTTACTCAAAGTATAGGTCGTTAGGCTTACAACCTTGCTTTCTTGCTGTTCTACATAGCACACACACACAACAAAGGCCTCATTATTTTTGATTCTTTTGAACAAGCTGATCTAGCTGTGAAAGTGTCAACCGCATACTATGGTTGTAAATATTGGGGTCAGAAATGGGTTCAGACTGAAATCCTGACACTACAAACAATCCCTACATGGAGTATTATGTCAGTTCTTCTTTTTGATTTTACCATTTTCAAATCTTGTTTTCTGTCAAAAAGGGTTGTCTTTATGTTGAAATCTTTATTATCAAAAACTTTTTAACAAGGTCTAGTGATTCATACCTTTGAATTACATATCCTGCCTTTGTTTGTGTGTCTAAAATGTGGGTGACTACAGCAAAGTTCTCAGAGAAATCGTTTCCAGAGACAGTTTCTCCAATGGGCTATGCATCGGAAATGGCTCTTTGATAACACTGCAGTCTTTTCCTATTAGGGTTTGAAGGTAATTGTAATTGCAAAGTGAAACAGATTATTCATTTGGTTCCAAATATCTTTGTTGAAAAATTCAAATAAGATTTAAATGTATTTCAACCTTATTTATAGTAAATGTTACTACATGATACATTACTATATTTTCCTTTTTTTATAAAAAAATGATATAATAGTCTGAATATCAGGCGATAATGTGAAATAAAACCAGAAGAGTAAGCATACAGAGAGCAATAAGCATAAACGCAGAAACTTTCCTATTGCACTCATATTTATGACAACTCCCTATGGCTTCATGTTCCACAGTTCTAACTTTAGTGAGGATAATGCTGTGTGTTCTTTAAGAGAAAGACGTTTTCCTTGTTTCAGCATTTCTCCTGGCTACTCCAGTCAGATGGATCAGTGATCACAAAGGCACATCTCCATCTCTGGCAGAAGGCTGATGCCTTCATTTCACACCTAACTTAAAAGGTTCGTCAAAACTTTGTTAAAGACATGCAGAAAAACAGTTTGAGGTGTATTGGGGAAACAAAGGAGGGGTAGAGATTAATTGATGAATATTTTGTAAAATGTGAAATTTAAGCTAAACACTTAACGCTAAATTGAAGAGAGTTACTAATCCTAAACAACTGGATTACATGGTGCTTCTAATTGCAAAAAGCGCATTTCCAAAAACAGCTCAGTGAAACTGAAAAGGCTGCTTATGTTAGAAAATGACACATTACTATTCAGCACAGAATGCAACAAGCTCCACCAGATGGTGAGGGCAGCCTGTACATACCCCCAGAAATGAAGCATGTTGGGTTTTCAGTGAAGCGTAGTAAACAGATTCAAATCTGTACGACCTCGATGATTGTATTATTTCTACATTGAAAAGTGGTATATTTAATTTCCAGAGCAAATGCAGACAATTTAAAAAGACTACAATGGAGAAATAAGCGTCAACAGGTGATGGTTTCATGTGGCCTGATTCTGTGACTGACAATATAATCTAATGTTTTCGTTTTGGATTTATGGATGCGCTCTTATTCCATCATGGCATGGCAATTTGTTCAGGAGCAGGATTTTTCACAGGAACCTGGCTACCCCATCAAAAAAAATCTGTCTGTGAAGCAGGGATGTAAAAGTGTGGTGATATGGGGCATACAGGCACCAAATTACCACACCAAATTATTGCAAATGCACTAGCACGGACCATACATCAGTAACTTGAGTTCACTGGCCATTAAGGGAGAGGAAGTGAGCAAATAGATGGATCGGAAGGTTAACCTTCATTGTAAGCCTCATAATTCATGGTTTATGTTTGAAACCTAAAGTGTAAGGATCATGGGAAGATTTATATCACACAAACCTTCTAATTCATGGTTTTGTGTCAGTACATGAATGACACGGTCAGCTTAGGTCTTCCTAGATGGTAACTTAGAAAAAAAGACAGGAACTATAAGAGATATTGATTGAAAATGATTGGGGTTTTCAAATATAGGTAAATGACTGATTAGAAAATGTGAAATGAAGGATTGAGGGGGGACGGATAGAATAAAAAAAGGTCAGACCATAAAAATTGAGAAAAAATAGGGATGTAAGATGGAATTCAGAGAAGAAGGATGACAAAAAAGGGTTGTAAAGTAGGACGAGGAGCATATATAGTGGAAAAAATGTAAAAAAAAGAAAGAAATAAAAGATGAGGTAAACTATCGGAATATAAAATAAGCCATTAAGGGCAATGAAAACATAAAGGGGGAAATAAGTGAGTAGAATAGGATGGAGAGCTATGGAAGGAAGAACGGAATGAAATAAGGATGTAAAGGATGAATGGTATGAAAACTTTATGAAGGGATAAGGTGATTGTGAATTGAGAAAAATAGTCACAAAAAGGGATGAGAATGGAAAGTATGATGAAAATGTCATAATTTGCCATGAATAGAATGAATGAGTTGTAAAAATGGATCATGTAAAAAAACAGGCAGATCAGTTAGATTAAAAAGGGTCACAAAGAAGGATGACGGGAATAAAAGGTATGAAAACAATGGATGTGGTAAACAAAAGTGGGGGGAAATGGTTGCGTATGAGTGAGTATTAAACATGTTTGTAAAATAGTAGGATAAACAGAAGAAAGAGCAATAATAAGGCAGAGTAAGATAAAAAAAACAAGTTGTAAAAAAGGAGGAGCAAGATGAAAAGGGTTTGTAAAGAGGGATGAGGGGATCAGGAAGGGTCAAAAGGGTCACAAAGAGGGGTGACTGGGATGAAAAAGCATCATAAATGTGGATGTGCTACAAATGAGGAATGGGTAGGGAGAATTAAGTGAAAAAAACCCAGAGAAATGTTGGATGAATGCGATAACCAGGAACGGACGACTGATAAGGTAATAGAGAATGAGGAGTGGGATGATAAGTGGTTGCAAAAAAAGGGGTAACAGGATGAATTAAATAAAAAGGGTTAAAGTGGATAAAGAGGGATAAATGGGATGAAAGAGGTTTAATAAAACTGGATATAGTGAATGACAGAATCACAAATAGAGCTAAGGGAAATAAAAAGGGATATGGGATATGAGTAAGACAACAAGGTGAAAGGGATAAAGGTTGAAAAGTGAGATACAAATGGGTTGGATGCATTAATGTGATGAAAAAGGTTAAGAAAATGCAAAAGGTGGATGGTGGGATAGACGACATAAGGCGAAGACGACTGGATGAGGGAAGGAAAATAGTCACAAGCAATACATTTAATAGAAGTCACACTGAATATTTGAGGAGGAAATTATTTATAGTTTTCATAAGTTAAATAAAATGAAAAATAAATTTAAAAGACCATATAAGGAAAGACCTATGATCTTTATAGTCAAGTTACTTGGGATGAATCAAGTACTGTAAATCGTTTGCCCTGTGATGGACTGGTAACCTGCACAGTGTGTATATGGAGATGGGCACTAGTTCCCCTGCCATGACCAGACTCGTAAGCAGATATAGAAAATTGGCCAATGTACATAGATTTAGTTTTTTTAATTTTTTCTCTCAAAGTAGAGCACAACCTACTTGCAGTGACATTCTGAGTTGTTTAGGCGTCGGACTTGCAGAGGGAGCGCAAGAATATTGAGTATATGTTTCAGATGAACCCTTCTAACTTCTTGCAATAAATGTCAGAGAAAAAGGGATTAAAATGACTTTAAAATTAGCTGGATGTGCAGACGCCTGATTAGGGTTGACTTCATTTTTCTGACCTACTTAATTCAAAGATGTGAGCTTCACCTTTGTTTGACAAATGAGTCAGAGAAAACCAGACTTCGGTGGAGGTAAATTATTTGCATACATTCTCAAACAGATACAGATATAGACACACACAGAATTTCATATCATATTTCACCTGTATGACATTAATTTACATGCAACCTGGTTCTTCTGAACCTCTCCACTCTCAGAGCTATGAGTCAGATAAAAAGTGGCAGGGTGAAAAAAAACAGAGATTGCATGACACAGAGAGAGCTAGAGAATCCGACAAAAAAACCAAAAAAAAAAACCTTCTAAGACTTTTGCAGTCCCCATGCCTTCATTTTCTCTGCAAGTTTTTGCCTCCTGTGGCTCCGCTACTCCACTGATATCAGAAGTGATGATAAAAAGTACACACAAATACAGAGGCTGTGGACCTTATGATCCCATTCCATCATTTGCTGCCCTTTGCTGATTACCTTACAAACGGAGTGGTCAAATGATAACAGTCATGCAAGCTGATATGTATTTATACATTTGTATAAGAAAAAAGGATGACAAACATACATGAAAGCAATTTTTCACTGAGAACTGCAGCGACTCTTGCAAAAACATTTACATATAACGTCAATCAGGCTGAAGATAAAATACATTATATTAAAAGGCTATACAAGAGTCTCACCTCTTGCTGTATATATATATATATATATATATATATATATATATATATATATATATATATATATATATATATATATATATATATATATATACTCCTTGTCTTTTTGTCTTCATATCCCCGTGGTCTGTCTTTCCTCCATTCTAGACTCACCAGCGCTGTCATGGTGGCTTGAAGTTAAAAAAATAATGTAGATTTTTGACAGTTTTCTAATGAGATGACAGCGTGATTATACAAAAAGTTCTACCAATTAATTTCATAGGTTACTGGCCTAAAGGGACAGCAGAGAAATGATGATTAAGTGCTCTCTCTGGTTAAACGTAAAAATAACTTGAATTAGACATAGATCAATCAATGCTGAAGGTGAGAAACATTAAAATATGTTTTTTTACAACTGGGTTCAAAACCAGCTTAAAGTTTTGGTGTCCCAAAAACATAAAAATATCAAAATTCCTTCCCATTATTTAATTAAGTTAATCTAGTATTGCTGATCTATCTATCTATCTATCTATCTATCTATCTATCTATCTATCTATCTATCTATCTATCTATCTATCTATCTATATTAGTGTGTTAGGATTTCTCATCCCCTTATTAATATTGAATTAAAATTTTCAATATTTGAACAGGTTTGTCAGTAGTAACTTGACAATCTGACTGACAGTAGTTTGAAGCCTGTGCCGGGCTGCTGAGACAATTCTGCAGCAAATAGTTCTATAATTAAACATTTTCCAATGAGGTTGTGTCTTAAACCAATATGGTTGAATTTATTCACTACAGGCTGAAGACCCTGTTTTAATCTGAAAGGAACTATATGAAAAACAAGTCCTTGATTTAGAGAGTGTGTATCAGGAGATTTGAATACTGCAGGTCAATGATCAATGCAATGTGCTTGGATTTCTTTAGACATCGTTTTAAACTAATGTGAATAATGAATTGAACTTGAGTGCACTGCTTGATAACTAGGATCAGTCGGAATTTATATATGACTGGATTGAACATACTTTTTTGTAAGATGCCTTAAGATGATATGTGTTTTGAATTGGCGCTATACAAATAAACTGAATTGAACTGAATAAGGACCCTAAATGGTTTTGTATAATATTTCCATGAAATTATTTTGGGATTAAAAAGATAGTATTACATTCTTTTACAGTAATCATAATACTAAAAGAATAAGCCAGAGGTTCCAAATATATCAAATTGCCATCATCATCAAAGCATCAATGTGTGCAATATCAAAATCACAAAGGATTGCTTGTACTCGATATTAATATATAGAAGTTTGAGACAATCTCACTATGCTTATTGACAATATATTTCGACCCTTTAATGGACTCTATTGTCCCCTAACACTATTACCATGCATGCCTTTAGTGGCTGTGATGATAAAATGGAAAGTTTTAAGCTATAAAGCAACTGATCAGACCCGTAATCTAGGAGTAATACTGGACTCAGACCTGAACCTCCAAGACCATATAAAAGCAATAACAAGGTCAGCCTTCTGTCACCTGAAGAACATTTCTAGAATAAACGGAATATTGTCGCAAAGTGACCTTGAAAAAGTCACCTATTTGTTTATTTTTAGGCAGGTTAACCTAAAATGTCAATCAGACAGCTGTAGCTGATCCAGAACGCTGCTGCTCGTATCCTCACTAGAACCAAGAAAGTAGAACACATCCCCCAATGGTGCTACAATGTTTTTGAACATCCATCATTGAGTACGAACTATAGGAGCTAAAACACTGGCTTTAAAATTCAGGAAATGGGAATGTAATAATTACTCTCTGTACTTTGTAAGAGCTATGTGGATTCCCACCTGTGGATTTTCATCGTCATTAAGTGTCTTCAGCCTCCTACACTGCTCATTTTAGGACTTACTTGATCTATCTGATGAAAAGGAAGGCAAGACAATGGAGATTGATGAGTGTTAGTGAGTGTGCATTTTAAGATTTTACAAGTAAAACTTAGTTTTGGGAAAAAAATAAATTAGACAGCTTTCTCTTGATGTTTTTCCATTTTCCCCCATCCTCTCTTCTCTCATCCTACTCCCATTCATTGTGCCTCTTCGCTCAGCTGGCTACACCTATCTGTGAGAGTTATCAGTCAAGCTGCTAATGACTGCCAGGCTGTCTGCTGTGATAATGGCCCAACAATATGAGGTAATGGGCTAACAGTGAGCCATTACACCACTCAGCTTTTAATGTCAGTGACACACTCGACCAGACTATGGAGAAGTGGAAAAAAGGGAAAAGGTAGAATGGAGTTAAATTGGGATTAAAGGCTCAGTCTCATCATTGAAGCTTTCAGACACCATCAGAAAAAAAAAAAAATAATTTACTTATTTCTATTAGGAAAAAGACATTGGTTGAATTTATATCCACAAAATGAATAGTTACTGAGCCACTTATGCTTTCTTTCCTTCTTAAAAATAGCAGCCACTCAGCAGAAATTTTGCACATTTCCAGAGCATAATGAAATGATTGACATGTGTGAACAACCAGAGAAGAGGATGAAGTGCCAATCAGCCTCCTGTCAATTGTGCTGTGTGAGCTAAATCAGGAAGGAGTGGGTGAGCGTTTGCTTTCTACTGTAAGAAAATTGTCTATTTTAATTAAATATATGCAGATAATGCTTCAGACTTCTTTGATTAGGTAATTCCATTATCTGCAACATTTTACATTATCTGCTGTGAATAATTACTATCCTGTTCAGTAAATATCTAAATGCATCCTCAGTACTTCTCAAGCATCAGCATTCGGGACAAATTTATTTTGAGTCAACATCTGCTAGGACACATTTAATCTAAAAGACAAGTTGTTTACAACTATTATAATTATAATGTATTGCAGATCATAATTTCTGTACTGGATTTGGGTAACTTTTTAATGCCATTTTGTACTAATCCATTTAGTACTTCTAATCAATGGGTTGAGTCACAAATGTCATTTCAAGACTCTAAATACTCAAATAAAAAAACAATTGATATAATTATTTTGACAGATTGAAATTCAATCAGCTTTGTCTAAGGTATTATATAATACAGTGAAATTCAATTCAGTTTATTATGTCAATTAGTAAAAAGCAAAAAAAAAAAAGAACTACAAACAATAAAACAACATAAAAGTAATCTGTATAACGAAACTTAGCCAACATGATTGAGTGATTGAGCAGAACTCCCCATACCTGAACCAGCATGTGGTGACAATGAATAGCTGGTTGTATCAAGTTGCTACCATTGCATCAATTTCTTATAAAAGCAAGCATGACTTTAGCTTCTACCTTATCAGTTTATTATCATAAATTTTATTGTGCAATAGTTTTTGAAAACTTCATATTTAAGTTAGGTTGGACTCAACATTACAAATGATGCTTTCTGATTAATGCAAGCTAAAAATAATAAAATCGTACAATTACATTTTTATTTTGGGTTACTTCGTTTAATATATTGGGCTGCACAGTGGGACAATTGGTAGCACTGCTACCTTGCAGCAAGAAGGTCCTGGATTTGAATCCCAGCCGGGGGTCTATCTGCGTTGAGTTAGAATGTTCTCCATGTGCATGCGTGAGTTCTCTCTGGATACTCCGGTTTCCTCCCACAGTCCAAAAACATGACTAGCTACATTTACATGTGTAAAATCTTTAATCCGATAATAGTTTGGATTAGAATTTGACTGGGTACATGGGCCCTGTAAAAATCATTGACATGCCACGAACCATGAAGAACTATTAAAAATACCGGAAACGACTATAGAACAAGACGTACCAAACTTCCGTTGTAAACAAATATGGCTGCGCAGATTTAAGATGCAAAAATCATGTTCTTCAGAGTGTGTTTTTATTTGTTATGTTTTTTGGATTTATATCTACAAGCCTTCATTGTTATGTATAAAATATAATTATAAACTGAATCCCTTTATTTTTTTTTTAGGTTGACTTATTGTACGTCTGTGCATGACTTTACAGACGTGCAGTAATGACCCACATTTGGAATAAGGGTTTATGTGCACCGCAATTGGTTTAACTAAAGGCATAACCAACCAGTCTCATTCGGAAGGAAATTTTGATCCGAATGAGTGTAATTGGGTCAGAGTTTACATGAAGCATTTTTATTCCGATCAGGCTTTTAATCCGACTACCTAAGTGCATGTAAACATAGCTACTGTTAGGTAAATTGGTCTTTCTCAGTTGCCCTATGAATGTGTGTTGCATGGTTGTTTGTCATATCTGTCTCTGAGTTGCCCTGAAATGGACTGACGACCTGTTCAGGCCGCACTCCGCCTCTCGCCCAATGAGTGCATGATTGCTGGAGATAGGCACCAGCCCCCCTGCATAACATAGACAGAACAGATAAAGGATGGATGGATAGATAGTTTGATGAACTTGATTTAAGTTTTCAGTCTTGGGTTAGATGGTCTTGACGTGCAAAGACGTCACAGTTTCTGACATCACAGATGTTCTAAACAAGGAAATTACAAATAATCCTGGAATTAAACAAATGGTAATACATGTTGGTGCAGTGGACATAAGAAATAAACAGTCTGAAATCTTTAAAGAAAACTTTAATACATTTTTTGAGAGACTTGATTGTCTGGACAAAGAGTGAATACAAATTTTTATCAGTGGACCTATCCTAAACATCGATCGGAGGATAAACAAATTCTCACGGCTGTTTCAATTGAATACATGGCTGTCCAAAGTATGTGAGTCAAGAGGACTGTATCTTATAGAGAACTTTAATCTGTTCTGGCAACGCAATGATCTGTTTAAAGCAAATGGCCCACATTTGAGCTGAGGTGGAGTGAGACGACTGACAGATAACCTCCTCCATGTTCTACGGAATCAGGGAAGGCCAAAGCTGCAGGAGAGAGCAGAGAGGAGCGAGATAAGAGCTCCAGGCTTGCCAGCAAAGGCTTGGCCTGCATCCCTGACAAAATATTCAGTTGGAGCAATGTCATCAGCATCTACAGCATCGACAACAAAGAATTCAGCCACAGCACCACCATCTGCACCAAAAGTAATGGACCCGGCAGCAGCTGCATTACCTGCCCCTGCATCACAGGGAAAACACTCACCTGCAGCACCATCTGTATTTCTGGGGAAAAACTCAGCACCGTCTGCATCAACAGGAAATGATTTAGCCACAGTAGCAGCACCACCTGCATCTGAATCTCCGGGGAAAAACTCAGCTGAAGCACCCCCTGCATCAGCAATAAATAATTCAATCACAGGACCCCTCTCATCTATTCCACCACCGTCCTGGAAACAGCTGCTACATCTACACCATCCAGAGACTTTTCAGGATTGTTCGTGTCTCCAGAGTCACCTATGAGATTTCCCAACCACTTTGAAAACTTGTTACAATATGGGATTAAAATAGTTCCCCTCACTCCAGTCATGTCAAAATCAAACTCCATACTTTATATGACAATTTACAAACCACCACAGAATTGTTTTATTAAAGATTTTACTGAATTAAATACATTTGTTTGCACGGAATTTGATTGTTTAGTAATTTCAAGTGATTTTAATGTGCGTGTGGATGTAACCAATGATGGGAATGCCAAAGAACTTAGTGCTGTCCTTGAAATGTTTGGTTAAACTCAACACAAGAGTGATGCGACTCACAACAAAGACCACACTCTAGATCTAGTCGTTAAAAAAGGCGTTAATATATCAAATGTCAATGTTGTTGATGTTGCTTTATCTGATAATTTTTGTGTCTTCTTTGACCTATCAGTTGTACCCAAATCAATAGTTGGGCCTGGAGTTATTCAAAGAAGACACATAAATGATACATCAAAGACATAGTTTATCGAATTGATCAGATGTTCAAATGTTGATAATCCATTGGACTCTTACACTTCAAGGGTTGTAAATGTTTTGGATACTATCGCTCCTGTTAAGGTTAAAATGGTTAACGCTAAGCAAAAGGCACCTTGGAGAAATTAAGTTTCGGTCAGGGCACAAAAAAGAGAGCGCCAAAAAGCCGAACGGAAATGGCGCAATTCAAAGCTCCAGGTTCATTATGAGGTTTACAAAGAAGTGCTTTGTGTGTTTAACCAGATTTTATGTGGCGCAAGGGAGAAGTGTTTCTCTGAAATAATCGCAAAATGCAGAAGCAATTCTCATGTTCTGTTTGCCACAGTGAACAGATTAACTAGTCCTCAAGTTTCACTGCCCTTAGAACTAATTTCTGAATCCAAGTGCAATGAGTTTGCAATATTTTTAATGACAAAGTCCAAGGCATTAAAAATGCCATCATTACCACAAAACAAATAGCAAAACTGTTTCCAGATAAACACCTTGAGCTTACACATTTTACACCTGTCAGTGACAAATTAATCGAAGAGGTTATGTCTGGTCTGAGTTCATGTACATGCTGCCTTGATGAATAACCAACTCGATTTTTAAAGTCTGTGCTGACTAGCTTGTTACCACAACTTGGTCAGTTAGTTAACATCTCCCTTGAGACTGGAACATTCCCACATGCCTTAAAAACTGCGGTCATTAAGCCTCTTCTAAAGAAGGGCAGCCTTGATGCCACAATACTGAGCAACTACCGGCCCATATCAAACCTACCATTCTTAGGAAAAGTCTTAGAAAAAGTAATATATCAACAGCTTACTTACTTTCTCCTGTCTAACAATGTGTTTGATACCTTCCAGTCAGGCTTTAGGCCCCACCACAGCACTGAGACAGCTCTGATCAAGGTGACAAATGATATCCGCATGAATACCAACGCAGGCAAAGTCTCCGTTTTAGTTCTGCTGGACCTGAGCACTGCCTTTGATACAGTGGACCATGGGACCTTACTTCACAGGTTAGAAAACTGGGTGGGAATCTCTGGTACTGCTCTAAACTGGTTCAAGTCCTATCTCGAGGACAGGACGTACTTTGTCGAAATTGGCAACTGTGTCTCAGACAAAATTCCCATGACCTGTGGAGTCCCCCAGGGGTCAATCTTGGGACCACTTTTATTCAACTTGTACATGCTTCCATTGGGTCAGCTAATTAACAGCAATAATGTGTCTTACCATAACTACGCAGATGACACTCAGATCTACGTGTCACTGACGGCAGGTGAACATGGGCCTATAGATACACTCTGTCACTGTACTGAACAGATTAGTTTGTGGATGCAAAACAACTTTCTCCAGTTAAACTCAGACAAAACTGAGATCATTGTTTTTGGCCCACAAGAGAAAGTGTTATCAGTCATCTTGAGTCTCTTTGTCTTCAACCAAAAAAATCAGGTTAGAAATCTAGGGGTAATCATGGACTCGGACCTGAACTTAAACAGCCACATCAAAGCAATAACATCAACAGCTTTTTACCATCTGAAAAACATTGCTAAGATCAGAGGAATAGTGTCGAAACCAGACTTAGAGAGACTTATCCATGCATTTGTCTCCAGCAGGTTAGACTACTGTAACGGCCTGCTCACTGGCCTCTCTAAACGAGCTGTTAGACAGCTGCAGTACATCCAGAACGCTGCTGCTCGAGTCCTGACAAGAACCAGGAAATACGACCATATTAGTCCAGTGCTCCGGTCTCTGCACTGGCTTCCTGTCGCTCAGAGAATAGAATTTAAAACAGCTCTGCTTGTGTACAAGTCTTTTCATGGTTTGGCACCAAAGTACATCTCTGACATGTTAGAGACATATGAACCATCTCGGGCCCTGAGAACTTCAGGGAAGGGTCTCCTGGTGGTTCCCAAAGTCAACAATAAACACGGTGAGGCTGCATTTCAGTTTCACGCAGCTAAACTATGGAACAGTCTTCATGAGGATGTGAGACAAGCCTCAACTCTAACAATATTTAAATCCAGGCTGAAAACATTTATTTTTACCCATGCATATGACAATTGAAATTATTTTATCTGCACTCTTGCTTTTTATTGTAATTTTATAATTTTGTAAGTTGATTTTGTTTTTTGTTTTTTTTTCCTGTTAATCTGTTTTCTTAATTTATGCAACTGTGAAGCACTTTGAATTGCCTTGTGTATGAATTGTGCTCTACAAATAAACTTGCCTTGCCATGCCTTGACTGCAACACCAATTGGTACTGCATGTCTTGCTTACCTTTAGCTTTTTTTAGATGATTAACCAATATCAACTAAGTCAAAGTCAACCAACTTGTTGAACAGCTGCATCAAGGAAAGTTTGTATAATATTGTGATATGGGTTCAGTCTTTTCCTGTAAAATCAAGGCCCAAGAAATAGGGTGTTATTATCCAAGTTTTTATTTATTCAAATGTATTATTCCGTGCCCAACTTCACTTTTTCAAAGGAAAATTACTATTTGACCTACATTAAAATTAAATGTAAAATATCTATTTTAAGGTGATTTAAAAATGACCTATATAGTTTTGATCTCACTGGAGTGTTTTATCATCACAACAACACTTATTATAGTTTTTAGATGACACCTCAGTCATTAAACAGAGCTCAGCTTTATCACTATTCGTGTCTTTTACTTTCTCATTCATCATAATAAAACTGATGTGCTGTTAAAAAATGCATCATAAAACCAAGTCGTGAGGCAATGGCTGTGCAAGTGGAATAACATCCACTTAAAGCCAAAAGAAGAAGACATTGAAAACTGCTGTAGAGGCTATTGTGGGCAGAATTCAAAGGATATTTTTCAAATCTGCCATACAGTAAAATCTCTCTGGATTTGAACCTGGTACATAACCCACAACTGTTCCGCTGTTCACTTTTACAAATCTGAGTGCTGTGAGTATGAAGGCATTTCATCGGACTGGAGATATGGTTGTCTTATTTTAGTGTGTAGCAACCTGACAGGAGAGCTGTAAGAGTGACAGCAGTATAAAAGGAACAAATGAAAGTTAAAGTCCACCAGGAAGAAAGCACTGTTTGCACACATCTGCACTGGGAAATATATACCCTACTTATGAAGGTGTATTTTGGATTTCCCTATTTTTACAATTCACATGTGTATATTAGTTATGCTTGTTTACTTGCAGATATACTTGCCACCTCTACTTTTTAAAGATGAAAGACCCAGCTATATTTTTCATAAGCTGAAATAACTTCATAATCTTTGATTGATGATAAGGCTTAGAAAAACTAAAATAGCTTCTTTATGACAGGTATAGTGTGTAATACGTTTACCTGTTTACTTTCAAATTCTGTGTATCCCGTTCACAAACCTATCCTTTTTCATTAATATTTCTCACCACCATTCATTCTAAGTATTCATATAAACACGAAACTTTGCATTGTCATTTAAATTAAATTGTGCTCGACCCTCCATACTATGGTGCCATTTTGATATACGATAGCTGTTTAGGGACTTACAAGATATAATGTGCCGCGTTTGCCATCTTCTATTGAAAGCACTGATCTCTAAATGTTATGTGGGAAGAACCAATGGTTCTCTCTGTGTCAGCCTGGCTTGTGTGGGGAATTTCTGCTGCTTCCTCTTGGATAGCTTGCCCTCACCTCTGCCTCACTGTCCTTTCCCTCGTCTGTGTCTTCTGCCTGTTTCAACTAAGGATGTAAGAAAATATCAGTTTGGCACCAAACTTGGGGCACGAAACTGATATGGAATAATTCCATAGAGATGGAGATATGGATAAGGCTGATTCAGTCTCCACTGGAGTTTTTAAGATATGTATTAGGACTTCAATAGAAATCAGTCTCTTGGGTAATTTCTCTCTCCCCGTCTTGATATGAGTAACTCCTTTCCCGTAAGCTCTGTGAATTTATATCAGAGTGAGCTACTCTACAGACATAACAATGATAGAAGGGTCCTTCAGTTGAGCCAGAGTAGGTGACATGTCAATAAGTCTCCTCCACTTTCATTCTCTAAGTCCCAATTATGCCATATTCGCCGGATGCTTTTACTAATAATTATTCATCACAAAACGTAACTAATCTTGGGATAATTCCCCCACCTTCGATTAGTTTTGGAGGACTGATCAGGTGAAATAGCTGAATCAGGTGATAGCTGAATGATCAGAAACTCAGATGAAGATTGCAACTACAGAACAAAGATGAGTACGGGAACACTAAAATAAGAGGGCAATAAAAAAATATGTAATACTGTATTAAAGCTCTCAACACAGAATACTCAACAAACTAATCGACAGGTATGGCTAGACATTTTAGACGATAATATAAGAAACTACACATATTAGTTAATCTGATCTGGAATAAACTAATGGCTCTAAACTATGCAGATGCGATTAAAAACTGCAAAATGACAACCTGTTTGAAAGTGACAGTGTGTCGTTTCCTGGTGATAAGGGGGCAGTACATGCCTAAATCATTGCAAGCAATCAGTATTTTTGTGTTCGAGTGAGGACTTCACAATGGATGGCCATAAAGGCCAAAAATCGCATTTGTGCAATATCTACTATTGCAGAAGATCATAAAACCTCCACTAAAATTATATATGCAGCAAAATGACAAGCACAACACATTTTCTTTTATCCTTGGCAGTGAGCGAAGAGGTAAATGTTTAAAACAACATTTATGAATGGCAAAAGTTTTCAGGATTTTGTAGGTTAGTGATATTATTCAGATGTTTTTTAAAATGAATACACTGTAATGTTAGACGGAATGACCTAAATCGAAAAAAAAATACTTGTTTCAGGGTAGTTTTACGACATATTACTGTGACTTGTGCTAGTTTGAAAAAAAAAAAAAACATTACGGTGAATGTTGACCTCGCCGTGACTCCTTAGACATTGCCAGTCCTTCAGTTGTTTCCATTGAGAGAATTACATGCCGATGTTAACTCTAGTTTTCTGTAGGTGTTGATCTTCTCTGTGGGCTTCCACCTCTGACACAGAGCTGTGAGCTTGGTCTGTGTTGCAAGAAAGGCTCAGACATAACAGCTGCAGGAGCGCCTCTCCCCTCATGGGGAGCTGGCGTCTTCGACGCTGCCCCGGCGACCTGGGTAGCATGGGTCTCGGATCGGGTTGGTAGATCGGTCCGGGTTGGAAAATGGGATTTATTCAGCTCTTCATTCAAACTTCTTATAGAGGATGAGTGGATAGTGATGTAACCGCATGCTCTAAAATCAATGAATGCATTCTGTCCATATAGGCTTATGTAGAAGGAAACATGGCCTCCAATATGTCCGGCCCCATACACTGGGTGCTGCGTCCATGTATTTTAGACCCGCTTATTATGATTATATGTTGTGAAGCCGCCAATATTTTTTTCAATGATTGGGTATCATTTTATTCATTTTCAACAACACTTTATTTCTAGGAAATTTTATGGGAAACTACATACAGTCACTTTAAAGGTATTACTTTCCTTTCATCTTTATACTCAGCATTTATGATTAAAGTAGAAAACAAACTACTTATAAGTCTCATGAACTAATTTAAGATTTGAAATATTTGCCATCAATAGCAACATAGACAAAGGCTAAAATCATTGTGACTTAAGTTGACAGAGGTAAGGAGTCCAGAAACATCTGTGAATAACACTTGCTATTGGCCAATATGAGAATATGATGGTCTGATAACACCGACTAAAAATACCAATGTTTTTTGGTCTTACAGACAGACAGATAGACAAACAGATAGACTGAGGCAAAGTATTATATAACCTTAGTATACCTTTACACAGTTTATTTATTTGTTTATTTAAAAGGATCCCCATTAGCTGATGCCGAGACGACAGCTAGTCTTCCTGGGGTCCAAACAATACATACAAAACACAAAAGTTACATTCGCAATTACTCCCAAATAAATCACATATTTATACACATAAAAGAACAATAAAGAATAACTATACTAAAAGTACTTATTAAAATAATAATATAATGAGGAAAATCAACATAGCACATGACACAACCTCACCCAAACAATCCAGGTGATATTATGATGTTGAGAACAAATACAGTCTTAGTCTCTTTTTAAAATCAGTTTTTCCCTTGATTTCACGAATAGCAACTGGAAGATTGTTCCAAAGCACAGCTGACCTATAAAACACAGTCCTTTTCATAGAGTCAGACTTAGGAAGGGGTAGAGAAATCTGTTGACTATTCGCCCCTCTTATGTAATGTGAATGCATATTTGAGCAGTAAATTATTAAACATACCAAGGTATTTCCCTAGTTGAAAATGATTGACAACCAAAAGGTTAGATCTACATTTCAAATTGAAAATGCACTAACAATATGTTCAAACCTGTAAATAAACAGAAAATGTTTGCTAACTTCGCCCTTTCCTTTTAATCTATGTGCTGTTTCTCAGACAATCACAGATGGTGATTTTAATGATATCAAAGGGCAGTCTTCTGATGAATGTCCCACCATAAATTTGTTGTCATATGGGTTATTTGTTATTGATCAGCTGCCAAACAGCAAGGTGCAGGTGAGAAAATAAGATACTATATATGTGCAGGAAAAATGGCTCCTGAGACTGCTTGAAAGGTCACCGCATAACTCTCATCCCTGAAGTATTTTGATGTGTTTTTGTTTACTTATCAACACATCAAAATCCTGCCCAAAACAGCAGCCTGAGTATGGCTTCACAACAATATCTTAGCTGAGCTCACTGAGGTTATAATCATAGCTATCTGTATGCTTGATGAGATTTGAAAATATTTTTTTAAATAATAAAAAAATCCCTTCTACATTCCAGCACTGGGAATAATAGAGTAACTGATTATATGTTATTGAACATAATGAGAGATTGCAAAAACTCTGTATTAGACTGGCAAACTGTCTGAGGTGTAACAAGCATATTGCTCAGCCTTCTGGTCTGAGCGGGATGAATTTGATGAATCCCCATAGGTAATTATATATATGCATGCAATTTTAAAATCTCAAAGCACCGTAGTACAGTTAGTCTCTGCTGCTTGTCTGGATATTGTGACTACTCCAGCGCCTTCTATTTTTCGATAATAGCTTTGGACACCTATATAAACCAATTTAGGCAGGCTTTTACGGAAGTGAATTTAGCTAGGCCTAATTTATTTTTGAAAAAAAGTTCAATGACACTGAAGGATGGGTTGCCTTTGGTTTTAATTATACGATACAATACTTCCTATAAAAAGGAAATAATTTCAAAATAAAGTGAGAAGAATTCTTTTAACATGAGTTAGCCACTTAGTATTCTGAGTTTATCAAACTACTTTATTGTAAGTCCTTTCATGAGCTTTCCATACCTTGCTGAGCAAAAGAGAGATAACTACATGCTGAAATTTAAGCAGGTATTCTACTGAGGTAATATGCTTATTGCCCTTTGTTGAAATCTTTCTGATCATAATGTAAGGCTGCGGTCACACCAGGGAAACTGGGTTAAACGCAACCGGGCTCGAAAGGTCTAGGAGCAGACGGACTGCGGTCACACCAGCCATGTAGGAAACGCGCCACTCTGTGGCCGAGTAGTGGGATCCATTTACATATTATTGACGCAAAAAGCGTCTGTTTCGCTCCAGTCGGGTGGGAGGTGCCAATAGTAATTTTTGGTTGATGTGATCGCACACCCGATAAAAGAAGAGAGAAAAACAGTGGTATTCCAATTTTCGACATTGGGAATGATAACAGCAACACGCAGTT
The DNA here is from genome assembly GCA_028564705.1 of Apricaphanius iberus. Classification (NCBI taxonomy): domain Eukaryota; kingdom Metazoa; phylum Chordata; class Actinopteri; order Cyprinodontiformes; family Aphaniidae; genus Apricaphanius; species Apricaphanius iberus. The sequence goes on along the minus strand of JAPXFQ010001507.1, from coordinate 379,236 downwards.
TCTGCCTTTGCTTTTTATAATCAGCCAGATTTACGCAGTGCTCGTAGAGGAAGAAAGACATAGATCTGAAAATGCCAGTGCACTACGGATGCAGCGATTTAGGAGGAGACAGCAACAGGCGAGGATTTCTATGGAAACACTGCACCGTGGAAGCGCAACAAGGAGGTGAGAACATAGCCTTTGTTAAATGTTTGCTGTCTTGGCGTCCTACTAGATGTGCATTGTCGTCTTCTGTGTATCCATTATGAGAAAGATGCCGATTTGCTACCGGTCAATCACATCAAGCCATGGGAAGTTTTCCTTTTCGTCTGCCGCAGATCCAGATCGCTTACATAAGCCCCGCCCCTTCAGGTACTGTCCGCAAACCTTTTTTACCTTTTCCCGGCATTGCACACTAGTGCGTTTATAGCCCCTCTCCTCCAAAAGCAGATACTTTTTTGTAAACCATTATGTTTTAGTGAGTCCTATCTAGCATCTCCTGTATGGTCTCATCTGCCCAGACATCGATTAGGCACTCGATCTCTGCGTTGGACCACCGGGAGCCTTTGTTTGAAGCCATCTTATTCTTCTGTGTTTTTGTTATGATTTCAGGGTTGCAGACGCTGTATAAATACGTCCGCGGTGGGCAGGGCTTCCACGTGGGCGGCGCACATTCATACTTCATTACGTCTTCTTCACGTGGGTGGGGTTAAGCAATCGAGCTGAAGCAACCGCGCTCAGAACAACCTCCAGAGCCAAGGATCCGCGCAAAGGCCAGAGGATCCGTGCTGGGGCCTGTGGTCACACTGAAACTTAACCGTGACACAGGTTACCCCCTGCTGTTTGTTCCCGAGTAAAACGTAGGTGTGACTCTGCCCTAAGAGGTATAAAGTACCTTTCCTCAGAGTTTTGTTGCAGAGTGCACAGATAAGAGTTGGAGCTGGCAAATTTAAATTGAATTACTTAGATTCAGTTAATTTAAATATGGTGTCTTGACAACAAATATCCTCCACTGTAAAAGACAAACATTTACAATTCATATTTATCGTCCAGTGTTTGTACCAACCAATCCTTGCAAAATTGGGAGGGTGGTGGGTACTGGGCAAGTGTCACGGTACACCCAGGACAGATTTATATTTCCTTGCAGGGAAACATAGAGACACACATGAGAAATGAGTATGCATGCACACAATCCCATGTCAGGACAATTTAGAGACAGATATTAGCAGTCCATTAATAGTTATGTAGGAGAAAGCCGGATGACCAGATGAGAAACCACCCATACACAGATAGAACATCCAAACTCCATGCAGAAAGATCCCAGACTAGGATTGTAACCCATGACCTTCCAACTTCTAATTTCTATGTTGTCCACTCATCCATCCTTCCATCCTTCCATCCATCCATCCATCAATAATGTATGCCGTTTATCCTATTTTTACCTGTCATTTTTTAAATCCGATTCGGGGAGGGCTGGTGCCCTTAGCCCTATTCAGTAGTGATTATCCATTCATCCATCCATTTTCTGAACCGCTTAATTCTCCAGGGGTCGCTGGGGGGCTGGTGCGTATCTCCAGCTGTCAACGGATGAGAGGTGAGGTACACCCTGGACAGGTCGCCAATCCATCACAGGGCCTCAGTAGTGATTATTAATTTTTAATACTATTTTTAAATACTACTCAATGCAAATCAGCTGAACACACAGCTACATATAAAAGTGAAATTAAACAATAGCACTTAAGATAGGAATTCCAGCTACAGGAATGATCAAACATTTGTTCATTATTAAATAGTGGGATTGCTGCAGAGGATATTTTCATGAGGTTTTGGATTTTTGCCATGGACAGATGACTTCTCATGTGTTTTTAGATTGGAGGCTGAACTACAATGGAGACTGGAATTAAGCGTCACTATACCCAACATTTTAAACTGGGGAAACGTTTCTCCAATTGAACCGATCAGAAGTGTAAAAGACTCTCCAAACTCTCTGTAAACTACTCGTCAGCGTCAGAAAAGCCCACGGGAGGAAAGCAGCAAAAGACACCTATGTTTGGCACATATTGTGGCGCCTTTAAGTTTGCACGGAGTGGTCAGAGGTGTGAATATAAATCTGTAAAAATGACGGAAAGTCTTCAGATTTCTAGAAAACTGGTCAAATACAGCAACCCCTAGTATAAAATAGTCCCTGTTAAACAGAGAAAATAAATAGACCTAACTTGTTTTTTGATCCCGACTGAAGACCCGCTGCTAAAAAGTTTGGCAAGCTGCTTCAAACGGTGGCTGTCCGTCACACTCACTGTGTCCTGTCTGGCTATCTGCTCTTTAAGCTTTAAAAGCCAGAAGCTCCCAGGCCTCTGCATCACTCCAGTTTGACATATAAAGAGACACAGTTTACAAACGCTTAAGGAATTTACTTAATTCAGGTTTACATGGATTTTACATGGTGCAGCTGGTCGGGGCTCAGCACACATTCAACAGATCATCGTGACATCACCCTCTGGTGTGACAAGGCATTGCAGCTTCATTCATAAGACCAGCGTTGCGGCAAGATTGTGGTAATATTACTACGAAGCTTGCCGGCATGAATGCCGCAAAATTTTCGCCACGCATTCATAAAACACACTGTGCTGGGATTTTTACCCCAATATGCTGGCATGGTGTGTCTTGGAAAAGAGGGTCTAGAGACAGACAAGCATGCATGTAAACACTCAAATCTAAGGGCAATTTAGAGAAACCAAATAACCTGACATGTTTTTGGGCCGTGGGAGGAAGCCGGAGGGAACCCAAGCATGCACAGGGAGAACATGCAGAAATATCCCAGGCTGGGATTTGAACCCAGGACCTTCTTGCTACAAGGCAATACACTATATACTATACACAATTCACTACATACAAATTCAATCCAATGCAACATACTGTATAGATTATATTAAACTAGCTTTTAAACCAACCCAGCAATGGGCATTTACATCATCACATAAAATGACTGATTCTTAATCAGAGGTTCGATGTTTTGAGGTTGCAAAACAATCAAATATTACTCTATTTTTATTTATAAGGATATTTTATTCTCTTAAATCTTAATTTTTTTTATCCATCCATTTTCTGAACCGCTTATCCCTCAAGGGGTCGCAGGGGGCTGGTGCCTATCTCTAGCTGTCAACGGGCAAGAGGCGGGGTACACCCTGGACAGGTCGCCAGTCCATCACAGGGCCACACACGGAGACAGACAGGCCAAACAACCATGCATGCACCTAAGGACAATTTAGAGTGATCAATTAACCTGACAGTCATGTTTTTGGACTGTGGGAGGAAGCTGGAGTACCCGGAGAGAACCCACGCATGCACAGGGAGAACATGCAAACTCCATGCAGAAAGGGCCTGGGCCATGATACGAACCCACTACCCTCTTGCTGCAAGGCAACAGTGCTAACCACTGCACCACCGTGCAGCCCTAATTTTTTTAGTTAAGTATAATACTTTTTTTTGAAGCACCACGAAGGTAGATGTAAAAAATTTGAAAGATTTACTCAACAGCCAATATTAGAAGTCCATCCATCCATCCATCTTCTTAACCGCTTATCCAATTCAGGGTCACGGGGCAGCTGGAGCCTATCCCAGCAATTATCAGGCGTTAGGCAGGGTACACTCTGAACAGGACGCCAGTCTGTTGCAGGGCCAACACAGAGAGACAGACAACCATTCACACTCACATTCATCACATCATTCCTAGGGACAATTTAGAGTGATCAATTCACCTATCATGCATGTTTTTGGAATGTGGGAGGAAGCCGGAGTACCCGGAGAGAACCCACGCATACACGGGGAGAACATGCAAACTCCATGCAGAAAGACCCTGGGCTGGGATACGAACCCACGACCTTCTTGCTGCAAGGCAACAGCGCTAACCACTGCGCCACCGTGCAGCCCTAATTTTTTTAGTTAAGTATAATACTTTTTTTTGAAGCACCACGAAGGTAGATGTAAAAAATTTGAAAGATTTACTCAACAGCCAATATTAGAAGTATTATACTTAATTTTTTTTTAGTTAAGTATAATACTTCTAATATTGGCTGTTGAGTAAATCTTTCACATATTTTACATCTACCTTCGTGGTGCTTCAAAAATAATGCAGTTATTTAATTTACATTATTACAACAGTCTTAAGAATTACACCAGTATAAGTGGTAAATGTATTTATTAAATATTTAACATCTATCCATCCATTTTCTGAACCGCTTATTACCCCCCAACCGATAGGTGGGGGGTGCCTATCTCCAGACGTCAACGGGCGAGAGGCGGGTACACCCTGGAAGGGTCGCCAGTCCATCACAGTAAATATTTAACATTTTTTAATAATTAGCTATATTCAGATAAAACTGGACAGAATTTGATTATAAAATGGTTTCATTATTAACAGCAGAATTATGGAAATTGTTCTTGCACAAAACTGCAGAGATTTTAATTGGTGAACTTCCTGCTACAGGCAACTGAACTTTACAGTTGCACAGTGTGTGTGAGGTTATACCGCGTTTAAGTGTATACCTTCAGTAACATAGAAGGGCAGCTTACCAAAGAACCATTGTACATTTCCATGTTAATTTTAAGTTTACTTCAAAGAAGTCAGAACATTGTCAGGTGTCCCCTACCTCCAGGAGAGATGCCTCTTATTCCATTTGTTTTGAGGAGTAAGACTCCGTTTCCTGCGAATTGTTCTCACTTCAGCCTCAAAAACATCTGGCAGTGAGCATCTCGGCATTTTCATCAATCCTAACGTGGCTGGGTCTATGAAGAGGAGAAAAAAACACAGTAAAAATTCTGCCTGCAAGGTGGTAAACCAACTTCTTGGAAACATTTGTGGCCTGAGTAGATTTTTTGGATACCTAAAACCCCAGTCTCTTTTAGGCCTCCAAACTTCTGCATGGCTTTTATGGCCTTGGTCAAGGCCTCCTTTGTCTGAAGCTGTCCGGTCACTGGGTCAGGGGGCGGGAGGTAGCCAAACTTACTCAGCCAGTCCTGTAGATGAAAATAGTAGATGTACAGAGTTCAACAGAGTTCATTTGAGGCATTTCAAAGAGCTCTAAAGTGGCTGTGATACTGACACCTGTGCATGTTTACTGTCTGTGGATACTGTGTCGCTATGTGTATGCATATATAAAGAACCCTGAGTCCCTGTGTAATATTTTTTAAGTACAGTTTCACACAGCCACCGTTCATGTCCCCACGTCACTTTCATGTTCAAACTGATATGCAGTGATATATATTTTTTTAAACTTAATTGAAAAACATAATCATATGGAAAAATATAATCATATTTTTGAGCCAGAAAATATCTATCCATCTATTATGAGTTCTATAAATAATGTTGCATAACTTTTGTCTGGATGTGACATTTCTTGTCTTTGCACGTGCAAATTAATTAAATAATAAATAAATTAATTAATTAATTAATTAATTAAAGTTATGGTTCATGGTCACAACTGCAAAGGGACATTTTAAAGAATTGTTATAAAATGTGTGTATGTTTATGACAGTATTTTCATTGTGTTTCTCTTCCCAACTAACTTGTTACATTTCTTATGTAAGTATGTTAAAGCTAAACACAATTTAATGCAGACATAAATACATACTGCCATGCCTAACAGGCATAATGTGTATAATGGGCAACATGGCAATACAATCAATTGGTTTGGAAATTATACTATTAAGTTGTGGTAAATAAATTCAATTCTCCGCTCTCACTGCTATTGTTTCCATTTTCTCTGCTTCTTTTTCTTTCCTCCTACCTTTATTTGTCTCCACTCCATTAAATTTCCCTCCTCCCCCATTGTCATGATCTGACAAGTAATCAGAAAAGGCACATTTTAAATAGGTTTTTGATCAGCACTCATTGGAGGTGAGTGACACAGATCAATAGCAAGGCACCCGTTCTGTAATGACTATGCTGGGAAAATCCCATTTACCCAATGACTTCAGATTAACAGAAGTACCATGCTTCCCGTTTTTTCCCTCTTCATGCTTTGCTTCACCATCTGTCCAAAGGGCTTGCAAGAAGCTGTATGGGAATTGAATTGAAGCCTTTCTAACACTGCAGAAACGGACTAAAAACAGTTTCATGAAATAATGTGATATGTAGGTCAAATGTGGAGGTCAGAGAATTTTAGGCCGAAATAGCTCTATGAACTGACAAATAAAACAGTTGCCAAAATAAAAGTGTGATAGATCTTTTGTGAAAGCTATTTCTTTCAAGCCAAAGACCAAAGGTGTTTTTTTAGATATCTCTCCTTTTAATCGGTTCTATCTCAAAATCCCTGCTTCTTTTCTCAAGGAGCACAATGACCACTTTTCAGACTTTTTAAAAACATACTTTTGCCATTCATAATCAAATAATTGTTTTCAGCCAGATGTGACAAAAGACAAAAGGAACTTCTTCTTGAAGTCTGACCTATATAGAAAGACTTCAGGATTGATTTTTGCAAAGCCAGTTCAAGGAAATATACAATGCACTATTCAGTACGGAGTAGGGATTTAGGGAACAGAGCTACCTACAAAGAGCTAAAATCTGAGGATATTTGAGAGGCCCTCTTAAAACACTAGAAGTGCCTATTTTAAGTATTCAAACATCAAATGTACCTCAATATGCAGTAATACACACAATGGAAATAAATTTTACCACAATTGCAGAAGCTAACATCTATAGTTTTTCTTACATCAGCTGTCGGGGTAATGCCAAAAAAAATGAAAGGAACTCTTGGACTGGCTGCTCTACAAATGGCAGCCAATAGTGTGTCAAGTAACACTGAAGCCCTAAAGCCTAATTTGTGTTGCTCCGTCAGCAAGTTTGTACCCACATGCACATGCATTGACAGATAGGTTTTCCTTTTATACAATTCCATTAAATTCAAAACTACTTTATTAATCGCAAAGGGAAATTAAATGTTGATGGCTGATGGTCATGGGCAGGAATGATCTCCTGTAGTGCTTTGCATCTCTGAAGAAGCTCTGACTGAAGACGCTGTTGTTTTATGACAGTTTCACAAAGAGGATGCTCAGGGTCCATAATCTTCATTTCAAGCAGAATCCATCTTTCCAAACTAATCTCCAGAGTTCCACACTGTCTAACTTGTCTGCCAACATTCTCCCATTGCCTATAATAATCGATGGAAAAGATGGTTTCAACATTCTCCTTTTTTCTCTCCTCTTTGCACTTGCTCTGGATCCACTGAGTTTCCTTTTCAATTTGTTTGTTGCTGTAGATTAGGTATTATTTTAGCTTTTTTGATGTTGATCAGCAGCTCTCAGTTGTAAACCACCGTGTTGCCATGCATCATAACAGTTGCCCAAAAGTAGAATAAAAGTGTCAGCAAAAATCCTTCCAGCATTTGTACAGTATTGAAAACCAAATAGAATAGTTGTAGGAGTAATGTTTCTGCCAGAAAAAAATAGATTAAATTCTTTAAAAAGAAGAAAAATCAGAACAAAAGTATCAGAGTTACTCCAACATGCTGTCACCACGAGCAGCACAATTTTGGAATTGCACCACTCTGGCTGCCCAATATAAAGAAATTGTGACCTGAATAACACCATACTTCTCCGTCCTTGTGTCAGTGTTGAAAATAAATTCCCCACCAGGAAAGCAGGGGAAGACATTTTCTGTTGGGTCTGCTGTCATTTTAGTAAGGTCTCTGGTCGACAAAAGTTTTTATTTCTGTTTGCTAATGGACATTCACTCAAGGAGCAATGGCTGACTAAAAGCTAGTTTTGATTAAGAATAATTAAACACCAAAAAGAAAATTGCAACTGCTGAAAACGATTTAATCACTTCATATTGGAGGGTGGGAGTGGTGAGGGAGAGAACGTCAGCAAAGCACCAGCCCTGCGGTGTGAGCTAAAATAAGCCTCACAGTTAGCCTGCCACGGAGCAGGCTCATCCAAGAGCATAAGTTGCTATGGTGACTGAGCAGGGCTTCAGGTTAGCCTTGTTTGTGGAACTGAATCTGGGGAAATTGAGCCAGGATTGTCAAAGTAAGCCTGGCTTTTGAAGTAAGCTCAATTTGTGGATTACCACCCTGGTCTCCACTAAGGCAGCTCAGTCCCCACCCTAGATGGGGATCCAGATCACCCCCAAAATCGAATCACTTGTTCCTGTTCCCACTGCCGGCATTTCTTGAATGTTTCATCAAAATGTGTCGATAACTTTTTTTGAGTTAAGCTGCTAACAGTGAAACAAACAAATCATGGCAAAAACATAACCTCATTGGCTGAGATAACAATCAAGAATGACATCTTCTCAGTGTTAGAGTATATGTACAGTACTTTCATTCAATTTCTGTTTCTTTATACTTGGTGAATGCACAACAAACGCAAAGTCAAGGCACTTTACAAGATAAAAAGAACCAGTTCATGTCCAGTCATACAAAATCAATCAATACAATAAAATTATACAGACAAATGCAAGTTTCTTCTGGTCCTGGATGCTCATTCTTTAAATTTAGTGTGGTCCTTCACAACATACTCAAATGTAAAAACACAATTACACTTAACATAAAAGACATTCAAAACAATTTCCCATGCAGCTTCTCAGTATTCTCTGGGCACCTCTTAAACTTGGTTTGTTATTTGATTAGTTCCATCTTTCTGCTTGCTGACATCAGCATAAAGCTTCTCTGGAGCCATAAAAATTAAATATTTTACTGACTAGCTAGAATTTTTGTCTTTGTATGACTGATTCTGACTCTGCATTTTCTTGTTCTTTTTTTTATGGAACCGAAGATCCAATTCAGAACTATATTAGCAGTTCAAAAAATGTCCCTCTAACTAGGGCAAATTAGTTATAAAGTTTAACAGACAAAATGGAGGACCAAACACAATAAAATGATCCAAATTTCTAACTCTAAGGGTGAGAAGGAGGCAGGGGCATTACTGCACAGTCTCCACTTTCAGCCAGATGTAAAAAAAAATAAAAAGCCTTGCTATGTAGGCTTTCACTGTAGTACTTTCAAATTAGATGGGGATACAGTAAAAACTAAACAAAAAACAGGTGTCTTCTGCCAAAATTGTTTAACAGTAGCCTTTAAACTTAATTTAGATTAATTCAATTTCACTAATAACATAAATACTGTTTTAAGGTGGGGCACAGAGGTTTAAAGAACTAAATTATGCAGCGAAATAACCCAAAACAAAATATGCCAGACATGTATTTTTTTTACAGAAAGACGTAAAGACATACAGTTACTTCTTCACCTGCTCTTAAATCATCCACATAGTTTGCCAGCTGTACTTTTTACTGTTTCTTTATGTTTGAGGAAACTTACCTTGTAAAGCCACACAAACACAAACACACACTCTATCACAAACACATGCGCGAGCACACACACACACACACAACAGGTTGTGATCAGGCACGCTCAGTGCAGATTTATGCAGCATTTATATGTGATATTGGCCAACACAGTTCATGCAAAAATAAGAACTTATAGAAGTTTAAACCTTGTAAAAATTAACTGTTTTTTATTTGATGTGACTTTTATTAACCATTTTAAAGTCATGTCATGCAAAACACAGGATATCTTTGGTTATATTCAGTTTCTCTTGGAGCTTTTCATAGCTGCAGCTGCATGAAATCAATCAAAACCACATTTAATCACTGCCAGTGGGAAGACTGTTTTTTATTTCTGTAGACTTTATGAGACTGACAAACGTGGTTCCCTGCGGTCCATTAAGCCGGTATAACATGCATTTCAACAAACAATGAGTGCCAATTTAAGGTTGCTTAAGGTGGAAAAACCCAATAAGCAGGTGGGGGACTTTTTTGTTTAACAAACATTTATTACATTTTTTTTTCCCCAATAATTTTAAAAACCTCGACATAACACAGTTCTAGTTGACCATATGGACTTTCTTTGAACTCTTAGTTTTATCTTCAGAATGCAAACAAAAATTGAAAAGCAAAGGTGACACTGTAGCTTGCTGCTGTTTAAAAAGAAGCCCAAGGTCTTTATATAATGGATTTTTGGTGTAATGAGATAAAGTACTCTGACCTTGGGTATTCTATGCAACAGATTATCTGAAAGGCAATTTGTTATTCATATTCAACAGCTTCTCAGTTAACACACTGGGGCATAAGTGAGACATCAGTTCACTGATTCCTATCACTCGAATGTAGAGCAGTGAAACTACAATGTAATGCAGAGGGTGGCTGAACGGTACACAAGAAAGGCAGAGTGATCACAAGTGAAGCTTCTGCATTTCCAAAAGGAACGCTGCCGATGTGGTTATAAATCTATAGGGATCCAAGGGGAATTGACTACCAAAACAAAGCCACAAGAACTGTGAAACAACCAAGTATCTATAAAAGGTAACACAAATCCCAAAGGGGAATAGTAGCAGCTAGTCACCATCATTCATGTCCTGTCAGTTTTTCTAGCAAAGGAGGAAAGTTGAAGCCTCTAATACCATATCAAAACAAGACAGGTTCTCAGAATGCACTTTGATCTGCCTAAAGTTTAGCAACCTAAGATTGTGAGGATTCAGGACAAATGATGAACTTTATGTCCCATAAAACTAGCATAGAAGCAGCGAAAGAGGAGGAACCACCATGAAAAGATTGGCCCCAATTTGTCATTGAACGGCTGCTGAAGTGACCTATGGGGATGAATTTGACTCAATGGAAAAATAACCTTGACTAGAGGATTCAATTGCACTAATCATTGTAAGAAAATAGTAAAAGAGATCTGGCTCTTTCACATCAGCCTATACCCAAGATGCACCGCAGTGACATTTAAGTGTATATCAGCAGGTTGTACGATGCAGACTGGCAAAAGCATACACAGATCTATAGTTCCACAATATTATAAAATCAGGAAAATATTATATTAGTGTTAAACTTTGTAACAACAATATCTATTGTGATGAACTCATTTCCCTAACTCTTCTCATACTTTTCCATTTTCCCTATCACTTTCCTAGATCTTAAATGTCTCACCTTTCGGAATATGACCGTTTACCTTCCTGAAGGAGATACAGATTATTAAAAATAGACTCAATCGGTTTAAAAATTTGTTCCTTCCAATCTCCATTGGTCTGAAAAAAAATCCTAGCATTTTTAGCATCTATTCTAATCTAAAATTTTATTTTACGGAAACAAATGTTGCAACATTGTACGTTTATAATTGGTGCAACAAAAATTGATATTTTACAGGACTGGATGAATGATCGTGATTAATAATTGTGATTACAATATTGATCAAAATAATCGTGATTATTATTCTGGTCATAATCGTGCAGCCCTATTCACCATACAATCCGGATTAGGTGTAGTCATCAAAGACAATGAGAATCTGTCTTAGTTCAACTAACCAGAAATGTTTTCTGCAGCCAGAATTTGAATGCATGGCATCTGAAATATCACATCCCACCAACTATTGCAACCACGAAATACCTTAGCAATTGCAGTATTTGACATAAAATTGTGATGATGATGATGATGATAACAGCTTGAGATACTCGGCTGTTCTGCACAGAACACTTTAAGCAAGTGCCTGGGATTCAAAGGTGGATCTTTTTATGGTATAACTTTACTTTCTTTAGTCAGTCAAAGAGAATCCATTCTCAACATTGAGGACTCAGAACAAAGCAAATGCAGAAAAAGAAAAATATTGTTCTTAAAATGTCAACGTGAGCTTGTCTCTTACGCCTCTTTGTCAAACTGTTTTACTTCAGAAATAAACAGGTTTTAAGTCTAATACAAAGAAGGTTAGTGTGAATTGGTAACTTTTGACTAACTTGACAAATATATTAATATTTACCACAGTACAAATCACTTTAGTAAACTGAAATTATTCTTCTGCAAAATTAAACTTCAAATACTAGCCAAAGGAAGAGTAAATATTTAAAAAAGAAAGAAACACTGTCTAAATTGAAGAAACATAGATTTTTACTGTTCTGCGCTGTGTATTTTGTCAAAATTTCACACAATATATTTTGACAGAATAGACTTGATTCATGTTAAAAAAACACCCACTAAATTGCAAACTCAAACTATCTTGCTATACTCAGACGCTTCTTGCATATCCTGCCTTTCACTGGCACACAGATGAACATATAATTTAAGCATGAAATAGATATTAAATGCCCTGACAGCTATGCAACAGACTGTACATGTAAAGAATGATTTGCCTCCATAATGCTGAAGACTTTTCCCTGTAATCTTCTGATAAAGGAGATCTGAACAGAGAAAATTGTGCTAATTTAAATAGCCAATTGCAAAGCAAAGGTACATAGAGATAAAAAGCCAATTGCAAAGCAAAGGTACATAGAGATAGAGTCTTTAACAGTACTTGAGGAATGTTTGATATTCAGAACAAGTGGGGCAACATTTTTCCTGATGTCAGTGGTAATGATGTATATTCTTTCTGGATAAGTTATTGATAAGACATTATGATGTGGTGTATTTATAGTACCCATTTAAGGACCTGTTGAAGATGGGAGGCAGGACTGTCTGGCACAGAAAAATGAGCCAGACTTACCCTAATTAAATGGCTGCGAACAGAGAAAACAAAGTGAGACAACTACTCTATAACAGCGCTGCTTGTTCATGTTAAAAAAAGAAGGGGGTTGAAACAGAAAAATAAAACCACATGTGTGTGGATGAAATATTAATGAACTGCTGATGCATTAGTAATTAATGATGTGTGTGTTGCATTTTTATTTTGTTTTCAATCAGAAGTGCATAAAGTAAGAAAGGAATTTTGAAGAAAGATGACAAAGCCATTGATCTTGATGTGGCTAATGGGTTTTCTGAATGGTCCCAAAGGATTTTACTGAATTACAACAAAACTAGGTGATGAGGACACATGACATAACTACAAGAACAAACAGCATTTTAAAAGCCTGTGAATATTCTCATTCATCCAGGTCATGGTTATCTCAAGGAAATTTCAATCGAACGCAACTGGACTTGGTAACTTGTCTTGGAAGACGTTTCACCTCTTATTCAGGAGACTTCATCAGTTCGTGCTCACCGCTGACCATGCTGGGACTGGTCCAATTTTAAAAGGCATTTTTTATAAATGCACCAAAGCCATTGTCATCAAACTGTGGGCAAATTAGCATCACTGGTACTTAGACGGACGTTAATTGTACTAATAAGAAATTCTTTCTATGCTGTAAATAGAACAAAATTAGCTATAGTAGGTCAAATTCAGATTTTAAGCTGAGAGCAAGAGCATGCTATGTAAAGAATTGCTAAAACACATTAATATTCAATATACAGACAGGAAACAAGTGCTGGTTCTGTCTTTCCCGCATTCCGTTTAACTCTAAGGTCAGAACTGCAACCTATGTGTGAAATGTTTGCTTAATATAGAGCAGACTAACAGCTACTAAGCATAAGAGGCAACTACAATACAGTTCTCTGTATGATATACCTTCAAACACTGCACCAACATGTTTACGAAAGTCATGTTATAATATCATATAAATGCAAAGATATGAAATACAATCTGACTGAAGCGCTAATAAACACTTTATTCCTATTGCTATGCGTGTTTTGGATGTGTGGCAGCCATTCTGGATTTAGAAATTTGCTGTTGATGAAAAGTGTCTTTTGACATCTAGAATGTCTTTACTTTGAGTATAAATGTGATGCACAATAAAATCCGATCCTTCAACGAATCGTGCAATGACAATGTGCAAGCACGATTGGCTATTTTTTTCTTCTTTATTTTCATAAAAAAAACAGCATTTTAAGTTTACTTATCAACTTAAAGTTTACTGAGGAGGTATTTGTAATAAAGAGCTCACTGCACCTAAGCAGATGTGCCTCACACCAGATGTAGTTTCTTTGTCAGACCCAGTAAATATACAACAAATTTAGCAAGTCATTATCTTACTCTTCAGGCATTTTTATGATGCTCCACCAATGTGCACTGCTCTTTCCCCAGCTAACACTGAACACTGACCAGTCATCAGCCCTAAAATAAGGTTGCTGCACATTTCCCTCGGTTACAAGCAAGATTATTCAGTCATTTGCAAATATTTACAGTTGTGAAAAACATGGATGGAAAGTGAAGAAGTGATTCATACAAATCTTATTTCCAGAAGCAAGCCTATTGTTAAAAGCCCAACAGCTGGCTTGTTTCCCAGCTAATATCAGCCTGTTGTATTTGTGTTATTCTATTAACAGCAAAACATAAAATACTATGCACAAAAAGCTGTTAAAGATAATTAGTAACATAACAAAAAATGGTAAAGATAACCTTAAATAGCTGTTTGATACAGGCTATTGTGTAACATTCTTCCAAACCTTGTCCTATAGAATATTAAAAAAAAATACTTGTATACTATATAAGAAATATAAATAATAATATTAGAGTTGGTAAAAATATTGATGCAGATAAGATAATATGATAAAATGCAGTTGGCTAAATTGGCTTTGTAGATATGCTAAATAAAAGCAACATGATAATGTTATACAATTTATTTTAAAACTTTATATTGTACCTGTATTAAATTATTTCTTGTATTTTAATTACATGCCCTGAAAGTCTCTTTAACCTTGCCAGTCATAAAATACGAATTGGTTTATTTGTTTGTTTTTTTCTACCTGCTAAAAAATAGGACATGATTTGTCAGTAAGTCTACAAACAGCCTTGTTCTAAAATCTTTATCTCACAAACATTGTGTAACATCAACCAATTTGTAGTATATCAGCATTCTACTGCAGTATCAGTCTCAATATGTCACTTTTAACTATATTGGGCCTGTGGCATAATTTTCTTCTGTTGTCCATGTATTGTACGGCTGTCAGCTGACAGAAACACACTTCATGAGCTATGGAGATATTCACATCACCACATCAGCTTCCCAAGTAAGATTTACATATATGCATGTGATCTCTGTCACCTCACAATGCCTCCCTGTTTAGCCCTGACGCACAGCTGCCGAGTTTCAACATCTTTTCCATCATGACAGGAAATGACTCTCTGGGAGACATTTAACCCCAAGACCTCGCTGACTCTCCAAGGGTCACAAAGTAGCACACTCCATTACAGGGTTTTGTTGTTCCTTAATACCTCAAAAGTGAGGTCAGATTTGTGAGCCACCTCTTGGTCTTTTAAAATGTTAAGATGTTACAAAAGATAGAAAAGCTATATTTAGTAAAAAACGCAGAGCTAAATTCACAGTTCTAACATACCATTAACCAGCTCTATTAAAAAGTGCCATTTAAGTCACTGTAAACATTTATCCATGAGTCCCAAGATGTCGAAACATTCTAAACTTATTCTATTTCACCATGGACATAATCTCTTATGGATAGTAGTAAGTTTGAAGTTACCAGGTCTGTAAAAGATTTGAGTGTAAAGCTTATCTGAGAAAAAACAAACAACACTAAGAGAATCAAGAGAAAACATAAATGAAAGCGAAGAAAAAAAGAAAAAACATTACAACACTATTTGTTTTGCTTGTTTTAATAATAGCTTATTTATAATTGGCCAGAACGCATAAAATAAAGCACAATATATAATTTAACACATTCTAGAAATATTTCTTATTTATTTATTTTCCACTGTTGCTAATTGTAAATAACTTTACGTATCATGCATAAATTCTGTGGTGTTTCCTGGCCCACATCTACATAAATAGAAGCAATACGGATAAATCTCCAATTCCAGAGGATTAAAGAAGTTTGGAGTTGGGTTACAGATGTAATAGTCAGTGTCTTTTAATTCCAGCATCAGTTCATAGTTACTTGTACCATCCATCCATCCATCCATCCATCCATCCATCCATCAAAAAAACAAAAACAACCAACCAACCATATTCAGCTATTTGTGAAAGATCTCTACGTGTTCTCAAGTCGCAAGATATGTATTGTCCCTTAAGGGAGTTTTTTTGTTCGTTTTTTCCCCCAAAGACTCCAAGGGTTTCACAGAGGAATATTGCTATCTATAAATAACAAAACATTGGTGAAAATGAAGGAGTTTTGGGGCAGATAATGCCTTATTTAGAGGCGACTAGATATAAACTTCTTTGAAAGGACTCAAGTGGCTCCAAACTTGTCTGGATGAGTAAATCACTATAATGAACACTAAAAATAGGGTCCAGGTTGAAAACCCCACAATAATATTTCCCTTTAAATTCCCAGATTCCTGTCTCATAGTTGCTTTGAAAAGTCCCAGCAGGAATGTTTTAATACTAGAAGCTCTTGCATGCCACGACGAGCATCAATATTTGAACTAGACTGCTACTAACTGGAAACATCTGACTTCTCTAATCAGAATAATAGCTAATTTGAAAAACATTACGCACAATCAACCAGCCTAATTGATTTCTAATAACCGATAAATGCTGACAGGTGCAGTTTTTGTGTTTCGGTAGTCCCTTTTGTGCTTTAAAACAAAATCCGACATGAGGAGAACATATTCTAATATCCAAATCACAATTTTAAATGTCAGTCCTGGAACTAAGTAAGCACTACAATGTAGAATGTGGGAGCTCAGAATTTAGATAACAATTAAAGAAAATCATAGACACAACAAGCAAAAAGAGCCCAGATTGATTTTTGATTAGTAACAGCTTAGACTACAGACAAATTCCAATCTAATTTATTTAAGAACATTTTTAACTAAAAGACATACTGTGCGAGCCAGACAGAAAACGGCTATCAGATAGATGTCAATGCCTCACATCAAGGAACCCCAGAGATTAGATGCTGCTCTAAGCCGAGAGCATTCCTTTCAAGCAGCTTCTGTCAGAACATCCGTGGGCCTTGCAGCAGATTCAAAGATGCTGTCATCATTTAAAGGGGTTTCCTGAATTAATATAGCCCAGGAGATAGTTTACTTTAAGTACTACACTGTGATGATGGAGGTTCCAAGGAACGGAGACTGCATAAGTGTGTTTGACTGAGAAGCTCCTGAAAGCAATTAGATGGTATAGAGTGTAAACATTTTAATGAAGAAGTGAAGGATTTATTCTCATTTGTAAAAGCAGATAAGTTTAAAGAGGAAGAGAGAAAAGGGGGAAAGAATGAGAGAAAGTGGGTATGACAAGCAGGCAGAATAACACATTCGATGAAAGAGAAAATTGACGAAGGAATGTCAGGTGGAAATTTCTTGAAGTTTGCCATTAAAAAACAGTAACATGCATCAAACCATCTATCATTGATCCCTGTCTTGTGTATCATTTTAATTAGTTTCCTTGTGTATTGGTCCACTGAGAGAAAGAAAATAGATGGAGGCTTGTATCATTCTGCATTCGGTTCAACAGGCGCCGGCAGTACAACTGAATCAGCCAGACAGTGATGGTTCAAGTCGTGATGACCATTGATTTGGTCACTAAATCTCACTTTCAAGGGCAGGCAAGCATGTGGAACTTGCTGACTGAACTTGCTGCGGCCTGAATAAAGAAAGAGAAAAATCTGAACTCATTTACTTCATGCCTCAATGTTCTTTTCCCAAAAACAGAGCAATTTTCTGACTCGCTTATAAAAAAAATACATTTACACAGATTTTTTTTTTTTTACAACAAAAATAAATCCCTTTTGAGGTTGCTTTCGAAATAATTAAGCAGTTGACCATTTCTAATGTACCAGAAAGAAAAAAAAGCGAGACGGTTTTCACATTTTGTCAAAATGATTTCTACTGTTTAAAACCATTGCAAAAAGATAGAAGATACATGTGGTTTTCTCTGGTTGTATGGAGGTTAAAGTAATGCTCCACTGCACCCACCTGCTACTTCAAGCCATCAGTCAACTGTGCATGATGACTGTAAAAGACAAAAACACCAAACTTCTCTTTGAGAGCAACAGTAAGGTATTTTCTATTATTTTTGTGTAGGTTAGCGTCCCTCTGCTCCTCCTCTGGTTGGTGTAAATTGTCATCAGCTGTAGGACCAAATTAGAAACCTTTTGGTCTCCTGATTGATTTTTCTTCAGTGGTGGAAAACAGAGCTTCCATGGGAGAACAATGTATTACTCTTTTGAGATGTTGTTGGTTTGAAACAAAACTTTGTAAAAAGCAACACTAAAGAAAAAATAGCCAACCCCCTCTGCGTTGCCAAAAGCAATGCACCCAGATATCACCAGCATTACTTCACAAACGGCAGAAACATTCAGTAAACTAAGTCTAGTTGATGTAACTGTTTATTCTATATATTTGTTTAGTTTTATCACCATGGTATGCATCTGTTTAAATACGTATTTGTGAAAAAATGACCTCCATGGTGTCCGCCATTTTAGAAACAACACCTGAGATTAAATCTAGTGTTCAACATGTTAATTTAAAGCTGTTAAATTGGTTATTAAAATGTGTGACTCTTCAACATAGTGTGTTCTCGAACTGTAATTATGAGAATGTGGGCATCAACATTTAAAAAAATGAGGGATGGTTGAAGCTAACATTGACAATCAAAGTGATGCAAAGAACAGCATAAAAAGGTTTTAAAAAGTCTAATAACATCTAGTAAATGCCATCCCTGGTTTATTAGCTACATGTCTTTGGAAGCATTAAAAGGAAACAAGTATACATTTTACCTTGCAACCTAAAATGTATTTACTTCTACAAAAAGTATATATATAGTATAACAATGTTCAGAACAGATAACTGTAAAAAAAAAGATTTAGTACTTTTATCAAATATTTTTTTCTCTTAACTTATAATGAAAAATTCTTCCTCCTAGAGTTACCTTACATGAATTTCTTTTTCAAAAAACTATTTCTGCTGCACATAGAAGTACAGCATCCTTTTATTTCAGGAGTAGCAAAAATTATTAAAATTCAGATTTTCCTATGTACAATGTAAATGATACAATAAACCATAAATGTATATATTTAGCTCTACCACATTATATGTGTTGTAATAAAGCTTCTGCAAGGTGTCCACAGTGGATCTGGCACATAACACCACCTCTGCTTGAAATTCATGTGACAAAGCCTCCTTAAGTAGTGGGTGTGAAGAAGAAAACACTTCCGTAGGAGTGCATGATTTTTCTCTTCCCAAGCATTTTCCTTTGAACAGTATCTATTGGATATTGTTCTGCTGAACATATAATTTTTTTTGTATTAATTTAATCCTTCAAATCATTTGGCCATGAAATACAGACAGTAAGATGAAGAAGTGAGTTACAAATGTATCACTTTTCACTAATTGTATGTATGCACTGAACAGGAAAGTGATATAATGAAGTAATAATGTCATAAATTGGAAATCTATGATGTTACATGGAACTGTTTTGCAAGCAGATGGCGCATGAAGCATCCACTTGAAAACCCATCACTCTATCTTCTTTGCAGACATAATTTGCATGTAGTGTGACTCAAGTCTGCGTCGTTCATGGAATACAGTTTTATGGACTCGCCTATTCTTACACCCAATTTCCTTGCTGGTGAATCTATGAGTGCCTGTATCCTAGAGACTTTGGAAGAAAACCGGTTCCTAGTTTTCATGTCAGGATATGACTACCAGGTTTTTAAAATGTGCCTTAAATTTAACAAGCAGTAATGCAAGGGAGATAACTATCTGGTCGAGCACAAAAGAGACCAAAAAGTAAAAGTAAGTAAAACATGGATGAGGGCTGGGCAGGAGAAGAGAAGGATTTTGATTAATTGCAGCATGATATGGAACTTTTGACTGAGTAATGAGAAAATGAAGGACGTAAAGGAATCCAAACACAAAAGTGCGTAAAACAAATTAACTGATGGAGTCAATAAAAACTATACTGGATTTGATTTACCAGAGCAAAGTTTCAGTGACTGCTCTCAGGGGTAAAAAACCCCCCAAACCTTCTTTGAAGCTCTTTTCTCTATGGGTGGGAATGTGGCATGGCTCTGAAAAAGAAAAAAAAAAGCTAAAAGAGACAAGAACAGAAGGGTTGAATAAAACTCAGCCAGGGTCCGTTCATGATGAGAGTAATAGAGGGGGCTGTGACGCTACACATATAAACAAGCACAACAGCTCTTAAGTATCAGTAGCAGTCCTCAAGGCGTTTCTTCTGAGTTTCAGCTCATAAATGTTTTATGGAGAGAATGTCCAGCTATAAATCTTCATTTTATAGTAGAACCAATAGTAAGCTCTTATAAAAAGAAGAAAGAACAGCTAACTGAAAACTGTAAGAATGTGTGATGATGTAAAGAAGAGAAACTTACAAAAAACAAAGCAGAAGTTGTTTTTTGTTTTGGAATTGACAAGCAACACTGTGATTCCTGAATCAGGATTATCAGTCTGTCACTGTTTGTTTACCTTTACACATTTTTTCTGTGAAAAACTAAAATGTAGGAATAAAAGAGTGACATGCTGACTCAGGAATAATATGTTTTACCATATCCTCAAGAAAGAATGCAAAATACTCCAGATCCACTGGACTTCATTGCAGATATCTGTTCCATTGAAGGTTTGAAATGGCAAAATACCGAAGGAAGGAAGGAGTTTTGCAGATTTTTCATTGGAGCATATCTAAAATATAGAAAAATTCAAACTTGGGAAGTTAAAATACGAAGCGCAATTTGAGTTGACACTTTGTTGACTTCCATTTAATAAAATCTTTCTTAATGCTGACTGGCTGAACCTCAGAGAGCAAAGATGAGGAAGAACTGTATAAAATAATGTATGAGCAAGTAAATTTTGTGTTTGAAATATCAAAATAGGCTATAATAATAAGCCTTTTCAGATGAAGTCTCGTGAACTCACAAATTTGAACTATTCATGGGCAACAGTGGTCCCTAACCCCACCCCCCAAATATCAGTCCAATGTCCACTGTACCTAAAAAGAAAATGCAATACTTTCTTTATATTGCCTTATGCCGTCTCTTTGTTTCTTTTATCAAAATCTAGATGTAAAGCTTCTGCTTTCTGGATTGGCTTGTTTACTTGCTCAGGCTCAAATCATACATCCAAACTGACAGACTGACGATCTCTTTCTGGTGTGTTAAAGTGCTATTTTTTGCCAAGATCCAGTCAGCGTGAGAATACTCAGTAAGTGGCCTGATGTCGCTGCTCATTCCTAATCATGGTTTTGTGTTTAGAAGCCTGAAGACCTATTATAGTGTCTAGTCACAGCTGACGCAGGGCTTTGGAGAGTTTTTTTTTTTTTTTTTGTCTTTGCAGGAGACCTGGAAATGTTGGTTTAAAATTATAGAAGAACATTGTGGTTTGATCATCTTTGATTCATCTTCAAGTTTGCCTTGACCACAACTAAATGTATTCTTTTTTGTTTATTAAAAATGCTGCAGCTTGAATCATGTTTAATACCTGTAGACTTTCTAAAGGGCTACCAAAACATATTGTTTTAAATAGAAAAAAAATAGATTGCATGTAAAAGGAAGCAATCGGTGTAAACAGGATGCAAAAAAATAAGGTAGATTATAGGCACTTTCAAAAAGCCTTTAGTCAGATTTTGATTGGAAATGTTACTCTTTATCAAATTAAAATCTTTTCAGGTTCATCAGGCATTCATCTTTAAAACAGTACATCTTTATGTTTATGATGATTTATGTCTATGTTGACTTTTCATTACATTTTAATTGAAGGAAAAAAGATAGCAAATAGATGAGACAGTGCACTTTCAAAAATGAAATATATATATACATACTTTTATTCATTACAAGAGGCATGAATTTCAACAGAAATACCAATCAGTACTTGCAAACAAGTATCACAGTGCAAGGCAGCTGGCCTGCATAGTACCCTCAGTGTGAATTTTTTACATTACCATGCTGCACTGCATGTTGAATGGCATGGTTCCAGTAAAGGTTTGCAGTAGCATTAATATACATACCAGGTGATATACTCATTTTAAAGCTCCTCCCTAGATAGTTAAATCTCTACAGCTACACAAAAGTTAGATGAGTCTTGTGACATACAACCAGCTGGCATGAGAAGAAGTAAACTGGACTGTTGTTTGGTGGGTTTTAAACATGGTTTTCCTTAATCAATAGCAAGGGGAGTCAAACTAGTACAAGTTTTGTAAAACTTAGCTTAGTCCAGCCAAGTACGCCCAAATAGGTTTAAAGTTGGACCTGTGATAAAAGCCAAAGGTAAGCTGACATGAAACAAGCTAACATAGAGTATTATTAATTAACAAATAAACTCCACATTCAAGCACATCTGAATAAGTGAGATGATCATTTAGCAAAGACGTTGTGGAGCTTTGCATGCAATTAAAATGAGCATGAAAAATAACTTTTTGCTAAAGGACTTTTCTAACAAGCTAAATACATTTATTAAAAAAACAACATTAAAATCACAGCGTACAGGCAAATAGTTGTGATAGTCGACAGGTAATGGTGATAGGATCTTTGTCATTTTGTCCATTCTCTATTTCATAGAGAATATATACAGGTTTAGTAATTTTGTATACTTTTTTTAAAGCACCAAAAGAATCCATCAGCCACCAATCATTTTGTACAGACCATGCATCAATTCCTATCTGCTTTGATGACATCTTGTGCCCACTTTGACAACCAGTGATTTACAGGCTACTACGCGAGTCAAATAATCTAGCAGCAGGAGAAGGTCATTATTATTTTGGCTTTTTGTGGTGTCATACTCTGTCATGTCTCATAACAGTGCCCAAAATTGGGTTAAGAACCACAATGACAGAAAATGGGTATAGTGCAAATTCAGTTACCTCAAATTATAAGCAAAATTAAAAAATGTTCATTATTTATAGTTGTAAATAATCAAATTACACAAAAAAACGTTAGGCAAAAATAAACTGATATGTGGTGTACATGTAGGCTACATGTGTATAATATGGTTTGTTCAGCTATACAAAATGGAAGTGTGGAGGTTGTAGATTGAATAAGTTAAAAAATAATAAGTCTTTATTTCATAATCAGCAGGTTAAAAATGTATTTATTTCATAGTTAATCTGGTTAAAAACATACTCTTTATTTAAATGAGTAATTTGTTATAATAAATATATTTTGATAATTTAGAAGACAAGTTTCATCTTAAACTGTTATTTTGCTCATGAGGGAGACGTTTAAAATGCACTGCAGTGAAGATCGAGTGATCTATGATCGATTATTCCTGCCTTGTCAAGACAACACAAAAATCACTTATAAAAAGTGCTTTTGATGTATTTGTCTGAATATTATGTTTTATGTCTACAATTCTTTCCATTTTTTGGAGAACAAGAACTTTCCTAGAGTTTGTTATTAAACGTTTTTCTCTGGTTTGGTATTGATTAGTAAGGTCTGACTTGGCGCATGGGAAACGCAGAGCTTCCACTCGTTCATTATTACAGTGGAAGCAACAGAACTAACACCTTGTCTGCGTGGTTCCTTCTCTATTCCCCCTTTACAGGTAAAAACTCTTGACTAGTCTGTTTTAAAAGTAATGTTCATGTTCTCTAAACTTGGAAAATGTCAGTGAAATGTTTACAGTAAAAACTGAGCAAATGCACAGTTAGAAATACCCACGTGCTGCAGTAGTTTCCCTGCCGGCTGTTTCATGTTGCAAAGATGGCAGCTGCAGGAGAAGTTATAGGTTAATGTGTAAATTTAGTCAATGAGGAAAAGTTTGTTATTTAGCTAAACTGTGCTTTAATGATTTTATAAAGAAATATATTGTTTCAATGCACTACCTTGTTTAAGTTCTCGCACAATATCGGCATATAATAGATTGTAAATAATCTGCACTGCCGTATGTAGAAAATGTAGCTTTATTTCTATTTTTATATTGCTTTAAATAATTCCAGCAATGTGGTCTTGCTGTATTTTGTATAGAGATTTTCTGGCACAGTACGAACATGTAATGCAGATGTTTTGCTCTATGTTCTAAAAATGCATTATTACAGTGGAAGCAACAGAACTAACACCTTGTCTGCGTGGTTCCTTCTCTATTCCCCCTTTACAGGGGTGTAACATTTTCTGGTGGCCCGTACGGGGATTGAGTGAGGCGAGGTTGACTTTTGTCAGGACCAGACGTCTCCAGCTCTCGTTCAGCTCCCCACCTTCAATTCATCTCAACAGGTGACATCTAATGGATGACTGTGTGGCAGTTTGATCATCTACAAACAAAGGCAAAAGCAATCTGAGGTAAACCCAAGGTACCAGGAGGGCTACTACCAACGTTTTAGCATATCAACCACTGCTACAACAAATCACTAAGTCACTGTTACCAACAACGACGGACATGGACATAAGTGATATCAACGCTATCGTAGCCATAGTCTCACCAGAGCTTGGGAGATGTATCGTGCCCCTATTGGGAACTCCGCTCAGCTGCAGACACCACCTCCCGATCTATTATGACTGCACACTGTTCAAACCAGTAGTGTGTGTGATCAGCCATAACACATCCAGTGTCCGCCATTTCTGTTCTCGCAACTCGCATACGCTCTCGTGTGCGCACGCGAGCTACCTCCTATCGACTCTATCGCGAGAACCCTCGCTCCATCAGAGTGTTGTGCTCGGTAGAGAGAGAAGTGATAACTCTGAAAAAATAGAGCCTCGCTCATCTTAATGATAAGTAATCACCTGCAGAGTGAAGAGTTGAAGAAATTAGAGGATATGGGGATGGCAGACCTCCTCTGCTTCAAAGACAAAATATCAGAGTTTGAGGCTGAGGCAGCAAAACATCAAGGGGAAAAGGAATCTAGTGGCGCACAGGGTGGTGCATCATTGGAAAATAGGCCTTCTACATCATGTCTATTATCCCAAAGAAAAAGTATTTGTGAGGAAAATGAGTACAAGGTTCAACCCATCGTATCCACTCCTAAAATAGCAGATCCAAGTCCAGCTTTAAGTCATACTCCTGCACTGTGGCACAAAGAGTTTAAAATATCTGGACAGATTGGAGAACCAGGACAAAAAGATAGACTCACATTCTCCAGCTTGGCACGGCAAATCGAACATGGTCTCCTTAAAGGTTTCCCTGAGACTGAGATTGTTGACGCAGTCATAAGAGCCATAGTCCCAGGAATGCAGTTACGCAGCTATCTGGAGGGCAAAAGTGATCTCACGCTGCCCACCCTGAGAAGAATACTGCGCTGCCACTATCAAGAGAAAAGTGCAACAGAATTATATAAACAGCTGTCATCAGAAGTACAGGGTATCAAGGAGACTCCTCAGAGCTTTCTTATTCGCACGCTAGACCTCAGACAGAAGATTCTCTTTGCCTCTCAAGAGTCAGAGTCGGGCTTAAGATACGATCCAGTGCTAGTGCAAAATATGTTCCTCCATACAGTTATGACCGGCTTGCAAAATGATAACATAAAGCGTGATCTTCAGCCATCATTGGAGCAAGCTGATGTTTCTGATGAACTTCTGTTTGAGAAGCTAAATATAGCTTGTGCTTATGAAAGTGAGAGGCAAGACAAGAAAAAAATGAACACCTCACAGCGGTCTGTAACTGTCCACTCTGCTCAGTCTGACCATTCCATTATTGAGAAGAAGGAAAAAGTAAGCCAACTGAGCCACAGTAAAAATCAAACGGATATTCTGTCAGAACTGCAGGAGATGAAAGCCAATATGAACCTTCTCAAAGATCTTAAAGCTGAAGTCTCTTCCATTAAAGAGTCTATGCAACAGCCCTCCTATCAACAGAGACCAGTTCCAGGACCAGACTGCACTTCACCTCAGTCAACAACCACCTACGGCGACGCATCACTGACTCACACAGCTGCAGTAAATCATCGCTATCCTCAACCCCCTCCAGCACAATACGGCTACATGCAACCACCTTCAGCACATCACAACTATTTACCATCCCTATCAGCATCACATGACTATCCTCCACCCAACCTGAGATATGGAAATCAAGGCTCCTGCTCCACAGCTCCACCACGGCCCAAGAGGAGGTGCTACACCTGCCAGCAGAACAACCTGGAAAACTGCATTCACTGTTTCCGGTGTGGCAGCAGTGAACATTACTCAGCCGGCTGCAGAATGAGGAGATCGGGCCAATTCAGAGGGAGTGCTTTAAACGAGCAAGGGTTACCCCAGCGGGGCAGGGAGTGACCACTTCATCATCAGCGCCCCGAAACTGTGCACACTGTGGAGTAGATGGACTGGAGGTGAGGCTGAAACAATGTTCATCATGCAAATGTGTGTTATACTGTTCTAAGGCTTGCCAGTATAACCACTGGGCTGTTCATATGAGTAACTGTTTAAGAGCTTCATGCAGCACAGTCCAAACCACACCACGAAGGCAGAAACGAGCTAAATTTGCACCCCTTGTTGGAAAAAAATATCTGATTGACTGCCATATTCAAGGTCAGAAAATTAGAGCTTTGTGGGACTCTGGCTCACAAGTGACTGTAGTAAGTGAACAGTGGAAAGCAGAACACTTACCACATTTGGGTTTGAGAGACATTTCTGAGATTATTGAAAATAATGACACTTTGAATCTCATAACAGCTAATGGCGAAGACATGCCTTATGTAGGGTGGATAGAGGTCACGTTTCAACTGGCTGCAGATGGAACCCCAACAACTGAAGTTATTGTCCCCACTCTGGTCATTAAAGGTAACAGTCTTACCCGCCCCATTATTGGCTCAAATGTTATTGGACTTATAGTGGATACAGAGTTTAAACAGAGTGAAGACACAGATAGACAGCAGTTAATCAGAGCTGTCCATGGAGCTTTTTCTGATTTTGAAATAGATGATGCTGAATTTTTTGTGGCTAGAGTTGTTGCTGAACAGCGACCCCTAGAGTATAGTGTCAGAACAACCAGAGAGCATGTACATGTTCCAAAACACACATCAGTAAAAGTAGAATGTCGTGTGTTAACACCACCTTTTCAGGAAGAGACAACTTTGATCTTTGAACCTAGTGTTAACCCAAAGTGGTCAGAGGGGTTAGAGTTCACAGACACCCTCATAAAATTGAGTAAAAGTACAAGACCATTTATTACTGTTGATGTGCAAAACCCAACAGATCATGAAATAGTGCTCCATAAAAAGACAGTTGTTGGGACAGTGCAGCCAGTTCAAGCGGTCTACCCAGCAACCATCTTTAAACAGCCCTGCTCCACACCCCCGATAGCAGTAAACACTGTAGAGATTAGGAAAGATCAAACCCCTGAAAGTGAGTGGGTCCCCCCAGTTGATTTGGACCATCTTAGTTCCCCTGAAAGACAGATGGTTGAACAAATGTTGAGAGAGGAGTCAGGTTCCTTTTCCCGTTCTAATGATGACATTGGCTGTATTGAAAACCTGCGACTGTCCATCTCACTAAAAGACACTGAACCTGTTGCTAAAACCTACCTCTCTGTGCGAAAGCCATTGTACCAGGAACTGAAGAGCTATCTCCATGACCTGATCACACAAGGTTGGGTGCGAAAATCAAAATCGCCCTATGCTTCTCCAGTTGTGTGCGTCCGAAAGAAGGATGGAAGCTTACGCCTTTGCATTGATTACCGTGAGTTAAACCGTAAGACAGTACCAGACCGCCAGCCCATCCCTCGGGTCCAGGACATCATGGATGGTCTAGGAGGCAACTCATGGTTTTCGTTATTAGATCAAGGTAAAGCCTACCATCAAGGGTTCATGGCAGAAGAGAGTCAGCCCCTTACTGCTTTCGTCACCCCCTGGGGGTTGTACGAGTGGATTCGGATACCATTTGGCTTAATGAACGCACCAGCAGCCTTCCAGCGGTGCATGGAGGAATGCCTAGAGGGGCTCAGGGATGAAATTTGCATTCCATACCTTGATGACATCCTCGTGTTCAGTAAGTCATTTAAAAGCCACATTGAACATGTCAGAACTGTGCTGAGACGATTGAGATTGCATGGCATAAAGTTAAAACCAGCTAAATGTGAAATGTTTCGACAAGAAGTTCGCTATCTCGGGAGGATAATTTCATCAGCAGGCAGTAAAATTGACCCAGCTGATACCATCGCCGTCAGGGCTCTGAAAGACAAGCGACCAGCCACTGTGGGAGAACTAAGAGCCATTATGGGTCTTCTGAGTTATTATCGCCAGTACATCCGAAATTTTTCACGGATCGCTGCCCCTCTTTATGACCTCATGAAAGCTCCTGTGGATTCAAAACAAAGTGACAAGCATGTTAACAGAAAGAGACAGACAAACAGAAAACAAACCGGGACCCCCTCCAACCTTCCGATTGTCTGGACAAAGAACCACCAGTGCCTGCTCGAGGAACTTTTGGACCACCTGGTGGAGCCACCAATCCTCGCCTTTCCAGATTTTAGTAAGCCCTTTGTCCTACACACTGATGCTTCCAACCTTGGCCTGGGGGCAGTGCTATACCAGGAACAAGAAGGAAAAATGCGGGTAATAGCATATGCCTCCAGAACTCTCACTGAATCGGAAAAGAACTACCATTTCCATTCTGGAAAATTAGAGTTCCTTGCCTTAAAGTGGTCTGTCTGTGAAAAATTTAGGGACTACCTGATTGGCTCATCATGCACAGTATATACAGACAATAATCCACTCACCTATGTTTTGTCCACAGCAAAACTAAATGCAACTGGGTGTCGGTGGGTTGCTGAACTGGCAGACTTTCATCTCACCATCCGATATCGGCCAGGAAAAGAGAACATTGATGCAGACTGTCTCTCAAGACTACCAGTGGACATTGACACCCTGATGAAGCACTGCACTGAGGAAATGTCATCTCGCTCAATCCAAGCAATTGTACAATCTGTTGAAGACCCAAATTCACATGCAGTGTGGTCCATGGCCCTGTCTGTTCAGTGCAATGAAATTACCAGCTCAGACCAGAAGCCTCTCTCGTTGGAAGGGATTTGTCAAGCCCAGAAGGAAGATAGAAATATCAGACCAGTCATTGAGTGTCGTCAACTAAACAAGAAACCTGACAGGAAACAGCTGAAATCATTCAGTACACAGAGTAAAAGACTGTTATGTGAATGGGAGAAGTTAATCTTGGATGATGATGGCATCCTGCGTCGAAAAACAACCAAATACACACAGCTCATTCTGCCTGAAAAGTACAGAGCAATCGTCCTGAAGGAACTGCATGATAACATGGGACACCAAGGCTTTGATCGGACTACTTCACTCGTGAGAGAACGCTTCTTTTGGCCTTATATGCAGCGCGATATTGAGCACTATGTAACTCAAACCTGCTCATGTTTGAAACAAAAGAAGCCTAGCCGAGAGACCCGGGCACCGCTTACTAACATTGTTACGACCCAGCCTTTTGAATTAGTGTCTATTGATTTTCTGCATGTTGATAAGTCTGCTGGCGGATATGAATATATATTGGTTGTGATTGATCATTTCTCCAGATTCGCCCAAGCTTATGCAACAACATCCAAGTCAGCAAAGACTGTGGCTGATAAACTCTTCAATGATTATGCATTGAGATTTGGATTCCCTCAACGCATCCACCATGATCAAGGCGGTGAATTCCAGAACCAGCTAATGTCACAATTAAAAAAAACATCTGGAGTGACGGGCTCACGGACAACACCATACCATCCTGAAGGTAACGGCCAGGTTGAGCGTTTTAACCGCACTCTCATTCAGATGCTGAGGACACTTACAGAAAAGGAGAAATCCAACTGGAAAGACTCATTAAACAGATTGGTTTTTGCATACAATTGCACAAAATGTGATGTCACTGGCTTTTCTCCCTTTTATCTACTCTTTGGAAGGACCCCGAGGCTGCCCGTTGATGTACTATTCCGCTTGACATCAGCAACAGGCACACCAGATCAAAGGGAGTACATGCACAGATGGCGAGAAGGGATGCAACAAGCTTATGAGATAACGAGAAACAATGCAAGAAAATCAGCAGAAAGAGGCAAAAGAAACCATGACAGCAAAGTAAGGAGCTCAGAGCTGGAACCTGGCGACCGTGTTCTGGTCAGAAATTTGACTCCAAGGGGAGGAACTGGAAAGCTCCGGAGTCATTGGGAGGACATGATCCACAAAGTTGTACGTCGAGTGAATAAGGATGCTCCAGTCTACGAGGTGGTACCTGAACAAGGAAAAGGGAGAGATAGTAGGATACTACACCGCAACCTCTTACTCCCCTGTGACCACCTACCTCTAGAGGTCCCCCTAAAAGTTCCCAGATCACGGAGAAAAGGCTCAGGACAGACACACAACAGTGAACTTACCAGCCAACAAAATGATGACAGTGATGAGGACGCAGAATGGTTCTACCACCCATGTCCTGAATCATCCCAGAATGCATATTCCTCTGTGGAAAACGAGCACACTGATCAGTCAGTAGATCCTGAACCAACTGCAGGACACGACATACAAGAGGAGGAACAAGAGAGAGTGTCACAATCAGAAGAGGTTCAAGTGCTAACCGATGTGCGGGTTAGAGATAGTGCATCTGAAGAACTGGACCATTGTACAGACAGCCCTGCAGTGCCACCCATGTCACCTCCTTCAGGTGAAATTCACTATTGCAACAACCAAGTACAAGACAGGCCTCGAAGGGAGAGGCACCCACCAAAGCGATTCACCTATGATGAACTTGGCTATCCAGCTTGCTACAGTGTGGGACTCCCAACCAGTTCAACATGCAGACAGGACCCTGTGAACTTCTATGGACACCTTCAGCCAAGATCTTGGTGGCCAGATCCAACCCAAAACCATACGTACCATCCTGTTTTCCTGTACAGATGATCAGTAACCTCGTTTTGAACTGTGCTCATTAAAAAAACACACACATTTTCAAATTTATTGAGCAACAAAGCCATGACTCACCTTTGAACTCTGAATTCAGTTGAGATCTTGCACATGCTTCATACTGCCATGCTTATGGACTTTGAATAGGCCGAGTGCATGTTTATGGACTGGATAGATTCAGATTTCATGTACTGTTTTCTGTGTACTTGACCTGAATTACTGAATGTCGAGGACGACATTTGTATTGAGGGGGAGTGTGTGGAGGTTGTAGATTGAATAAGTTAAAAAATAATAAGTCTTTATTTCATAATCAGCAGGTTAAAAATGTATTTATTTCATAGTTAATCTGGTTAAAAACATACTCTTTATTTAAATGAGTAATTTGTTAAAAATATATTTTGATAATTTAGAAGAAAGTTCATATAAACTGTTATTTAGCTATGAGGGAGAGTAAAATGCACTGCAGTTGAAGATCGAGTGAATCTCATGATCGATTATTCACTGCCTTGTCAAGACCAAAACAAAATCATTATAAAAAAGTTGCTTTTGATGTATTTGTCTGAATATTATGTTTTATGTCTACAATTCTTTCCATTTTTTGGAGAACAAGAACTTTCCTAGAGTTTGTTATTAAACGTTTTTCTCTGGTTTGGCATTGATTAGTAAGGTCTGAGTTGGCGCATGGGAAACGCAGAGCTTCCACTCGTTCATTATTACAGTGGAAGCAACAGAACTAACACCTTGTCTGCGTGGTTCCTTCTCTATTCCCCCTTTACAGGTAAAAACTCTTGACTAGTCTGTTTTAAAAGTAATGTTCATGTTCTCTAAACTTGGAAAATGTCAGTGAAATGTTTACAGTAAAAACTGAGCAAATGCACAGTTAGAAACTACCCACGCATGCTGCAGTGTTTCCCTGCCGGCTGTTTCATGTTGCAAAGATGGCAGCTGCAGGAGAAGTTATAGGTTAATGTGTAAATTTAGTCAATGAGGAAAAGTTTGTTATTTAGCTAAACTGTGCTTTAATGATTTTATAAAGAAATATATTGTTTCAATGCACTACCTTGTTTAAGTTCTCGCACAATATCGGCATATAATAGATTGTAAATAATCTGCACTGCCGTATGTAGAAAATGTAGCTTTATTTCTATTTTTATATTGCTTTAAATAATTCCAGCAATGTGGTCTTGCTGTATTTTGTATAGATTTTCTGGCACAGTGTACATGTAATGCAGATGTTTTGCTCTATGTTCTAAAAATGCATTATTACAGTGGAAGCAACAGAACTAACACCTTGTCTGCGTGGTTCCTTCTCTATTCCCCCTTTACAGGGGTGTAACAGAAGCAGGTTAGGATGAAATGGTTATGGCTAGGTACAAAATATGTTTGCAGGGTGAAAAATGGGGAAATGGACCTGGAGTCATGCTGACAAAGTAACAGCATAATGCATTTTGCCATCCAGTAGGATCCATTGGGAATGTGGATCACATGAGTCTATGATGTGTATTGTAAACTAATATTCAAATTTTATGTGAATCAAAAGGAATAAAATGCAAACCACATGTAGCAGAAAATATGCTTATTCAAATAGTTGTCTCATCCACAAGGAGCCAGCGTTTCAGAATACTGTAAATGATCATGTTGGAAACCGGCTTCCAGAGTGGAGAAATATCACAATGCTGGCTTAATTTAAGACTGCATGATTATGACCTCTCTGGCATTTTTTTCTGAGTAGATGAAGTCACTGTCCAATACCAATATCTATAACACACATGGCACGGAGTTGGAGTCCTAATAAAGCAAATACTAACCTTATTACGAATTCTAGAAACAATTTGCTGTCTTCTATCACCAGCAGCAAAAAATGGATCCGAAGAACCACAGACACAATGGGGCTTTTGAATAAAGCTCTTATTTAAAGCTAGAGTTATCATGTTTGCCACCAGCCAGACTGTGGATGCTAAGTTTTCTTTTTTGTGCTTCTATGGCAGTGTCATAGCGCCACCAATGGGCCTGAATTAGGTACTATATCAGTTTTAGTGGAACCGTGAGGATAAGATGTTGATAAGTTTTTGAAACTACATCCATTCTGTCTCCGTGTAAACAGGGCCTTAGACAACACTTAGATAGAAATATAGATTTTTCAAAACACAATCAGTCAAAAGTTTACAAAATCTTTTGTGCAATAATTCAATTTTTTATACATATTAGGATACACTTGAGTATTATACAAACATCAAAGGGACCAGTCAAAGTTGGACTGAATTACTCTACATATTTTTCAAAAGTTGTAAAACTTTTATACTACAGTACATTTGAAAAAAAAACAGAGGATTTTTGTTTTTTCAAAAATATTAATCAAAATTTTTGTCTCATCCCTGCAAACTTGATATTGTGTATCATCTCCATAAGATAGATCTGTTTCTTCCCCTAAAAACCCTCTCAGAGGTTCATACATAAAAAATCCTGATGCATATAAACCAAGATACCAAAGACATTACTGCTAGTTTGTAGCACCTATTCTCTGTACAACAAAAGCATTTTATCACAATATTTTTAATATTTGATCGAACTAGGTTTGGAGTCTGTAAATCAATTTATGTTGTGGTAATATGATACAACTCTGCATGTCAAGGTGTTCACACCGCTTTATAACTGCAAATATTAAAAAGTAATTCATACATCAAGATGTATTTATAGACTACTCTTATACACACTTCATCAAGCTTTGAAAGGGGATGCTACATGTCACTAGAGCAATCTTTACAATGTCTCATGGGGTTTAGCTGTGGAATGCCGACAACTGGCATCTCTGACATAGAGTGAGCATATACACAAACACACAGCTGACATGTACACACTTGCATGTGAATGTCCATTTTAATATGTAGTGGGCTCTATTTTAAACCAGACCCTAAAAGAGCAGAGACCTAAGCATAACAATAACTCAACTCAGTCCAGAATGCCCTTCATACAATCAAATGTAATGTGATTCACACAATAATGAGAGCCCCTTTTATTTCTGGGGACTAGTAGTGCCTCATTAAATTTGCTTGAAAGGAAGTTAAGTATCAACTCTAGACTGAAGAAAGTTTGTCTAATTGCCAGTGATAGCTGGACAGAGAGAGGCCTTATCTCTGCCACCCACTCAATCTCTTCTGTTCTTCCTTTCACTCCTGCCTCCATTCACTTGCACCTTCATAAAATGGGATCACAAAGAGACCACTTACACACTCCGTGAAGCTGACTCCAAAGACGATAAGCAATCATCCTCATCTCTATTTCTCTTTTTTTGCTTCTATCATCGGCTCCGCTCGCTAAGAGCCTGCTATTTAGAGTCAAACTATGAGATCACTGGTATAACAGAAACCGTCTCACACAAACACAGGCAGTCATGCATATGCCGACACAAAATCACAGAGCAATAACATGCATACACACACAAAACCACATTTATTATGATTCCCGGAGCTTCTGCAAGTAATTTCAGAATAGCTTTGTTGTTGCTGTTGGGTTTTCTTGATCCAGCTATTAAAGAAGTCTATTGGCAGCTCAGTTGGCAAAGCCATAGATTATTTCAGGCTTCAGTGTATGAGCCAGCACAACACCAGAAACCACTGTAATTACAAGATCTAGTCAGCCTTTTGAATGGATATGGCCAGTGAAGTCTTGATGTGGTCAAAGACAAGGAGGAAGGCGAGTCTCCGCGGGTTAAAATAGAACTGCCCACATGGAGTTGATTTGAGGTTTTCTATATGGGGAGCCGTTGAGTGGGCCTGCAAAAGTAATGAACTCAGTTTAAGTCAGTGGAAAAAGACCACTGCATGTGATTGGAGAAAAAAGAAGAAATTCATCACTTGTGTAAAAACTAAGCTAGAGTAGATGAGAAAAACTACTGTTATACTACAAATGGTTTTTTAACCTGAAAATCAGACACTTAAAATGAAGCCTAAATTCTCCAGTCACTCCTTTATTGTCCTCAAAACATATCTATTTACTATTAAGCTATAGGCTATAAAAGAAACCACCGAGTGGATAGGTTATATAGAGATATTTAGATTCCTTAATATGGTTGCCTTAATTCGAGTTTAGTTAAGGAAAAATAAAGACAGACATCAGGGCATCTTAGTTTTGCTAAATGCTAACAATACAATTGTGCTTCTACTGCTGTTTTCCTCGTTGTTTTTATATGTTCTTGTTAAGTGATGTTTTTTTTCCAGTTTCCACTTACACAGACAGACCCAGGCGTTCTGATGTGGTGCGTGGTCAGCTGTGGTTTTTAGCATAGGTTTGCTTTTCTTAACAATCTTTCCTTCCAACACATTCACATCCCATGCTGTCAAATACTGCTGTTTTAGCAGTGCCCACAGTTTTTTTTAAAGGCCTGCTTGACATACAAGTAAGATTAACATTCATTACATTATCAATCTAATGGATTGATGATGTTTTAACTGCATTATTTCATTGAGAGATTGTTTAAATATATAATGTTCCTAATCATTTATTCATACATAACTTTGAAACGAGAATGTGAATCTGTGAAACTCTGAAACTGTGACTAATGATAAAGACGCAGTACCATCAGGGATGGAGTGCTCAAGTCCTAGATTCGGACTCAAGTCCTGAATTGAGTCACTTTTAAGGGACTTGTGAATTGACACAAGCATCATGCTTGCACTTAGACTCAGACTTGTAACGTTAGGACTTGAACTTGTATTCTGACATGTGAAATTGTTAGAGTTGGAATTAGCATGTAGCCAATGCTAATGTTAGCTTGTTATATTAGGTCAGACTAGGATTGCCAAACGTCCCTTCAAATACGGAATCGTCCCACATTTGACAATTAAATGTAGTGTCCCGAATTGAACTAGTAAGGGATGCCATTTGTTCCGTATTTTCATAAATGTCTGTTATGTGTGTCGGTCATAGGCTTCGTACTGCCTTATTCTATCTAAATAGCCTATATAACGATAAAATAAAAAATCACACTACATTCAGCAAAACTGTTCTGACAGCGGGATCAAAAGGGACCGCAAATTGTGTGCGTTTGCGGCTCGCGAGTGATGCGTGCTCCGGATTGATCAGGTAGACACACACAACACACTGATGCTTCACATGCAGCACCTTTTAAAAATGTCCCAAAAACGCTTACAGAGATATGGGCTAGACGAGTGTGAAGAGGCCCATCCTTGACTCGACATGGTCAGTAAAGACGGACACAAGGCAAACTGTAAACTATATCGGTGAGTGTTTTCAGTTGCACACTGACACTTGCTGCAAAGCACAGCAGACACACAAGAACGCAGATAACACACGTCTGTGAGGCTTATGCGACAGGTAGGCTAAAATATTCAGAATAGAATACATGTATTGTGCATTTTCAAAGATGTCTCGTCCATGTGCAATTTTATTTTTGTTGGATTAATTGTGGAGGATTTTGTTGTTTTTTAAAGCCAGTAGGCTTAGACATAGTCTATTATTCAATCAATATAAATGTCAACTTAAAGAACAAATCATAGTAACTGAATTATTGTTATGCTAATAAATAGATTAAAATGAAACTATTTGTCATCCCAGTCCTAAATTTGTATTTAAATGAGCACTTTAAACAGTTTAAAGGTGTTTAGAGTTCATCTGCAATGTCCCCATACAGTCACTTTAGAAAAAAATATTGAAAATAAATTGTCGGAAGCAAACCAACCTCATGTTGTTCTCAGCATTGTCATGTGTTAGATCACACTGCATCTTGTTAAGGCATGGGAATTTTATTTGTATAGCATACTTTCAACACAAAGCCATTCAAGGTGCTTTACATGATTAAAATTAGAACACAGAATAAGAGAGCATACATCACTTTGAAGATTAAAATACGAGAAAACATTCACAATAACACAAAAATAAAGACAATAATTTTATGAAAATTAAGAAAAAGCAAGTAAAAAGCAATAATAGGATCAGTTACACAAGTTATCCACTATATTTCCTTTTTATGTGGATGCATTACATTGCAGCTTTTTGTAACCTAACGTGATGAAATGATGCATTAATGCGTTTTATTGTGAATAAAGCATTTCAAGCTTAACGTTTGACCATTCTGGATGATCCCCTCACTAAAAGAACCACACCTCCCCGTGGGTCGGACGGCTCGGCCCATGGTGAATAATTGATGAAAGTTGGCAACCCTAGGTCACACAGACAGATTTCATAACTTCTCAAAACCTTTGTAAGTGTACAGGTAACATCATTTTTTCTATTGCAATCAAAATTATTTTAATCAAATTTGATTTTTAGAATCTACACTCTGCTCTCTTGTTTGAAGTTGCTCTCAGGTGATTTAATAATTTAATAAACAAAATGCTTAAAAAAAAGGTCCCTATGTTGCTCTGACTGACCTGAACTAGAAATTTAAAATACATTTCTGAAAACTGAGATGATCCTAATAAGATATAATTTTGGTAACTGTTTTATGATTAATCACTGTTTAAACGTTCTCTCTATTTTTACAGGTTTCCATGACTTTAATAATTTCTTTATTGTTTAGGAGACCCATGTTTCAATGTAAAAAAAAAAAAATCAATTCTTCAGATCGTAAAGATATTGCTTACAGTTTATAATTCTTTCCAAATAAAACTACAACGACAAAAAGAGATGAACCTTGATGATCAGTATTGTGACTCATCACTGCCTCGTGGCAGCGTTCACAGCAATACCAGGTATCAGGGACAAAAGTGATAGCTTTTCAAAACAACAGCTGCATTCACTTTTTGATAATATGCATATTACTAGTGGCCTCTCTAGCCCCAGGGAAAACAAATCTATTTTTCCATGTGGTAAAAGGAGGAATATGTTCACTTTTCGATGAAGATAAAGATAACATTTTAGCAGGCTACAACTGAATCATTGTATTTCAAGCTAATGTTAAACCTACAGTATAGGCATTGGAATTGCTCATATACAGATGCAAGTACACACATCGACTGTACACATGCAAGTAAGCGACTATTGGATTGTTTCAAGATTCTTTATAGCAAATAGCTCTGTTGAACCTTAACCTCATCCACCATTTGTCTTAAAGAATGAGAAGAAAAATGACTTAGTGCTACTATAATAAAATACAAACAGGGAATGGGAGCTATTCATTGCTGATATTACTTAAAATAGTGACACAAACAGGGAAATTCTACTTACCAATGGATAATAAGATAACTTAATTCAAAGCTATTATGCTTTTAAGATGAACATCCAACTTCACCAGATTCTACTGCTGAAGCCAATGAGGTAAGTCAGATATGACACCAAAGGTAGGTCCAGTTTCAACCAGATTAATAGAAAAATGCATGTCTGAAAGTACATAAGTTATCTTTCTGCATGTGTCACCTGACCTATCATTCCCAGCATTATTTGACACCAAAAGTAAACAGACTGGAATATTTATTTATGTATAAATGATAAAGCACAAAAGAAGGCTAGAGGGAGCTGTCATTGAACCTAAGCCTGAAACCAGCTGTGGGATTTTGTTGTTTTCACTCTGTGTTTCAAATTTCCTTTTCTCATCAGTCTCAGTCATTCTTTCAGCAACTGTTTGTTGCTTGTTGGCACTAATACTACTTCAGTGTCAGGAAAACATTTTTGTTTGGTTTAAACTTTTGTGGTACATTGTGTAAGTAATGTGATTAGATATCTGATTGATAACACTGACAAAGTGACAGAATATGATGCGACCAAAAGGAGAGAAGCCATCATAGATGTTGGGAGATAGCAGCCCATTAAATTATCTTAAGTTTCACAGATGTTTGTATTATTTTTGGTTATGTAAAGGGTATTTCATTTACAAATATATGTGAAAGTGTCTTAATTCAACAAACGTTACTATCAAAATAGCAAATCAGGCTCCAGTTCAGCAAGAATAACACCTGAAAGAAGGGAAAAGACAAAAATTGACTACTTTAAAAATACGTAATCAAGAGTTTATGTCCTGCAGCCTATAACCTTGTATGCCTATAATATAGGTAGAAATTCATAGGAATGTATCGTGTGTTTACACAGAGAGAAAATATCAGGTAGAAGTCTTGCCATTGTCACCTTTTTACTCTTGCATGAGCCACTATAGAGTCAGGGCCATTCAAATTTTTCCTCTGATTTCTTCTAAGTTTATTGAAGACTCAGACACTCTCTTCATGTTGTCTCAAGGAAAAAAAATACACTTAGTAAAGCTGTGATGACAGATTTTGGTTGGAAACTTTTGAAGGACTGGTTTATTTCAACAGTATGTGGGAATGTGCTATACTTCACATGATTAACTATCACTACAGCAGCTGTCAGTACAGTATGATGTATACCGTCCTGTTCTGTAAATTATGCATACATAATAAGTGTGAATGTTATGGAGATAAGCCAAAGACCCCACAGCGAAATGAAGAATTAAAACAGTGCTGAAAGGTTTTAACACAGTAGTTTTTTTAGCTTTTGATCATAAATAACACTTTTGAAATATTAAGGTTTCTTTTTAAGTGCAAACATTTAGACTGATATTTTGAAAGACACTAATAACAAGGACTTAAGGCATTTTCAATTTGTGTGCTTTCTGGGGTGCCTGGCGGATAACCTTTGCTTTCAAGGTTGTGTCTGATTGACTTTGGGCTAACGGGTTTGGCCTGTGCTCAGATGGGTGGCTGGGGGGGTTTCACTTCTCCCAGGTTCCCTTGGCCTCTCTTGGCAGGTGGGCTACCAAGAGCCCTCCCTCCCTTCGCATGTCTGCTTAGTTCTAGGAGGGTTTTCTTCCTACTTGGCTGACCTGTCTTTCTGCCTGGAGCTTGTCACAGGCCCTTTTTTATATATATTCTACTCATAGTTTTTGTAAGGAATTGTTGCTTTATTTCTCTAATAAATATTATTAGGATGATGTTAAAGTAATAGCTGAAGGGACATATTGCCAACAGGTATTGGATATGGATACTAATTAGCGAAGGTGCAGATTGACCTGGAACTTTCCCACTGGTTTTCTGACACACAATTGGAAAATGTTTAAGTAGTATTTGAGTTTGTTCTCAGAATGGTGTTCTGACTTCAGAGGTAAAACAAATTGTTTGTACTTTGCTCACTATTTAACACTTCATTTGGGGTTCTCGGACGAAAAAATTATCATTATTTGCTCGAACAAGTAATCTTTTTAGCGTTTTCTAGCGTTGGCCTCAGTGCTCTCAAGTCTCACGCAATGAGCGTGAGACACACACATTTCACCGACTTCCCACGCTCACACCCTCCACATCTCATTTCTCACGCTGATAAATGAGATAAACATAAAAGTCACAATACTGCCACAAGCAACATTGCTGACTTTAACGAGCCACAGCTGGAGATAGGGCCACTAATTAAATTACTACTTTACACCAGGAGATGGCAGACATGTGTACCTTTAATCTTGGACACCTTTTTTGGGTGTGTTACCATGGAAACGTTTGGAGTAAATCGGCCTTTAAGTCAGCGCGGCGAGCGTGGGACGCGAGGTGCAGCTGCTGCGGTCACAGTACAGAGAAAGCGAGTTTTAGAAAGATAAAACTTATGAGGCCGAGATGTCAGAGTTCCCCGCCGGGAAGTATTGGCTTGTTCAGATTCTGAAGAGAAATATTTAACTCTGATCTGTTCAGTTGTCCCGGGAGAAAGTGAAACTAAAATGTCCCACAGCAACAGCTAGTCACGTTTCGCCATGACGCTCCACAAGCAGCACATTCCAGCTCTGCATCACGTTCTCCCGGTATGAGAAAGGTATGTGTTCGGGTAGCAAGGTGGTCATCACAACGCTAATTGTGACCGAGGTGGGAGGGATGTAAAAATCCGTGGAAATAATAGCAGATGCGATCGAAAACAGGAGATAAAAAAGACAGCTTATAAGTGAGTAAACAGCAGTAAAGTTCTCTTTCCCGCTGAAGGGAGAATGATGATGATGATGATTTTGGCAAGGTTTGCTTGACAGATGAGCAAGAGTAGAATCACCAGTGGATTAGACTATTTGATGAGCCTGTTAGTTATTTTTGGGCCGGACCTGTAAAATTCTGTGGCCAATATTTTCTTTCTGTTGATTTTATATAGTGAATAGAGTAACAGAGCCACATAAGAAAGGACTCAAACAGATATATCCACCTGTCCTA
The DNA here is from genome assembly GCA_028564705.1 of Apricaphanius iberus. NCBI lineage: Eukaryota > Metazoa > Chordata > Actinopteri > Cyprinodontiformes > Aphaniidae > Apricaphanius > Apricaphanius iberus. Next base: position 338,533 of record JAPXFQ010001507.1, on the reverse strand, counting down.
GAAAAAAAGCCAAAAAAATTAAACATTTAGATGTAGAAAATACGTATATAGAAAAATCTAAATAAAAAACTAAAATTATTGATGAAAAAAAAGTTTTAAACAATGTAAAAAAACAAATATTGTAAAAGTCAAAAATGGATTATTTTATAGAAAAAACGCCGGCGCCTCGCCGCGTTACTATGAACAGTCAATACGCACCACAGCTGTGCGCTTGTACAGCTCATCGTACAGCTGTCTTGAGTTAGCAAATTAGAACATAGAATTTCTAAACCAATCATAAAACTGAATGTCTTGTGGCTAGCCAGGTAAGATCCAAAATAGGCAGTGTTGTCGCTGCCTGACGCTACTTGACGAAGCTTGACGAAGACAGACCATATTTAATTAGCTGGAATTGTTAATACCAAAATGTCTTCAGTATCACTAAAGGAAACCAAAGTCACTCCAGTAGTTCTATTCATTCAGCATGACACTGTAATGAGGTAACGTGTAAATAAAGTGCTATCTGTACTGTTCAACACAGCTGCTAAAAATGAATTGATCTCTAAAGTTAGAGAAATCATTTTATCCCTTAAGCATTTCTTTTTGATCATTCTTTTTTGTTGCAATCCTTCAATACAACCAATTTGAAACGGCTTCTGCAGCCGATTTCCTCTTACAGCCCCATCTATCCCTGAGCCTTCAGGTGTAATCAGAAGAACGTTGATGAGATGGTGAAGGGAAAGCTTCCAATCCAGCCTTGGTTGTCAGTAGAAGGCATAAAGAAAAAGACTGAAAAGCTGAGGGGGAACAGAAAATAATGGTGGTGAAACATGCACTTTAGAGAGGCAAAGACAGAGCTAATGAGGAGCTGTGGCAGTGGAGCTGAGCAGGCTAGTTGCATGAGAGTTCAGTATTATGAGGTCTTGTGGGGAAGGGAGAAGATGAGAGGGCGGTGGAAGAAGTGGGTGGAGGAGGGTGGCTTGGAATTGGGTTTTTATTTTTTTTGCCCTGTTTTACTCAATGGATGGAGCAGATGGTATTCTCATTGAGGAAATTAGGAGGCAAAAAGGAGAATTACAAGCAGCCTGGCAGGGAATGGTTGTCCCCTTAGGCGAACAACACATATTCATTTGCTTTTATTTCCTATAACACATGAAGTGCAAGAATCAAACAAACTTTAACGTATTCACTGAAGGAGATTTGATACTATGAAAACATTCTTTTAAAGTTTTACAGGATCAAATGGCTATTGAGGTACTTTCAAAAGCAGTGGAAGCTCTGATGAGACTATATAAATGCGAGTGAAACCTGTAGAAAAATATGGAGGTAGGTGTAGAATGGAAAGTTAAAAAAAATCTGGACTAGCAGATTGATTATTGACTTAGTAGTGTGTTCCAATGAAAACCGGAGTTCACAAAATATAAATCATTACAGATTATACAGCTACTTTTGGAGCAAACAAAACTGCTTTAAAATTTGTTGAAGATTAAATTATCATGTATAAAACTGTGTGTGTCTCCATACCCCTATATACATATTTGCAGGTGTGTCTGCTCAGTACAAATTGGAAGGTAGTGGACCAAACAAAATGCATAAAAACAGATCTGATTTTAATGAGTCGTGAAAGAAAAGAAATACAATACAGGCCTTCTTTTCTGTTTGTTAAGTTGTGTAATGTCAAAGGCCAAGGCCTGAATATTTAATCATTTCATAATTTTTTTTTGTGTGCATTGATGTTTACTTTCAAAATAATTTTTTTGTTCCTAACCAAGCTTGATCACCTAGCATCATACTCAAGCTGGAAATGTAATAGAAGAACTGTCATTCTTAAATTTCATATAAGGTTGCACTGAAGCTTTTGTTTTTCTTTGTCTTACTGGCATCGTTTTAGTTTTTCTGGTCACAGTTTTACATCTAATCCCTTTTTTGTTTTATGCCAACCTATTGTATTTCTACACATGATGTAACAAACATGCGCAATAATGACCTACATTCAGAATAAGGGTTTACATGCAGAGCGATCGGATTAAGTATCTGCATAACCCACCTTTCTCAATTGAAATTAAATATTGATCCGAATGAGTGTAATCGGGTCAGCGTATTCCGAATGGCATGTTTATATGAGCATTTTATACCAATCAGGCTTTTAATCCGATTAGTTGTGTCCATTTTAATGCGGCTACTTTTTCAAAATCATAAACGAATTCCATTATAAGGTTCCTACCCCTGAAAAACTTCCATTACTAAAAGAAGAAAGAGAGTTGGTTGCTGGAAGATTTCTCCACAAGTTGAAGTGCCTTTAAAGTTAACACTTTAAAGAAACACAAAATAGCAACTAGAGGTATTCTGATTCACTATTTAATTGACTAACTGTAATGTGAAACATGGCAAATTGATATTGATTAATAAGTGTTTATAAGTGTAATAACACTCAAGGGAAGTGCTTGAAAGATCCGCCTTCAAACCTGCTGAAGGCAAGTGTGGTGCATGGCTGAAATGGTAGCCGCCTCCATCTTGTTTCTACCAGTATGTCCCCTAAAATGTCCACGCCAGACTTCTATGTACCTATCATTTCATTATTATCAAATTATTATCGTAATCGGTTTTGAGTACTTAAATAAATTGCTATCAATCTGACACATTTCAAATCACAGTTAATTAATTAAATAGTGAAACGGCACACCACTAATAACAACAATTTGCCAGTGCCAGTGATCTTTCTGAAGGGAAAACCCAGCCTTCTACTGAAGAAAAAGCATATCCAGGATAGATGGATATATTATATCTGTGTTTGCTGCTAAAGCAATTGCTGTACTGTTTCTGGAGGCAAACAGGAAGTCACTCATTCTATATTAGTTCTGAAAACCGCCCTGAAGGATTAAGTGACATTATATATGGAGCAAACATTGTGGTGATAACATTGTAGCTGTTGCATAGAAGCTCCCTCAAATGCTAAAACTGCAAATTGGAGCTTTGTAGTCAAGGCTCGATGTATGTAAAATTGGAAACTAGAAGCCTCAGAACCACACGGAAGTTTACAGCACAGCTAATTATGGTCACTGTGTACGATAGTTAAAAAGGGGGATGGAAACATCTAGCACCGAAGCTCAACTAAATGCCTTGTCAGGGCTTTGAAGTGTGACAGGACTGTGGAGCCACAGAGCTGGATATCAGGACACGCTTCTGCGGTTAGACGACTGTTTTTGCAGGCCGATTCCCAAATGTATCGCAGTTATGAACACAAATGGTATGAGATGCAGGAGACCACTGAAACCCTCGACAACCAATTATCCACCTGTTCTCAACAGCTGAGAGCAATTTCATCAATGCAGGAGAAAGTCTTATTTAAAAGTCAATCAGCCAGTCGCAGGGGAGAAGGGCACACATCTGTCAGTCAGCTTGTCTGAATCCCATGATCACAGTAAACTCCCTAAACAAACAACAGCAGACATACCTGTCTCTGTCCTTGGTAAGATAAACAATAATTACAGTCACTCTAAAAACTGTGAATGTTAAGCAAACACGGTAGCTTCTAACTGGAGATGAAATATCTAACAAAGTAAGAAAAAAAAGAAAATGTGTCAGAGCGGATAATACTGTGACAGTAAATCTTTGCAGGTTTTTTAAAACAAAAGAAAAATGTTGAGCTTCCCTTTATGATTTTTTTTTTTTCAGGGCATAAATTAAACATAACCCAAATAATTCAGAAGTATGGAAAATGTAAAATACCATTGGAATGCTTTATACTATTCCTAAAGAGAATTATTTGAAAATTTGTTGAAATTTCTATATATGCCAGAATACAGACATGTATTTTTAGACAGAAATTTGAGAGAGAAAAAAAACAAAAAAATTGTATTTTAATGCTTCTAGTAAATTTTTCAATCAAAGAAAAAAGATGAGGTATTAAGATATAACCAAATATTCATTCTAAATAAAAAAGATAAAGCTAAAGTTATAGTGCTTAAAGAGTGGTCTTTCTGCAGCTGTAAACTGATCTAAGCTGCTGGTTTTAGTTAATAGGTTCCTAAAAAATATATGGACAGCTGCTCCTTGTAACTTGGCATGTACAAAACAACTACTAAATAAATAGCTGCATAAGGATGTAAACATATCTCAGGAGTTGGCAATTGTTACTGGTCTAAAACTTCAGAGAATATTGCCAACCAAAAACACATAAAATTTTTTTTTGAATGTGGTAGGTATATTGAAAAAAGTTTGCTGGATGTAAAATAACTCAAAACAAAAAATAGATCTAGAATCACCAAGAATAAGGCTACGTTCACACTTCAGATCTTAATGCTCCATTGTGTGGTTTTTCACATTATATCTAAAAAAATCACAGCATAATTTTTTTAAATTTTTACTGTACTGAAAATGACATTTAACCAAGTACTAAACATATCTATCTATCTATCTATCTATCTATCTATCTATCTATCTATCTATCTATCTATCTATCTATCTATCTATCTATCTATCTATCTATCTATCTATCTATCTATCTAAGTGATTAAGCATAACCTTACCAGTTTTTACTTTCTTTTCATCTGAGCTTGGTTATCTTTGATACTTTTTGATAGATCTGGGGGCAGAGGGTTTTCCAGGCTGTTCTCCACATCCAGTCTGTTCTGTTGCATCTTATTATTCATTTTGGTATTTATAAAGCTTAACACATCTCAGCCCGATTTCCTTTTACCAGGGCACAGCGAATATTGTCAAATGCCTGATACTCATCATCTAGAAAAAGGACATTTTAAATTGTTTCCACGCACCCCGTGATATTCTCCGGTACCACTAGGGGTATACTTACCCCTGGTTGGGAATCACTGGCATACAAGATGGTTTAAAGGCACAGTGTGTAATTTTCAGCCAGTAGGGGGCAGTGCATACCTAAATTATCAGAAGCCTGCGGTATATGTGTCTTCGAGTAAGAAACTCAACAACGGATGTCCAACTAGTGCTGTTTTCAAACGCTCAATTCCCTGAGAATTATCTATTTGCAGCGACATGACGAGCACATCAGTCTCTCTTTCATCGCTTGGAACTAGCAAAGAGGTAAAAATTTATTTATGGCGAAACTGTTTTGCAATGTTTTAATAGCTGGCTTGTTCTGCGCGCTTTGTTCATCCGGGCTCTTGTAGAAGTAAAGACGTCATCTTATATGGCTTTTCCCTGAAAAGAGGACCCGCGCCTATGTATTTTAAAACTTATTTTTTAAGTCATATTTTGTAATGTCACCAATATTTTGCAATTAATGTGCTTTACGTAATTATTATTACATAATATTTTAATGGCTATTTTCAAAGATGTACTGCAAAAACTACTAACTGTCACTTTAATGCAACATGACCATTCAAACTGAAGCTGCTTTAAAAAATCCCACATCAGAAATGATTAGATTTAGTACCAAATATGAGAGTGACCTGGATTGGATTTGAAGAAAATTGTATGCTATCCGTGTTGCATATAAAAAGGTAAGAAGGCATGAATATAGCCTTATATTTAACAGGCAACTTTGATCATAATTTAAAAACAGAAAATCTAAGCATATTTAAATTTAATTCTCTAGTCAGAAAAGTTTTTCATTTACTGAGCTCTTCTCTTTTTATACGTCCACTCGGCAGAAAAGGTCAGCTAATATGTCTGTGGAAAATGTTATCAAAAAATTCAAAAGCAATTCTCTCCATACATTCCTCATTTATCTTTAGCCACAATGACTTACTCCAGCAGTGGCCTGTTTTTATTTTTTTAAATCAGACACTAAGTTAATTACAGATTCATAACAGTGTTTTGACTTCCCTTTCACCCATTGCACAGTTAGCATTCCATTAAGGTGAATTTCTAGGGGCAAATGACATTGTGAGAAAAGTAACTGATGATGAATTTTAAAGAGTTTGATATGACACGAGACCATCAGAAAAGTCTTTTGACAGTGAAGCTTGGTTTATGCTTGACGCATGAACATTCCCTGCTGAGAGCCAATATTCTTGACGACCTGTAAGGGGCGGTGTAGGGCTCTACGGCATGCATACAACACTACACCATAGTAGAAGTAGTAATCACTGTTGTTTACAAGATGGAGATACCCGTGAGCTTAAACAAAGCAGAACTTTTATGCTGTTTACTTAGGGAAAAAGATGAAAAAGGAGACTGTCCTCTCTTCCATTAAAACACAGTTGATCACAGTGATCTCTATCGTCCAAATCATAAAGATGTCTATTTACGAACCTCCGGCAATATGAGCTCTTGCCAGTCCGCCATGTTTTTCCGCGCGGGAACATCCGCGTAGTTACAAATTTTCCTAGGTACGCGGTGCGGAAATTTCGGGGTGGGAGGAGGCCGCGCGGAGAGGCATGGTTGCTGAAATGACCTAATTTGGCCGCGTGGAGCCTTGTGGACCTCGCCGACGCAGCAAGCGTAAACCAAGCTTTACTCCCTGCAGTAGAGTTAAACTATCCTCAGTAAAGCATGGACTGAATAGAAGTGGAAAATTGAGCCTTTCATGTATTTTAAATTAATGCTACTGCAATTCATTACACAAACACTGTTTGTAGATAAAATAGTGTTTGGAGTGATGACATCCCATGTGTATTGGAATAAAATGCTGGTCAGAACCAGAGCAAATTACAGAATCTACATGCCAGAATATTTAGTTTAGATTTTTTTGTCACAAGTGATCCTGTTGGATCTCTCTGGTCTAGAGAATAGACTTCAAGATAGTCCTACTGGTTTAAAAATCACTAAATGGTTTAGCTCCAAAGTATGTTGAAGACCTGTTGTCACTATACCAACCCAGCAGACTACTCAGGTCCTCCAACTGTAGTTTACTTAGCATACCTAGAATTAGAACCAAACATGGAAAAGCAGCTTTCAGTGTCTATGCCCCACAAATCTGGAACAAACTTCCAGACGACTGTAAAGCTACTGAAACATTAGGCTATTTTAAATCAACGATTAAAACTCTACTGTTTAGAGCTGCCTTTGAGTAATGTTCTAAAATCATAAAAAAAGAAATACATTTTCTTTTTGTGCATTTCCTTAATGAGTTTTTAATCAAATGCTCTCCAATAAATAATGTAAAGCACCCTGAAATTTTATTTTATTGATTGTCATGTTTTATTATGTTTTTTTTTTAATGTTTTTTTTAATGTTTTTTTTTATTTTTATTTTTTTTTTGGGGGGGGGGTTCTTACTCTTATGCTTTTGGTGTTTTTACTTTCCATGCTTTTATTATATGTTTGGTTTCTGTACCACCAACTCAAGTAAATCACCTTGAATTGCCTTGTGTTGAAATAGTGCTATACAAATAAAATTGCCTTGCCTTGCCTTGCTTTCATTATGGTGGCTAATTAAAGGTAGTGAGTGGAAGTAAGTAAAGATCTTTTATACATATCTGGGGGTGGGCCAGTTATGTATATCTCCAACTAGTGTTTTTAAACATTTCTCCTCATTCCGTCCTCTACTCTACAAATTGCCAAATGTATTTGTGTTTAATGAACTCACATGTGAGTTAAAAGCATAACATTATTGTATATGCCCTGAACTAAAGTAGACAGATCCTTGTTAGTAGTGGGCAGAAAGGATGCGGTGCAGACTCTATCACTTTAGCAAAGACAAAAAAACATTAAGTGCAATCAGAGCGTTCTCACCGGCTGAGGTACGTATCCAGAGCTCTGGAAAGTTTCCGCATGAAGTCTATATATTTTCTGGAGGCTGCATGCGGCTTTGAACAAAGTTAAAAAAGTTACTTGAGCCAGACAGGAAGTGAGACATTGACCAGTGAGGTGCATCCAGTATATTTCAAAATGAAAATTGCATTTTTATCATTAATGTCAGGAGGAACAGTTCAAAGTGTATGACAATTTTCATGATTTTGACATGTATATCTTTAAAAGTAGTACGTCAGATTTGGTCAATGTGTTGCAAACTAATGATAAATATGCACTGCTTTCACTCTGTTCTTTTCAGAGACATTCTACACATGAACCGCAGTCTGTGTGAATGACAGTCAGTACTGAAGCCATACAGAAACCGAACAGTATTCATTCTGCACTTGGTGTGAATCAGGCAATAGTATTCCCCCCTCTGTGTTGAACACAATTTAATACTCAAAAGTTGGAAAATTTTGGTTAAACCATGTCTGCAGGTTTGGTTTAGATAGACGAAGATGAAAGACTCCCCCGAACAGCTCTCAATCCACTGTGATTATGGGGTTGAGTCCATAGTTAAAGTAGGCTACAGTATGAAACAAATTCAACCCTGAAACTAATACCAGCTGCATGGTTGTCAACAGTCAACAGACACAAGAATCCAGCTATGGTTTGAGAAGGGAGTGTGTTTTAAATAATTAATTTTAACAGTACAGAGTAACAAGATCTCTCTAGTGATTTTTGTTTTTAATAAAGATGTCTCAAGACTTTTTAATCAAAGATGCACTGATCAGGCTTTTCACTTTTTAGTGACTGAAAATAGTGGAAGATCTCGGTTTTGAGACATTTAATCAAGAACGAAAAGATTTAGGACTTCTACTGTGGTTTCGCTCTGGCTGTAGTGAGGTCTTTAGCCTCACTAAGTTCCTGAGCAGGCTGTGGTAGTTTGGTTGTTCAGTTCACACATGCTTTGTTGCTCTGGAGAAGATTTATAAAAATGTCTGTGGAATCATTTTGTGTGGAGCACAGAGGAAGTATGGGGTAGCAGGGTTGCTTTTTACTTACAACAGCTATTTGGAGCTTAGATATTTAAAGCAAAATTAGCTCTTATGATAAAGTCCGGAAGGGAGACTGTGGGGTTTGGGGAACTCATGTTCTTATCTTTGCTCTATGTATGTATGTAGTGGATATGATGCATCATCAAGCCATGACCTTCCGTCCGAACTGTTTGCAGCCAAGTGCAATGTGGCTGGGATGAAAAACTGAGGTCATAGTTCTTAACATGGGAAAATATGGATTGGTCTATCCAGGTCAGAGGCCAGTCTCTGTCTCAAGCAGATGAATTTGCAAGCAGTAGGTTGTTAACAACAACAACCCAAGATAGAAATGGCCTAAATGAACTTCTGCAATAGGGTGAAAATAATTTGTTTAGGGACAGATTAAGGGACCTCCCCACCAATGGAAAGATGAGACCAGAGTATCTGCTTCACTGCTTTGAAAGGAGTCAGAAGAGCTGGTTTGCATATGTGATTAAGGGCGCTTTCACATGGTACGGGAGTCCGTACTCGGGTACGGTATTTGGTCAAAATCCACTTATTTCGTACCATGTGAACACAGACTGTACCGTGCCAGAATACGGCCAGAGAGACCTGCCTTGGAGGTAGTATCCGAGTCCAGGTACGAGCGGCCACGTATCATGTGAACACAACGCGTACTCTGGCCGTACTCAAGACAATAGACGCGCTCCATGCGGAAATGACGACATCGCCGGCCGAAATTACAGAATCACCTCGCGACCATACAAATACCAAAACAACGCGATTCAAGCATCCCACAGCAACACAGCAGGTTACAAAACGGCGGGTTTACTACAACACTCACCCTGTAGATGGCTTCAGGTAGCAGCTGACCAGTAGACCAGTTTGTTTACATTCTAGGCTGTCGCTCGTTTTATGACGTCGGTACTTCTCACTCCCTTGTTTGTTGGAGAACTAAGACTTATTTGTATACCGCCACCTGCTGTTTATTTGTAGTAAAAGACTGGATCCCAATACGGGCAGAGATCCGTGACATGTGAACAGAAAAAATTAGCATTTTCTCTGGCCGTTTTCTGGTACGGCCACACATGTGAAAACGGCCTAATTGAAAACAGTGTAAATAACCCCCCCACCCCCACCCCCCAAAAACTGATTCTGCCCACACTGTGTCATTATCTTTTGAAAGATGCCAGTCTGATTCCATATCTGACTGGGATGTGAATATGTTTGGGGTTAACTGTATCTCTTCTGGCCATGAACACTTATGAAAGGTTCTAGGGAGTGTCCATTGTAAGAGTGATGATTCGATCCCACTGTTGGAGCTATTAACTCTGGTATCAAGTCTTAAATAAACACAGGGCAGCGGATGGATCCAAATCAAATTTATATTTTGTAGTTTTAGATATGTAAATCATGATCAGAGAAAATCATCCGAGAATTTTAATCCAATTCCAAGTTAGTTAATTGGTGCATCTCTGTTAGAGCTACTTACTGAAGTACTAATAATCATGCTCTTGCTTTTTTGTTTTTCTATTGTTCAGTAAACTTTAAATACAAACTAAAAATACGTATTACTTTTAAAGAAATTGCCTAAGAATATTATTGTTGAATATTATGAATTGAATTCTACAGATTTTCACCTCTGCAAGATTCATATACTCCAGAACCAAATAACCACTGATTAATGCTTCATCGCACTTCGTTTTAAGCAACGCCGCTTGAACTGTTGAGATGAATTTAACGCCTTCGGGCTTGGGGCGTCTTGGTGCTGGAAGTGAGCCGGATAAAAATGAATCACTGCAAGGTTTATATATATATACTCGGCAAACAAATATATTTACATTTATTAATTGCAAGTCATTACGTGAACCGTGATTTAAACTTAGAAAATAAATCACTTTTATCCCCTCAGTTCTACAAGCAGCCTGTAAGGCAGAGATCTCCCCTGATGCAGGAACCGTCTGATGCAGGGATCAGAGAGGGACATCTGAAAGTAATGGAAACTGCACATCTAAGACTTTAATTGCACTGGATTCAACTTCTTACCACCGGAAGGAGAGACAGAGTGAGAGAGTAAGAAAAAAACTTCCCTCCTCCTCGTAAAAATAATAAAATCAACTTACCACCCCCATGTCCAGCTGCTCGGTGGTCAGAGACGGAGCCGCTCCGGCCAGGGATAAAAAACAGAAAATTGGCAGAAAAATCAGCATCTCCGGTGTTATGTCCCTCATCCGCATGTGAAGAAGCAGAAAAATCATGATGCCCTATGACAGGTTGATCCTGCTGGGCTCACACAACGACCCCGACGCCAGCATCCACAAGATACAACCACACACCGTGACACTAAAATATGCCAGTTTACCTTACTGTGGAGCGCAAACACATAAAGCACATTAAAACCGATTACGATGGGTACGTTCGGGATTTATACAAGTTTGTTTTTTCCCCCTCTCAGAGTGCAGTGGGACTTGTAGTCATCAACTAAAGGGTTATTGTCGCAGGAAAGGGTTCCATTCTACTTAGATTAGTCCATTGGAAGTGAAAATCCAAGCAGAGAAAGAGAGGCGCTCCATTCCGGTCTGTGCAGTAACCAGCACTGAGGAACCACAGCAGCTGCGTGGGGCTTCGTCCCGGGGTGAAGGAGACCGCTTGTTGACGCGCACAGTGAGGAGCGTAGCCACGGTCCTGAAAGACCCGGGGAGAGAGAGTAAGGAAAGGAGGGGGGGAGGGAGATTCAGCGCTTTTCTCAGCCCCCGTGGAGACTGGCGAATTCCTGATGCGCGTCCTGAGTAATCTGAGAGTCTTGCTGGGGTTTACATTTGAAATGTGTCTGTGCTGTTCACAGTAAGAAAAGCATTTCAAATTATTTTCTTTATAACAAAAGAAACAAAGACTGAAGGTAAAACAAAATACATACATCTGGATTTTGTGGTTCTACTTATTATTTCTTGCTCTTTCTCTCCAGATGTGCGCATGTGATATCACTAAGGGGAAACACTTTTAAGATATATGAATGTGTCGCAAATGTGTTCACATCCCTTTCAGCAACTCATAAACTTCAGGGTATTTTAACTGAAAAGAAAGTAGTATCCCACTTGATTTTATTTTTCTTAAAAAGTGAAAAAAAGTGTTTCTATTTAGACGCTTAAATTAATTCTTTATGGAATCACTCACAAGTATTTTGGTGTAGACCTATATGTCTACCAGCTTTACAAATCTACTGAATTAGATATTTGCAGTCTTTGCAACGTCTCCCAGAGTGTGAACATTAACCTTCAAGTCTTGCCATATAATTACGTTTCAATTTAGATCTGGACTTTGAGCCATTCTAACTCAGAAATATGCTTTCATTTAAATGGTTCCTTTTTGACTCTTTATGCATATTGGTTTAGCGCTTGTCTAACAGGTCTTTGTTTGGGTTTACTGTTTTCTCTCATTACTCTGTGAAACCTACATGATCCTGATGAAGAACTACAACCCAACCACATTAATCTGTCACAAGAATGTTTCACTATGAATAGGATGCATTTAGTGACATGCAGCGTTAGTTTCAGGGGCTGATTTAGGATTCAAAACGTTCCAGGGTTTAGCCTAGATGACTGATGGACTTTTTTTTTTTTGCTGGTGGAAAAATTGTTGTTTGAAATGATACAGCATTTCAACTTTTTAATTCTGACCACCTCAAAACACCCAATAAGCACTGTATTACACATATAAATCAATATGATTAAATGAAACAAAACAACAAAATCAGCCAACAATAACTATTAACAATATCACAGTCAGCTGCTGATTGAAGTCACCTCAGATCACTGGTCCAGGGAATATACCTTACATGAATTAAGATCAGACAAAATAAACCAAGATGTGTACTATGTTTGATTATACAATTAACATATTGACCAAAATACCCAAACGCATCTCATTCTCTATAGCTTTGATCATAGCCTCTGCTGTTTTTCCAGCTCTGCTCCTTTTTATTACCCTGGTTTAATCACGTGTCTTTGCTTTCTGCACAGGTTTTATGACCAATTTCCAATTCTCTAATTCATAGTATCGAATGATTGGATGGATGTTTTATCTCACTTTCTTTTTACCAAAAATTTACTGACAGTAAGATAATATTGAGCAACCAGCACTTAAAATTATAGAATAAAAAATACAATTTACAAATCTGAATGACCCATTTAATCAAAGCAGTTGTTGTCAATCTGCACATTTTCTCTAAAAAAGTTCCTAATATCTATGTCAGCAGGTCTTCTCATGTATGTGTTTAATGCACATTGCCCAGTATTCCCACAAAGCAGACAGGCAGGCTGCTAAAGCAACAAAAGCGTTTCTTCTTCAGGGGAGCTCAGGCAGGCAACTTTATATAGTGGCTGCTTCTCTTTTGGACTCCAGTACTCCCACTTTCTTTTGAGAGGCTTTTGCCCCTTCAGAAGTAAAATTCCCCAACTCCACCCCTGGTTATATTTCTGCAAGTTTCCAGGATAAACTTGGAAACTGCAGGATTGCATGCAGAACAAAACGTTTCAATTTTATCTCATCTGCTCAAATGACTTTCTTGTATTGAGGTAACCTTTATGGTTGACGATAGCTTTCTTTCAAACATGACTTTAATCTTACCAGGCTATTCTAAAGGCCACAATTGGGATGTGCATGACAAACAACTGTCCTTCCAGCTATACATTGGATCTCTAAGCTCCTGTACAAACACCTCTTGAAGTGGATCTCTTGGTTGTTTTTCTGATAAATGGTCTTCTTGCCCAGCCTAACAATTTAGGTGACATGTCATGTCTGTGCGTTTGCAGTTGTGCTTTGTTTTCAGATGATGGTGTTTCTGTGTGATGTCACACTACTTTGAACCACTCCACAGCTTTTTCCCTGACATTTCTGCAGTGTTCATTGATCGTCATGATACTATTTGTTCATCAATGTTCTCTCACTATCAGGAGTGTGTCACTGAATGTAGCATGGATCCACATGCAGATGTGGATAAAGGTGTAAGGTTGTTTATGATATGATGATAAAGATGGCAAGAATGACAATACTAGACCCCAGGCTGACACTAACGAGCAGGAGGAAGAACAGCAGGGTGAGACACACCAGGGGAAGTCATCAATGATCTGGCCAGTAGTGAGGGGAGGTGAAGGGTTTAAGTAGTCATGAGGGAATGAGGAATCGGGTGTGACATATTGCTGACAGGCGCAAACAATGATTGGACAGGAGTGAGCAGAATGGAGGGCTCTACTTACAAACCTCCAGCTTTCACAGAATAGTGTGATAATACATTGCAGTTTTATTTTACTATATTTTTTAACTATCAAGATGCTTTCTGCACAAAACTGATCACATCATATCTTAATTAGAAGTGTCAAATTCAAGGAGGCCTGAAAGGCCTTAAACTCCTTGGGCCTGATACCAAGATTCCTAATAATGACCACAATATTGCTTGTATGGCAAACATTTTGTGTCTTTGAGTTGTCCTTCATTTTCAGCAGATCTACAAAGATAGTGTGAGCAACTCATAACAGGCGCAAGGAGCAGCATTCAAATAAGGACTTTCAGGCCGCTGATGTGAGCTAGAGAGCTCACATCAGCGATCATCACATCTGAGCTAGAGAGGGGAATAAGTGCATGGATTCATGATGCGTTAGCAAGAAAAAAAGGTTAAAAAATGACATCCATATCAAGTCTATGGCTGTTACAGAGTTAATTACTAGTAGGCTAGAATGTTGGGAATGATGTGTCTCATTTGTCAGTAATAAACTTAAAGCGATGTACATGCTCTCTGGTCCATACCGGCAAACGTAATTCAGAGTCAGACTTATTAAAGCTGTCTACAAAAAGGTCACTCTACTAATTTTGAAATGCAGAGCACTTTATTATGGCCTCTATTAAATGTCAAGTTGCAGTGGAATTTTTTTTTTATCTCAAAAAGAATTTAGAAATCTATTAATTTTGTTTTTAAAATGTCATATATATAGCCATTTGTCAATGTGGGGAAACTAATGAGAATCCATGAGGATCACAACTCACTGTGCACTCAGTGCGAAATCACCAGGTGCAGACGTATTGAAAATGCAGTGAGTTATGATGAGTCTTGGTGGTGGGGCGGCAGTAAATATTGATATAACTGTCAGGTTTATGGCCATTAAAGTGTTAATTACCATTAGGTTAATTTGTGTGTGATTTATATTTTTCTTTTCTCAGTAATAAACCTATGTTGAATGTGGTGGCGCACCTGGAATGCCTACTTATTTGCCTGTTCTCCCAATGTTTCAAGTCTTCTGACAGAAATGCCTATATTGAATAGTCAACATGGGGAAATGCGCTAAATGGATTGTGTGTGTGTCTTGCTACGTGTTTAAAAGGCGGGATGCTCTCTGCACCATGTTATTAAACCAGGTACAGCCTGTTTTTGCGACGCTGTGCGGTTTGTGCTAGTTTTAACAAGCGCAAACCGATGATAAATCACACCATGTGTCTTTGTCCCATTACTTCACAATTAAGTGCTACTCTGCATTTAGCGTTTTTAGCTGAAGGAACATTGAAAATTGTTGGACTTATTCACCACAGTTACTATCATCCCCAAAAGCTGCCATACATCAAAAACTTTAAAGGAAAACAACATTATTCAAGAATTCACAAGTATCTTGCTGGAGATTTGAATTTGGGAGTCAAATGTATAAACTCACTGCAAGCTCACAGATAAGGTTCAGAGACAAGGTTTAATGCAAATTTAGATTTTTTTTAAATCTCAGAGAAGCTAGTGATCCTCAGCAGCTCTGACAGAGCGGAGAGTTGAATAAGTGACCCTGTGGAGGATGGATTGGGTTGAATCATATATTCAATAGGGTAATTCTTACTCGTTGTGGAGTTGTTATTTCCACAGGGAAAGGTCTGCAGATCCCAGAATGGCTGAACATGTCGATGGACAGATAAGTGATAAGAAGAGAACAATCTGTTTCCTTGATAGGATTAGCTGTTTGGCAATGTTTCTCAGGGCTGACAGGCAGGTGAGTTATATTATGTGGAGTTAATGTGTAAAACTGGCAACAAGCTCACGTAAATAACTTATTCACATATTGCAATTGTATCCTAAACCAGTAACTATTGAGATGAACTGGAGGAAACCTTTCTTGTGAGTTCCAGGTATTTTTTGAAGAGGAAAACCGCAGTGGGAAGTAGCAAAGGACAAATACTTTGTAAATTGCTTTTTGAGGTAACTGTACGTTTTGTACCTACATTTCTGCACAAATATCTTTACTTTCTACTCCTTACAACATCAGAACTGGCTCGTTACTTCTACACATATTGATAACAACATCACACAAATGTCACAACAACATACAAGGAAAATTAAATGCACAGAGAGAACGTGCCCATTCGGAGCATGGTTTCTGACATAGAGAAAAACCTAATCAGCAAAGCGACAGAGCAGATTTGGAAAAGCAGCTTTACATATGAGAGTTTTTTGATGTTGTTAGCTCCAATAATAATTTGTAGTGAATGTGGTGTGTCATGTGGCAGCATAAAAACCACATGATTCTGGAGCTGAATAACTTATCAAATCTAAAAAAATCATTAAAAAAAAACAAAAAAAAACAACAACACACACATGTGAATATAAATACTGCTGAACGACTCAGACTGGCTCCAAACTTCTCAGGGTGAGTAAGAAAACATAAAATTTGATAAAAATAAGGTCCAGGTTTAAATAAATGGAATTCCCCTTTAAGGCCTACACCTGTGGTGAAGACTGCTAACCTGAAATTGTCCAGAAGAAACCCTCCATAAGGAGGCTAAAGCACAAAAGGTCACAGAAGCTGGCCTTTTACAGAGTGCCATACCACGCATAGTGATGAAATGTTGAGGAGAAAAAAAGGTTGGGTAAAAAATATGCACAAACAACATGGATGACACGGTCAGCATAGGATTATAAATCAAAGCTCAGTCTAGAGTTTAGGGGAGATTCACAGTATGTTGCTTGAGTTTGTGCTGCCACACACAAAACCAGAAAATATGCTACAAGGGACACTTTATTTTAGGCCGTTCATGAAGTAGACACAACAGCAAAAGCAACTTACAGTAGAGTTTGATCAGAGACTACTCATCTCGTGTAGTTGATTTTAGCACAGTGTGTAATCATTCAATCAATTGATTGAAACAGTGAAAGTGTTATCTTCTGTGCCTGAATATCTGGCACAGGAAATTTTTACATTTTAAAATAAAATAAAATAAACAGAAAAAAAATATATATATATATATATTAAGCAACAAACAAAAAAATGCACATCAATATTTAGATACAAATAAATGAACAGTTTAACAGGAGCAGTAATCTAGAATGTTTCACTTAAAAGATTAACTCAGCATGTGTAGTCCCTGATCAAACTGAGGACATGTGTCATTTTTAAAACATCTATTTTTGCAGTGTAAGCTAATGAGAAAAAAACTGGCCTGCTACTTCTTGGTGAAAACTCAACTTTTAAGCTTAAAGTGATTTCATTTAAATATAACAAATCAGAGTCTGGAGGAAGAGCAGAAACCACATTGTGTGAGGTCCAGAGTGAAGTTTTTGATTTGCTGAGCTATGTAATCTGGGTCCCCATCGTCTATGTTTCTAACTTAGTATTGCAGTTAGCTGTTCTGCAGTGCTAACAAGAGAAGGCCAGTTTTATATAAATTGATCCAAACCAAGAGACTGGATATTGTGAACAAGGTTGAAGTGCACTGGTAATTTATATTGCTTTTTCATTGCATCTTTGTTTAGAAATGTAAAAAAAAACACAGCCCCAGTTGTCTGAGTTTTCCTTTTTTGTTGTAAATCAAAATCAAGCCATTGACGTAAAAATATTAAATATAACTCAGACTAGATTTATGTATGTGCAGTAGGAATCTAGAATTACAGTAAACATAATTAAATATGCATTACAGTACAACTGTATCACAAAAAAATCTGCATCTGAAATTCAAAGATGCTTTTTTGCATCCCTCATTAATCCTTTATCTTTATAATATTTTAGTGGACATCAGCAAAAAGAATATGTAAAAAGTAGGTAAAAGAATAACAATAAACTGTGGTCCCAGATGTTTTTATTTATTTATTTATTTACAGGAAAAATAAGACTAATTATTTTTCTTGCTTAGCTATAAAATCCACCAAGTGATGGAAATGCAAATATAGCCACATCCTCTTGTGGTACATTTCAATTATTTAATAGTCAGGAAGTTCATTTAAAGGGATAAATTAAATGAGTTTAATACATTTAAAAAAAGGGAACCTAGGAGAAACACTTGTTATGTATTGAGTCCTCATCTCTGGTGAAGGATGGCACAAATGCACAACTTTCCCCCTCAGCAGTCATTTATCACAGGAAGGAGAAAAGCACAAGAAAAACATGTTTTTGCTCAGCAGTGTTACGTTTTGCTGTGCCACCACAGAGCTTCCAGACTCAGTTAGACTGGCTGTGTAGCCAAAACATTACAATAATTGTAGCTTCTGAATATTGAGTCTCTCAGCATGCCTGATGGCAAAAAGAAGATTCACTTTATTCACTTTCACATTAAGAGAAGGGTAAAACAGCCATTTGTGTGTCTCCGCCTGCTGTGTGCATTTTACCTGAAGTATTTCACAATCTTCCGATTATTTTTCTTGCAAATTTTAACCACTCTTTGGTCGGATTGGGAAATGTTGCCTTTTGGATAGAGTCAAGTTTGTTGCGTGGTTATGTAGTCGATTCATGATACCAAATATTTTTTCCGGCAGTTTCTGTCCAGATTTCTTCAATTCAATGTGCCAGATAGTAAAATATCTTTCATGTACTATTTACAAGTACAAGATAGTACAATGAGAATGGAATCGGATTGTTCTTGTTCACATGTTTAATTCATAAATCAGAAATTACTCGATGCATAAATCACTAAATTACTTTTGTGTTCTGCATCAGATTTGAATAAGAAAAATATTTTTAGCAGGCAGCCATTTGTTATTTCATTGATTTAATAAATTGGGGTAATGATATCCAGACTAAAGAACTAGTATACAGACCAAGAGCTGTCTACACAATGAATATTAACTACATGATAAGAAGAATAACACAAAAGACAGGTATATATACCATGCCACACTACATCAATTTATTTAGAAAGCATTTTGAGAACAACTCTAACGTGAAAAACTATAAAGATAGATAGATAGATAGATAGATAGATAGATAGATAGATAGATAGATAGATAGATAGATAGATAGATAGATAGGGTTTCTGGTGCCTCTATAAACACTCAAAACATGAATAAAAACCATCTGTTATTGATTCCATAAGCCATTTGTAAAAATGCCTCATTGTGGTGTTACTATAAACTGAATTAGTATATAACCACCCTTCAGATGTCACACTACACCCCTCAGTTGTCAAAACCTGCCCACTAGTTCCAATTCCATACCATTCTCATGTGTGGTAAAACCGCAGCCTAGAAACAAGATGAGTAGGTGTGGACTGGAACTTCTAATTTCCATAAAAGTGACAGAGCCTTCTAAACAGCTTCTTTTTGAAAACGCCTGAAATTGGCAATATTTTAGCTGGTGAGAGTGATTTATGTTAGAGCGATATAGACAGTTTCCCTATTATGGTTTAAAAACAGGTCTATTGTGTCCCTTTTAAAGCATCTGGTCTACTGAAGATTGTTTGATTGTACATATGGATGCAAGGGTTCATGTAAAAAGGAAGTAAGACTATGAGGACACTAAGGAATAAGTTCAATAATTTTAAAATTGATAACTGACAGCTATGAAGAAATGTCAGTATTTGGGAATTTTGCTTTAGCTTAGTTGTGTCTGATAAAGAGTTCTCTAAAGTAAAGAGACAAGCACTAGTTCCGCTGTCACCCTGTTTGGATATCATGCTTCACAGAAATCAACACTAAATGCTAAAAAATATATTTGAAGTATATTATATGAACATATATTTGAAAAACAGTGAAAATGGGAAAAAGTAATATCTTTGATGTTTTTTGTCAGGGACAAAAGATCAATACAAGGGGATGGCCTCGTGCCATTTGGTCTAAGCAACTTTACCTTAGTGTTCAATTCAATTCAATTCACTTTTATTTATATAGCGCCAGTTCACAACAAATGTCATCTCAAGGCACTTCACAACAAAAGTCATCTCAATACAAGTATACAAATGTCATAGGATGCAAACCAGTACCCAAGTTATTTTGATCCGGTAATTTTATGTTTTGCTTTATTGTATTGCTGTGCTTGGGTGAAGTGTCGGTAATTTTATGTTTTGTTTTATTGTATTGCTGTGCTTGGGTGAAGTGTTGGACTGGTTTAGTCTGAGTTGCTCTGGACACACCTGAACCTAATTACACTGGTGATTGCAATCACCAGCCCCTCTCCCTATAAATGAGGAGGCCAGATCCTTGTGAGGGCACAGGGTGGATGAGTTGCTGCTGTGGTCTTCTCCGCCGCCTTCTGCTGAAGTTGCTGTCTTCTGGGGCCATGATTGGGCCCATGATTCCCCTACCGTGGCGCTGACTTCCTGGCTTGGTGGTGCCGATCTTCAGACTTCATCATACAACGCTCACTAGTTCTGCACTTGAAGGGAAGTAGCCACTCTCCTTCATTTGGTGTGTGTGTGAGAGTATTTGACGTGCAGAACGGGTGCTGAGTCCATTTCCTTCCTGTGTGTCGAGGGCGACCGTGACCGACCCGGGTGACGGCAGGGCGGCAGCAGCAGTGGCGGCGTGATCAGATTGATGGGCTTTTCCAGTGTTTTTAAAGTGGCAGAGCAGAGGTCCTGGCACCGGATCCACGGATCGGACAGCAGTGTTCACAGCCCAAGTACCAAGGAAAACCCGGAGGTCCGGACTTAACTGGACTTTACTGCTCCAGTACTCAGAACCTTCTCGCTGCTGTGACTGCAGTGATTAGTCTCTCGTTGCACTGGGTTTTTTTTATATAGCAAATATTTTTGTTACATTTTCACAAAAACATCCTTTTAAAAATAAACATTTTAATTCAGATATTACATCTGTGCTTCTCGCTGTGTTGGTGTGGCCCGGGAATATAATATATCTTTCAACACTGTTACACAAACATTCCAATCAATTAAGTTTTTTATATAAGGAATCCCATTAGATTGCGTTGAGTCATTGGCGTGAGGTTGTGCCCGGATCATGAAGACGCCAACCACAGCAATTCCTCAGCAAACCCTCATACTGAGCAAGCATGTAGCGACATGGGAGAGGAAAAACTCCCCTTTAACAGGAAGAAACCTCTGGCAGAACCCTGGTTCAGTACAAGCGGTCATCTGCCACGACCGTCTGGGGGTCTGAGAAGACAGAGAAGAGACAGCATGGAAGATGCTCAGCGACTTTGAGCATCATCTGGACCAACGCTCCCCATCCAGCTGGGGGCATTATAGCTGAGCAGGGTACCAGACCGGGTAGAGGTTCTATGGGGAGAAAAACACTGAGAAAACTGGGTTAACAATTGCATTAACATTAGGAAAAATATATCTGGAGAGTAGTAGAAAAGAAAAGTAGAAGGTGTGTTAGGGTCAGTTGAGTCTGAAAAAGGATAATTTTTTTTCCCCTAATTCTTAAGTCTATTAGCAATGTACGGTGTGAGGGAGATGGAGTTGAGGAGGGCTGCCGGACCGGGCTGCCTGACCGGGCTGCATCCTCCCATCCTCCATCCTCGGGCTGAACACTCCATCTCCCTCTACTCCCTGCCTGGAAATCCAGGAGGAAAGAAGGAGGTAAGTGGGTAAGTATTGTAGTGCTTATGCATCTCTCCTGGCTCATAGGACTGCACCCTCTTCAGAATATATGCATTAGAGAGATACTATCATTGGTAAGTGATATAACTGGAGTAGATAAAGGCCCGCTCTTCCAAAGACTCTGGCATTATCTTTGTCCATCACTTTCTAGCCTTAAAACCTGGTGTAAATCTTTTTCTGTCCTGATTTATGATTTAACCTTAATTCAATTCTCTAATCACAGTGTTGTTTTTTCTTATTTAAAATTCTGAAAATGTAGTACCATTCATCTACTGTTGTCAGCAAGGTAATCTAGGAGAGGCTTGCTTTTAAAACCAAAACCAAGTGCCATCTTTCCAGAAAATATGCATGTGTCACCAAGCTCCTCTCCCTCCCTTTAAGTAACGAATTATAGCTGTTAAATAATGACATATTACGTGTTTACACCTCAAATAATAATTGTCTTATTTAGTCTGTATTAATCAGCTCTCAGAAGAGTATAATTGTATTAATACATTTTACAGAGACCAGAACAATTATTTAAGAACAGCAGAAGCTAATATCTGATTTGGGTAGATAAGCCATATAAGAAACTCAATAATATGTGTGTGGGGAAGGCAGGAGAGGCTGTGCCTTGCTTTTGACGAGTAAAATCGGCACTGAAAATGATACTAGAAAAACAATGTTTCAAATTATCTGTTGTATAAATTGTTTTATACAATATTTCAACATTTTAACCTCAGAATTTATCTTATCTTCTAAATATATCCTTCACAACCTGCACTGTCCTAATATTAGCCCTCAACAGAATCAAATAACTATTTAAAGCATTTGGTATCTGACAGGGAGTTTCTTTACACTTGTAGAGTTTCACCATAAGCATATGACTGCTCCTAATTTAATACACAATACGGAAACCAGTAGATTGTCTGAACAGACAGTGAAGCCTAATAAAACTGAACAAACACTTAAAATAAACTATTGTTTATGTCAGAGAGTTGATATGAACTACCTGTGTTAGGCTACATCTTTACTATGGTTAATTTTGCCTGGAGTCTTTGTTCTAAGCATTTTCTGATGTGTACAGACACCAAGGAACAGTGGAAATAGTTTGATTTTAATCATATCAGTATGGGACACCCTTTTTTTTCTGGGTCCACCCAAAAAAGCAATTTCTGGCTACGTCACTTGGCACATGCTCATTTCTGTCTCTATATTGCCAGTATACATGTTTGATTAGACATGTACCATACATGCTTCTACATTCTGTCTAACATATTTAAAAAATGCATGAGAAAAATTAAATCTTTCATACTGGCCTTAAATGTGCAGTCAAAATACAGAGGTTGAGGCAGAAAATACAGTGCCTCACTTGTCTATTGCCGGTGCTGAGCCCAAATGGCACAAAAGACTTTTCTTCTATGAATTGAAAATACTGTAAAAAAAAAAGAAAAAGAAAACTGTCTTTTAAATGGCCTACATTTGTATTGCTCTTTTTCAGTCAGATGACCAAAAAGTGGTTCAGACTACATTCAGTCATTCACCCATTCACACACAGATTCACCTTCTAATGATGAAAAACTACATTGTAGACACAGTTGCCCTGGGGCACACTGACAGAAGTGAGGCTGCCATACACACAGCTGCCACTGGGCTGCCAGCAGGCAAGGTAGGTAAAGTGTCTTGGGATGTGGAACGGACGCGCTCTGAACTGGAGCGCATCCATACTGTCATTCACACTACGGAACGTCTAAAAACTGAATGTTTAGAAATAGTTTGTTAAACACTGATGACACTTAACGTAATAAGTTTAAAGATATAATGTAAAAATAATGTCACTTATCATACTCTGTGAATTGATATCCCTGTCATTGATAATAAAAGCAAAAGCCGGGGGAAAAAATGAAATAAAGGTTTTATAAGGAAATATATCCGATCCACGTCACTTGCTCATGTCTAATTTTATTCATGGAAATCTTCATGCGGTGGCTGAAAAAAAGACTTCATGGAAAAAGATTCCGGAGCTCCTCATCCGGATCCACATGACACCACATCCGGTTAGAGTGTTCTGATTGGATTAAATGTTCCTCTGTCTTTGCAGAAACCGTACAAAGTCCAGACCACATCGGTTCCGCACTCGATATAAATCAGGTATCTTGGAGATATATATGGAGTAGGATTTATTATACAAAGGTACAAATGTCAGATCATACACAATTTTCAATTTTATTAAGAAAAAAAGATAAGACAAAATTAATGATTTAAGTTTTACAGAATCTTTAATATTATATTGTATTCTTGCTATCAAATTGTTAAAAATGATGGAATTGATAAAAGCATAATTAAACAACAAGATTTTCAAACTAAGGTAGAACCTGAAAAAGAAGGATTCAAGGATTCCAGATGAGTCAGTCAGTGCCTCACCAGACATGAACCTCACCACACTGAAGAAAGTCAAGAAAAAGAAAAAAAAAACTAAGGGAAAATATTCCCTTAAAGGTACAAATGTCACTCACTTGACATGTGTGAGAAATATCAACGCTCAATTCAAAATATTCACCTCATTAATTATCTTTAGTTTTGATGATATTTACATAACAGCATGAACAACTTTTAGGCAAACAAATGTTCTTAGAGACTTTAAGAATTTTAAAATGCTTGACAATACTGTTTTAGTTTTAAATTCAACAACAGACGTTCAAGTCTAAATAAGCAAATCTTGCAAAACGATTAAATCCTTCAGCTACATTTTGTTCCCCTCTCTGACCCACTGAAAGTCTCACTTGCCTTTCTTGATTGTGGGACATTCACAACTCAAACTCATAGTTATAGCCCAAGAAAGTTTGCAAGTGCTCAGAGCTTCATAACATTAACTCTGCAATGAAAACTTTGACGTTCCTCCTGTGGTTTCTGTCAGCTCTTTGTGCTCAGTATCTATGAGAAGACTTTGCTTGAGGATATATTTCATAATTCACATGTTCATGTTTTGATATGGAGAGAAGCCTTAAGGTGTTATCATTAAGAAATCAAAGTGCAAGTCTTAACACTTAAGAATAAAGTCCACCTTATTAAGATATGTTTTACCTGCGTAACAGTTTTTATTATCTTTGATTTTTTTTTATCCCATATAAACTTACATACATTTTTTAATATAATATAATATAATAATCCTTTAATTGTCCCGCAAGGGAGAAAACCCCCCCAAAAAAACAAACAAAACGATGTACAAACAGAACAGAAACACACAATTTTATAGAAAAAAAATATTTACATCATGTACAATAGTTACAAAAATAGAGTACTGTACTTAGAATAATGATGCGAATATTTAGAAAGTTAGAAAGTACAGAATGTGCATTGAACTGTGCATTAAAAAGGAAACATGAAATTTCCAATAAGTTAGTATAATCTGTAAAAAATAATGTGCTGTAAAATAACTATAGTGGTGCTGTTGATAAATGCAACTTACACCGCTGATGTAAACATCTATGTTTGATGAGAGCAGTTTAGATTGTACAATTTTGTTGTTACAGACACATTCATGTCACACAAATGATAACTCCAATTGTTTTTGTAAAACGCTGATGCTACCGTGGTAGGCTAAAATATTAACCCCTTTGAGCACTTTTTACATTATTTCAAATTCTTCAACAATTTATTTTGTTATTAGCTCTACAATCAGCTCTATGGAAGACAACATTTACTATTCTTTTTTTTTAATATTCTTTACTAATTTTACGTAGATAGCTGTATTACAAACTTTACTTGTTACCTGCTTCTTGTTCTATGGGATGTCTATCCATCCATCCATCCATCCATCCATCCATGCACATCTATCCTATGAATGCACATCATGTATTAATGTCAGTAAGCGGGGGGAGATCTCAAGGAGCAGTCATCGCATGAGAGGTGAAGTACATCCTGGAGAGGTTTCCAAAACATCACAAGGTCCTATGAGGTCAGATAAGGTAAATTAATAATTGATGCTTCACCCTTGATTGATGATGCTCACAAGTGGTTTGTATTTATTAGGCAAAGGATGACATTTATCTTAGACAATTGAAAATGTCGTTTGACAGTTTGACCTAAGGTTCTAATTTACTTTAATTATACCAGTTGAATGGCATTGTTGGGAAAAGCATGATTGGGATTCCCTCTGGGCAACCAAATAGTTGGGCCTTTTTTGGTTAAGGTGAAACTGGAACTAAACTACCCCTCTTTAAATAATATACCTGTGATTTTGTAGTCTGTTAGATTGTTTTCTTTAACATACCCCTTAACACTAGGATTAAAAAATACATTAGAGACTAAGAAAAACATTAATTTAAGGGCTAAAAACCTTCAGTGTGAAAACAGGAAACTGGCCAAAAAGTGATGCATCTAAATGTGTTGAAATATATTAAACTTTTGCAAGGAAACCAAAAAAGACAATCGAGGCTACTCAAAGAAAAGACTGACATTCGGATAATTACCATGCAGTCATGTTGTCAGTATGCTGCCTAGCTACATATTGAAGCACAAAAAAAACTGTTGTCTTCAGATGTCATTTTGAGAAGAAAAACAAAAACCTTTTCAGAATTTAAATCCCCAAAACATTATCAGTAACCTTGACTGAAAAGACAGAAACTTGAGAAACTTAAAGAAACACTAAAGTTTAATACAATAAGTTCAGTGACTTGCAAACACTTTTTTCTTTCTACGGGTGCAAAGGGAAATCCTAGTATCCACTGGACCAAGACGGCAATAAACAAAGCTACATAAGCAAGCATTCTGTTTCAACTGAAGTGAAAGAGATGGAATATTTGAAATTTTTTATCACTTTGAAACAGGATAGCAAACTCCAGCCTGCAGCTTTAGGTAACAAATTTTCTTCCCATCACAAAAATGAGTTGGATGGTTTTAAATTTTAAACTTTTAATGCCAGTTTAAAACCAGTCCAGGAAAGCATTGAAATGTTCAATTATGTTTGTTTTAAATAATTATTGTTAATATATTGCTTACCTGCTTATCAACTCTGTTTACTTAAAACAATCAACATAACTTTCTGATTGCACATCAAATCTCCCTTTGGGGTATTTTGGAGGTACAGTATAAAACAATATTAAAGGTGTAGACAGGTTCATATTGCCAGGCAACAGCCCGTTTTAAATGAGAACTTTTGTTTAATACAGTATTCAAAAACTGGTGGTCAATTAAAGCTTTGTGAATCACTAATTTAAATGCTAAGTCATATCCAAACTGTCATAATGTAGTTTGATTGGTTCGAGATGGCAAGTGCTGGTAAGTACCATGATAAGTACCATTTGTTAGTTTGACTGTTTCATTGTAGGTAATAACCTTTTAAATGATTATTATTATATGTGTTGGGATTTACAGGGTTCCCACAAAGGCTTGCCAAATATGGAATTGGATTTTTCATTTTTATTTTGCAAGCTTTAATAAGTATCCCAAGTTTCCCTGATGATAGGTTGCTGAATCAGCTTGGGTGAGTTCAACAAGGATCATTTCTACATTATTCAGGTGAATAGAGGCTTTAGCTTACTAGATAAGGGGAGATTTTATCCATTTAAATAGTTGTTTTGTGTGTCTTTTACATAGGGTCTTTGAGCTGAACTAATCCTGTCACTTTTGTATAATTGACTGTAAAACTGCCATCTATACACCCAATGAGTAGAAAAGTAATTGTGCTCTCTTCAAAGAATGCAGAAGAAAGCACAAAACACAAAATCTTTTGGAGTTTGTTGCTCATAGTGTGCAATGTAAAGTTTCCTTTGATACGTACAGATTCCGCCTTACATAAGAAGTATAACGTCTTAAATATAAACACCCCTCCCCCCTTAAGAAAATGCCTTAATTTTAGCTTTACCTGCCAGTTAGTTTGTCTTGCTACATAACCTACATACATGTTTGATAAACATGTCAATCCATTATGTTCTGGAAGTAAGATTTGGTTGCCGGAAGTAACCTGAGAATAGTTAGGTCACCTTCAGAAAGACTTACGGTGAGTTCCAGGATTATTGTGACATGACAGACAATGAGGCAATTGCTGCAAAAGGCTGCCAATCTTGAGAAAGGATGATCTTCAGTTATATGTGACCATAGGGAGCAGCCCTGCCCACAAGGAGATAAGCTGCACAGAGATGGAAGAGGAAAGCAGGAAGATGAAACAGACAAAGAATTACAATCACAGAATCTGCAATCAGAATCATGACATACCCCCATGATATAGAAGGAAGGAGCACCACCCAGTTTGCTATTATATTTCAAAACTATTTTGCCAAGCTGTGGAGGGCATATCTGCTTTATGCACAATATGTACTTGATAATTTAAGGCATGCTTATTCTATATTTTTGTTTTGTTTTATGATAAATATAGCAAATAAGTTTACATAGCCCACATTATTAAAAAAGCGCTGTGCAGAATTGGTTATTATTGGTTTTTAGTCGTAATTGATTTAGATAATCAGATCAACATAAAATAAAATCTAAGTAAATAAAAATGCAGTTTTCAAAGATGATTAAGAGAGAAACACTCATTGGAACCTATGGGAAAATTGCATTGTTCCCTAATAATATCCATGCTTGCCTATCGTTTTCTGCATAATTTGTTATGTTTCATGGTTCAATTAAGGATCTAAGCAGAGGTGGGGAAAGGGATAGATGGTAGGCTTAGTTGAGTTGACTATGTTCAAAAGTCCAAATCTACAAAATACAAAAAAACTGAGGTTAGGATTTTGGTTTGGTCATTCCAAAACATACTTTTTAGTTTACTTTTCTGAGTTATTGAGGAGTGGTTCCCACCTTGTAACTGTCCAATGGATGTCATTTATTTGCATACTGACCATGGCCACTCACATTAACTAATGAAAATGTACAGTACTTTGAAAGTTTATTTTTATTCTGTGATTTTTTTGGAGGAGTTACTGATTTGTTCAGAGTGATTTTGCCTTAGATTCACTACTTTTCCATAATGTCTTCATCTGTTGATAATTGCTCTCAATGTTGTTCACTGGAGTCTGAGAAACTTATAAATTTCTTATCAGACTATCAGATGCCAATGCAGTAAATAACACTAATTTGATCATAGGGTAAACATGTTGCTATAAGGTTCTGTATAAATAATGTGACACTGTAAATCTGTCTCTATTTGCGTTATACTTTCATTTAAATTTCAGTTAAACTGACAACTTAAACAATGATTGGACAGTTGGGGCAAAAACTTTTTTATCTGGAAATTTCCTGGGGCATTTAGAACTGTCATGATAAAAAAAGGAAGTCCATTATCTTTGGTCATAGTATACACACTTAGGTATTTAGCTTTCTATAAATGGCTCCATATTGACAGCTATGTTTAACATATGTTGACATGGTGGAATGCATTTTATATATTTTTTTAGATTTGACAACACTATCAAAGCGACAGAGGGTGTACTTTCTTTTCACCATGATTGTATCTGGGCGTAAATATAAATTATATATAATATTTTTTTCCCAGAAGGAATTTACTTTAGCTACTGCGGTGTTCCCCAGTCATTCCCTTTAATTAATGACCAGATTAATCCAATTATGGCTCACTTAGTAGATTTATTGCACTCTAATGCATTATTCATGAGAGGTTACAGTTGTCGCTAAAGAATGCAGGAGGTTTCAGCTGTGCCACTAGGATTTTCATGTTTAATTCATGCAACACTCCAGCTGCTTGATTTTTCCACAAGATGCAGCACACTCTGCAGTGTTTTCTGCTAACAGGGTTCTGTATGTGTGAAATGCACATTGATCTCAAGACGTATTTGTGATTGGTGGCAACAGTAAGATTAGACCCTTGATTAAATCTACAACAGGTGAGCTAGAGCAGAGCATAATGAAATCTTAATGCTGGCTGAAAGAATGCTGCCTTCAGACTTTTCAGTAATAAAAAATATACATGTGACTGACAGGAAAAATGAAAGAGGCCAAGTTGTGCATTCAATATGTGTGTCCTCTCTTTATGTTAAACAGGAGAAAGTAATCCTGAAGGTCCCTCCAGCCCAGAAGCTTTGTGTTTTGTCTCATATTTTTGCAAGTAGTTCCTTGAAACTGCCTGGGGCTCATCCAAACCTGCCCTGAGGTAATCTTTTTTTTTCTTTAAAATTTCTCATCCTTCAATTCTAATGTTATCTGATGTTTTTATTTATGACATTTAAGTTTGTCTTTTGGTCAAAAACAACCTTTATTTGCATGTCGTGCTTTAATAAAACGTCCTCTGTATCGATTTAAACTCTTTTCTATATGGGGGCCCTAGCTATGCTTTTTTCAAAAGTTAATAAGTGTCAGCACAGGAAGAATCTTTAGAGTTGCTTGGTTTCCTACAGTTCTAGTGCACAGCGACCCTGAAAAATACAAAGAGCTGCACTATAGGGTATAATGCCAGGTAATGCATTACAGGGGTTATGCTCTGCAGTGAGCCTTTTGTCGGCCTTGCTCATCTTCACAATGCCCATCATGTCCTCCTCACATATTTTGCAAAGACGTCCCTTGACAGGTTGTGGGGCAAGATTTATCATAAGCAGTTGCTGTGGTGCTCACTGAATCAGAAAACCAGAGAAATTGATAACTAAAGTTTTCTGTTGGGGGTTTTCTTGATATTCTAGATTTTTCCATGTGAACAATTTTTTAAAACAAATGCAATTTTTTTCAGTTTACTTTTAAACAAACTGAGGAAATATACTATATTTATCCATAAATCCTGATGAATCCAATCAGTTAGGTAAATTACAGGTATGTCTTGAAGACATAAAAACCTTGATGACTTCTGCGAAAAAGCTTCTTCCTCTTGCCCGTTGACCGCTGGAGATAGACACCAACACCCCCTCAACCCCTTGAAGATAAGCGTATAGAAAACTGATTGATGGATGGATTGATGGATGAATAGATGGATAGACTGACCTTTCTGCTTTTAAGTTCAGACAAGACAGAAGTTGTTGTCTTTGGACAACAACTTTAAAACACAAGCTGCAAAGTCAAATAACTCAATCAGGATGGCATTAAATTTGCCTCCTGTAATAATATAAAGAACCGTGGTGTAATTTTTGACCAAGACAATGGTTTCCAAGACTTCTTTCAGCTCTGAAATATTGCTAAAATTAGAAACATCCTGTCCAAGAGTGAAGCTGAGAAACTAATCCATGCATTTGCTACTTCAAGGCTGGACTTTTGTAATTTGACGAAAAGGCAATTAAACCCCTTCAGTTGATCCAAAATGCTGCAGCAAGAGTGCTGATGAATATCAAAAAGAGAGATCACATTTCTCCTGTTTTAGCTTCTCTCTGTTGACTCCCTGTTAAATCCAGAATAGAGTTTAAAATACTCCTTACATATAAAGCCCTTAATAATCAAGCCTCTCAGACTGCAGGTTTACTGGTAGTTCCTAGAATTTATAAAAGTAGAAGGGGATGAAGATCTTTTACTTACTGTATCAGGCTCCTCCCCTGTGCAACCTGCTCACAGTGTTAGTCAATGAGGCAGACACCCTTTCTACTTTTAAGACCATGCTTAAAACCTTCCTTTTTGATAAAGCTTATAGTTAAACTGGCTAATGTTATCCTGAGCAATCTTTGTAGTTATGCTGTTATAGGTTTTAGTCTGATGGAGAACAGATTGACCACTTTTATTTACTTTGCTATTTTTCTCTTCTACTATTCGTTACATGCATTTTTTATTTTATTTTTTGCTTTTATTTTGGCTGTTAACCTTGCTTCCTCTCAGTGTTTTTGTCTCCATGGAAGCTACACCTGGTCTGGTATCCTGCTCAGCTACAATGGCCCATTGGATGGGGGGCATAGATTCAGATGATGCTCCTGACATGTTTGGTTACTCGAATCAGTGACAGCACAACCACAGAGACAGTTGAAAGTTTTAGTAAAATATTTATTTTAAACATTTTTAAATGCTGTCTCAGGAGAACCAGGAAGGAAGTGGGACTGAGGAGAGGTAAGTAAATGGTTAGATTTCTGTTTTGGAGTAGATGAAATGATAATAATGTTGAGCTTACAGTTGGCGGGATGATAACGGAGTTTGGAAGAGAGGTAAGTAGGATTCTGATGGTTGAGAATCTTTGTGAGTGGGTACAGACTGTTGTTGAGTTTGGTTACAGATGCTAGAGCTGGTGGTGGACCGAGTGAGAATCTGGAAGGAGGTGAGGAAGATGAGTTGAAGGACCAGAACGTGATTGTGAGAGATTGTGTCTTACTTGAAATTGATGAAGGATTGGCAGATGGGCGGGCAGGCAAGCGACAAACACCCAGGAAGGATGGAGTGATTACCAAAAGGGAAGCATTGCAGAGGCTGACCGGGAAGAGCACTGGAGAGGTGAGGAGATCGAACTCTGAAGAGTACAGGAGTCTTGGGAATGAAGGTAAGTGAGTCTGAAAGGAGACAGTTAAGGTAAGGATCCAAACGACACAAAGGAGGTACTCTTTCTTGGATTTCCCTAGGGCATTGGCCCAGTACCACACTTGTTGCGAGAACCATCTGGCGTCAGCTTGCAGCAGCTGCTCCCTTATGAAGCTGGCAGTTAACGAGCTGAAATGATCTGCAGCTGTTGCGAACTTTCTGCCACGCCCCTGTGAAGAAGGTGAGAGAAACACAGAGAACCCCAACCACAGAATCCTAACAGCTCCCAGTTACCGAACATCCTCCATGTCCTGTTGTCAACTTTTTCCTAAAATAGAAAGCTTTAAACTGATTGGAATTATTGTACAATTTTATTAAAAGGACTTTTCTTGTTAAGTGCCTTGAGATGACATCTGTTGTTAATTGGCGCTATATGAATAAGCTGAATTGAATATAAAATGCAACCACACCAAAACAAAATATAAAATGAGCTCTATTTCACAAATCAAACCCAAGTCTGAATATTACCTGAACAACAGATATAACAAATAATTTAGGTAAAACCTCTCTGACAACTGAAAAATCTCAAAAAGCAACACAGTATTTCAAAAAGAAATGATCAATACCAATAAAAACAAAATCACTGATATCTATCTTTAAAGGACACAGCAATTTCTAATACTTTGGGATACTTTGAGTAGGACCTTAGCAGCTACAGGCCGGTAGCCTTGACATCGCATCTGATGAAGACCCTGGAGAGGTTGGTCCTTAACCTTATGCGCCCCCTGGTGGGGTCTTCATTGGATCCACTGCAGTTTGCTTACCAACCCGGCATCGGGGTGGAGGACGCCATCATGTACCTGCTGCACCAAGCTCTGACTCACCTTGAGAAACCTGGAAGCTCTGTGAGGATCATGTTCTTTGATTTCTCCAGTGCTTTCAACACCATCCAGCCACGACTCCTGAGGGACAAGCTGGAGCTGTCAGGACTGGACCACCACATGTCCCAGTGGATACTGGACTACCTCACAGGACGCCCACAGTATGTGAGGACACAGGGCCGTGTCTCTGACACGCTGGTCTGCAGTACGGGGGCCCCACAGGGAACCGTGTTGGCACCATTCCTCTTCACCCTCTACACTGCTGACTTCTCCATCAAGTCCCCACGCTGCCACCTACAGAAGTTCTCTGATGAATCTGCCATAGTTGGACTCATTACAGGTGATGACGACTCAGAGTACAGACAGAGGACTCTGGACATTGTGGACTGGTGCCAGGACAACCACCTGCTGATCAACGCTGGAAAAACCAAGGAGTTGGTGGTTGACTTCCGGAGACGCAGACCCACCACACTGACACCGGTGAACATCCAGGGAGTGGACATTGAGATAGTGGACTCTTATAGGTACCTGGGTGTTCACCTAAACAATAAACTGGACTGGATCCACAACACTGATGCTCTTCACAGGAAGGGTCAGAGCAGACTCTACCTGCTGAGGAGGCTGAGGTCATTTGGAGTCCAGGGAGCGCTGTTAAGGACCTTCTATGACTCTGTAGTGGCCTCCGTCATTTTTTACAGTACTGTATGTTGGAGCAGCAGTTTATCGACAGCTGAGAGGAAGAGGTTGGATAAACTCCTCAGGAAGGCCAGCTCTGTTCTAGGATGCAGCCTGGATCCAGTGCAGGTGGTGGGAGACAGAAGGACTCTGGCTAAAATAACATCTCTGATGGACAGAGTCTCCCACCCCATGCATGGAAATGTTGCTGAACTGCAGAGCTCCTTCAGTGACAGACTGCTGCATCCTAGATGCACAAAAGAGCGTTTCCGTAGGTCCTTCCTCCCTGCAGCTGTCAGATGTACAACCAAAACTGCTCCCAACAAATATTTAACACCTGCACTGTATCTTATATTTGCACTAAACAACCACACCGCTATAATTTGCACATTATTTTCAACCTGATGTACATATTGTTATTCTGTGCGGATGTACATATTCTGTCTATTATTGTATTTTCTTTTGTATATATTTTTCTGTTTTGTTACATATGTTGTATATTTGTTGTTTCTTTGGCTGCTGTTTACGACCGAATTTCCCCTGGTGGGACTATTAAAGGATTATTCTATTCTATTCTATTCCATTAAACCATAGAGGGAACTTTAATCCAAATCTAAGGGAAATGTACAGTAGTGATAGATTTTTCCAGGAGAAACCAGACAGTACATTTTCTTGCACATATTAATTGAATTTTGGCAATAATCAATATAATAGCTAAACCAGAAAGGGTGTCTTTATCCCAGTTTATGTCTCAGTATACATATTGAATAAAGTAATGTATTTGACTCTCCATCGCTAGCTGGCAATATGTGACCTTTTCCCTGGCATTCTTCCTGTTAGACTAGGGGGTCACATAGAATGTAAACAAATGCTGGCAGCAGTGAAGCAGACAGAGAAAAAGTAAAAAGTGTACAATAAGTGAAGAAACTGACAACAACCGCAAGGTGTGTAGACCTTTTCTGGCAGGTCTGACCATTGCAGTGATGTCTCTGTTCGACGACAGTTTATTTACTTCAGCTTGTAAAGGCACATCCACTCAAGGAGCAATGGCAGACAGAGAGCAAATTTTGATTGAGCTGGAAGGCTTTTTACCAAAGGTACAGCTCACTGAATACTCTAAAGATGCATGTAAACAAACACAGCAGCCAGTGTTGTTGTTCTCTACAGCTTCTGGTGTTCAAAATTGCCAAAACACCATATTTGATCACCTGGCCTTGGAATATAAAGCATCTAATGCATCTAAGCTACATGCAGCGAAATTTGATGTTCTAATCGTATTATCTGGGGGGGTTAGTCCCTTTATGAGAAATCAAGGTTGGTTCAACTTCAACTAGACTACATGAATACATGTATTTCAAAGTCCAACTTCATTCGGACTAAGGCATTAATATAGTTTTCTCTCACTGCATATAAATACACTGACTGATTAAACCAAGAGTTCACAAAAACACCCAGAAAAACATCTAAAGCATGGAAAAAAGTTCTTGAAATATTTAAATGCATTCCTTTGATGCCTCATCCTTGTCCTTGGATGATAGCCACAAGTTTATGTAAGCAAAAGATTTTTTATGGTTTAGTCAAAAACAAAATTACCTTATCCTGTGATGCCAAGTAAGTGGGTTTAAAACCTCCACACCATAAATAACAAACCCCAAGTTTTTCAAAAGTATTTTTTTCACCATACTGTCTTTATAAATTGTTATCCTCACTGAAGTTACTCTAATCAGGTGGGTAGAGCTGGTGACATGCGCATTCTTCAGAGCACTGATTTAAAGCACATTAATGCATACAGCAGCCTTCTGACTTCCTAAATAAAAGGACCCCAGCCTTCTGCTAATCCAGTCACAGCTGAGGCAGTTCAGCAGCACCCTGAGAAACCTGACTCTAAGCCAAGTATGACATAACCTCCCACAATATTATATTTCCTGTCTGCAAAGTTTCAGGGGTCTGTTGAGAGACCAATAGGTGGAAATTATGAAAAACAATATTCAGCAAGTATGGAAAACTGTTCAGCATTGGTTAATTTTGGAAGTTTAGTGTATCCAAGGGATACTTTGTCCTTGACCTCAAAAATTAAATTTTTGAGTTTTTTTTCTGTACTGTATTGGAAGTTCATTCTAGCCCAAATGTTGTGAACAAGGCCAAAACATTCCAAGGCAATATAATATGTCTTGTTCTGTTTCAGTTGTACTAACAGTTTACAACAGCATAGCAAACCACTTGCTTTAGCAAGGCTAAGAAAAGTGTGTAGTTTGGCTTACAACCGAACGCATGCACAGTAATCAGCCTTAGTCCTCTAAGAAGACTTTGAAATTCTCATTTGGTTTTCCTATTCTGCCAAGTGGTCATGACAAACCAGTACTTTAAATCTATAGCTTTTGTAAAAAAAAAGAAAAAAGAAATCAAGATGATGGCAACATTTTATGCACATGGACATTTTTTCTTAGATTTAATATTACGTTTATAGTCTCTGCCTTTTATGAGATTATTTGTTGCATTGACTGCATTTTAACAATGCAGTTTGAGGGGCTTGCAGGGTTGCAAGTGGGATGTTGACACCTGCTTTCAAAATTAAGGGTAAGTCAGAATCTGTAATTGTTTGTGGACTGTGGGTAGAAATTATTAACACACAAGACTTATAAAGAAGGTTTAAAAGAAAATCAAAGAAATCGATTGCAAAGAATCAAAGCCAGGACTACTGGAAGAAAATATTTATTGTAAAAAAATACACACACACATGGGTTTCTTTTACTATCTTTGTGGGGACTTCTCATTGACATAATGCTTTCTGTAGCCCCTTACCCTAACCCTAATCCTAAAAAATGAATGCCTGACCCTGATCCTTGTCCTAACCATAACCTAATTGTAACCCTGAAACTAAAACCACATTTTGAGCCTCAAGAATGCCTTCAGAGTTGTGGCGCCTGGGATTTTGGTCCCCACAACGGCTGTCGGTCTCCACGAGGATAGTAAATCCTAATTTTTGGTCCCCACGAAGATATTAAAACATGTACACACACATACATGTTTTATATTTTAGATTCCTTAAAGTAGCCGACCTTTGATCTGATTACTGCTTTGAATTCTCTTGAGCTTCAAGGGGTAGTCACCCAAAATGGTTTTCCAACAGTCTTGAAGGAGTTCCCAGAGATGCTTAGTACTTGTTGGCCCTTTTGCCTTCACTCTGAGGTTCAGCTCACCCCAAATCATCTCAATTGGGTTCAGGTCTGGTGACTGTGGAGGCCAGGTTATTTCACACTTTTTTGTAAAAGTACTACATAAATCCATATGTGTTCATTCATAGTTTTGATGCCTTCAATGAGAATCTACAATGTAAATAGTCATGAAAATAAAGAAAACACACTAAATGAGAATGTGTGTCCAAACTTTTTGTCTGAACAGGCTATTGTGTAGCATTCTTCCAAACCTTGTCCTATAGAATATTAAAAAAAATACTTTATTAACCGTGATCGACGTGTTATGTTCTATAAAAAGAAAGACGGCCCGAGACATGGCAGGTGCTTTTGAATCCATTTTCAAAGAAGGTCAAATACCGCAGAAGCTTCAGACCGATGCGGGCACAGAATGTTTTAATAAGAGGTTAAAAGCATTGATGAAAAAATATGGTGTTGTCCATTTCAACATAGCGAGCGATCTAAAAGCCTCTGTGGTAGAAAGCTTCAACCGAACGCTGAAAACTAGGATGTGACGTTATTTTACCTCAAATAACACTAGGAGATACAAAGATGTGCTTCAAGATTTGATGGAGAGTTACAACCACAGTTACCATTCAAGCATAAAAATGACACCAATGGAGGTGACACATGAAAACATAGGTCAAGTTTTCGACAATCTTTATGGATCTTCCCTTCAAGGGAGATTTAAAATGAAATTCAGGAAGGGTGACCTGGTCAGGATATCAAAACTAAGGGGGGATTCGATAAAAGATACGAACAAACATACGCAGATGAGGTATTTACCATAGCAGAATGCATACCACACAACCCTCCGTTGTACAAGCTGAAAGACATGGATGAAGAACCTATAAAAGGTTCTTCTTTTTTTAAATGAGGAAAGTTCGTCATAAGATCACTATATCTCTCTGATAATCTTATTGCAGTCATTAAACAGTTGAAAGATTTTCCTTCTTTTATTTTGTGTCTTTTATTATAGTTCTGTGCAGTATTGTTAACACAACAGCAATATTTTTACTTTTCCTCCTACATTAAGATAGTTCTGAAGAAGATGGGCCAGTGGGGGAAATTGAACCCTGCCCAGGAAAAAAAATAAGTGGAACAATTTAAAAAATGAAATATCAATTATTTCCATAAAAAAAGAGTAATATTTGTGTTTGTAAAACAAGTTAACAAAGAACATTTCCTTAGTCTGATCTTACTTTTTGTAATTTGTCTTTAGGAATGCAAGTATCCAGGGTCAGAGGAGGGAGTGCGTGTGAAGCCCACTGCTGCTACTTGGCCCTGATTTGTCGCCATGGATTAGATGTTTGGACAGAGGCCTTCAGCTAGTTCCCTTCTCCATTTTGCCTCCATCCATGAGGACACTCCAGGAGCAAGTCTAGCAGTGAACAACCAAGAGGAGAGAGAAGGAAGAGAAGGATGGAGATGGGCAGCCAGCAGAAAGGAAGAGGAGAAGGGACCAGGATAAAGACCTGTACAACCTCATCAGAGAGAATATGAGGCGGCAGAGGGAAGCGGAGAAAAGGAGATATGCGATAATATTTTTCTTTTAGGGGGGTGAGGGTGTAAATATACAGTTATTTGTTATTGTTTTAAGAATGATTTTTTCTGAATAAATTGAATGGAAGAAATACTTATTGTATTTCATTGAAGTCAGTTTTTCTTAATGTTCATAGTTTTTTTTTAATCAAAAATAACTTTATTAATGTTTAACGGTTTGTAGAAACAATTTAAGAACATATGAAAATTCAAGAATGTAAGGAAATAAAACTAATTCCCGAGCATGGTCCATTTGAACAGGTACTTGCAGGATTAACCTGAGGGACTGAGTATTAAACCATGAAAATACAAAAATACACCAAAGTTTGGTAGATCTAGACCTCCTTTATATTTAGACTTCGGCAGTTTTTTCCAGCTGATACATGTGGGTTTATCTTTCCAAAGAAATTTAGAGTCAGAAGAGTCCAGAGATCTAAACCAATCAGGTGATGATTTCATTGGGATCATTGAGAATAAATCATGTATTCTGGGCAAAACCATCATTTTTATTGTAGCTACTCTACCCATAAGTGATATGGGTAGGGATTTCCATCTAGCCAGATCTTCTTCCACTTTAAAAAAAAATAACTTTAATAAATCTGCCAATATGCCTAAATATATAATATATCCTGACTGCAGTTGTATAGCAATAGGACTCTGGAAAGAACAATTGATTGGAAGAACTGTACATTTTAACCAATTTATGGAATAATCTAAAACCCTTGAGTAAGATGTTGGACATCCCTGCCTGGTACCTCTCTGTAGGTAAAACCTTGATGATGTTTGGTTATTAGTCCTGATACATGCTCCTGAGCTGTATAATATTTTCAACCAGTTTATAAAAGAATTTCCGAAGCCAAATTTATGCAAGGTTGCAAATAAAAAAGTCCATTTAACTCTATCAAATTATTTTTTCTGTATCTAAAGATAATATATTACTTTGGATGTTTACAGTAATAATAACCTATTTAATATATTAATCTACCTGAATTAGTGGAGGAGAGCCTCCCTTTTTTAAAACCAGTTTGATCAAGATGAAATTTAAGAGAATTTACTTCCTCTATCATCATTGCATTGTCTTTTCCTGGTTTTAATAGAAGATTGATGTAGGCAGAGTTCATATTGAGGAGAACACTGGCATTTTCCTTTGTTTCCTGCATAATTTTGTAGAATGCTAGTGCCAGAATATTCAGGAATTCGTTATAGAACTCTGCTGTAAATCCATCTGGGCCTGGAGCTTTTTTATTGGGAATGCTTTTGAGGGCCTCTTGGAGTTCAGCCGCTGTTAGTGGTAAATCCAGGGCCATCACTTGACTGTCCGATAATTTAGGAAGAGTTATTTTATTCAGAAATTGTTTGATTTTATTATTTAATGGGTTCATTTCAGGTAATTTTAAAGCCTCGTAAAATTCTTTGAAAGTGTTGTGCTGTCAGTGTTTAGTGGTTGTTGTCCACGCACCGATACAGAGATGGTAGTACACAGGAGCTAAGTCTCTGCCTTCACGCTTATATACGAGCAGGGATCTGATTGTTCCACACAGACCGGTTAGTTTGCACCTGTGTGAAGCACAAAGGCAGCGCATGATACAGTTTGAATTTAGTTGCCGCGATGGCGGAGAGTAAAGATGCCCATTGCAGCAGAAAATATGTCAAATATTGGGATTGATACAATCTAAAAAAGAGAAGAGAACAGTGTATAGACTGCAAAGTAGACCTGCCTATCCCAACAGTACGAGCTCAATGATCCAACATCAAGAAAAACATCCACATGCTGTTTCACCCAGCGTCGCTGAAACAAGGTAATGTAACCTAAGCCTGTATACATTGATGTTCGCTAATTTTAATACTGTATTTTTAGCAATGTCATGATGCTGTTTGACTAGATATGAGCTTTAGCTTTGATGTTTTTTAAGTAGTAAACTGACGTTAACTTGCAAGAGAGCCTTGTCCACACGTAGCCGGGTATCTCACAACACAGAGATATTTT
Source organism: Apricaphanius iberus (assembly GCA_028564705.1). Taxonomy (NCBI): domain Eukaryota; kingdom Metazoa; phylum Chordata; class Actinopteri; order Cyprinodontiformes; family Aphaniidae; genus Apricaphanius; species Apricaphanius iberus. Next base: position 298,444 of record JAPXFQ010001507.1, on the reverse strand, counting down.
TCTGAAATTTAGCCTGTCATCCACGCGTAAACACAGATTTTCGGTACAAAAAAACACATCTTTTAAAAAACTCTGGCCAAAGTAGATATCAGTGTTTTTTCTGTTTTCAGTATCTGCGTGTGGACGGATGAAAACAGAGTTTGTAAGTGCTGTAACGTCACTATCTGTGACAAAGAAGGCTCCAAGATCACAGTTAAAACCAACAGATATAATGATGCACTGTGACCAAAGTAAGTAAAAAACACTTTCTCACTCTATCCTGACTCAGAGTGTCTCCTGACTCCTGAGTATTTAGAATGATTAATAAGTGATTTTTCCTAAATATTCAGTGCTGCTGAGTAGGGGCGTATCCAGGAGGTTAATAAAGAGGGGCTAAAAAGGGCCCAGGGTGGGTCCAGGACTGTAGCACCAAAATAAAAGCAGAGATGTTCTTCTAGTGGGGACCCAATCTGAGCTGGTCACACTTTAGAGTTTTCAACTCTTAAAAGGACATCCATCCATCTTCTTAACCGCTTATCCAATTCAGGGTCATGGGGCAGCTGGAGCCTATCCCAGCAATTATCAGGCGTTAGGCAGGGTACACCCTGAACAGGACGCCAGTCTGTTGCAGGGCCAACACAGAGAGACAGACAACCATTCACACTCACATTCATTCCTACGGACAATTTAGAATGATCAATTCACCTATCATGCATGTTTTTGGACTGTGGGAGGAAGCTGGAGTACCCGGAGAGAACCCACGCATGCACAGGGAGAACATGCAAACTCCATGCAGAAAGACCCTGGACCGGGATACGAACCCACGACCTTCTTGCTGCAAGGCAACAGCGCTAACCACTGCGCCACCGTGCAGCCCTCTGAAAAGGACATTTAAAGTTAATTTTGTTTTGCTAAGGTTTATATGACAATGTCTCAAACTCTGCTTGCTTTTCAAACAATTTAATTGATTGGCGAAGAAGAAAATCACAAAAACATTGCAACTTTTCACAAAAGCTTTTTCACAAAAAAGTGGATGGACTATTTAGTTTATTAACTTACATTATTGCTGTTGACTGTTATTTTGTCAAATAAATAAATAAATAAATAAATACTGTAAATGGGCTAAGTTTTGGAGCCAAATGTTGGAGTTCTCAGTTTTTTTGAGAGATAAAAGGAAAATGCTTGATCATTTTACAGCCGCAAAATTGTCGTTATGCATTATTTGTTTTGGTTATTTAAAAAATATCTGATTAATCAATTAATCGAATCGATTTTTAATCGATAATTAATCAATTACAAAAATAATTGATAGCTGCAGCTCTAGGTGTCACACTAGAAATTTGCCTTGCTCCCCAACATAAATAGTTTATGAAATATTGGACTGAAATTAAATTCATACATATTTTGGTTCAGCTTCTTTCTCTCCATGTAAACAGGACCTTTCGCCTCTCACAGGTTGATCATTTAAGTAAGAATTTGTTGTCTTTGCTGGTTGCTATTTAAATTTGTCTCTCCTGTGACTCTCCTGTATCATTACACTTCTCTTGATTTATGCTACCAGCTAATTGCCAGACTTGTTCACAAAGGATCAACATAAGTGAGTGTCCTCAATGTAGTATATGTATGTTTTTTTGTCTATTGTGATAATTGTAGCACAGTCCTAGAACCCAAATAATAAAAAGTAGTTGTTAGTCTTATGACCCCTTTGAAAATTTATTTATAGTATTTTTGCATGTTAAAGTGGTTAAAGTTACAAAGGGGACTGTTATACTTTATCAGAGCAGAACTTCAGTGTTTTAAATGTTTACTATCTTACTTCTCTATGCAATATATAATATGGATTATTCAGTAGTTTTTGCATTTTTAACATACTTTAGTGCCACACTACCTCCTAAATAGGGGTCAAGTCACTTGTCACATGAACCCCATTGGGATACACCAGAATGCCTGCCTGACTGTGAGATGACTGAGAGCATTATTATGATTTTTTTGTCTGAAAAAACTTTAATTATCATTTTCTCTCTCACTAAACGTAGCATGGAAAAAATCTGCTCTTCTGTTTTATGCTATTCTGTAACTCACAATATGCTCCTCCCAACTGCAAAATCCACATAATACACCCCTGTTTATAAACATTTTGTGGGAGGAAGCCTGAGTACCAGGAGGAAACCCACACATGCAAAGGGAGAACATGCAAAACGAATCCAGGCCATGATTTAATACCCAGGACCTGTGCCACTGTACATATACTTGTATTACTTATCGCCCATAGTTTTTCTAACAGCACCATTGCAAAATGTCAATTTTTTTGCACCGAGTTGAACGTTACCACCAGTCTGAGAAACTGACTTGTAACACTCCTGAAACTGAGGTTTATGGCTGAATATTAATTTGGCAAACCAAAGTCCTTTTTTACTTAACATTTATGGGTGATATAAATCTCTTTTAGCTTTACAAAGCTTTGGTCCAACTGACTGGTCAGAAGGCCGACAATGAAAAATGTCTTATGCTTGCTTAATCTGGTTCAGCACTTCTCTTCTTCCCTCACTGGATGAGTCAATCCTCTGTGCGTTCTTGGAGAAAATGAGAATATCCTAGGTGTATGGCCAACATAATGTCCTTTCTATCTATTTTTAGCTAAGCATTTTCACCTTTAGCCACTCTTTTCTAATATCCTTGTACATTGTCTTAGTATTTTTCAACATATATATTTTGCCCGACAGATTTTTTTTCTACATTCCATTTTATGTTGATTATAAAACTGTGCATTATCTGTTTTCTATACATCAACCTGTATTCACACAATTTGAACATTCAATTTATAGTAAATGTTACAGTCTGGTGAAGTTAACTCAGTCTTCTGCTGTTTCTTTTCTATTTGCCTCATATTGTTGCTGTAATTCATAATCATATCTCCAAATTATTAAGCAGTTTATACAGAGATAGCAAAAATGAAGGCCTTCATAAAGGCACTTTCATAGTCATACTCTTATTTCTGCTCCTGGATTAAAAAGAATCATAGACTCCCACTGGGGTTTTCAACCAAAGGTTTTGAGTTACATCAAGATTAAAGACAAGCTGATAATTTTGTTTGATAAGTGATTTTTAAAAATAAATAGCATAAGCATAAGGGGTTAACAGTGAGACTCCTTAAGAATAGAAAGGTTAGATAAAACGATGTTCTTCATCTACATTCCCGAAAAAATATATGCGTAATGGTCTATTAATGATAATGTAAAAAGTGAAAAAACTTTACACAAAATGAAGAAATAAATAAATCATTCCAACCATGACAAAACTGAAGTCCTACTGACAAGATATTTTTTTTTCGTTCTCTGGAAATATATGTTTTTGTTTTACAGTGATTGACTGTGAGATTTCAGTCATTTGGACATAGCAGCATTTTGTGGTGCAAATATAAATGGTGAAAAGCTTCAAAAACCTCTTCGCATTTTAAAAGATATGCAATAGGACTTAAATCATGACTGATAATTGATAATATAACATAATTATGACATAACTGGATAGGGTTTAACAATTAAAGTGTATTCAAGAACTGGTTACCATCATCGGCACAATCAAGCATTTTTACCATGGGAGGCTTGGTCTGTGGATATGTGTAGCTGTCCTGAATTTTGGACCTACTATCTGCATCCCTCTGCAGTAATCAAGTGTAGCCTGTCCACTTTTGGGTGGACCGGTTTTCAACAAAACCTCCTATTTTTGTTTTAGACTGCAATGTTTTTAAAATTGGTCTTTGGCAGCTCAATGTGAGATGCATCTAAAGAGAGTTCCCTGCATGATGAAGGGAATTAAAACAAATTTTCTACATTAGTGCCTTTTTTTTCTGTCACCTCTGATCAGTTTCACCATTCTTTTTGGACCTTTCTAATTAACCAAGAATTTCCATCCCAAGAATCGCAAATGCCACTTACATTCACAATGTTGTCACAACAACATTAACAGTTTTTTTCCCCATTCAGATTTTTTTACATATCAGTGGCTAAATTTCCAGATGTATATAAACTTCATTTTACACATTATTGCCTCATCCGCTGTCTCAGATGACAAACGACAGCAGTCAGAGCCAATTTAATTTTTAACTCACAGCTTAGTAAAAAAAAGGTTGGAAATTAAATATAAACTGTCATGCTCAGACAAGGGTAAAAGTGTGTATTATTTCATATAATCAAAGTTTCTTTTTACAATAAGTTTAATATATGTGTTTTTTTCATGATATTTTTTTTAGCAAATGTGGTGATTCTTTTCCTTAAATTAATGCAAAAATTAAAGAGTTTAAAGAATTGCCAAAACTTTCCTGAGGTGCTGTTAATGTTAAAAACTGACAAAATGCCTAGACTATTCAATGTGAGAATGGATACACATGAAGGTCAGTTATTTAGATCCTGTTTCCACCATCTGTTGCCTCAGGTCTGGACAGAATTTCTGCAAGAGTGTTGACTAGGGGGGCGTCTGTTGGCCCTCTTCAATGCTTTACAATCAGTCTCTGCCCTCAAAGCTGCTGTCTGGAGTGCAAAAAGAAATGTTTCAAATGTAGCCTACAGGAGTGTGTGTGTCAGTTACATGGTTTAGTCCATCAATAGTTTTTTTGTTTGTTTTTTTTTTTTTTTTTTTTTTTTGGAAGCATGGAGAATTCCTAACTCTGAATCCAAACTTCTAACAAGTTTTTATATTAGAATCATGTTGCAGTTAAGGTTTGGCTGCATGCAAACGTAATATAAATCTGTTGTGTAATTTATATTACGTTTAGCTTTATGCATTAAACAATCAATACTAGCATAAAAGAGGTACAGTAAAATAAAAATGCAGTTCCCTTGGAGATTAAAAAAAGCCTTCGGACTTTATTAGAGAGTATATGATATTTAACCCACAAACTTATCGTTTTACCCTTAATATTATTATAATCATATTAACATACAGGGTTTTTCATCTTGTTTCTGGTAACGCTCAGCTCTTCTCCTAAGTGTAGTTTTCTTTCTTATTTTAAAACAACCACATGATTCAACATATTTTATTTGAGGTTATGTGTAGCACAACTACAAACCCCTAACCTACCAAGCCATGGCTGTTCTGCCTAATGTGACAGGCTCCAGGAAAGACAGCATTAACCAGAAGCAGGAGAGAGACCCATGCTATCTCTGAAGGAGCTACAGAGATTTACAGCTAAGGTGGTAGGGTCTGGTGAGAGGACGAATATTATTTTTGCACTCCAGTTATACTTACACATGACATTTAAGCTTTTTTTTTCTTTGGTTATCAAATAAACTGTCCGAAAAATATGTTGAAATGGTATTGAAAAAAAGGAAGTAATTTGAATAATTTTGCAAAGGCACACTAATGTAATCATTTGATTAAAATTTGAATCTGAAGTAAAGTAGCAAAGTAAGGAAATCTAAACATACCACTAAACATTTGCATGACAAGCTCAAGGTCACACAGTTTAAGGTTTTGCACATTTTGATTTAATTTACCGTCAGTTGTAGATTTTGCCTCAGTGGGACCTGTATATGCCTTTCCTTTTGTTTTCTTTAATTATGTCCTGGTTTGATCAAGGTATTTTGGGCGGTTTAGTTTTCTTTCAGTCGTGGATGATCCTGAAACAGTATTTGATTTACTTAATTTGTTCTTTTCCCAAAGAAAGAAAAACTTTTTATTTACTCTCTTCCCAGAGAATATATACCCACACAGATATTTTTATTTAGGATTTCAAAATAGAGATGTTTTATTATGGTCCAAAGTCTTTATAAAAAAGTCGGAAGTTCTTAATCAGAGACCTGCTTCAGCATCACTACCCAGCCAAGGATCCAGATGGCTTAAAGTCTGCACAGCGAAGTGGGTACTAACTTCCCACTGGCTGGACATGCAAATAAATAATAGGAAAAATGTTTACCCAGCGAGTGACAAGTAATTAACCCTCAGCTCTTGTGCCTTATATCCTCAATCAAAATTTATTATTTTGCTTAGCTGGAAAATGTTGGCCTCCTGAATTAACCAGATTAATTGTTCAAATCTTTGCACTGAATGAATATTCATAAATCTGGGATCTCCATTAACCAGGGTCATGTGATTCCTGTGCTGATTTATGCTAAGTCAATAAGGAGAATCAGCAAACCCACAGAAATACACTAGTCCCACTGGAAACACAGCAGACTCAGCTGATTTGCTTGATTCAGTTCATTTACTCCAGTTAGGCACACACTGGAAAACACAGCAGTCTTGCCAAAAGCAGTGCTGACAGAGATGATTCTGTTGAACTGGTTCTTTTACTCGAGGTAGGGACTCACTGCAAGCAATACCAACTAAATGAAAACTTGGCTGACTCATGATTTGGTCAAATCAGTTTGCTGCCTCAGGTTAGCACACAATCTGAAAACAAGACAGCTTCAGTTAACTTGATTCACTGACTGCAATCACACTGACTATCTGCAAAGACAATGACAATTCAACTCTATGCTTAAGGGTGACGCATTAACACAACAGGAAAGTACAAGTCAGAACAAGAGCAAAAATAGAAAACTAAGACAGACAATTTGCTGTTGTTTTTTAAAGAATAACAGTAGAGGTAGATATGCTGCTGTCTGGAAAAGTTATCACAAAATAAACAACATTTATTGGATGGTAATAAATCACTTTATTCTTTCTTTTCAGTTTGTTCATTGTTCTTTGCGATATTGCATTACAATTCTGCCCCAGAAGGGAGTCATTAAAACCAATGATTCAAGTCAAGTAACTGAAATTGCTCCTTTTGAATGACTCAAACTAATCCAAATTCAGAGATAGGATAATGTTAACTACCACATACTGTATATTTTCTAGGACTGGATCTTCATATAGCAGTAAAAGTGGTTGCAACATCTTAAAGGATCTTATTGTTGTTGTTTTGTTTTTTTTGTTAGTTTTTTTTTGTGCGTCCTTCCAAAATCCACATCTGCTTTAGAGATTCTGAATTTACTCGGAGTGTAAATGTAACCTGGAATGATTCTTGCCACTTTCACGTCAGCTTGGATAGGCTCCCAGCCAACTCTAGCATCCTTAACATGCTAAATAGACATGGCCAAAGGATTGATGTTTTATCCATCATCAAACCAATGTTAATTCGTGACACACTAAAAATGTGTTGGTATTTGCCTATAATTCAGAAACAACTGTCAAATGTCTACTGTTTGGGGTCCAATTTGAACGATTTAGCTAAAAATTATATTGGCCTCTTGTCTCAGATAGAATTATCAAAGAAATGCCCATTTTCTGCAGGGCATTGCGGTCAGTATTGTTATAGATCAAAGGCAATTTAAGGAGAATTACCTTTTACCTAAATTGACTGAAAAGATCAACGAATTTCCGGAAAAACACAATGTGAGCAAGAGTTCTAATGTTTACCAGGGCTGAAACTCAATTAATATTGATTCCCGTCAAAGCCCTTGCTTTAGATTAGGATACAAGCAAACAGCACGAAGCTGGTATGAGAACTGGATAGTTTGCGTGCATATGATCAAGTTATGAAATATGACACTCACTCTTGGTTAGCCATGTAACAACATCTAAGAGGAGAAGAATTTGGCAAAGAAGAGAGTGTGTTACTGTTTGCTGATGTTGTGGAAATGCTGATTAAGATGCACAATTTATTCAGGCAGGGCAGGAGGATGTCCATATCTTCCACTAACAGCCCCTTAGGGAGGCTGCTCAACACCAAACACAAATCATGGGCTGCTGTCAATTAACAAGAGTGCCTTTCTGTAACGAGAAATGCACGTGGCACACGGCTGTGTATGCATGGCAATTTAGTAAATGCTCATTTAGCAAATGTACCCTGATCCAAATAAATGTATAAATCCAGGAAAGACTCATTTTCAGAGTGCAAAGAGCTAAATCAGGCTACAAAATTAGAAAAATGTATCCTAAGTTTGTCTAGATGGGAAGAAACAAAGGCCATTTTGCAAAATATATCTAAGTACGTGGCTGTGTTTCCAAATTCAGGGTCTGCATTCTCCGAAGAACTCATTTGAAGGATGGTACGTCAAAGCAGAGTGAAGAAGTCTGTCCAGATTTGAAGGATTCTTCAAATGCGGCCCACAAATTCATTCTCTTTTTCCCCAGATGAGAAGGATTGGACAGATGGATCCTTTGCCATCCTACCTAACCCAAAATGTATTTCGACAGAGAATTTCACAACAATAGCAGACAAAGCGAGCAGTAGCAGCAGGCGCAGAGTATATTTTTGAATGTACGTTTTTAATAAACTGGCAGTACAAAAATTAAAAGTCTATAATTGTCATGCCGTTAGGCTTTTGGTTTTTGCATTTGCTTTAATTACATTTATAAAATAATTCCGTTGGTAAATTAACTTGTTATCCCTTTACACAAAGCTGTTTTTCTTATTAGTAATTTAAGATTTTTCTAATATGTTATAAGGACAAAAGAGCATATTACTACATTTATAACACTCTGGTGAGCGAATAAAGAAATCTGCTAATGTGGTGTGGAAGTACAAGAATAAATCTATTTACAAATCCTATTCTTATGAGTATGGTTTTATTTACTTTGTAAATATTATATAATATCATATACTGTATATATATATAAACTTGTAATATCAAGGCAGTGTTGTTTCTGTTGTGTTCTGCTGTAAAAGTAATTATATTGCAATAATTAAATAGCTGAAATATTTTCCCTTTCCTCCTATTTTCTTTACCTGGATAGTTTTGTGCAATACAATGTTAGCACAACTGTAACATTTTATTTTATTTTCCACTTTTTTCATGTAATAGGATAGTTCTGGAGAAGAAAGGCCTATGGAATAAGGGTAAGCATATACATGTGAAAACAAGTGGGGCAATAAAAAAAAGAAGAATTTAAAAATGTGGTGTTGGACCGAGGTCTTCAACTAGTCTCCTTGTCCGTATGGCCTCCATCCCTGAGGACACTTTAGGTCCAAGTGCAGCAATACGTGACCAAGAGGACAGAGGAGGAAGAGAAGGATGGAGACTGGTAGCCAACAACAACAGGTAGAAAGAGGCGAAGAGACGGAGATGAAGAGTCGTTAGACCTCCTCAGGGAGGACATAATACAGCAGATGGAGGCTGAAGAGAGGAGAGTACAGGAGAGCAGGGAGACGATACCATACTTGTTTCTTTTCTAGAAAGGTTAGTTCCAAAATCATTGTCGTTTTTGGTATATATATATATATATATATATATATATATATATATATATATACAATACCACAATCATGGCTGTCTGCGCAAGCAGGAAACCTCGTAGCTTGGAACAGAGACTGACATTTGATTCTGGCTTTTATGGTTTCTGAAGGGTGAAGGACCCGTCCTCCTTCTACCTGTTAGGAAAGATCTTTGAGAGGATGCAGACCCTGCATTTGGACACAGACCATGTTTCTTGATGTAATTACATTTTCTAAGCTGTGTTTGTATTGGGATGAATGGCGTGAAATTTGCAGTGTACTAGTGCTTCAATGACACAACTGTCCACTTATTTATTTATTTTTACACTTTAAGGTCGCCTGAATATCTTATGGATGCTCTGAATGGAGTTTAACACTCTAACCAAGTCTATTAGTGCCATTGAGTAGGTCAATATTTAGCTGAATTAATCCATCGATTCAACCATCCATTGTCTATTCTGCTAATCCCCTAGGTGGGGCTGGTGCCTATCTCCAGCCATTGGACAAGAGGTTGCGTACACCCAAATTGCCAGTCTTTGCCAGCCGAATTAATCAAAAATAAATAAATTGATAGGTTAAATTTGGACGGAAATTTTTTGGAAGAACACCAGGCATTTGGTCTGGTGAGGTGATGGATTCTTAATCAGCACAGACAGATTATCTGCTCAGTGTTGAGATTTAATTATATCATTGACTGATCATTGCTGCAAAATCTGAGTACCTCATAGGTAACAAACATAGAGGTGACACCTTTTTGTTGTATATTCATGGTGTTTTAGTGTAGTGACAAATTGTGTATGCTACACCAGATCCACAGAACGGCAAAGCAGAAATGCTAATCGCCTAAGGCAGAGTATACCTCTATACAACTGTCACAAATGGCAAATTTGCAGTATTTGATGGAGTAAAAGAGGAAAACCTCTATGAACCAAGCACACAGTGCAAATTATGTGAACACAAACCTTTCTATACCAAAACCAGCTTTAAACCCCCCCCAAATATGATCACTGGGATACCCCTTTTCTAAAATGAATATTTGATCATGTAAACGTGTATCGGCATTTCCCCATCAAAACGAACATTGATTTGGGTTCTGTGCATGTTTTATTCACAAGGAATCTTGGTCTTTTGAGTAGAGGAACTTCTACACTACACTACTACTACTGTACAAATTCAGTGTATACTGGAGTAACTCTGTCTGCGCTCTCTCTGTCTCTAACTCTCTCTGCTCACACATTTAAACAGGCTATTCTGAATGTTGCAGAAACCCGAATAGTGACCTTAACCCGACAATAACCTGAATATTGGTGGCATCCAAGTGTAGTCATTGACAGCCATCCAAAAACCCACAAGCAACCTCACAACCGTGGACAAATGTTCCAGGTTTTCACCATGTGTTATGACAAAGATAAAAGTAAACAGTATCCAAACCATAACCAAATGGCCAAACAAAATTTAACTTATTTGTGCATAGTTGGTAGGGATTTTCTTTCACTTTTAGATAACGTCCATTTCCACCAGTGGAAATACTGCTAATAGGCAAAACCTTGTCAATGCTCAATCACTACAAAGCATTGGAGTCTTTTTCTTTCCTCTTTCCAGCCTATTCAGTCTGGGTCTGAAGAAACTTGCGAGATGATAAGAGGGAGAAGCACTGACTCATCATATCTATTATTCACAAAACGTTGTGTGAGCAGCTGTTCCAGTCTAATTAGTAATAAATCAGGGTGAGAAATCAGTCATGGTATTCATGCTACCATCACAGAGCTGATTGAACCCTTAAACACGTTATATAATGATCAAGGTAGTTTAAAACAATGACACACTGTAAAACAAAAAATGTTCTATGATTAAATCCAAAGTCAAAGTCAAATTCATTTTATCCATAAAAATGGAAATGACTTTGCTAATTCCCATCATCATGCCCAACAAAGAACTAACACTACAACATAATAAGTTAACATATAAATACATACACATACAACTAGATAAGCTCTACAAATGTATGTTTAAAGTGTGCATTGTGCTGCCTGACTGCTTGTGGTAAAAAAGAGAGAGCATACCGCTTGGTACGTGTTGCTGGTGGTCTTAACCTCCCACTGTGTTTCATGACCATGCTTTCCAAACAAGCATGGAGGGGGTGACAAGAGTCCTGCATTATCTTAGCTGCCATTTTCTCCAGGCGGTCATAGTATACCCTACCAATTGTAAGGGTCAGCCCAGCCATTTTTCCTACCCTTTTATTCTGTTTATCAGTCCTCTTCTTCTCAGTAACCCCTGCATTCCCACCCCATCCTACAACACAGCAGCTCCACACATTACATATAACAGACATAGCAAACATATTCATTACATCAGAATTAAAATCAAAAGACTACAACTTCCTCATACTGTACAGACGTGGACTCAATTTGTCCAGCAGTGATGATATATGATCAGACCATGTGAGCTTATCATTAAAAATGCTGTACAAGGGTAGGGTCTCAGTTTAGCCTTGGTTTTTCATACATATATAAATCTAAAATTTCGTATTAATAATGCGATGTATAGTTTAGCTGAAACAAAAATCGACACAGTATTATTGTGAACAGGATCCACAGGAGGTAAACACAAGGCTTTGTGAATTCATGAGTTGTGATCTTTGATGTTAATTACAATAGAGTCTTTGGCAGCTGACCTACACCTTCTGCAGGTGCCTATCTGAAGCATCCATTGGGCAAGAGGCAGGGTACACCCTTGCCATCACAGGGCCACACAAAATTTAGAGAGACCGCACATGGAACCTTCTCAGTATCATGTTACATGCAGAAAACCCCTCAGATTTGATCTCATGGTCTCTAGCTGCAAGGCAACAGTGCTACCAGCTGTGCCACTGCCACCCCATAAAATCCAACAGAGTTTAGCACACATTAAATAACGGTCAACATTTTCCAAACAATTTTTGTAGGTTTTAGTCAACTAACGGGTATTTTTTAGTTTGGAAAACTTAATAATTTTAAGTTTATGCTACAGCAAAACTTTTTACTTTAATCTTAAAAAAAAAGAAAAAAAGGAGACAGAGGCGGAGGACTGGGATGTTTTCTTGTGTTGTTTGTTTACCCCCCTGTCTTGCGTCGTCAGTTCGCGCCTCTGCTGGTGCGGTTTCTTTTCTTCACCTTCTTCCTTTCTTCCTTCTTTTCTCGGTTTCGTGTCCATGACTTCAGGAAATTGAACCCTCAGTAATTACTAATAAAGATTATTTAATACATATACATCAAGTGGAGTGTTACAGCAAAGATGTAATACTGTGCTTGGGAAAGTAAATCTGTTGGGCTTTTACTTGGTACTCAGACACCAATTCTGAGTGGCAAACTGCTAGACAGGACACGTAGAAAAAAAATAAAATAAAAATAAAAATATAAAAAGTAACCCGGAGACAGTGAATATTCGTATTATTTATATATTGATAAAGACCTTTGTTTATTTTTATTTCCTACTCCCTCCAAGACTCCAGTGATATAAATTCATTGACATGTCAGTCTTCCTGCAGCACTTCGTTTGCGCTTTTTACCTGACAGAGTTTTGTTTTTTCTCCTTGTTTCTAATACGACCGTACGCTATTACTGGTCGTCTCTTTGAGCTTACAAACCTTTAACATCTCTGACCCTCACACTAAGCGTGAAGTTGTTTTGGGTTTTTTTTCGGGGTGGGGGCCGTCTGTGTTTTAGTGAGTTTTCTGGCTATGGCTTGCAGGTTTAGTCTGTCTGCATGGAGAGGAGGGTCAAAATCCACAGTCAAAACAGGCAACCTTATAGGTGAGAGAGCAGCCAGATCACTAGAGGAGCAGAGTTTAACTGTGAAGTCCATTTTTAGTTGTTAAATTCCGCAATTCCATCTCCCTTTCCCACATCGTGGTTTACAGCACTGCTCTGTATATCAGCTCTCTCTGTGTAGACTTCTTCTCACCTAATATGACTAAGGAAAGGTAAAGGTGTATCACATCGGGTGTACAAGGAGAGGATGTGGACAAAGGTACCAGGACCTCTGCAATAGTAATAACTGGAAAGATGAGTATAACATTGAATTATTTGGACATCAGAGCAGAGTATGTGTTTGCTGTAAACTATCTACAGTATTCCAGTAAAGGAACTTTAAGTCAGTTGTGATGCATGGAGAAGAAAATGTCAAGATTGGAGGTGCCTTGCTGCAGCTTTCCTTACATACCTGATTCATCTGAGCTCAGCCCAGTATCTACCTATGGTCTTACACATTTTGGGAAGGTTTCTGTGTGTGTACGTGTGTTTGTGTGTGGATGTGTGCCTGCGTGTGTTTGGGAAATGGGTTTGGGAAGGGAGAATAATTGTCATTTTGTTATAACAATTGTGGGGAAGGGATCGGAATGTGGGTTATGTGGGGTCATTTTAATCTGTAAAGCACTTTGAGCTGCATTTTATTTGTATGAAAAGCGCTTTGTAAATAAACTTTGATTTGATTTGAGCTGGACCTGGGCAGTTCATCATCACACAGACTACAATTAAATGTAATGTTTATCAGAGGGAGCTGAAAGAACGTGTGAGATCATCTTTAAAAAACAAACAAACAAAAAAAACGTCTAAAGAATAACTGTAACTGTGACCCAAAGCATATATTTATGTCCACCGAGGACTGATATGAATATTGTTGAGATTCTATGGGATGACTACAAATGGTCTGCTTGCTTAAGGAGCCCTTCAAACATCCCAGAGCTGAGTATTAAGAGTGAGGCAAACATCATTCTGACTGATGTCAGAGACTGATAAATCATCTGTGCTCCAGCTCAGGGACAATCTCAAACCCTAAATCAAAGACTGTTATATTCTAAAAGAAGGACATTTGTGTGAACTTTACGTCGCTCAGAGGCTAATTGTGAAAAAAAAAATCCCTAAGATTTTGACATCCCGTCTTCACTTCTGAACAGAGCTTAGATTTATCTACAAACTAAAAGTTTAATGGTGTTTCTAGATGAACATATGATGAAACAGTAAATCCCCAGAAATGGTGGATTTTGATTATTTCTTCAAAGCCTACCCCTATTCATTCCTAAGGGATTTTTGGGTGTGGTTTTTGGCTAATTACATTGTCATGGTAACTCAAATTGCCAATAAAACTAATAGGCCACATCTCAAGATCGAGCCACTTATTTTGCTTCTCAATGCACTCCACTGCTTCAATCTGCATTGGTGACAGGCCCCAATTATATTATCACAACAATTAGAAGACAAAAAACAACTTAGTTTTTTTTAAATAAATTTTTAATGTAGTCATACTCTCTTTTCTTTGGGCAAAGAAAGTTAATCAATCTATTTGTAAAACGACGATGTGCAGGAAATTAACAAAAATTAAAAATGGATTAAAATGACTTGCATGTACCACAGAAATGCAGTGAATACCTTTCTCACACTGATGCAGCACAAACTCAAGTGACCCACGATCTGGTTTTAGCCGTTCTCATTAGGGTTCTTTTCAGTTAAAAAGGGGCTACATTTTGTATGCAACATTGTTTCAGGGGCCATTGTGCTGTAGGCTCCAGAGGTTGGACAAGATGAATCTGAAGCAGTTTATGTTTTAAGAGAACAATTGCTGATTTTGTCTCCACGGTTTCCCACTATTTTCTGTCACAGTCCAGTTGGTCAGCTGGCACTCTTGCAAGCACCATGAACCATCCAGCTGAGACACTGAGGGCAGCTTGCTCTTCTGCACAAAAACTGTTGTGCACTTATAGTACAATGTTAATTTGGACTGAAATGTTTTGTTTCCTGTCTTTGCCCAAGTCACAATGTGCAATATTTTTTGTTTTTCCTATCTGGCTGATTTCACAGTCAGGCCCATCTACAGTTAGTCTTTCTTTTGAGGGAAACAATTACACCAGCTCACAACCCAAATATGAAAAAGGGAAAGTGGAGCAATCTGCCACAGAAACAGATTGGAAGACAAAGAGAGAAAAGCATGAGAGGCACAAACGACTGTGATCAGGACAAATGCTTTTATGCGAGAACTGTGGAAACATCACATGAACACAGAGAGAGAAATTAATGGCTCTGTAATACATTGTACATTGTGCTTACAGCGTGCACAAGCTACTAAGTGGTTTGAAAAGCACCAGAGACGATGTGCTCCCACAGTGTAGCTCTGCTAGCAAGCATGGAACAATTGAGGCATGAACTGAAGGCATTTATTTTACTGCAAGATATATAAGAGAACACAAAATAGACATGTTAATGTAGTATCTGGATGCTATTAGTAAAATTTATTAAATGTCATAGGATCTGCCTAAATATACAAAAATACACTTTTAAAGATTAAAGATTTGTGAATAACACACAAAAAACTTTGACACAGAGACATTTGTCTTGTTCAACAGGTTGATGGTCTGGCAGGTTAATTCAAACAACTAATACATGGTCAAAAACTCATTCATGGTCAAAACCTTCCACCAATAAACGTTTATTTATTTATTATTTTTATAAGTTAAATTATTTGTGTCCAGTTACCCTATCTTAACCCCCTAAACTTCAGAGAGGCATTATAATAGAGTAAAATACGATGCATGATTTCACTATTGTTCATGTAGTAATCAAACATGTCCATGAGATAAGGCTTTTCACATCTATAGTTTGTTCTGGAACAAACCAGGGTCTTATTAAACTTGGGGTATTTTTGTCATGCTTGTGTTTTTGTTCACTCAGAGAGACATCCAAGCTAGCAAGCATGCATCATGAGAAACCATGCAAAGACATTTGTTTCGCTTCTTGGTCAGATGTGTGTAAGCTGGCAGGATTCCTGCTTCAATCCTCAAATTGGCATCAAAAGAAACAACCCAATAAAAAAAAATGGACATTGAATTGCCATAGCGTTTACAGTCAACAAGGGCTTACATTTATGCATAACAGCTGAATGTTTATTTTATGCCTTAGTAGTTTATTTATTGTTAATCCAACTTATTTGGCTAATTAGATTTTTTCCTCCTGTTATCCGAAATAGTGTAAGCAATGAAGAGGTGAAGAACATCTCACCAAAAAGGCAACCAAGAAGCATTGTTACCCAATACCCCAGCCTCCTCTACTGGCAGCTTTACTCTTCAGGATGACCTTAGATGAGGGTAAACATAGAATGGTAAAACTGGATAACAATGGGTTTAAACAAGAGTTACTGTAATTTCCGGACCAAAAGGTGCACCTTCATATATCCAGCACCAGCCAATTTTAGGGAAAAACACAAATGTGTACATATACAAGCCACATCCAATTATAAGCTGCAGGTGTTTCAACGTTTATTTACTATATGTAAAGGTTTGTGCACAAAGGGAATTGCCGGGAAAGTGATTGGTGTTTGGAGCTTGAAACATAAGGGCTGGCAGATTTTGAGAAACCAAGGCTTGCTGAGAAGCTGAGTCTCAAATCGAAGAGAATGCGATGATGAGTACCCTTGGAAGGAGCATAGAGAAGATTATTAGATACTGCACCATTTGAGTAGTAGATTTGTCACAAAGACAACGAGGAAACACTGGAGTACACACGGAGGACTTGAGGCTACCAAATAATTGACAACAGTCAGGCAGTGAGGAGCTGCCAGCCTGCTCCTTTACTCACAGCCAATGAGGATCTTGATGAGCTACATCTGCTAGGTGCATCCGACAGAAACTCAGCCATCCTGTCTGGAAGGTTCCTCAGCCCACCTGGGACCTCTGGCGGAGACTCTCCAGAAAACAGGGAGCAGTCATTCAAACAGAAACACAAAAACAAAAACCCCGGACACCTAACATTGCCCCCCCCAACAAGATACAGAACGTACAGTATAGAAGAAGATTTGGATGACTCATAATCCGAAAATATTTTATTAGTTTTAGCTTTTATTCAGTTTTGACATAACAATTTCAATTCTATTTTAGTTTTAATTAGTTTTTATCATTTGTTAGGCAATTTAGTTTAGTTTTAGTTTTTTGAAAATGCTTGTTTTAATTTAGTTATTTTAAATTTAGTATTTTCGTTAAAAAGGTTGTGCCAGGGCAAGACTAAAAAAAGAAGAAATGTGTAACAAAATCACAGAAAATTGTTATCCTTTTAAAAACATTTTTGACATGGACTAGATGAGCAACCATAGGCAAGTATAAAAGATATATGGCAGAGTGACGTTCAAAGTTATGTAAACACAATAACAGCACCAGTACATTAGAAAGCCCAACAATTAATGCATGTCCTACATTTCTGTAAAAACACTGAAACTGACTGGTAACACAACAATACAAAAGCCAAGCCACCATGAGTACTGTGGTGCCTTTGATCATTTTTGCACATATTCTAGTAGTAAGAAATCCAAAATTAGACTCTGGCCCACACCTGTATGTGTGTGTTTGTGAGCATGCTGGTGCATATACTGTAAAGTTTTCAGTAGCTGGAATAAGGAGCCATTGAGCCGCCTCGCAGGAATTGTCGTAGATGCAAGGAAAATCGGAGCCACAGACATCAAAAGGACCTCCAAAGAAAAAGAGCCCAAATCAGGGTTGACTGTAACCCCCCAGGAGAGGCTCAGAGAAGAGCCCCATTAACAGTTGTGATGGTAATTTTATTACCCTTAGCACATGTCATGTCTCTACTGTAACACTAATGTTTTACTGTAGAATAATTTCATCAATGTTAAATGAGCCATCATCTCAATAGAATCCTATATAGTCCATGACACTAAGCGGTAACCTGCTTATAGTAGAACAGCATGCTGCTGCAAGAACATACAATTTCGATGAGTCCACTAATCAGCAAAATAATACTTTGTGGCAGCCCTACATCCAATCAAAATCAATAAAACCCACCAATGAACCAACCAAGCATGAAAAATACGGAACAGGTGACTATCTACATACAATTCTAACATGTTCATGGTTCCATTCCCCCCTCATGCGTACAATGTATTTTCGATAACAGCCATTTCTTCATCAGACGTGGAAATCCTGTACAGGCCAACCTCTCTTGGCAAAGTATTTCTCAATTTTCTGAATTTATATGAAAAAGCTATTTTTGTGAGTGCTGCTTCAAATTTTGGAAAATAATATTGGAAATAAAATAAAACATTTTGGAAATAAAGTGATAGAATAAGGGAAAGAACTTAAACTTTTAAAACTTTTCCTTAAGCAAGCTTCATTCACTTGTCATTTTGCATATTTAACTTTGTTATCAGAGCTTATTAAAATAACCCTGGCAAGGAAGTTTATGTTGGAAGGGAAATTTGAAAGCACATAGTATAAATAGGTCTTGACTGTACAACTTTAGTCTAAGTTTAATTTCCTATGGCATTTAAGGGTTGCCACTTTGTGCAATTGAGAGTTTTCCTCCCCCTACATTTGACATCTGGGATTGTGACTCAAGGAGTTGAACATTTCACAATCTTGCCACGTCCTAAGAGAAAATATAAGAATGTCCACTTTGGTAGAAAAAAAAAGGATACAGGCTTATTGCAAGAAAGCCACTTTACTCAGCTCCATTCGACTCAAAGTTATCTTCTCCACAGAGGCAGAGGACAATTATACATCGAAAAGCTTTGCGTCTTTGCTTTATCAAAGGCAGCACAAGCTGTAAGAGCAGATAAAAACCAACAATAAAATAAAGCGCCTTTGACACACATACACTGATTCAGGCAGGAGACTGCCAGATTTCTTTGACCTATGTGTCATACTGCATCAGAGCAATGTACTCACAGATGTATGCTAGAAGAGCCAAAAAAGGCATGTAGGCCTTTTGAGATATCATATACTTTTGATCCACAGAAGGAATTTCTGTTAAAATCTTGATAGAAATCATCTGTGAAGCAGGCTTTCAATGTCACTCGTGAGTGGTATGAGAAAATGATTGTTGTGCTTTCACAAATTCTTTAAAAGTTTGAAATACCTTTTATCTTTTGGAATTATGGTTAAGCAGGATTTCTATATTGTAAATTGAGTTGCAGGTGAAACACGGGGGCAGATTTTGCTACAAAGTTCTAGAAGGAGACAGAGAAGGTACTAAGGGCCGGAGCAAAAGGCTGGGATTTTGTTCCTGCAATTCAGATATGCAGTGATTTTAATTATTTTAGTTGCAGATAATGATTTTAGGCAATTGCAATTTCAGTTCAAGGACAACAATATAAGAAGATATCAAAAGTATACTAAAAATGTTTTTCTACCCTTCCTGTCACTATAGGTGCATATTATATGTGACCCTGTTGTGGGTAATAATGGATGGCTGACCATCCCAATCATGAAAGAAACACTCAGTATAGTATAGCTTTATTATAGACATTAGGGAATTTGTTACATTCTTATTTTTCTTAGTGTCTCTGAATTACAAAGTTGATGGCAGTAATTGCATTTCTAACCCCTTCACAAATTGGTGATCTTGTTCATAGTGTTACTTCGTCTTGCTTCTGGCATTAGACAGTGTAGCCTCCATTCAAAACAGTCCAAACAACTACTGAGGTCCTAGAGATGTTGCCTCATTTACTGAGGAAGAAGTCATAATTTTTTGGATGATGCCAATTATTTTTCTCATATTCTCAATAGAATTAATTTTATTGATGAAGAATTCCATAAAGTTGTCACTACTGAGAGATGGGGGAATATTTGGCTCAATAGAGCTAAGAGTGGGTCTAGGTTTGCCAATTGTACTAAACTGAACTAAAAGAACTAAACTGAACTAAAAGAAACCTTTGATTGTTCTTATTCTAAGAAAAAATATTCTGTTCTAGCCTGTCCAAGGGTCGTTTTCTATAGCATGTAGAACATCCTTGCAGTGATAATCCAATTCAATTATTTGAGTCAGCTGTGTTGGAGAAGGGATGCATCTACAGTAAAACCTTCTGGATAGCAGCTCTCGAGGACCAGGGTTGGAGACACCTCCACAATCCAACCTCATTTATAACCCTTTTTTATTTTGCATTTAATCGAGATATTTATTGAGCCAAGTTAAAAAATCTTCAGAAACTCTTTAGGACATAAAAGAAAATAATGCTACCTGCTTTCCACTTACAATGCAACACAATTAAAACAAGTTACCCTCTACTTTAGTTCATACACTGCTGTTTTACGTGCTATCAGTTTAAAAGTCCAAACGCTTACAGTCAAGCTGTTTTTAGAATCAGTCACTAACATTAGAAAATCTTATACATTATCAAACTTTTAATATAATTTCAACTGCTCGCACCGAGACACATTACGCATCTGGTATACATAAAGCATAAATTGATGAGTTATATGTTTTTGAATTTAAATTATTTTGATTTATCAAATCTTTGTTTTTGGTCACTTATATTGGTGAAATGGATGTACCTTTTGTAAAGCTAAATGTGTTAAAATACTAAATCCATTTAGCCTACAGATGAATAAAATGGATCTGAAGTAAAATATTCTGACAAACTAGGGTAAAATAGCGGTATATATTATATATCGCAAGCTTTGTATTTTGTTGTTGAGTACTGGTCATTTTAGGTTAGTCCAGTCATCTGGAAAAAAGATTCAGGATAGATGACAAGGCTAACATCTCTCGCTAGCATCACAATTATATTGAACCTGAACATATTTATCTCTCTCTATCAAGGAACTTTGATTACATCTATGTACGCATGCGCAAGTGGTTGAGTGGCAGAAAACAAACAAAATGAAGGGCTACAGAGACGCAACTAACACTTCCAAGAGCTAGCGGGCGAAATTCCCTATGGATAACCACTTTAATGTCTGAAAACAGGGAGAGCTTTAGAGAGAAACTTAACATTTCTATTGACGTCGAAATAAAAGTTATTTAAAGTTATTTTAGGTATGTGAAAGATGTTTGTTTGATTCACCGGCCGTGTCCTGGCCACAAATCCGCTTGGGAGACTTCCTGAAGCCAACCCTTCACTCATAAAAAGTTAGCGGGTTTCCAAAGTCTGGAGGCCTGAGATTATGTTGTTTCAAGAAGACTTGGGAAACAGAAACGAAACAGAAACCCGTGTTTGTGCTAAAAGTGGAGGTCAGACAAGCACAAACATATTCGCTCCTTCACATCACCTGTGGATGATTAATAGGGAGAACAGCAAAATCCTCTGCGACTGCAAAGCTATGTAAGTCCTCATTGATCATCTACCTTATTTATTTATTGATGGAAATTTAGTTGTTGTATAAGTTGCCCTGTGAATTTTGTAATTCAGTTGCACCTGGTCTCTCGTGAAAAACTGAATATCACCTCTTACACATTTGTTTTAATTTTTTTTATCCAGAAAACATGCAGACATGCAGCAGCTTTAATGATTACATTAGAAGCAGCTGTCAGGACAGGATTTACAGCTGCTGTATACACAGCAGTGTGAATAATCAGGTGCTGATAGTGGTTTGTGACATCTGAATCAGAATGAAAAAACATGATCACAAGGACTTACCTGAACAAAATAAATCTCATAAAACTCTGTCAGTTGCTGTAGGATCAAAGCTTTCTTTTGAGCATCCAGGATTAATCTCATGATCGCCTGCAATCTCTTTCATTTTTCGAAAAAGAAAACATTTTTAGGCCTCCAACGGAGCCATACAGTCGACCACACAGCAGGAGTGAAAAATCTGTTCCGCTAAATCCTCCTCCAGACGTGCAAAAATCATCATATCACCTTTTTATTCTCTTTTATTCAACATTACTATGATACATTTATGGTTACCACTTAAAATCATTCTATTTATTAATTTAGCCATGTTGAATTCAATTTACTAATGTAAGCAACTTTTTTCAAGTGAACATGCAAGTCATCCAAGTATCTAGCTGAAAACAAACATTAATGAGAAAAATGTTTTACCCATTTACGTTCATCTACAACAAGAAAAAAATATTTTCCAGTACAACTCAAACATTTCCAGGACATTTTACTTTTTCTGTCCATTTTTCATGTCTTTTCCATGACTGTAAAATTGTTCATTTTACAGGTTTTCCCGGACGCGTGGGAACCCTAGGAAGGTGACAGAGTAGCAGCAATTTAAAAAAGGGGAAAGGTCCAGGCAAACATAGCTTACTGTGTGCAGAACCCCAACACACAAACATACACACATATATACAAGCGTAAACACACTATAACACATGCTGTGGCTTATTGCCAAAGGAGAATATCCTCAGAATTCCATCTGGTTCACAGAAAGCTGATCCTGTATTTACAG
The DNA here is from genome assembly GCA_028564705.1 of Apricaphanius iberus. Classification (NCBI taxonomy): domain Eukaryota; kingdom Metazoa; phylum Chordata; class Actinopteri; order Cyprinodontiformes; family Aphaniidae; genus Apricaphanius; species Apricaphanius iberus. The sequence goes on along the minus strand of JAPXFQ010001507.1, from coordinate 276,113 downwards.
AAGAGCTGCTGCTAAGAGCCTACTGGAGCCCAAAGCAGAATCTGCATTCACACTCTGCTGACATCCATCAGCTGCAGCACAAAATCCTTTTGGACTCTCACCTACACCCCAGGATCTCTCCATTTAGAGCTGCAGTAGCTTCTTAGACCTTGAGGTAACAATTTACATGGACTTTTCTAAGTAGAAGGAAAATAAAATAAAGGAGATACAGAAAATTAAAATGAGTATTTTGACCAATTATTAACACAAAAATCTTAATATAAAAATTAAGATGGTTCAACATACTTAATGTTGTAGAGAACAAAACAAATCATGTTGGTTGTATTAAAGTAATTGAGTTAGTCTAGCTCTAAAAGGGTCATGGGAATTATTCAATAATGGCTTAGTGGGAAGATAAATGCAAGTTGTTACGACAATTTCTTTAAGTAGAGCCAGTGTATTTTTTTAGAGTGTCACTAAGGATTTGCTGAAAAACTTTGTCTTATTGAGAGGTCTGTTCCTTCTGACTATGGAAATGAAGGACACAGCCAAGCAGTGAGCCTCATACAATGCTAAAGTGACGGCAAACTTTATTATAGCCCAGGGGTGATTCTAGAATCAGAGTTTTAGGGGTTCTGAGCCCAATGAGCTTCTAGTCAAAGAAGATAAATGTTACATGTTAACACACACACAGACAAAAAAGGAGATCCAATGTTAATGGGCATCCAGTCACTTGCCTAGTTAATAGCACTTAACTTCATGACTATTTTTATTGAAAAGATTTTTGTAACTCAACTGGGTTCTGGAGGCAGTTTATAACCTTCGGAAGCAGAGTTTGATTGGGCGATTATTCCATGACGTTGCATTAAGCTTAGCTTATACTTCTCCAACATCAACTTTGCTTCCAGAAGCAGACGAACCAACAAAGACGTTTTTCGTTTGTAGTACCCCGTTTCTTACTCATCGTTCTCTGTAGATTTTTCAGTTTTGCAAAGCAATTCCTGACCAGGACAGCAGGGGGTGCTAACTTTTCATGGCGGGTCTGCCTACTGTACTACCAGAGTAATTCAGGTTAATTTGAGCTTTTTTCTTGAGCACTAAGATTACTTTTGGAAGGAGTAATCAGTAGTCAGTAATCATATTACTTTTTCAAAGTAATATCATACATTCAAAGTATCATTACATCCATAAATAGAATCATGTAATTATAACCTTGAATGTTAAAGCTGAAAAAGCGCACTGTTTGGTAAAGCCTTGTAATTTAGAGTATTTTTCTAACAAAAAAAATTAAATTCAATATATATATATATATATATATATATATATATATTATATATATATATATATATATATATATATATATATATATATATATAGGTACATTGAGGACACTTACAAGTTATCAGACTCCCCTCCTATGGAACCAGCTCCCAGGGTTGATTCGTGAAGCAGACAACTTGTCTATCTTTAAAACTAGGCTTAAAACTTTCCTCTTTGACAAAGCTTACAGTTGGATATATGTTAATAGGTAGTTAGAGACAGGTTAGACAGGTAGCTAGGAAGAGACAGGTTAATGTTAGTAGCCAGGTAGAGTGTCAAAATCTAGGAAGAGATAGGAAGAGGTAGAGTAGCTAGATAGAGATAGATTAATTGAAGCCAGATAGAGAGTGTTAGTAGCTAGGTCTCCTAGTAGCTAGGAGACAGGTTAATGTTACTAGCTATGCTGCTTGAGGCTAGGCTGTTTGAGGACATTGTTAGAGTCAGTTCCTACTTTCTCTCCTACTTCTTCCCAACTGAATTATGAGCTGTCAATTCAAGCGCTAACCTGTTTTCTCTTAGTCTCTTCCTACAGTAGGTGCTCCTGACCCGACCTGCTTGACGAGCCTGACTAAGATGGCATTCCAGTGGAGGAATGTTCTCCGAGTCCTGCTACCAACTTCTGCTTCTGCATCAGTTCTGTTGCTCTTTCTGCATCTCTGCTGCCTTCTCCAAACCCCAGACAGTCTCGGCAGATGACCGCTTATGCTGAGCCTGGTTCTGCTGGAGGTTTCTTCCTGTTAAAAGAGAGTTTTTCCTCTCCACTCCGCTTCATGCTTGCTCAGTGTGAGGGATTGCTGAGAAGTCCCGACGCAATCTTCTGTGGTTCTCTAATTCGTAGATTAAACATTGTATTGTAATAACTTTTCTTGTAAAGTGCCTTGAGATGACATTTGTTGTGAAATGGCGCTATATAAATAAACTGAATCTGGGAATACTGCAGGCAAATGGCAACCTTGAACAGGCAACAATTGAAGCAACAACAGCCAAATACCTACAACGAATGAGGCAAGTCCTAAGAAGCCAGCTCAATGGAAAGAACAAGTCCAATGTAATAAACAGTTACACCCTGCGATTGATCAGATACCCTGTGGGAATAATAAGATGACCAAAGGATGAGATACAGACCACAGATATTAAGATGCTTAAGGTCCTCACCATGCATGGTGGGTTCCATCCCAAATCCAGCACCCTGAGACTGTACGCAGACCGCAAATAAGGAGGCAGAGGACTGATGAGTGTAAGAGCCACTATCCAAGATGAAACATCAAAGCTCCATAAGAACATCAAGGACAAGGCTTCAACGCATGACGTACTTAGTGAATGCCTGAGACAATGGCAAGATGAGGACATGCTGGAGGAGGAACCATCATGGGAGGACAAGCCCCTACATGGGATGTACCACCGGCACATAACTGAAATGGCTGATATCAAGAAATCCTACCAATGGCTAAAAAGGGCTGGCCTACAGGACACCACAGAGGCACTTATCCTAGTAGCACAGGAGCAGGCTCTGAGCACCAGATGGATAGATGCCCAGATCTACCACACCAGACAAGACCCAAGGTGTAGGCTGAGCAAAGAGCCATCTGAGACAATCCAGCACATAACAGCAGGATGTAAAATGCTGGCAGGGATAGCATACATGGAATGTCATAACCAAGTGGCTGACATAGTATACAGAAACATCTGTGCAGAGTATGGACTGGAAACCCCAATGTGAAAGTGGGAAACACCTCCACAAGTGGTGGAGAATGACCGAGCAAAGATCCTGTGGGACTTCCAGATCCAGACAGACAGGATGGTAATGGCAAACCAACCAGACATTGTGGTGGTTGATAAAGAGCAGAGGAAAGCAGTTGTGGTGGATGTGGCAATACCAAGTGATGTTAACAACAAGAAGAAAGAACATGAGAAACTAGAGAAATACCAAGGGCTCAGAAAGGAGCTAGAGCAGACTTGGAAGATGAAGGTGACAATAGTACCCCTGCTTATCGGAGCACTCGAGGCAGTGACCCCCCAAACTGGAGGAATGGCTCGAGCAGATCCATGGAAGAACCTCAGACATCTCAGTCCAGAATAAAGTGCGAACAGCAAAGATACTGCGCAGGACCCTCAAGCTCCCAGGCCTCCGGTAGATGACCCGAGCTTTGAAAAAACCACCGACGGTGGGCGAGAGGGGAATATATATATACCCATATTTACAGACGTGGACAAAATTGTTGGTACCCTTCATTAAATCAAAGAAAAACTCATAATGGTCACAGAAATAACTTTAATCTGACAAAAGTAATAATAAATAAAAATTATATAAATGTTGACCAATGAAAGTCAGACATTGCTTTTCATCCATGCTTCAACGGAATTATTTAAAAAATAAATGCATGAAACAGGCCTGGACAAAAATGATGGTACCCACAACTTAATATTTGGTTGCACAACCTTTTGAGGAATCACTGCAATCAAATGATTCCTGTAACTGTCAATGAGACTTCTGCACCTCTCAGCAGGTATTTTGGCCCACTCCTCATGAGCAAACTGTTCTAGTTGTTTCCGGTTTGAAGGGCGCCTTTTCCAGACAGCACGTTTCAGCTCCTTCCAAAGATGCTCAATAGGATTGAGATCAGGGCTCATAGAAGGCCAGTGTTTTCCTCTTAGCCCTTCTTGGGTGTTTTTAGCTGTGTGTTTTGGGTCATTTTCCTGTTGTAAGACCCGTGACCTGCGACTGAGACCATGCTTTCTGACACTGGCCAGCACATTTCTCTCTAGAATCCCCTGATAGTCTTGAGATTTCATTGTACCCTGCACAGATTCAAGACACCCTGTGTCAGATGCAGCAAATCAGCCCCAGAACATAACCGAGCCTCCCCCATGTTTCACAGTAGGGACCGTGTTCTTTTCTAGATATGCTTCATTTTTCCGTCTGTGAACATAGAGCTGATGTGCCTTGGCAAAAAGTTACATTTTTGTCTCATCTGTCCACAGGACATTCTCCCAGAAGCTTTGTGGCTCGTCAGCATGTAGTTTGGCATACTCCAGTCTGTTTTTTTTAATGATTTGTCCTCTGGCTCAAACAGCGAAGGATGTTCCGATCTGACACTGATGTTCCTTGAGCATAAAGTTCAGCTTGGATCTATTTTGAAGTCTTTCTAGGCTCTTTTGTTACCATTTGGATTATCCGTCTCTTTGATCTGTCATCAATTTTCCTCCTGCAGCCACGTCCAGGGAGGTTGGCTACAGTCCCATGGATCGTACATTACTGAATGACATGTGCAGCTGTAGTCACAGAAACATCTAGCTGCTTGGAGATGGTCTTATAGCCTTTACAGTTAACATGCTTGTCTATGATTTTCTTTCTCATCTCCTGAGACAACTCTTTCCTTTGCTTCCTCTGGTTTATATTGAGTGTGGTACACACCACATCACCAAACAACACAGTGACTACCTGGAGTCCTATATATAGGCCCACTGAGTGATTACAGGATTGTAGACACCAAGGATGCTGATTAGTGGACATACCTTGGATTAACATGTCCCTTTGGTCACATTATTTTCATTCTTTTCTAGGGGTACCATCATTTTTGTCCAGGCCTGTTTCATGCATTTATTTTTTAAATAATTCTGTTGAAGCATGGATGAAAAGCAATGTCTGACTTTAATTGGTCAACATTTATATAATTTTTATTTATTATTACTTTTGTCAGATTAAAGTTATTTCTGTGACCATTATGAGTTTTTCTTTTATTTAATGAAGGGTACCAACAATTTTGTCCACGTCTGTACATTCTATTTTCTTGTCAGAGAGGGTGATTAATGCAGATACCTTCTTAGGTTTGGCAGCTTGATGGCTCACAAATTAATTTCAATCTTGACAGGGAGAACATGCTTAAAATATAGGATTGAAGTGATTTACAATGCCACATTGCGATTTAGATGGATGCAATGCAAGATTCAATCATTGGTGGAGTGGAATTTTTGCAATTTATTCTAGACACGATGCCACAGGTCAGCTTTGAGGCCATCAGTGAGCGTGAGTGAAAGGACCAAAATAACAGAAGCAAGGATCTATGGTGAAGATCAACAAGTAAAAAGATTAAATCATCTCAGAGGAAAAACAAGCATCAAAACATATTAAAATTGAATAATAGTTTTGTCTTTTCTAAATTTTTGCATCATTTGCAGAGCAACTCAAACACTGCTGCTGGGCAAATAGAAAGCATTTCTTAACTTTTCAAAACTTCATTAGAAAGATATTAGTAATTTGAAAAGATATAATTGTAGCTTCTGAAGAATATACAATATACTGGAAAAATTGTCAGTCCCCTGCAGCAGTTTATTTTGATCAGAAAATATATAATGAAACTAGTGTATCAACTGTCTGAGGATAGTGTTGTACTTTACTTTTTTGGGGCTACATATGTTTTAAAATATTTCTGGTAGGCATTCAGAGGTAGATGTCTGTTTTATAACATTCAGAGGTAAAAGACACACTGTTTATCAGTATTTGAATTGGGCCTTGGATAATGGGGAGTATGTGTGACCTTTGAGGACCTCTGAGACAAAGAGTTTTATTGCAGGCTGTAAAACCAGGATGTTTATAGATAAGGATGGAGGCCATAAAGCTGGGAGTTTTGCTTAGGAAGGATCATAAAACCATAAAACTCATAATGAACTTTTGACTTGAATCCAGGAGAAGGACACGTCCCTCTTCTGGACGGACCAGTCATTGTCAAGACACTTTTGAAAAACGTTCTGATTGGAGCAGATTAATCCTGGGAGGTTTTGGACGTTTATAAAAGTTATGACACGAAAACCATTCCTGGTCAGATCTCTTTGTCTGGCCCAGAGAAAATAGGGCATGTTTCTCTGTAAACTCCAATTTGTTAATCTGTTTAAAAATAAAACTAAGAACTGGAAATTGGTTCTTTGTCTCTGTTTTGAACATGCACTGAATTATTTTTTGATAAAAATTAAATTCTACAAATGGTGACCTCGAACGTGTGCAGAGTTTGGACCAAGATCCAGTTATTTTTTAAGTTAATTAACGGACATGTATTTGCTCTATTGACAATTTGCGCAGAGTTGCGTGGTTTTTAATTCTGTTGATTGGTTAATCTAACATTGGGTAATGTTGTCATGCAAGTTACATATGTTTTTTTTTGTTTTGAGCAGATTAACTGTTGCAAGCCCGTGGTTGAAGCTGCTCATCTGTCTGTGTCTCTGTTCTGCACATGATTGCGACCTTCTTTGCACTCTGCAGAGAAACACCGGTGCCTGCTGGGAGATGGAGTTTGTTACTCTGCGCGCCCAGGGGGACAATGGAGCAGATGGACCGGATGGAGCGGTCCCTTCAACGACTAAAAATCGGAGCCAAAGTGCGGATCGGGGCTTGAGAATTGGCATCTCAATTTCGAAAGGACGCTTTCGTAAGATTCTTCAAGGCTGGCAAACGAAAATAGATTGCAGTAGAGCCTGTGGTGCCCTCTGTTAATCTGGACGGATTACCTTGATGAAGCCGACGTCTCTCCAAACGTGCGCTTGAGCAACGCGAATTGGATTGTGAAATGGTCCGACTTTTGGTGTGGTCCGATTGAGGTTAGTGTTGTTGGTGTTAGTTTTTAATAATATTGTAAAAGTAATGTGTTTGATGTTTTGAGGTGACGAGCTGGTGTGTGATGCGCATGTGCATATGTGTGTGAGATGTTCTTTTACGCAGGCGCTTTGCGAGACGTGCTGGAGATGTTGCGTTTGTGTTAAAATGTTTATAGTATAAATAATGAACTCGAGTATAATAAATAAATTAAAATAGATAAATAAATATATAACTAAATATGATGGATAACTGAAATTAAAAATCTATAAGAATTAGTTGTGAACATTTACAACAGGCCATCAGAGCGAACGCCCAAGCTAGGTGGTGTGATGGCGGAGCTACTTCTGTGTGATTTTCTGCTTAATAGCACGGCTAACATACAACAGCTTTGACTATATGTTTTGATAAATAAATTAGTGGTAATAGGCGGTTTTCTGCCATCTGTTCGATTCTTTTGAGTGGTTTTCTGGAGGCCGGCGCCGGGAAATTTCTCAAAGCAGACTACGAAAATTGTGACAGATTGGTCTAAACCTCCGCGATAAAATAATGTACTAAGGTCTAAAAATCACCGCTTATAATGTTGTGTTTTTTGTTAATGGTTTTGGGTTGTAACGGACGTTGTAGATTCGGTGTTTTCTGTGCGGGACGGCGGTTTTGGAAACATATGTTTCAGTCCGTGTTGGGAGAACAGGAGATTGTTTTGTTCGTGCCGAATTAAAGTTTGGTAAAGTGGTATAAATTGTGCGGAATAAGACCTGGGATGGCGGTATGTAATCTTCTAAAGTGTGTGTTGCGATTTTCTTGACTGTTTTCGCCGTACGTTTTGTACTGTTTTAGGTTTCGTTGCACAAAGAGAGCTAACGGTAGCACGTTGCTGTGGGCTGCTGTGCTATGCTAGCGGTTTTGCTTTTGTGTGTCAATGTGCATGTTCTGTGTGTTGTAAGCTAAAAGTTGATTTTGGATAGAAAGTGATTACAGACTCCTGCAGACGATTGCCTTGTTAAGACTTAAACGAATTTGGATTTTGTTAAATTATATTTTTCTGGTTAATTAGGATGTAAAACGGCCTCACGATAACTGTTCAGATAAATTTTGTTTGCTACTCATTTGGACTCCCTTAGGCAATGTTTTAGCACATTTTCTACGAAGGGCAATTTAAGGTGTTTCACATTTAACTGAACGGTTACAATACGGAGATTAAAGATTAAGAAGTACATGCTGAATTTAGTTAACTGGTTTTGCCAGAGAAGGCTCAATTTATCACATGAGGAGAGCATGTACATTTATTGGGATGATGATGCATGTTACAATTTAACGCGAATGACTAAGAACAGTTACTCATGAGTCGATTCTGACTTGGTGAAGTTTTAATTTTTGATTTCATCTTTAAAATTAAAAAGAGGGGAGTGTATAGTAAAAATAAAAGTTGCATTTTTGAATCTTTAATTAGGTGGATTTGTTGCTTTTTGATTGATCTAAGCAGGATTTGATTAAGTTGGCCTAAATAAAGATAAAGCTATGAGCAGTAATTATAAGAATAGAACGAAAAACAAACGGTGTTAATTGGAAAGCAACAAACTGGTTTAAATTATTTTTTTTAAGCACCGTGTTGAATGGTACAGAGAATGAGTCTGTGATTTAAATAAGTATCATTTATGCTAAAATTATGTTTGGCTTATTTCTGATGGCTCTATAGACTTTAGAAATATAGCTTAGTCTCTGAATGAATGACCTAAAGGAGACTGGTGTTAAATTATTTACACAATTAAACATTCTTAAGGATTTTGTGGACACTAAATGCTTATTGGATTTATCAAATTTCAACTGGGGCTCAAGGAGTAACCCAGCATATTTCAATTCCGTTACAAATTGAATGTTTTTACCATGCAAAACAATACTTATCATAGTATATTTTCTAAACTAGTGGGATTTGAATGTTTGAGTTTGAAAAAAAAAAGAAAACATTAAAACACAGAGTCATCTTTAAGGCATCAGTTTGTTTTTAAACAGGCTGGGGATAAATTTGGAATTGGTCTAAGGATTGAAAGTAACAACTAAATTCTTTGGTAGATTTGTTGAAGAACAAGTAATGAATATCAGCGGTGATCGAAATGATGGTTTAATTTAGAAGTAAGAAGTAAATTCTAATTCATTTATTCTGATCGTGTAGAAGCAAAATGTGATTGGAACAGCTACATTGAAATAATTTTTTACCATATATTTGAATGCACATTTTGTTTTGACAAATAAGAATTGGTTTTAGTTTTAAAGTTTAAGATTAATCTTTCAGATGTTATTCATTAATTGTTAGCTAGTCTACTTGATGCTGAGAGTAAATTTACAGGTCCTAAAACATTTTGGAACAGTTCTGATCATAGAATAATGGCATAATATATCATTTGATTAGTGGGGACTCTGTAACTGACAATTTATTTAGATTTTTTTTGATTTTATTTTCTTTATTTTTTTTTCTTATTTTTATATTTTTCTCTTTCTCTCTCGACCTTTATATATTTTTCGACTTGGATTCTGACCCAGATTTCTGAATTGCGGTCTGCTTATTAATGAGAACTTTGGAAAATGTTAATTTGTGAAGCTGGATTAAAGAAAACATGATTCAGTGGTAATTTATTTGACATTTGTTTAGAAGCTTCAATTCAATTTGGTGTTTATCATTGGAGCAACAAAAAGAAGCCTGAGAGGATAATTGGGATTGAATTTAAAATGATGATTTTTGTTGTTTTGTTTTAATGCTACTAGTTTTTGTTTAGAGAAATCTTATCTCTTGAACCTCCTTTATTTAATTATTTTTTTTCTTTTACTGCTAAGGGGAATTAGACTACTATGTATCCTACAAAAATTTAAGAGGAGTTTTAGTTGCAAAAATCAGTTTGACTATGTTTGATTCACTTCACAGAATCTGACAAATGTTCATATAAGATGAACTGTTTCGTTATTTACAACCAGAATATCTTGCCCAGTTAGCACATTTGGGTTTGTTTAAAGAGGAATCATATAAGCAAAAGTTACTTTGAATTTAGATTGGATTGTGTTAAAAAAACAAAAAAAAAACAAGTAACAATAAGCAACCACCTGGTTACTTTCACATCAATTTGATCAGGGAATGAGACGTGCCTGTTTTGCACTACGGTCTTAAAGTCCAACAGAGATATGTATAGGGTAGCTGTTTTGTCAGTGATTTAAATCTTGGATTTTTCTTTAGAAATATGGATAGAATTTGAAGTATAGCAAACTGAAGACTATTTTTGTAAACTATGTTGTGTTTATCAGTCAGTACTATTCTCTGATTTTGTTTTAAAACATTTGATGTGTTTTAATTTTGATATTTTTTGTCTGAGCCAGCTTGGTAGAGATCCAGTACACTTAAGTGATGGGGAGTTTGGAGACTGGATCGTTATTGGTAATTGCTCAGATGGGAGGAGCTTCACAGGTAACCTTGATAACACCAACAACAGTTATAATTGGAGGGGAACCTAGTTGGACATCTTTATCTCACTGTAAGTAGCATACTGATATTAGCAGAAATTATTAATTGATTAAAGGGACAGAGTCTGGGAAAAGTGGTGTGAAGTCTGAATTTCAAAGGGGTTTAGTTCAATATGAGCTATTCGTCTCAACCTCAGTGAAGCGAAACCAGGAGAGCCACTTTTCCATAGAGACTGTTTATAAGAGGGACAGAGAAAAGGGGATAGAACCTTTGCAGATGGTTATTGCCTGTATTTTTGTTATTGCAATGTTTTAGTGGTGCTTTAGCAATATCTAACAGAAAAATCCAGCCTTATTTGATTTTATTTTTATTTTTATTAATCTATTTACTTTGTGAACAGACCACTAAACTTTGAAGAAAAGAATTAGTGAATGGTATCAATGCAGTTTATATCTGAGGAATAGACATTATGTTATGTTTGCTCTCAGACACCATTTTGTAGGACATCAACATAGAGCCTACTGATCTTACTGATTAATTTTCAGATATTTTACTCACCTCAAGGAGTTGGGAGACTGTTGAGACTGAAATGTATTGCCCAGGAAGGAAGTTATGGGGGTGATGAATTGAAGGAAATATAAAGTGGGTAAATCACTAAAAAAAGAACTAAGTGTGTTGATAAAATATTGCAATGGTCAATCTTTATAAATATTTAATTTACACATGAGATGAAAGAGACATTTATCAAATTGACAAAATAGAGAAAGGCATTGCATTGATAAAGTATAGAATATAAATCGGATGAAAAAATGAAGGAAGCATTAATTAAAATAAGCAGGGGAAGAATTAGAACAACAGTTTAATTAGACATATAAGGAGTAATTATCATTCCTGTTGGAGAGAGCAAACCTATTAATTAGTATATTTTTACCAGAACTAATACTGAAGAAATTATTACTAGTATAACTGATTAAAATAAAATTAAAATAGAGCCCACATAGTCAGTCTGAGTGTGAAAGATATTTAAATTCAGCATTCGAGGAAGGAGACTAATGAATATGAAAATAAAAAGTTTAAATAAAACTTGATTTGAATAGGCTGAGAGGATCGACTCTCTGTCTGTCTTTTTCTTCCTCTAATTATATATTTTTTCTCTCTTTCCCATCCCGCCAACAGAGACCCCTCAGATAACATTCTTGAAATGTAATTTATGTTCCTGGGGAGATGAGATGGGAGGGGGTGCGTGGGCTGATGACGGATAGTGCCAGGCGCCCGCCATAACTGCCAAAGAAAGAAAAATCTATACAACCAGCGCAGAAGTTCTTCTGTCTTGTGCTCTGCTCCCAAACCAGGGGGGCACCAGTGACTGAATATTTTCAGGGGTGAAGCAGGGGACACCCTCAAAACGAGCACATTTCCTCATGCTGAACTGAACTTTCAAGGACAATATGTGTGAATCCACTTGGCTGGTGTAAAATGGACAATTTCTGCTGAAGAAGTGACGATCAAAGGCTGCTGATTCAATGCCAATGTTGCTGAACTAACCACAAGAGTTTCTGTTTTTCTGCTCGAAGGTGGCCCTGGTTGCTTGAACTCTGAAACCCCCGTGCCTTCACCAGAATTATCTCCAGGTAAAATACCACCATTTACCGGGAACAAAATTTGGAAAGTTGGGTGGAAGGAAAAACTGGGCCTATAGCATGGGGTTGCTGGCTGGTGAGAGAGAAAAAATTTTTTTCCTTATTTTTACGTTTCATCCACAGGGATGTACTAAATCTAAGATAGGATATATTGTAATGGAACAGCTAAATCAAAAGTAAGTCAGAATTTTATTTGATTTCTAACAGAAAGAATGAATCAAAGTGCTTAACGGTTTAAGATAATTAAGAGTTGAAATGGATAATACAATAATTGATAACATTTAAAAGAGACATAGTAAAACAGACATAAGTGTCTTAAACTTGATGAATAAAATAAGTGAATAAAATAATCGATTTAGGTGAACAAGCAAATGGATAGTAATCAGTTGAACTGTAGACAAAAAGTAAACTCTTGAGCTCATACGATTTGCTCTACAGAGTGTTTGTCATATACTTGAAACTCTACCTAATCACAGAATGAGAGGAGACACCGCCATACCACGCCCCGGATAAGGATAGACCTAGTACTCTCCGTACTTACTCAGCGTTGCTACGCGCCCTAATCTACCACTCGTCACAATCCAACCCGCCGCTCGCTCACCTCTCCGACACCCCCCTACTAATCAAATCTACAGCATACGCATGCGATTCCGCCTCTCCTGACAACCCAGGGATTGCATTTTCTTCTACAAAATGGTCACGCCATGGTGATGATAAATATAATCCCACTGTTTAGCACAAGCCATACTAATACTGTTGCGACTATAGAATTAGAAAACGGTAAGAGTGGATGTCCACTTGAAAGAGTACAAGGAATCGGGTGCTACTTTTACCTTGGTATTTTAATGTGATATTTTAATGTTGGATAATAGTTTATTTTTTTTGCATTTTAGATGGTGCATTTGTATTGTTATGTTATTAAAATGACATACTTGGTCATGTTGGTGTATACTGTTTCTATCAACATGGATGCTACATAAGAAGGAAGGCTGAGGTAACTGGCAGAAACTAATCTCTAATTGGACGACACATTCTGCAGGGGTACTCAGGACTCAGAAAGGAGAAAAACAAACATTATAGTACAATGTCAAAGTATTATTAATAGGGGAATATGATATAGCAAAGATTTAATATGGTTACCAACATTCTAGGCTAATGTTTGTTTCAGATTATGACTCTTTTTAACTTAATGACCCACCGGATATAAAGCAAAATCTTTTAATCAAAAATAAATGTGACTTATATAAAGGGGATGACTATGACAGGCAAACCAAGTCTGTGTAGCAGATTGGTTCAGGGCAATACACAATTTAGGACTTAATTTTTAGCAAATTGATAATGTATGGTTGCAGGATTTAAACATATTTGGGATTTAACGTGATTATGCAAAATTATAAGTAGGTTTACCAATTTTTAATAAATTGCAGTTCGAATTAAATTTTATGAGGCCAGGTTTGAGGACAATTTTTACCTACTGTCAGTACTGTGATGGGAAATTTTTTTTAGATCTGTCTGGGTTAAGCGGATAGGGGATGATTGATTACATACATGATGACTTCGGTCAGGGTTGCGGATTTCTTTTGGTATTCACTTGTACGTCTGCATCTTAATTTAAGATCAAAATTGGCTAACATGACATAACAGTCGGGGCTTATTGTCGAAAGGCCCTCTAAATTGTTTTGATGATCATCAAGAGTGATCACAAGACCGGATCAAAAACTGTCATTTTTTAGATGTTTACAAGCTTATGCCCCCAGGATTCAGCAGCACGTGAGGAGCACACAGTCTCCTCTGGTCTCAGAGGTGCGGCAGCTGACTACAGCTGCTGAAGGGGTCCAAGGTACAGCTCCACGACCCTTTGGGACGAAGGCGTGAGGAGTCCAAGTGGTTCAGCCAGTTCCAGATGACAGCTGGGAACACACACGAAGTGCAGCTCCACGGCAACGACGAACCTGGTCGAGGATCAGCAGGAATCTACCTAAAGAGGGTCAAGAAGGTTTTGACCAAGCTGAAACGGAAGCTGAAGCCACAGGCGGCGGGGCCTAACTCACCCAGAAGTTTGTTTGGGTGTTGATATTAATCATCCAGTGTGATCTATGTGCCAATGAGGGAGATGGGCAATTGAAATTGCCATCTCAAAGAGGGATATACAGAAGAGGATCACAACTCATCAATCAGCTTCACAGCAGGTTTTGACCACTCCACATCGGTGGGAGAGTGGTTATCTGCATATATGGGAGTAAAACTGGAACACTGATCAGCTCTGTACATCGCTCTCGCAGCTGCCAGGTGCCACCATTGGGGGGTTAACCACGAGAGAGAAGAAAGAAGAACAGAAGATAAAAATATATAAAAGACTGAATAGACTTTTTAATAATTTTTTGCATGTTTACAGGTTGTTTAACTATTTTTTATTCACAAGTGCAGATTGTTAATGCTGCCTAAGAGGGTCCAGTTGTTTTTTAACGTTGTATTAAGGTTTGCAATAATAAACAAAGAGGGTCTACTAGATAGAAAGATAGTATAGCTGAGCAGAATTAGGGAAAGGAAAGACTAAATAGACTCGAGGATTACATTTTTAAAGGGTTCTTAATACCTTCTATTTCACAGGTTTCTTAACACTTTAAGTTTGATTTATTTCATGGGTTTTCTAAGCTTCTTCCACAGTATTAACATGTCTCAAGTCAGATTTAATTATCTCTTCACATGTAAGACATTCTTATACATTTTTGGGTTTTGAATTTAGTTTTTGGGAATTGTTAAAATAATATTTTTTGTATAATGCCAAAAGAGGGTGAATTTATAATTAACAGATTGACATTTTTGAGTAATGGGAGTTAAGGTTAAAAAGGTATTTTAACAGGTTGAGTTTTGAATTTTAATCTGGAAGTCTTGTTGTGGTATCATATGAAAGACTTCATGTTTTAAACTGATGAAATTTCTTGGGTTTGATTTTTTTTGCAGTCTCAAAATGCTTTACAGGTTTTAGATCTTAGGTTTTAAACACTAACCTTGAAGGAGAGTACAGAGGAGATATCAATCTATTTGAAAATAGATTGAAAGAGGGATTTGTTGTACTTTACTTTTTTGGGGCTATGTTTTAAAATATTTCTGGTAGGCATTCAGAGGTAGAGGTCTGTTTTATAACATTCAAAGGTAAAAGACACACTGTTTATCAGTATTTGAATTGGGCCTTGGATAATGGGGAGTATGTGTGACCTTTGAGGACCTCTGAGACAAAGAGTTTTATTGCAGGCTGTAAAACCAGGATGTTTATAGATAAGGATGGAGGCCATAAAGCTGGGAGTTTTGCTTAGGAAGGATCATAAAACCATAAAACTCAGAATGAACTTTTGACTTGGATCCAGGAGAAGGACACGTCCCTCTTCTGGACGGACCAGTCATTGTCAAGACACTTTTGAAAAACGTTCTGATTGGGGCAGATTAATCCTGGGAGGTTTTGGACGTTTATAAAAGTTATGACACGAAAACCATTCTTGGTCAGATCTCTTTGTCTGGCCCAGAGAAAAATAGGGCATGTTTCTCTGTAAGCTGCAATTTGTTAATCTGTTTTTAAATAAAACTAAGAACTGGAAATTGGTTCCTTGTCTCTGTTTTGAACATGCACTGAATTATTTTTTGATAAAAATTAAATTCTACAATAGTAACCACTAAAGTGATAATGAGCTAGATAAGGTGAAAATGTGCCTATTCTTTGTTTCAACCCAGTCATTGTTTCAGCAGACAAAAAACATAATATTGTTGATTTGACCAAAAAGCATTGATTGGAATTAATGCATTTTTACATTTCACGAAACCTGATACATCATCTCCCCAATTTATACTCCTGTTTTTGAGTTAATGCACACATTTGCTAAAAAAAAACATATTTGGGTAATAAATCAATAAGCAAATTAACCAGGTTACAGGAGGAACATCTAAGTTTGTGAGATGAAATCCCATCTGAGTCCTATGTTAACCCCCCACCACACACAGTTGAGATTATAGCTCACAATTGCAGTTGTCTTTGCATAACTAAAATTGTTGTAAAAATTATTTAGTGAAAAACTCAGTAAATCTTTAAGAATTTATATTTAAATGTTTACAAAATTACTGAACTTGTTTGCACTAAAACAACAACAAAAACAGCTGGAATAGGAACTATAGGACTGATAAAGCATATCAAAACAACATTATAACAATACAACAGTTTGTATTTTAGACACTGTAAAAGTTGCATACGAACACTAAGAAATACTGTATTAGTTATTGATCAAACCGAGCATGTGTGAAAAAACCAATAACATGCACACAGAAAAAAGATCTGAGATCATTGATTACGGTGATAGCAAAGTGGTAACTGCAGGAAGATAAAGTGAAAAAGAGATATGTGCCTGTTAAAACAAAAAATGAAAGCAGCCACGGGATATCAGGAGCAGGAAACACATACCCAGATAGAGGGAAAGAGTGACTCCTTCAGTCAGCGTAATTTCTAGCAACTTCTCACATTCATAAGTCTAATAAAACCCGGTAGTTAAATGATTCCATTTGTAGAATGTACTCAAAGGATCATCTGAACGCCAGCAATAAGTATGCATAATTACATCCAACTGATAATGACAAATTGGCTTGAATTTAAGAGAGGAAATGAGTGTGAGGGAAGAATGTCAGTACAGCAAGTGGAATCTAACTCACAGATGGCCGAATTGTGCTGTTCATAATTTAAACTTCGGCCTCATATACATACGTATGTAAGACTCAAAAATGTAGATATGGATTTCTCAAACCAATGTGACTTAGGTTTATTGATTAGAATGACAAGAAGATGAATTCTAATATCTACCAAAGTTCTAAAAGGATTCATTTTTAGGCTAATTTTTATTCCCTGATCCTTATAAATGAATTGGAAAATGGACTAACAGCAAGCAAATGACACTTATAAGATGATGACAGTTATTTATACAGTGGAGTCCTTCCAAATCCAAGCTGTGGGGCTTTTAGAAGAACCTTTTGAATGACTGCAGCAATCTTTGAAATGGTTTCTGTACCTGAAGAGGACTACATTTATGATGTGCATGCATTGTTGTACATACTTAAGAATCTGGCAATAAGAAAGATGACATTTTGATCATTCATTAAAAGAGCATAGACTTCTAAACCATGTTTTAAAAATGATTTTTGTTTAAATTCATATACATTTCAAACTAAACTCTTAATCCATATAAAATAGATATAATCCTCTTTTCTCCCTGTTGAAACATTGAGATTTTAAAGAATCAACTCAGCATGTCATGTTGCATTATGCTTAGGAAAAGTGCAAACACTTTGACCCAGCATTCAGACCCTGATCACTTTAGTTCAGAAGCAAAAATTCTCATGTTGCTATTTATGGCTTAAGCTTTGTTAGGTAATTTACCCAGTAAAAATGTAAATGACTTGTCAGATTAGACAAGCATTAATTGTTTGATTCAGTCTAATATTGGTAATAATTTCAAAAATAATTAATAGCAACAGTTTGGATCCTGCATAATGTTTATTTATATAGTTTTCTTCTGGTCTTTATTCTTCTTGAAATGGTTTACCAAGACTTCCTGGAAGAAGAGCTTCATTATTATTATTATTATTATTATTATTATTATTATTATTATTATTATTATTATTATTATTATTATTAGCAGTAGTAGTAGTATTTTATCTGTAGCTATTTGAGTAAGTCTTTTCAAGTATCTGAACTACCATTAAGCAATCAGAATTGATTTTAGGTAAGACATGAAACAACTTAATGTTAACTTTAATCATAACATTATTATTATAAATTACAACATTGTGGCACCAAAATTCTGGTTATGTGTAATAAAAAATCAGCAAATGGATAAAAAAAATAGTTTTATGCTTTTAATATATACATGCAAGATGCATTTATAATGCAAAATAACGATTTTTTTTATTCCAAATTATGTATCTTTCTTCTTCCACTTTACAATTATTTGAAGCATTGTGTCAATCTATTTAATAAAATCCCAATAAGAGAGGTTAGTGGTTGCAACATGGAGAAAATAAGCAACAGTTCAAGGGATTTTAAAATTTTGCAGAATACCATAATTATACTTGCAGCATCCTTGAGTCATGCTTTGATCCAAACCAACTAAAACCACAACATACACAAGATTGTGTTTTTCTTTTTGCTCAGTGCTCTTAAATAGATGCTCAAAGAAACTCTCACAGAGTAGATGTTTTTTTCTTCCCCATATTAGTGTATAATTTATCATGACATTCACTGGCGTAATACTTCATGCACTCAGAAAAATACATCTTCAACTGCATACTGAAACTGTTCACTCAGAAGCTGCTACAGGAACTGATGTACATCGCAAAGTAATTTGGGTGAGACAGTCCTATTGGACTGAAATGTGATTTTAATCACGTCTGTCTCTCCGTCTAATATTACTTCTCCCAATAAAACTGAAACAATTAATTCTGACTAAAGATCCCAGAGGAGGAATGATCAGACTTATATGCTCCATTACATGTCTCTGAGCTAATACCTATAGAATCACAAACCATGACGGCTTTTTGTCTTATAAACACTCCTTCTGACATCTCATTCCTTTGCCTGTAAGAAATTCTTAAACCTCCAGCTGATTATATCTGACAGATTTATGACTTCTAATTCAATGAAGAACTGGACTGTCTCTAATTTTAAGTCTTTACAGACATCACGTCAGACATTAAATCCATCGTTGGTCTGTTATTAGAGGACAAAAAAACGAATTGGACTATTAAAGACCATCAGTAGCTCAGGCTCTTCGAATGGAATTGACAGACTCTAATACATCACTCTTAAATATCTCTAAGGGTTTTTGTTGAAGTAGCTTTCTGTAGATTGCTTGGAATGGGAAGTAAAAAAATAAATAAATAAAAAAACTTAAATGGCCATTTCCTCCTGATCTCTTAAATTGTACTTGCACATAGTGAGTAATCTGTATTAGCCAGAGAGTAAAAAGCTTCTTTGTGGACTACATTCCTGATGATGAAGTCATGCTCTCCAAATGCTGAAAATGTATGACCAAATGTAGTTTCTTAATTTGAAAATGTAGATCAGCTTAAAAATAAACAAATAAATTATTGATTTTTTTTTTTTTATTAAACCATGAAAACCACAAAAAGGTGCAGTATGTACATTGAAATATCTCAATCCACATGTATTCAGTTGGAAGGTATTTTGACCTGTTACTTTCTTTTATGATCATAAAGCAGTGCTTTGCTTATAATTATTCTGTACACTTTTCAACTTCAATAATCCAAAAGCACCTCAGATGTTTAAGAAATACATATTTAAAGGACATAAGACAGGGCTTGCAGAACAACCCCCAGATTTAGTATCCAGTTGTAAAATATAATTGACATTTTATTTACACATATAAGTGTAATTTCAGTTTGTACATTTGTATTAGCACTTCAGACAGTTGCTAAATCTTTTAATCAGCGGCACACATTGGGGCTGATTTATCAACGGTTTGCGCTTGTTAAAACCCGTGTACAGCACAGCATCGCAAAAACAGGCTTTCAACACGAAGCAGAGCGCATTGCGCCTGTAAAACCAACAACAAGATGCACAGAATCCATTTAGCACTTTTGCCCTTGATGAATATACAATCTGGATGTTTCTGTAAGAAGACGCAAAATACTGGGAGGAGAAAAGGAAAATAAGTAGGCGTTCGAGGCGTACTGTGATTTACTAAGCATAAAAATGTTTGTGCCAGCTATTGTAGCATCTATTTTTAGCACTTCTGAAAAGCATGTCTTAATTTGGCGCTACCACATTCAACATTAGTTTGTTGTTTATTGACAGAAAATGTAATTCACACACAATATAGACTAAGAGTAATTAACACTATAATGGCCTGAAACCTGTTAGTTATGTAAATATTTACCTGTTTTCCCCCCAAAGACGCATCATAACTCACTGCGCACTCATCACATCTCTACCTGGTGAAGATGAGCTGAGCACACATGATCCTAGTGGATCATAATTATTTTCTCACATCGTGGTTAACCTTTCTGGAGTCCAATTAATAAAATGTAGTAATCATACTGTATACAATACCACCATGATAATTGGCATTATATATATCCATCCATCCATCCATCCATCTTCTTAACTGCTTATCCAATTCAGGGTCACGGGGCAGCTGGAGCCTATCCCAGCAATTATCAGGTGTTAGGCAGGGTACACTCTGAACAGGACGCCAGTCTGTTGCAGGGCCAACACAGAGAGACAGACAACCATTCACACTCACATTCATTTAGAGTGATCAATTCACCTATCATGCATGTTTTTGGACTGTGGGAGGAAGCCGGAGTACCCGGAGAGAACCCACGCATACACGGGGAGAACATGCAAACTCCATGCAGAAAGACCCTGGGCCGAACCCACGACCTTCTTGCTGCAAGGCAACAGTGCTAACCACTGCGCCACCGTGCAGCCGCATTATATATATCATTTCAAAAACAAAATTCGGACATGCTGCAGTTTTAATCAGTCTAAGCCTGCAATAGCCTATAATGTGTGCACCACATGAATTACATTAATTACTGACAAACAAAAAACAGAATTCACACCATTTTAGCCTAATTTTTGTGCCAAAGACGCATTAGGGATCCATGCGTATTATTCCTCCTCTCTCTAGCCGTGGTCCAGCTCGCATTAGCGGCTGCAAATTCCTCATTTGATTAATGCTGCTTGCTCACCCAATCTAAGTAAATCACCCGCAAATTAAGGACAACCCACTCGTGCAAATTTTTAGCACAGCACACACCTTACGTTGGCGTTGACGAAAGCTGGATGAAAGCATGGCGGGCGTAAACGAAATTGAAAAATGCTATACTGTTTGGCTTGTAAATGTAAAATCGTTTCCAGAAAAAATGAAAGCACACTAAGAAGATTGTACCGCTCCATCTTAAATGAACGCAGGCATGTTTGTTTACAACGGACGTCTGCTGATTCTTCTTCCACAGCTGTTCCCGATATTTCAGATAGTTCTGCGCATGTCAAAATGATTTAATTCGATCAAACATGTGGCGGATGTAAACGCTTGTCATAATCGGATAGATGTTTTCAGTCAAATTCTAATCCGATCAATGAATAAATTAAACACAATTTGCACATGTAAACGCAGCTAATGTCTGCAAAAGATTTCCAATTGTTGGTAGGAGTGTTCTCGAGAAAAAAACAAAATAATTAATTTGATTGGTTTATAGTTTGATTTCCTATGATTCATTTTTTAGTAGTTCTAGCATTTGGGGGCCAGTGTTATGACTCGACTAGGGGTGGCCAAGCCACATGAAAAAGAGAAAAAAGGGTGTTGGTCCACCTAATCAGACCTCAAGCAGCCACACAAAGATTTCCAGTGATGAGGGATTTATTGCCTTTAAAAATATTTACAAAGGTTTTAAATCTCAGGAGATGGGTATAACTTCAGGGTGAACCAAGGCCAAAACAACAAACAAAACTACCTAAAGGTTTGACCAAGCTTGCCTACTAAAGCAAAACAAAAGACACAAACTTACCTCCCTAACATAATTAAACACAAGAGAAAAGCTAATCAAATTAAATGGTAGTTCACCACTACAAACTCCACATTTGAACATGAAAGCTACAGAGCCGAACCACATATGTGTGGCTGCTTGGGATGAGCAGAGGAGTGGATGCAGATGTACTGCAGTAGGGGAGTTAAATGGAATCACATCCTCAAAGGAACCAATCACAGACCGGCACCTGCATTTTGAAATTTACATGTCAAATTGCAGGACACACCAAATTACAACCTCAGTCATAACAGCCAGTTTCAGAAAATTCCCTCCTTGACATGTATAAAATACCTTTTTTGCATTCTGCTAAAAGACTCAAAATGCATTAAGAAAGAAATTATTTTCCAACAGCTGATTAACTGACACGATTATATAAGTTACAGTATAGTATGAAATCAGTTTACTTATTTGCTCAATTTCATCCATATTGTACTCCCTGGATTTCTGGTTCTATGGAAAGTATTGATAAAAGCAAGTTCAGTAATAAGGATCTTTGTCAGGTTATCAGTGAAATTTTTTTTTTTTACTTCTTTCATCAACTTAGAAACAGTGGGCCACATTTATCAAACTTGCGCAGAAAACGGTGTATATTTTGGATGTATATTCCAAATACGCAAGACTCAACGTGGGATTTATGAACGTTTCGGATCCACCCAGATTTGTGTAAAGACCTGCGCTTGTTGATAAATGTCACGAATGAAACGAGCGTATTTATGAAAGTCACTTCTATAAATATTCACCAACCCCCTCTTCCACTCCTTGTTTTTGCGACATAGCTGAACGGCAGACAACCAAGATTGTTAAAAAGAGGAACTTCACTAGCAGGAAATAGGTCACAGGCAGACCCAGCTCAATGGTGCGTCTTGTGTGCGCTTGGAACAGAGGGTCATTAGATGCCCCAACAACCTTTGTCACCTAAAGCATGACATGGAGTTATTCATTGCTATATTACAAAGCTGGTGGCCAGAATACCCAGTATGGATAGCACCTGCAGTGAACCTGAATGACACCATGCTGTGGCTGTGCGCATTTTGTGCACAACCCACATCTTATAAAAACATCTAAGCTGTAACCATACATTGCACATCATGTTGTACATATAACATTTGTAGTTACTTTTAATTTATTTATATTCATATGTGTTACAGAATGTTTACATAGTAACTGTTTCACTGCCACTTTATGTCTATTTAGGTTTTTATTTTTATCTAAGCTACATTAAGCTAATGACAAACTGTCATAAAAAAGGGGATCAGCACGCAAATCCGTTCCAAAAATATTAATAATATTCGGGCAGCCGAAAACATGGGTAATATTGAAAGGAAGAAAGACGACTCGCACACTAACTGCAGCAATTAAGGCACTAACTTTTTAAATCAACTAAAATTTGGAGCCCCGTGGTGTGCGAGGCGCCCCTTGTTTATTTAATATGAAAGACGATCATGACATAACCCAAACATAACTTCATGAAATTGCATATTTGTAATGTGAGAGGTGTAGGCATAATTTTTCCAGCACGGGAATGGTTAATGTTGTCTAAATCTTGAATTTTATGCATGTTTTTTGAGTGTTGCAATGAAGGTTGAAATGGGTGTAAAATTTACACCACCTCCTGACTTGGTGTATATTTGTTGCGCATTGTACGCTCACGTCCAGATTGATAAATGCCGAAAAGTGTACATTTTTTGTGTACGCAACATTTACACCCTGATTTGGTCGTACGCAAGTTTGATAAATGAGGCCCAGTGGAACCAAAAGCTAGTGAACTAAATCATTAACCTCAAAGATTCAATTTCAATTCAAGTCAGTATATATATACTGTGCCAATTCACAACAGATGTCATGTCAAGGCATTTTACAAAAAAGTAATTTCAATATAACTGTACACTAATTCCATAAGTTAAACATTTTCTATGTAAGGAATCCCAGCATATTGCATTGAGTTGTTGATGTGAGGTTGAGCCCTGTACATGCATAATTAGCAAGCATAGAGTGACAGTAGAGAGGAAAACCTCCCATTTAACAGAAAGAAACCTCCAGCAGAACCTGGTCAGTACAAGCGGTCTCCTGCCACGACCATCTGGGGGTTTGAGAAGACCGAGCAGAGACAGATAAAGATCAAAAAGAACTGATGTAAGAGTACTTTCTATGTTAAAAAAAGTACAAAGTTGAAAACAGGACAGGGAAGATGATGGGTTACTGGGAGCATTTTCTGAGTCGATGCTCCCCATCCAACAAGGCACTGTAGCTGAGCAGGACACAAGACCAGGTGTAGCTTCTATTGAGAGAAAAAACACTGGCAAAAAGAAAGGTTAATAACCAAAATAACATCACAAAAATAACTAACATTTTAAACAAGAGCGATAGTAAATATTTGTATGAATGGTAGTCAAATCTACATAAACCTACCTTTAACCTCCGTCTGCATTAACAGCATGCAACATTTTGGCAAACTGGCTAAATTCACCACACAAAGCTTTCTTTAGTAGCTTAGACAACTTAAATAACTGAACAACCAGTAGTACTGGCTCAGACACTTCTTTGTCTCTGTCATGTGGAGCAACTTGTATAAATCTAATTTACATCATTTATAAAATAAACACTAGCCATCCATGGTGATCCTTGTCTTTTTGTTTAAGGTCAGTTGGTTGTTATGCCAAATAATCCAGCTAAATAGGTTAAAGTTTTCGCTCATTTTAGGCCAAATCTACAAAATTTGGCTTTTAAAAAGCTGTTTGATCAACCTTTTTAATGCACACGTACCATTTTACTTCTCTTCAGCCACTTATGCACATTATTTAGATTGAATGCAAACCATTAATTTCCCTTCTCTTTTTAACAATATTGTCCCAGGGTTGGGGGTTCAATTTAAGACTTCACAATTTGTCTTAAATGTATCAACCCAAATGGTTTTAATTACATAGAATAATTCCCACCAATCCATGCGTGACTGAGAATAAAAGGATGCATGATTGTGTTTGAATTACAAACAAGTAGAAAAATGCTAGATCAACTTAATTGCAAGACAGTAGAAAGGCTTAATTATCTGATAAAAATTTAGATCTGTAGCAATACTTTGTAGATATAGATATGGGATATCAAAAATGAAAATTGCAAATTTTATAACAACTTCTAATGTGTTCATATGGGCTAATAATTATGTTGAATGACATTAGAGATATGAACTTTTCACTTCTTCTGTCTGGGATTGCTGCAGACTGAACAAAGGACCCAGGCGCAGACGTGGATTTGAAGGTGAGGTAAGGTTTAATGGTATATATTCAGGGCAGATATACATCCACTTGTGTTCCCAGCACAATTTCCATGTCATCAGTATCTAAGCTGACTGGTATTCCTGTCCAGAAAAATTGTTGTGTCCAGAAAAAATGCTGACAGAAGAATTCTGCTGACTACTGCGGCATTCTTTGCTCAGGTTAATGTCGAAGTCGAACAAAGACTTGCATTCAAAAGTGGTTAGAGTATCAACAGGTTCTCATATCTCGTTAACCCTCTTATCCTTCTCAAATATTTATTGCATATTTACTCCTTGTGCACAAAATGTATTGCCTGGTTATTATTAAAATCTGGAGTGTAAAAAATTATAATAAATAAATAATTATTTGTGTGCAATATCCAGAGCACATTTTTTGGGGTGGATTGTCAGAGCCTTGGAGTGTTACAAATGGGCATACAAATATATTCTGATCACTTTGTTTTTTTTTGTTTAATTTAAGATTTTCAAAAATTGCGACGCAGTTCCTCCGAATGCACAAAACAGTGCAAAAAAAAAAAACTTCCTAAAGAAATATTATATAATATCACATCGATGTTTCCTTTTTTGCTTGAATTTTATCCTTTCTCTCAAAATATAAAAAAAATGTTTGTATGTTTCTCAGACTTAACCCCTTTATTGCCGGCTTTACGATAAAAACCTGGACAATAAATAAACTGAAACAATCATAATTTTTGTGTGTAATTTCCAAAGTTGTAGGGCTTCAACTGCATTGTACCTTCTTTTCATGGTTAGGTAGAGGTAGAAAGAAAAAGAAAACCTTATCTGAGTCAGATATATAAGCTTTGTTTCAGCCAGGACACCTGTGTAAACAAACTTACCCGTTCAAGTGTTGTTTTTTGTTTATTTTCTAGCCTAGTTCTCATTCTTACTTTTTAGATGTTGATATAATAATATGCACAATTAATATCTTGGTAAGTTTTAGAATTTTTTGCGGAATATTGAATGATTGTTCATATACAGCGAGGCATTGATGAAAATATAAGATTTGGACAGAGTGCATCAGAATGCCATTGAATCAAAAACAGTAAAAACTACAATTTAAGTCTGTGACAGTTGTAAAAACCCAAACAGAATATAGAAAAACAATTTATTCTAAAATTTAGGCTTATTACAAAAATATAGTTTACATGGGAGTCAATAGCACACAAAAAAATGAAGGTGAAGCCAGCATTATATTGAATAGTGTAAGTAAACGGCATGGGGGATCAAACATGTGATGGAGAATTTTTTGCTATTACAGTGTGTGGGCATGGCCAAGTCTACAGTTTTAGCTTTTCTCCATATAATTAGAAGGTGTACTATGTTCCATTTTAAACATCACATCTCTAACATACTTCAGAACTGTCATCACATACCACAACCGAACACTGTATTGAAGTAATTAGAAGTCATCAAAGCCCCGCCCCCTCAAAACAGAAAGTGTAATGTTCAGTAAGATAGGTTGATATTTGGCTCCTTTTACCTAATCAACATATAACTATGGATTGTGACTCAACAGAGGCTGCTTTAATTTTTTTGTCCAGAGCTGAGAGGTTAGGAAACTCAGTGTGGTTGTAGCAGCATGGCGAATCCTCACATTACGCCATGGAAATACGTTTGACTCTAATTTCTAAACACATAATCTGATTTGTTCTAAATTCAGCAACATGGATAGGAATACGGCCCTAAGCACATAAGTAATGAAATACTTGGTGTGTTTGGCTTAATACCTGCACAGCGCCACCTAGAATCATTACAGTAATTCTTGTCAAGCACTGTTTTGAGCAACGATTATACAATTCAGAAAATATATGGTTTCTCAAGACTCCTTAAAACATTTTCAATCAAGGGTGCTTTTCCCTCTTGAGGTCGGCCATTGGTAAAAAGTGAGGCTTGGTAAAAGTGTTGAGAGGCAGTTGAGATGGCGGTGTGTGAGTCCCACAGTTGCAGCACAGGCCAGAGCAGCGCAAAGCTGCGAGGGAAGCTACAGGCTGCTTGCCGCTTAAATTTTATATATTTTGGTAAGTTACCAAAAAATACACAACCTCGGAAAAAATTACATAAATTGCATTAGCAGTTTGTTAAGAGTGAAGCTGAAATGTTTTACTGCAGGTGTTGCAGGTTCTACAAAGCACTTTAGAAAATTAGATTTATGCATAATGGATGGAAGGGACCAAGCAGACAATATTACTCTGCAGTTGATATAAAACATAATCTTTATTTTCCCACAAGAGTTATATGCCATGGATTGATTTAGCAAAAGCCAAAAGCTGCACTAAGAAGGTTAGTAAGCTATGCACCTACTCAGAGGACCATGATGTGTTTGATAAAGTGATTATTCTTTAATCTTACTGCTTCTTGAAGCTAAGTTTGCTATAGTTTTCATCTACACCATATAAAACTCTGACAATATCTTTACATATTTTTCTATTTTCTTTAATTATAAAAACTAGTAGTTTGCTGCATTTGATTGTTGCATATGCAGCCGTGTCATTTAATATACAAAAACAATGTGTTGCTGAAACCCCTTATATACTTTGGAGTTTCTCTTTCAAACACAAACATGGCTGCTGCCAAAAGCAGAAATAACCAAAAGGACTGGAAACTGTGAAGTCCTGCCAAAGCACTGCCACCCCCATTTTAATAACTCACTAATTAGCTGAGTCTGACAGACTCTGTTGATTAAAAGCAGCTAAATGGTTTGCATCTAGGAATCATGCACTGACCTCATAATCAAATGAGGATGCCTTTGGAGAGCTCTGACTTGCAATCACAAGAATAAACTCAATAAAATACAGGCTTTGTTTTATTTTTCACAATAATGGATTTAGCTATTTCTATCCATTGCTGAAACAAAGAATTAAAATGAAAATGTAAATCTGCTGTCACACTATTTCTTATATTTTTCCATGTGTTGACTTTTGAATATAAAGCTTTTAAAGGGACTATGTGGAGTTTGAAAGTGTTGCACTCAGGCTAAATGCATAACAGCAGCCTAAATGGTAAGCCCGTGAACGAGGTGTGAATGCCGACTGAGCACATACAATCAGAAACAACAGCTGAGTCAGTCACGTCCTGGACATTTTACAGATTTGTAGGCATGACTTTAACTGAGGTAGGAGATATTAAAGTTTAGTTGACGTCTGGGCTGGAGTTTCGCCGCTACTTGAAGCTGCTTGCTGCTTTTAAAATAAAAACCCAGCTGCTTGCACATTTGTACTCTGCGTTGGTCCGTCAGTACATCAGCGTGCAGGTGGGGGTTTCTCTCCCACCGGGAAAATAGTAGTGTATATTTATTAACCATAGTTGCCCTAACCAGGTTTGTTCTAGTGTTAGGTAGAATAACAAGAAAGGTAAAAGAACATATTTAACTGCTTACCTGGTACTCCGATATCTTCTACGAAATAAGGTGCGATATTTTCTTGAGTCTCCGAATCCCCAGCCTTCCAGCTTGATCTAGCCGACTCCTCTCTAATCACGGTGAAGGCCCTGCTCGTTGAGTAGCTCCAGCTCACGGCTCGTCCTCCATCCTCCTCGATCCCCAAGTAGCTCCAGCCGGCGGCTCAGCTGCTCAGCTCGTCCTCTGTCTTCCCTGCCCTTAATGCCGACATCCCGTCGCTGATTGGTTGCTGCCCCGCGTCTGCTGCAACCACAGTAAAAAGGCCAAGGCTCAATCTACTGACCCGGGCATTGCTGGAGTATATATGAGGAAGGCCTTTTTAATATGTGAGTTATATTTTTGGTTAAACTTATATTATAGTCCCATTAAGAAAAGTGGAAATGAGGGGACGATGCGGGGAGGAGGATGCAAAGAGGATTCACGGGTCTTACATAATCACAGTTATAGATTTAAAAAAAATCACAATATATATGTGGGTCACCAGTCCATTGCAGGGCAACATTAAGACACACAGGATGAGTCATACTTTTGGACTGCGGGGGGAAGCTGGAGTACCTGGAGGGAACCCACACATGCACAGGGAGAACAAAGGACAATAATGTGCAAGGAAACAGAGCTACCAACCGCACCACTGTGCAGCCCCAAGTTCAGTACATTTACAAGTTAAATCTTACAGACAGTAAAAAAAATATTTAAAAAAAATATTTGATCAGGTTTCTAGAGCAGTGAGACAGAAGTGAGGTGTGCTGTAGGAATGATGGTGGAATTCAAGGTGGAGGTGGGATTCGATCAAGGATCAGCTCTATGCACCTTCTTGATTGCTTTAGTGATGGATAGGCTGGCAGATGAGGTTAGACAGGAGTCTCCATGGACTATGATGTTTGTAGATGACATTGTGATCTACAGTGAGAGAAGGGCACAGGTGGAGGAAAAGCTAAAGAAAGAGACCCGAGTAGAACAGGGAAGTTCCAGGGAGTGGAAGTGAATAAGGTAGAGGACTTTGTGTACTTAACGGAGAGTGTGGAAAAGAAGTGAAGAAGCGTGTACAAGCTGGTTGGAATGGGTGGATAAGAATGTCTGGTGTGATGTGTGATACTGGGGTTTTATCAGGAATGAAAGGAACGGTGTACAAGACAGTAGTGAGACCAGTGATGTTGTATGGTTTAAAGACAGTACCAATGAAGAAATGAGAGGAACCCAAACTGAATGTTGCAAAACTCAAGATGTTGAGATTCTATTTGAGACTGACAAGGACAGATATGATAAGGAATGTCTACATCAGAGGGACAGCTCAAGTTTTGGATATAAAATTAGAGAGGCCAGACTGAGCTGGCTTGGACTTGTTCAGAGGCGAAACGACGATTACATCGAAAGAAAGGTGATGAGTTTGGAGCCACCAGGGAGGAGACAGAGGGGAAGACCAAAAATGAGATTTATGGAAGTGGTGAAAGAGGACGTTAAGTTCGGTGTTGTGAGGGCAGAGGGTGCAGATGTTAGGACTAATTGGAGACAGATGATTCACTGTGGCGACACATGAAGGGAAAACCCAAAAGAGAAGATCAGGTTTCTAGACTTTTAGAGGGTGTTTAGACAAATGAAAGATTAAAAAATACCACTTGTGACAGATATGAGCTAAATGTGCTTGTTACATATCTGTCAGTACCAAAACGTGTGAAAGAGTGATTAAATGTTTTTCATGTCTGTAAATATTTATCAAGCGATAACATACATTTTTTTAAACCTATCTGTCTTTTAGGGCACTTTCTTACCTAAGTTAAACATAACACCCTGAATTGGGTCATATAACAGGAGAGATCCATGTCCATACCTGTCTAAACAAACTTTTTCCAGTCAGTTAATTATTGGTTAAAATCATCTTGGTCAATTCCTTTCGGAAACCTAAGAGTGAGATGTTGAAATGTCTGGGGTTAAACAAATGAACATTCAAAGCAGAGAAAACAACAGAATGGGACCTCGATTAATGTTTTTTATTTAAATAAAGCCTATTTTTTTTATTTGTATTTTTGTCAAAATTCTTTTATTCTTCTCCAAGTAATTTATTCTATATTAACTTCAAACAAAGTTTTTACATAACATTCTGAAAAACAAAAAGAAGAAAAGTATTCCTGTATGTCCAGGCTGCCCTGTGGGTTTGTAATGCAGTTCATTAGCAGGCTGAGTTGTGTCAAGATGTTAAAGCGGGCTGCCAAAACCTTGAGGCCTCTGCATGAAGTTGCCTGTGCAGGGATGACATTTTATCTCAAAGGACTGAGGCTTGCTGTCTGTAACGAAGTATGGCAGGCACAGAGCCCAGTCAGTTTACCAGCAACACTTCTCACACCAAGGCAGCACCACAGAAAAAAAAAGGAAACAAGGTGACAAACAGAACAGACCACAAGGACCTGGGGAGTTCACAACCTTCACAGAGGATGACTCATAATTACAGCTGTAGAAACAGAAAGTGGATCATAATTCATCTTTTTGACTAAATGGATTGTCAAACATAATAGTTGTATTTTTACAGCAGTTTGTTTTTTCTTTAGTTAAAGCTGTTTAGCTTTATGAGGCTAAACAAAGCCCCATAAAGATCCCACAAATTATCTTTAAGCTGAATTTATGCCCTATTCTAACATGAATGTTTTTGAGTTGTAAATTTTAATAAACTGAAGTGCTATAACGCCATATAAACATGTATTACCTGCTCTAAATGCAAATAAATGATATATGACATAAGTATCCACAAATCTAAGTCCTACTGTAAGTCCATACTGAATGCACTTTCTTGAAAATTATTTTAGAACAATGGCATTTTATGAACAACAGCGTACAAGAAATACTGATACAAAACTGATGAGTTTTTATATTTTATCATATTCAATTCACAAGTCAATATATTTTCTTGGAATGTTACATGGACAACCATGATAAAATAATATATTTATGAAGTTAAAGAAAAATTATACTTGGTTTCATATATACTGTACAGGCCAAACGTTTGGACACACCTTCTGTATCAATGTGTTTACACTACTACATTGTAGATGCCTACAGTGAGAATCTACAATGTAAATAGTTGTGAAAATAAAGAAAACACACTGAATGAGAAGGTGTGTCCAAACTTTTGTCCTGTACTGTATTAGGGGTGTGTAAAGCAGTTGGTATTTGTATGTGTATTTGTATTTTAGTAAAATTCAAAATAGGCTTTACGTTTTCTTCTCATTACACTTCTAAATTACATTATTATCCTTTTTAATTATTATGGATATTAAATTTTGTCTGTTCTTATTACATAAATCCAGAAATGGACATGTAACGAGAAAGTCATTGAAAATAGAACAAAAGAAAGGCCACCGTGGCCACAAAACCTTTAAAAAAAACAATTGGAGGACGGTTGTACGCCGCCAAGACTTTTGTGTAATCTGTTCATGTTAATTTTGGAAGCTCTCTGTTGTACGTTATAGTTCGTGTTCCAAATGTAGCCGTGCTCCTTAGTTATCCTTTGAGTTATGTCGTTGTCAGTGTTTGGTGATTATTGTCCGTGTACCATCATAGAGATGGGGGTACACGGAAGTAGCGTGTCTGCCTTGACTCTTGTTATTAACCAGAACAAGAATGTGAAGAGAGAAGGTGGGTGAGCTTTTCTCTCCAGTGATTGATTTACTCGTAGCATCATACTAGATTTTTTTTCTTGCTCAGACCTTCAAATAAAAATATGGTTTGAATACTTGTTTGAAATAATATTTAATGAAACAACATGTAATTTGTGCCTTTCTGATTACTGTATTCAGCTTCTACTCCACCCCTAATATAGTTATATTGTATATATAAAAAAATGATGAAACCAAACTGATTGTGAAAATCTTTAATTTTTACTTTGCATCTGAGTTTTGACTTTGAATCTGATGCTCACAATTTGATTATAAAACTTGAAATACAATAGCAGTTTAGTTTAGTTTATTGGTTTATTTATATGGTTCCTGTATACCATGTATATGGTTCATTAGTTACAAGAAGAAAAAGATGGCTTGTGCCAGATTATAGCTAAGAGTTAATCTCCATCAGCAGTCCCTGGGCAGGTGAGAAGAAAAACATAGGATAAAATGACATACAAATAACAGAGTTGCACACACACACACGCATACACGCAGACACACACAGTGAATTAAGAATATACAGAAATAATGATTAGTGAGGACAAGACTTATTACTTAAAATCCATTTTTTCACTTCATGTGAGAAAGTATGGAAATCTGTAACACTTTTTAGGTTACTGGGAAGAGTGTTCCAGGCTTTAGTCCCTCTAAAACAGAAATAAACTTAATTCAGTTTAGATTATTTAATTAATCTTAGTATCAATAATTTTCATATCAATAAATTGGATTTGAAATTACACAGTGATATTCACTTCCTCTAAGCATTTACTCAAGTTGAGCAATTCAAATTCCAAAGAAAGTTAGTATGATTTAATTTCTGATGGCTCAGAATTCTGCCCTTACAAATCAAATCAATGTAAATACAGTATTACTGGCTTCCAGTTAAGTTCAGAATCTCTTTCGAACTCTTCCTGTATACATTAAAGGCCATCCATAATCTTGCCCCTCCCTACCTGTCAGAGCTCTTTTGCATTGTTTCCTCCTCTCATTTCCTCAGGTCCTCTACTATTCATCTCACTTTGCCCCGGTTTTGCCTCAGCACTATTGCATTCTCTACCACCTGAGATCCATAATACTGACTCTTTTCCCCTTGTCAAACCAGACTCAAAACATTTGTTCAGGATAGTCTACTCTCTCTAATTAAAATGTTTAATTTCATTGTTTTTTATTGTTATTTATTTTTATTTTCTGTGCTTGTTTCTTGTAAAGCGCCCTTGGGTGTCCTGAAAGGCACTCATTAATAAAATGCATTAGTATTCACATTACTTAATGGATCGATTTCTGAGCAATGTTTTAGTGATGATTTTGTGACAGATTTTTGTTGTAGCTTTTGTTGAGCTAAGTCAGCAAATGTCCTCATCCACTGCCGTGCTCCTGAAAAAGAAATGGAAGTACACCCATCCCATTCTGGGCCATCCTGACCCGACCCTATTGGAAAAGGAGCATTTGTTTATATACTGTATAAACCTAAACCCAACAATATTATGACTTTTAGCAAATAAGTTAAGATTTGAGTCCAAGGAGAACAGCAAAGGGTAAAACCAGTGTTTGTCAAGCCAACTTGACCAGAGTCGAAGATATATGAAGCCTAACGAAGGGATACTCTAGCAAATATTTCTCTGAGCAACATTTTCTTTCTAAAACAGTTTTTTCTTTTTTGTCAAAGCCATGCTGTTTCAGCATAAAGTTCAGTGAGTCACCAATGACAGCGGGATTCTGAGACACTCGTGGATGCAGGGGGTGGGGGTGGGGTGACTCAACAGGAAACTATGTTTCACTCGTGTACAAGACCAAGCTATATACTTCTCACAGCTGATAAAAACAATAAATCAGAGTGCTAATTCTAGCAGCATAAAATACATAGGGCCTGATTTATCAACGGTTTGTGCTTGTTAAAACTGCTGCAATCCACACAGCGTCGCAAAAACAGGCTGTAGCGGATTTACTAACATGCTGCAGAGAGCATTGCGCCTGTTATATTCTGAGCTTGTTACCTGTATTTTTCCCCCAAAGACGCATCATAACTGACACTCAATGCCTCTGCATCTACTGAAAATGCACTGAGCGCATTGAGTTGCTTTCTTCATGGATCCTCATTAGTTTCCCCCGGATTGGTTATTATCTGTCTGGGTTCAATTTAATAAATTGTAGTAATCATGTACACTACCACAATGGCAAGTGAGTATATATATGACATTTTAAAAACATAATTCATACATTAAAGATTACACATTTTCAAAATAACATTTTCTGTACTGCAACTTGACATTTAATAGAGGCCTTGGTGAAGTGTGGTGCATTTCAACAACATTAGTAGAATATGGACATCTTAGCGACCTTGTTCTGGACATGCTGCAGCTTTAATAAATCTGACTCTAGATTATGATGTTGGCATGGAGCAGAGAACAACACATGTACACTATATGCATTAAGTTTGTTACTAAAAATAAGTAACATAATTGACAATATTCTAGCCTAATAGTAATTAACTCGGTAACAGCCATAGAATTGATATGCTTGTTGTTTTTCCCCTTGTTTTGCTAAAAGACCCATCATGAATCAATGCACATATTCCTCCTCTTTCTATCTGTGGTGCAGCTCACCACAGCCGGAAAGTCCTCATTTTAATACTACTGCTTGTGCCTGTTATCAATTACTCATGCATGAAGGACAGCCCACTGTCGCAAATTTTTAGCATGGCAAGCATTATTGCAGTCATTATTAGGAATCTTGGTAAATCAGACCCATGGTATGAACAATGTTCTCAAGAGTGTTACACAGCTAACAAGAGTCAGTGAGAAACAAACTTCATTGGTGGCAAACCTTAGCAAACCCACTATGGCATGAGAGTGCTACAAAAATTACTAGCATTACTTTGTTCATTGCGTTTTAGCTTCAGCTACTCAGATACTTGTTAAAATGAAAATACCATACCAGCCACATGTAATGTCAAACAACCATCTCACCAAGCAACAAGATATTGAGAATCAGTTTGCAGCCCTTTCTGTTTCATTAGCTGATGCCATAGCTCACTAAAGCACGAATGCACAATCTGCTTTTCTCTTTCTCTGTTTTCCATCAGTTTTTTTTCCTTTGGCCATAGCCTTAGCAAATACATATAGTTTTATGTTTTCGACCCATTGTTTGCACATTTTCCACCATTATTTAAAACATAAAGCTTCTCTGTAAACATATACCAATTTAATACTCAAGCTAAAACGTCTAACCCTGTTTACCTGCGCCAAGCCAAGAGCCCGCGATCTGTGCAAAAAGAGGAGTAGGCGCAGCACAGGAGGGACGGTGCAAGGGCGGTTTAATGGATGGCTCAGGAGCCATCCATTAAATCATTTAAAACGGGCCATGCAAGATTATTGAATACTATTTTTTTTTAAGATTGTATGCATCATAGGCAATAGTTATTTATGTATTTTTTTAACAAAACACCTAATGTGTTGCTTGCCATTCCAAACAATAAAGCAAAAAAAAAAAAAAAAAAAAATCCAGATAGAATGTTCCATATTTACTTTTTTCTACAAAAAAATATTTAGGCTAAGTCTGTTTCTGCTCCCTCTGAGTAGATATGTTATAAGCAAAGAAAAGAAAAACAGGAATACCAGGCTCTGTCATATTATAATGCAGTAATGCAACCCTCTTTATTACATCATCTCTGTCAAATCAATACAATTCACATCATGCTGATAATTTTCTAAACAATAGAAAAAAACAACCACCATAAACACATAAAAAAAAATTCTCCACAAAGCCATTTTTCAAAGGTATAGTAAATAAGTATTTGTATTATACATTACATTTAAGTTATCTTATTTCTTGTGCCTGAATGGAAAATATCAGGGAAAAAGAGAAGTCAAAATTAATGCTATTTAGGTCTATACCATGGTCTGGGTGAATACTCGATTCTGATTGGCTGGAGGGTGTACATAAAAAAGTGATAATGTACACCTAGGAAAGGTGTCCCGTCAAATTGCCTGATGACAGTTCTAAATTATTGCGCTGGCTCAAATGGCAACGGAGTCTCATCGTTATATGCATCATCCTCTGGCAACACACAAGCAGTAAGTAGTGTACTGGCCTTCTGAAATGATATTTTATATCACGTAAGGTAAAGCCATCATCTCACTTCCCCTCACTGATAAATCGCTTCGGTCGGCTTGCTCTAGCTACGTTGCTTGGCAACGCCTGTATACGGGAGATATTAAATAGTGCGCTCGACTTATATAAAATCCCTCGCGATTTCAGAATCAGAATTCAGAATCAGAATCAGAATCAGTTTATTGGCCAAGTATGTCACATACAAGGAATTTGACTCCGGCAAACTTTTTCCTCCAGTACAGAACTTGAATAAGTGAAATAAAAAAATAAAAATAAGAACAAAAATAAGTAAAAATACAAATAAATATCAGATCGTAAATAATAAAGGATAATATATACACCAAGCCGGGGTTATTTTACAGTGAGTATGTACAGAAGTGCAGAGTTATAGTTTATTGTTATGTGAGTGCACTCACACACTGTGACTAGACAGAGTTCGTCAGAGCGACAGCCTGGGGGAAAAAACTGTTTTTGTGTCGGGTGGTTTTGGCGTACAACGCTCTGTAACGCCGACCTGAGGGGAGGAGCCTAAACAGATTGTGGCCAGGGTGTGAGGGGTCAGAGGTGATTTTCCTGGCCCGCTTCCTGACCCTGGCCCGGAATAGGTCCTGAATGGAGGGAAGATCGGTTCCTATGATCCTCTCTGCAGTCCTGACTGTTCTCTGCAGTCTGTCCTTGTCTTGCCTGGTGACGGATCCGAACCAGACAGAGATGGATGAGGTCAGGACAGACTGGACTGTTGCTGTGTAGAAGATGATCAGCAGCTCCTGGGGCTGTGTTTTTAACTGTAAATGTGTTTTTAACTGTAAAACACATTAAGTATTACTAATTGATTAAATATCTCTTTCTTTCGTAAGTGACAATGGTATAATCGGGATAATGCCCTTTGAGGTGTCATTTATCAGAAAATAATGGACTTCGCGGAAGCAACCGTCCGACGCGAAGCAGAGGACGGTTCACACCTCCGCGTCGTCCATTATTTTCTGATAATGTACACCTCGTCGGGCACTATCCCTTACTTGTTTTATTTAAGGAAGTGCACTGTCTAGTTTTTTAACATCCAAACCATCCATTCCATCCATGTTATCCTTTGAAGCACGGAAATATAAAGTAATACAAAGTATGGTAGTGGTGAATTTACTTTTAATTTATTTCTATCTGATTTAAGGTGTTTATATGGAATATAAAATGATCACAACTATATAACTGGGAGTCAGTGTCATATTGAGCTAATAAAAGTTTTGGTGTCATTCACCCCTGGCTTTATATATATCTTGGCTTCTGTACTATCCATTGGGAGAAATCACCTGTGAATTGTTGCGAGGAAAAAAACTCATCCCAATTTATTCAATTTAGGTCAGCGAGGCTGGTTAAAGGGAGGCTTCTTAAATCTTCCGACAGCGTTTAGAAAATAATCAATTAATTTAAAACAATCCAAGACTTGGGTCAGCAATTAGTGCAGCATACAGCTTTTGTAAACTTTTCTTAGCTGATCATTTTGCTATTTCATTTCTGAGTTTGTTTTTATGTCTTTTTCTTATTATTGCATCCTTGACAAATGAGAATAATATACAGATTTGCAGACTGAGAACAAACTGATAACCACTGTTTTTTTTCTTCCTTTTTTTTTAATCACAATGTTTTAATAGTAAATTTAAGAAAGGAGACAGAATCTCATTTTCTTTATTTTAAGAAATTCTGAGTTGAGTAGAAATGTTTGTCGGGGCATGATATGCTACAATGTAAAACGAGCTCTGTTATCTGAACTGCAGTGGTTTGCCCTCAAATTTCTAATCTTAGACCAGAATTGAGGCTCTGCCCTCAATTTTGCAGCTCTTTATGGGTGTTTATGTATGTGAATGTGCTAAAGTGACTCCTAGATTCCTGTTAGAAAATGAGCAAACTAAAAGAAGCAACACTGAGCCTGAAACCAAATGTAGCAAACTTCAAAGACAGTCCTAGCAAAACTGGGTCATGAAGAAAGATTGGAATAAATAAGTACATAAATGGGAACATCTGTGTCTTAGGTCACTGACAGCTTTAGCAAAAAGCTCACGAGGGAAAACGTATATTAATTTCTGCGTTAAACACAAGCTCACTTTGATGCACATGTGGTAGATTTTAAACTGTGAGAACTAAAGACTTTTTGTCCCCCAAATAACTATTATATAGGGTCTGACTTTTGAGACCCTTCTGACTGCAGATAGAAGTGGACTTACCGTTACACAAAAGCAGGCAATTGGCTTGGGTTCCAAACACTTTAAGGGTCCCATGATTAACAAATTGAGATGTATAATGGACATAATGGAGGCAGGGTACGCGTGGGACTTGTCCCCCGCACATTCCGTGTCCCTTTGTTTTCCACATTATTTTCAGCTGTTACTGCAGTTTAATATGCGGTAAAACATTTTTCCAGAGCTGTCTTTAAACACACCTTGTGTGCACACATGCTAACACAGGCATCAGTGGATCACAGAGAGGTGCTGAAGAGCAGCTTGCTCAGCAAACCAACCACCACAGGCAAAAAGTAACCAACTTTGGAGAGATTTTACCAAAAAAGCTGTAAATTGAGTTATGCTGTTGCATGCAGGTAACATTAGCTAAATTACAGCAAGTTGATACATGTCAAGATATTGTTTTAAGCTAATACTAACGTTAATTGTTACATTGTTTGCTAGTTAGTTGAAATAAACCCAGTCCTGTTTCATTTCTGTGCAGAACGTGTGCTCACTATTGCTTTCACATATTTCATACAGAAAAAGTGAAACAAATGCATGATATAGACTCATGCAAAGTCACATATTTCAAGCCTTTATTTGTTATAATTTTGATGATGTTGGCTTGAAATTTATGAAAACCTCAAATTCAAAATCTCAGATGATTAGAACCTTTCATGAAATCAATAAAACAATGATTTTAAATGCTGACTGGTCAGCTGAGTACCTGATTGTCAGAGCAGCTTGTTCAGCAACCCAGCCAGTGCAGGCAAAAGGCAACTTACTTTGTGGAGATTTTACCAAAAAAGCAGTAAATTGAGTTATGCTGTTGCATGCAGGTAGCATTAGATAAATTACATCAAGTTAATACAAGTGAATTAAAATAGAACATTTCATGAAGTCAGTAACACAATGAGTCAACTGCGTCACAACTCAGTCAACTGAGTGCCTGATTGTCATAAATCCAGTTGGGTTATGGTGTTGTGATTCCATCAGGACCTGCTTAAGTCCTTCTGATTTCTTAATTATATGTTTGTAGATATGATTATTTAATTATAAGCAACTGTGTTTTTTTGTGTGTTTTTTTTGATAGGGACAAGTATGTACATTAAACCTGTGACATACTACATTTGTACCCTAGGCTAATTCGCAATGTCTGTTAGTTGTTCTTACAGAACAGTCTGCAAGTAAAACAACAGAACTTTCCCTATTAGTTATTTTAGCCCTTCATGTAATTTTGCTGCATGAAGAATTTTAAATTATTGTGGTATTGTCATTTTCCAACCGCTTATTTGATTGCCAAACTGGACTAGAAAGGAAGTCTCTTGGTATATCAGCTCATACAAGAATATTTTGTAATGGTCACTACTTGCAGCCCATTTGAGATGGCATGAAAGGTCTCCTGATCATGTCCCATATAAATTTGTTGTTACTCAAAGTGCAACAAATACAATTTCCTTGTCACTAACATGGCTGCCTGGAACACATAGTTACAGAAATAAATAATATTATTTATGGAACATTTTTTTAAACTGTTGAATGTGTTGGGTTTTTTTTCATTCAGATGCAGTTGCAGATATCTAAATTGTAGGCATTAGTGCTGTTCAAAGATTGAACCAGTAAAGTATTTACATTTAGGACATTTTTTCTAAGGTTCAATTGAAAAGGTTCAGAACAAAAGCTGCAAAGGGCCTCATGTCTTTGTTTGCCCTGGGCCACAAAACTGCTAAATCTACCACTGCAGATACAGTATAAATTGTATCTATTAAGGATGCACCGATACCGATACTGGTATTGGATATCTGGGCCTATACCGTTCTAATGTACTGTATCGATATCAGTTAACTAAAACCGATGAACCAATACTTAAAATGTGAAAACACTGCAATACAGAAAATGTTTATTCTTCACTTGAAAATTAAGTTTTGTGGTCATTTTTTATTTTAAATTTTTTTTATCTAATTCACCATAATTTTTGTAACAATCAGGGAAAAAAAATAAAACCTGCTTTCCAATTCATTCAATCATTGCTTTTTGTGTGGGAGAAGTATCGGTATTGGTATTTGGAATCGGCAAGTACTCAAATCCAAGTATCGGTATTGGATCGGTCTGAAAAAAGTGGTATTGTTGCACCCCT
Organism: Apricaphanius iberus; assembly: GCA_028564705.1. Taxonomy (NCBI): domain Eukaryota; kingdom Metazoa; phylum Chordata; class Actinopteri; order Cyprinodontiformes; family Aphaniidae; genus Apricaphanius; species Apricaphanius iberus. The sequence continues at coordinate 235,755 of JAPXFQ010001507.1, read as the reverse complement.
AGTATATATATTCCAATCTTCTCTTGAATTGGTCTGGATCACTTTCACTCTGGATTTAGGCTGCACAACAATACAGGTATATATTCTGGGGAGCATCTAAAGTCTGTGTGCTCCCTCTTATATGTGATGTCCTCCATACTTGACTGAAGATAGGCCAGATAATAACTGCCCTTTTGTTGGGGTTAAGGTGTTGGAGGACCCTCAAAACAGGATTACAGTCAGCGGTCTTGAAAGTTGAAGCACTGGAATGACAACATCTGGACACAAGGTTTCAGAGCTCTGGTTTTTCTTAACTTTAAATGATTTGAAAACTGCTCACCAATAGCAGGACAGTCCAGATCAGGGATTACATAGGTTCTCCAACATACAAACATGTCTCACCTCTCTGTTCCCTTCCCTCTCCCTTTTTCCCACTATTACACAGCCCTTATATCATTGCAGGTCATACCATTTCAACAATCACCCTCTATTCCCAAATATACTATATATAAATACTATTTACAGCCCACTCCATGGAGATCATTCACATACATTTTGACAAACTAAATTAAGTACATAACAAAGAACCATAATACCCAAAACAAACAGAACAAACAAAACCCCATTCACTCCTACCCCTCTCTACTCTAACCATGGTTTGTCCCAAATGGGTGATAATTGGACAATCTCCATCAGCTTGGGTCCTTTCATGTGTGTACTCCATGAAGCCACGCCCAGAAAGACCTCAGAGAGAGAGATGTTAGTGAACTTACCAACTTGTCACAAAACCAAAACATACAAAATGAATGTACAAACTAAACAATGTCTCCATACATGAAATCATTTTCACCTTAGTGAGGGGGCTGCCACATCACACCCTCACACCTTTCTAGTCATTTTTCAATATTATTTAAATATAAGTAGGCTGCAAAACCTATTAAAAAAGGATCCCACCACTGGGATCTTACCTACATTAGTTTCCTCATAATCTTCAGAATTTACAAATGTATATGTTAGGTTTCTACAACTACACCATTAGCTTAAGCATTGTTGTTGATGAGGACAATGCATTTGGTATTTGTATCAGATTAAAGGGAAACATTTTTTTTTTTTTTTTTACCTGGACCTTATTTTTAACAAATATGACATTCATTTACTCACCCAGACAAGTTTGGAGCTGCATGTATTTCCTGGCAAAGACATGTTACTGGCAGACACCCTAAGCAGAGCATATGTCCCACAATGTCCGTCCCGGAGCTCTGTAGAAGTGGACATAGAGACTGTCAATATGGTGCAGCACTTACCAATTTCAGGTGACAGTCTAAGTCAGATCAGGACAGCCAAAAAAAATATGACAAAACACTACAAACTGTGATCAGACTAATGGAGCAGGGATGGCCATCAGACAAAAGGGCCATACCACAAGAAATCAAACCCTACTTTTCATTCCAGGAGGAATTAAGTTATCGGGATGGCATTGTTTTTTGTGATGAACGTGCGGTTATTCCATCTTCACTGCAGAAAAACATCACCAGCCGCCTGCACTCCTCACATCTCGGTGCCGAAGGATGTCTTCGAAGAGCTAGAGAATGTGTCTACTGGATTTGGGATGAATGACCACATAAAGACACCCATAGCTCGCTGTGATATTTGCCGGTCAGTGGATGACAAACAGCACAGAGAAACATTCAACCCACACAAGGATCCAAGCAGGCGTTGACCTATTTCTCTTTGATAACAAAAATACCATGTGACAGTCGACTACTATTCCAACTTTTGGAAAATAGACTTTTTGCCAGGTGCGAAATCTACGACATTGATAAAGAAGCTACAGTTACAATTTGTTAGATACGGCATTCCCAACACAGTAGTCTCAGACAACGGATCTCAATATTCATCCCAAGAGTTCCAAAGATTCAGCCGACTGTGGGAGTTTGACCACAAAACCTCATCACCAGATTACCCACAGAGTAACAGCAAGGTAGAGTCTGCTGTTAAAATGTTACGAGACTGTTACACAAAGCAAAAGCCTGGGGACTAGAGCTATATCTCGCACTCTTGGACCATTGTAACACACCATCACAAGGACTGAACAGCAACCCAGCTCAAAGATTGCTGAGTCATCGTACAAGGACAATTTGACAACCAACAGCATCAATGTGCATACTACAACCGATCAGCCAGAGATCTATGACCAGGTGACACTGTCAGAGTGCAGCCATTTGAGCCACGTACCAAATGGAAGCTGGGCAAGGTTACCAGTTGACTCTAGATCCTATGAGGTTGAAATAGACTCAGGTGCAATTCTCAGGAGGAATCATAGACACCCTACACGTTCTCATATTGTTCCTCAAACAGAGCCTGTTGACATAGAGACTGTTAACACCCCAGATACCCAAACAGACTCTCTACCAGTCCAGTGGAACCATCAAACTCAGAACGATATGCCAAAGACAACCAGCTGTGGTAGAAATGTTCATCAGCCTCAGCGCTACAAGGACTTTACTAGTTAAACAGGCTGTGACTATAAAAAAACGAGAAAAAAAAAACTGTGTTTTGAAATGTTGAACCCATTGTTTTATTTTGGGGAAATGCTTAAAAGGTAAATGTCCAAAAGTGAAAGGATGTAACAAAAAGAGAAAGGATTTTATTTTGGGTAATGTTTAAATGGTAAATGTCTAAACAAGAGAGGATGTAACAAAAAAGAAAGGATTTTAATTTGGGTAATGAGGAAGGACTTTATTTTTGGGTAATTTTTAGAAGTTAAATGTCTAAAATAGAAAAAAAAAAAAAAAAAATAAAAAAAATTTATATATATATATATTATTTATATATTATATATATATATATATATATATATATATATATATATATATATTATATATATATATATATATATATATATATATATATATATATAATACTCTTGTTCAGAAGGATTCTTCTGTGTGTTGAGCCAGAAAGTAAGGCCGTTTTCACATGTGTGGCCGTACCAGAAAACGGCCAGAGAAAATGCTAATTTTTTTCTGTTCACATGGCACGGATCTCTGCCCGTATTGGGATTCAGTCTTTTTCTACAAATAAACAGCAGGTGGCGGTATATAAATAAGTCTTAGTTCTCCAACAAACAAGGGAGTGAGAAGTACCGACGTCATAAAACGAGCGACAGCCTAGAATGTAAACAAACTGGTCTACTGGTCAGCTGCTACCTGAAGCCATCTACAGGGTGAGTGTTGTAGTAAACCCGCCGTTTTGTAACCTGCTGTGTTGCTGTGGGATGCTTGAATCGCGTTGTTTTGGTATTTGTATGGTCGCGAGGTGATTCTGTAATTTCGGCCGGCGGTGTCGTCATTTCCGCATGGAGCGCGTCTATTGTCTTGAGTACGGCCAGAGTACGGGTTGTGTTCACATGATACATGGCCGCTCGTACCTGGACTCGGATACTACCTCCAAGGCAGGTCTCTCTGGCCGTATTCTGGCACGGTACAGTCTGTGTTCACATGGTACGAAATAAGTGGATTTTGACCAAATACCGTACCCGAGTACGGACTCCCGTACCATGTGAAAGCGCCCTTTGACCAAATACCGTACCCGAGTACGGACTCCCGTACCATGTGAAAGCGCCCTAAGAGCGTGTTAGGGCAGCTTTGCTTGTGAACTGTTCAACAAACGCCGACCCCTGTGGGACAGGGCAAATAATATGAACTTTTGTTTTATCTGAAAACCCACACACCTAACACAAAACCGGAAGAGACCATTCACTGTCTGGCTGATGTTTGACATTAAGAGCAGTTTTTTTTCAGTGCAAAGGGATCCTAAAGTAAAAATGCAATTTGAAGCTTTGAGAATACAACACTCTGGCCTGACTAATTATTTTTGAGGTAAAATGGGCATGGAAGTAGCTAAGAAAAAATATTTATTACACTACATGAGGCAAGGAACTTACACACATGGCCACGAGAGTGCTTTAAAGGCCCAGTGTGTAACAATTTCGGCTTTTTATTAATAAAAATCAAGTACTGCTTTCATAAATACGTATTTTACTGAGGTCTAATCACAATCGCATTATCATAAAAGCGTTCTCGTGTCTTAGAATACGTTGCTTATAGATACAGAGGCTGCACTGCCCCCCCATATGAGGCTGCCATATTGCATCGCCATCTTTGAATACGTTAGCCGCAAGGTGTTAAACTTGTTTGCTTTACACATTTTAGCCAGTGACGTGGGGGGGAGGGGGAGAGGTGAAGAGAAGAAACGAGAAACGAGCAGAGAGGACTGTGGATCATAGTTTTCAATTTCAATGGAGGACCATCCGTACTCTTTGCCCCGTCAGAGGGAGGAAACCATACCAACAAAAAGAAAAATAAATAACCGGGAGAAAACAAGAATTTAAATCGATGGAGCGTTTACCAAATGGAGACTATTCATTAGGGACACGAACTTGAAGATGGAAGCGGAGGTTGCAGGCTTTCTGCTGGACAGGTAAGTTAATTACATGAAACAATGAAGTTCATGTTAGCATTATGTTTGACACAGGGCAGGTTAGTCCAACAAATACTTTATCTTCCATTTAACTCGGACAATTTACTTTGGGGCTTCCGTTAGTAGTAATGACGTGTTATAATGGCGAGAAACCAGAGAAAACTGCTCAGTTGCTTGCATTCACTGAGCACACCACTGGTTGGACGTAATTCTTACACACGGGGGCTTTAAGTAATGTAAAGGGTGTAGCTCAGAGCATAACACATATAATAACAAGCCTATCATCCCAATAAACTTTTTTGTATTGTTTCATTTGCTGTTTCTTTCTACTTTAACTCATGTATGATATGCTCAAAAAATAAATACACAGAAAAGTTTGTGTTCTAATTTCCAATTCACATGTTTCTGTTGCAATAATGGTTTACATACCAGGATTTTTTGAGGGTATACATGCATTATTTATGTATCTGGAAAATATTCTGAAGACAATCTTTCCACAAGTGAGAGAAGATGAAGAATTTGCAGTAATTGAAGCAGAACTTTTCTGTCATTTATTCAATTTTGGCAATAAAACCTTCCCTAGCAGTACAGTATATTACTCCAGTTTAATTCCTCAATAGATACAATACATAAACAAAATGCACACTTTTGTTGATATCCTCATTTCAACTACTGCTGACCAACACATAAAAGTAACAGTGTCCTGCAGTTATGCACAACATCTTACATTATACTCAGCTTTCCAATGTTCCATCTAATATTGCACAAAATCATTATCATTACATCTCTGCAGATGTGGATTTTATTTCTCTGAAGACTTGTCCTGCATTGTCCTGAGCACTGATCATTCAAGGCAATCTGGTGAATTGCTTTTTTATGTCACAACCTCAGGGGTCCCATTTTACAACAATCATTGAACTAAGTAGAAACTCTGTAACATATTTTCTGTCTTTCCTTTGTCCCCCAGTGTTCTCTTTATGTGTATTTCTGTTCTTCTGCCAATTACTAGTGATGTTCAGAGCACTGATCTGTGATTCATTTGACTCAGATCAAAAACAGACAGTATTTATCAAAAAAATTGTAGGTTGTCTTTTCTTAATATGTCATGTAACATGTGTTGAGCTACTTGTGTTTTATCCAGCTGAACAGAGGGTAAATATAGCTCTTGTAAAGTTTTCAGACCCTTGAATTAGGACTTTACCATGCTAGTTGGTATGCATAGGAGGCAACATCCCTTTCAAAATGGTTCTGCATTTCACATGGTTTCATGGCTTTTCAAGTCGCTTTGTGTCTTTTTTCAATGTTTTAATTAACTATCCCACAACTCTATCCGGTCTATTGCACATTAGTTATGGTTATTACTGTGCTGTAAGTATTTTCATATGCTCTTAGTGAGCATTAATTAGGATAAGGTTTACATTGTGATGTGATTTTTTTTTTGTTAATTTGGTGTCACAATCAGTCAGACTGTGCATAACAGTAACAACAGTGAGTTATCTTCAGAGTAGCGGTGGAGAATGTATCATGGATGTGTTAATAGCTCAGAAAAGTATGATGCCAAACAGCACTTCATGATAAAGTAAGATCTTGACAGAAATTCATTTAGTCATAATTATGATTTCATCTGAAGGTGAAACCATGGACAAGAGAGCCATGAGTGAAAAATAGAAGTTCCACTCAACATAAAAAGGACTGAATGGTAAATTGAAAGAAAATGTAAAAAAAAAACAATCTGCCAAATGCAATTAGAGCAACGTTATATTAAAATGACTCTCTGAAAGCAGATAAGGCATCTGTGTTAATTCTCAAAAACACTTGTGTGGAAACTCTCTGCTACTTTAAAAGGCATCCATGAGTGAAATTTGCTTTGGCCATTCAGGCCTCTCAATCCTTTCCATCTTTTATTGCAGCCCTCTATGTTCTTTGAGTGCCTCTGAAACTGTCTGCTTAATCAAATGTGATTTTCTCTTGCAGAGAAAAGAATCCTGCACATGTCACAGTCTGGGCTTTTCATCCCTCCCGAATTCAAGACAGGCAAAACCAGGCCATATTATGTGTAAGGTTCTCAGCATGCTGATGATTAGGGATTATACCTTGGTGATTGTTAATCCTTTTCCTGACAGCAGGTGTAAATAGTGCAGTTCTTTGGTTGCAGTTATGCAGAAAATTGAAATGGTTTTAGGTTTTCGTGTACAAAACTTTAAATCGGTTAGAAGTGCACATATACTAATTTCAAGTATTATGTTGATTTGTGACTTTTGATTTGTTTAACCACTAGAGATAAGGACCAGCTCCCCTGTGACCCTGCTCAGATGAGTGGGTTGGATGGATAGATGGATGAATGGTTCCAAGTTAGAAATACTATTAAAAAAACAGTTCAGTACATTAATAATGTACTGTAACTGAACTAATAAACTTATTAGTTAGAATGCTTAGGTTATCCTGAGCTATTTTTTTAGTTATGCTGCTTTAGGCTTAGACTTTTTGAAGAAAGACTGACCACTTTTCTTCACTATTTTTCTTTTCTCTTTTACTATTCTCCAGTTGTCTTTTTTTGCTTTTGTTTCGGCTGTTAACCTTGTTTTCTCTCTGTGTTTTTATCTCCATAGAAGCTACACCTGGTCTGGTATCCTGCTTAGCTACAATGCCCAATTGGATGGGAAGCATCAATTCAGATGATGCTGCCAGTGACAAACATCCTCTATGTCCTGCTATCAACTTTAATATATAAAAAGTATTCTTACATGTGTTCCTTTTGTTCTTTTTGTGTCTCTGCTTTGTCTTCTCAAACCCCCATATAGTCGTGGCATATGACTGCTTGTACTGAGCTAGGTTTGGCTGGAGGTTCCTTCCTGTTAAAGGGGAGTTTTTTTCTCGCTACTGTCTCTACCTACTTGCTCAGTAAGAGGGATTACTGTGGTTGGAGTCTGCATGTTCACAGCACAACCTCATGTCAACGACTCAATGCATTCTGCTGGGATGCCTTAAATAGAAAACTTTTAATTAATTGAAATGGTTGTACAATTTTATTGAAATGACTTTTCTTGTACAGTGCTTTGAAAAGACATCTGTTGTGAATTGGCGCAAAATAAAAAAAACAGAATTTAACTTGGACTTAATTAGAAAAGACCTCTGCAAATATCTCTCGCCCCCCCCCCCCCCCCCAGTTGGTGATTCGAATCACCCCACAAAATCAAATAACTTGTTCCTGATCCCACGGCAGGCATTTTCTGAAAATGTCATCAAAATCTGTCAATAGCTTTTTGAATTATCTTGCTAACTAAAAGACAAACCCTGGCAAAATGTAACCTTGGTGAAGTTAATAAATCAAGTACCTGGCCGACATAGTCTTATCGAGGATTTTACCTAATCCACACAGGTTATTGAAGATTATTGATAAAGAAAAATAGACATACATCACTGTTATGTTTGGTTATAGATTTCTTTGTCAGCTGCATTTGGACCACACACAAAAGGTGTGTGTAGAAATTAGTAGGCTTTTAGCATAATTCTGTGAGGATATTTGACCACCTTTCTTGGTCAAAGAATTGATAAAGTTAATTGACATTTGCTGATTGTGATTTACCTGCACAGTTCGACCTTTAACAATTGTCTGCTAATTCTTAATAGGATTGTGGTCCTGATGTTTTGCAAGTGTTTGCAGAACTTTAAAGTTAGCATGCTTTATCCATTTTAAAACCATCTTAAATACTATCAGTTGGTACAGGGTTTCTAGGTGTAAAAGGCTCATCTTCACTCTTCCAAACATAGTTCTCCATAGCAATAGCATAAAGTTGGTCGACTTGTGTTTGGGATAACAAAAACCTTTCAGTTGCGTTTGAAGGTCTCGTTTTAGGATTGAGAATTTCTTTCTTGGTTAGTAGCCTCTCAGTCCATGATTATGTAAATCTGGCTTCACTCTTAACAGTAATACTATTGTACCAACAGTACCCAGTTCAAAACAGGCTTGAGCAATGAAAACTCTGGGTTGTTATTTAGCATATTAACCAGCTTTTTTCTATTAAAGTATTCTATAGAATATTAAAGTATTCTATATAATACTTTAAACTGATCACTTTGAAATCTCCACTTGAACAGAAAGGGTTATAAAAAATTGTTAATATGTAAATATCTGACCAGAGCCATACATTAATCCATGCTATATTTAACTTTTTGTTGCTATTATTAAAATAAGACCTTGAGAATTATATTAAATCCCTGTCTTGGAACTCCACCAAGTGTTGTTATATGTTGTTATAACCTCAATATACCATACTAATGGAAACACAATAGTTGTTCAAGATTACATTTTTCTTCTTAAAATCATGAAATATGGAAAAAGCATCTTTGAATAATTATTATTTCCTTAAACATTCTTTAGAGTAATGTAGTCAAACTTATAAAAAAACAAAAACAACAAATGTAACATAAATTATTACCTAATTATAGTGTCCCACAATACTGTATCCCGACAATACTTTTGCAGGATTCTGGCAGTGAATTTATGTAATTTCTTTAACTGCCTTGTACTTATCACCAACATAGCACTGCAGGCTGTTTGCTTGGTCACCTAGCTGGCAACCTCTGTTGATAGCAAAAGCTAAGAAACCCCCTTCCCCCCACACATCAGCTGAGTACCTTCACATAGCGCATATCAGTAGCTTGCTTGCCACTGAAAACCTGTCTGCAGAAAACAGATAAATTGAAACCCTTTTTCAAAATACTTACAGAACACAGTAGGTTGTTTCCCAACCATAACCACAAACTGCTGAGGGGCTGAGAATGGAAATTTCATGATATGGAGAAAAAAACTAACTAGAAGAAGAAATAAATATAGAAACCTCTTTGTATAAAAAGTACAATTATTTAAAGTAAGACATTAAAGCTAAAATTATAGATTAACTTGCAGATGACCCAAGCAATACCTGTTTTTGATGAAGTGGTGGTTTAGCAGATGTAAGCGAAAAATAAAATAAAAATATCGGATCTTTTTTCCAGTTAATGAACACACCATACTAAAGAGTATTTTAGAGATACCTTCTTCTATCCTCTTCTAGAATACTGATGTTATAGTTACCAATCATCAGAAAGTGCACACAACAGATAATAGTCAGATAAGTTTTTTTTAAATATATATATATATATTTGTTAAAGTGATCTGTATATGATATGTTGCAGACTCATGCAGGCAAAGCAAAAAACGTAATTTAAGTTAATGCACAATAAAAATACACAAAAGGTTGGGTTCCAAATCCAAACCACGTGCAGACATTGAATTGAATTGAATAACCCTTTATTGTCCCACGAGGGGAAATTCAGTTTACGGCACAACCTGTCCAAGATCATGACAAACAAACAAACAATACCAACAGATCCAAGACACTGAAGGGCTTGCAGCCACAGAATGGCACTTCCATGTATGCAGATAAAAAAACAGGTACACAAGGTCAGGGAGGTTTCCACAGTAATGGAAAAAAAGCACTCAGCTGTATTTTGATTCCTTATTCCAGAGTCAAAAGACCGGTAATATAAAAAAAAAAACACATTAAGATTTAAGCACATATTCAGACATTGACAATAACACATGAGGAGGGGTAGGCGGGGAATATGAACCCCAGTTCCCTGTTGATGCGCTGTAACAGATGCACGCTATCTAATGCTTCCTGAAGAAGGAGAGAGAATCCTGGGAAACAGGCATGGTGAGAAACAGGTGGTGTGTGTGTCTGTATGATTTGTTTATGTGTGCATCAGTAAGTAGGGATGGGTACCGAAACCCGGTATTAAATTAGCCCCGGGGCTGATTTGGACGGTCTACCCAGACCGATAAGCTTCAGCTCTATTGGTCCTCTTAGCGGTAAAATTACGTTTGTATTCATTTTTTGCGCATTGTATTGGCAGCCCGCTCCCCTTTAACAAACACAGGCTGCGGGGACTGAAGGTGGGAGGAGAGACTGCTGCGCTCTCATGAGAAGCTCTGTTCACCAGTAGGTACACAGACAGATGACAGAGCGAATGAAACGATCCAAACTTTGGCTTTGTTTTAAAAAAATAGAAGCCGACAATGCACGCTGTCACAAATGCAATAAAAGCTTTGCTTGCAAAGGCTAAAACACAAGTACTTTGACCAAACACCTTGCTAAAATACACCAAATACAAACCGGGAGATGCAGTTTTGGACCGGCTGAGTGAGTGGATGTTATATTGTTGTTCTCAATTTTCTCAGGGCTTATTATTATTATTTCTATCTCCAACCAGTCGGGCGAGTCTCTCCATGTTAGATGGCACTTCGCGTATGTGTCCAGAGACACCAGCTGAGCCTGCATTCCAGCTCATCCATCGAATAGTTCAGTTCAGAGTCCCCAACAACTGTCACACAACACCCTCTGCTTCCCAATTGCTTCCAGGGTTGCCTTTATTTTTCAGTAGTCCTCGCAAGTGGCATCCCTTTTGTCGCACCTTGGCATTGCGTAGATTTGATCAGTTGCATTCAGAGAACAGCTGACAACTTCCATGATTAGGAAGCTTGAAGCAAGAACGCAGAAAAATGCTCCAGACAGAGACATAGACAGAGAGCTCAGGATAAGACACAGTTGGGAGGGGAGAGGAAAAGCATTCGTCCTCGCTGAGTGCCGGAAGAAGTGACCTTAGTCAAATTCCATCTGATAGCATTAAAGCTCACACACCAGGTCCAGCTGGTTTTCTCCCAACATGTTCCCAAGTCAATGTGGTAGTGGCAACTTGTCACTTTTTTAGACAAAGACCAACTGAGCCCAAGGAGCCATGTTTTGATCACCATGAGTCTGCTGGCATGCCTACCCAAACAGGCCAGCTCCATTAGTTAACCTAGTCTAGTCATATTTTGTTTTTTTGCATGGTTGTCAGCTTTAAGGTCTTTAAAGAGTAACTCACCCCCCTACCAGAGTGTAACTCCGCCCACATTTATTTTTGAAAAATGGCTCAAAAGGAGTATTACACAGGCAAGTCACCACTATTATCATGGGGCTTGCTTCATTGTAAAAGTGCAGACTTTTATGCTCATAGTCCTTTCTGTTAATGACTCTGGCTTTATCTTCTCATATTAAGTTTCTTGTACCTGTCCTCAGTCAAGTGCCAACACACCTGCCACAGACCTGTTAAATCAACCCTTCAATACACACAGTCTATAAAATATGATTTTGGATTATCAATAAATTTTTTACTGTAATCTTTTTATGTTTATGTAATGCCCTCATTACCAAATTTTCATTTTTCTTTTAAAATGAACTGCTGTAGGTGGCATGTCTGCTTTGGAGACTGCACAGAAATCTTCAGTGATGTTATAATTGCATTAATCACTTTTAAAAGTTACAGTTTGTACTTTCGAAAAGATTGTGGGAAAATAATTTTCACGACAAAAATTCTTACTAAAGAGGCACTTCCTCTCTACTCTTTGCTCTTTACTGTACCAGAGGGCAGATACTGCAGTGCAATTTAATCTTCAACACAGGATTAACATTGCCAATCTGCAAACGAAAGAGTAAATACAATACCATGGAATGAAGTAACTGAGATAATCCTTTGAGCACTTTAAGGCAAAGTTTTATTTTTTATTCAATAAAGAGCACACAAACAAACACTTTCTCTAACGGGCTGCTCCAAAGATCTACAAAGCAATACCTAGAAACATGTGTATGGATTATTTTTGGATGGCTAGTTTTGAATGAAATTGCAAAGAATTACAGAGCAAATACATCTGGACAACAGCCTAATTCGTATGAACACACTTCAGCAAAGCAATTTGTCTGAGTGCAGATACTCATGTTTCATTGAGTTTCAATATGCAGCCTCTAAAAATGTGCTTTCTTGTCTTTCAGTAGAATATTGGACTTTTTTTACAGTACAGAAAGTACTGTAACAAAAGTTTTTACAAAAGTTTCTGTGTTAACCCTGATAAGAGTAAAGTTAGCCCCAGTTGTAATTTACAATGTGCACATTTTTCAAGTGTTTTTTTTATTTTATTTCTTAATCTATGTTGCTGTTTTATATACAGTGGAGTCACAAATACAACCAACTTGTTTTAGAAGACTTTAAGATTTCTCTGATGGACCACTTGGCAATATTTTCACCATAAACAAGTATTGTGCTTCACTAAAGCTTGGAAAAGAACCAATCCGCCTATGATCTTCCAAAAACAAAACAGCAATTAAAAGTAAATGAATTAATATAAAAAAAATATGGATGAACAGCTTCAAATAGCCAAATACTATTCTAATATTTTAGTGTAATCTTTTGTAAATATTCTTTGGGACTTTCTTTGGGTATAGGTGACTCATTGTGACTGATGCATTAACTTTAAATTGATCTTAGAGCTTGCAATCAATGTGACAAATGCCTGTACATTGGCACTATGGCTAGGGGTTGATTCACAGATTCCATCCCTAATTGTTTTTTTTTTGGGGGGGGGGGTTTCTATTAGAAAGAAGAAATGACATAAACTTGTAAGACAATTATAAAAGGTGTTGAAAGAAAATTTTATGAAAAACTTGCATTTACAAAATATAATAAAAGATGAAAAAAACACAATTGCTTTCAAAAAATGTCAAAACTGGATCAAAGAAATTACAAACACAGCAAAGGAAAACTAAACGTTCTACTAAAAGTAGAGATTCTGTAAATGCACATTTATTGCCAAACCAAGTGTGAGTAGATTTATTCAGGAAATGTAACATTTACAGTAGATTTCAAATGAGCATGTAATGTATTTGAAATGAGCCAGGTGTGTGTTCCCGAGCTTTTCTCCTTTCTGACTTTTTAAAACCTTTCTTTAATTGTATTATTATACACACATGAAAATCCCTCAACTTCTGGAAAATTCGGCATTGTAAATACAAAATAGGTCATGTATGTTATTCATTAGATCCGATGAGAAAATATTTTAGAGGGTGTGGGGGGGATGGATGGCTGTATACATCACAGTGAAGGTTTCACCAATAAATCAGTGTGACTATTAACCGTGGGGTGAAATACTGTGGATGATTTTATAATCCTCCATTAAGGCTTCCCCAACACCACCAAAAGTAAAATCAATAAATAAAAGAAAAAATTTCACCAGAACCAGTGACACTCGACCCACACGGACACAGCAGCTAGCAGCAAGTCTTCAGGAGAGCAATGTTCATGTGACTATCAAGAGTTTCAATTACGTTTTTACAAAAGTTTCTGTTTTAACCCTGATAAGAGTAAAGTTAGCCCCAGTCGTAATTTAAAATGTGTCCATATATCTTTATGTATTTCAAACCCAGCAACACACTCAGACAGAGACTTGTACATCCCAAGGACAGAACACCACACGCACACAAAAGAAACCTGGTGTATGCAATCCAATACAATGAAGAATGCAAGGACCTCTACATTGGTGAAACCAAACAACCACTGTACAAACGCATGGCCCAACACAGGAGAGCTAACTCCTCAGGCCTTGACTCTGCTGTTCATTTACATCTCAAGGATAAAGCCCACTCCTTTGAGGACAGCAATGTCCAGATATTAGACAGAGAGGACAGATGGTTTGAAAGAGGAGTAAAAGAAGCCATCTATGTAAAAGTAGAGAAACCATCGCTTAACAGAGGAGGAGGCCTGCGACATCACCTATCTCCAATTTACAATGCTGCCCTTTCATCCCTACCCAGGAGACTCAACAATTTAACCTCTAATAAGAAAAACAACTGTGACTCCAACGACGGTCGTTATAACACAATAGGGCACTAATGAAGCCGAAACCTAAGCTCCACCAATAGGCGACACGCCAACGTCCGTCGTTAAGACGTGGAGCACAAAGGATCCAAATACATAATCAGTCTTGTAAAAGCCCTCCAAGAGGTTAAATAGCTGAGTCTCCACACCAGTTAGCTGGACTAGTCCCAGCCTGGTCAGCGGCGAGCATGAACTGATGAAGCCTCTTGGATAAGAGGTGAAATGTCTTCCAAGACAAATTACCAAGTCCAGTTGGGTTCGATCGAAATTTCCTTGAGATAACCATGACCTGGATGAATGAGAATATTCACAGGGTTATTTAGGACTAAAATCTGGTTTGACAAATCACATGTCTGGTTTCCTTTTCTTTCAGATGCGCAATGGTAACTTTCGACAGTGGATCAAAGCAACCTTTTGCACTAAGTGAACAGGGTCTGTGCTGTGCTCATAATAAAATTAAAATGAGCAGCTCTTTGAGCGAGAGAGCTCAGCTGGCTGTGCTTTGGTTTCGACAAAAACCAAAGATTAAGCATAAAACTCAACTGCTGTGCTGCGATCAAACAACTCGACCAAAGTAAGAAAAAATATTTTCGATACTACTGTGAGTTTTTAGATTGATGAGTGACTGTTCCTAAATGTTCAGTGCTGCTGAGCAGGGGTGCATCCAGGAGGTTAAGTAAAGAGATGCTTATAAGGGCCTGTGTGGGTCTTGGACTATGGTGTTGGACTATGTGACAACGTTGCCTCTTAACTCTGTCAAAGTAAAAAAAGAAATCAAGAAGAGTTGCAGGCTTGGATGAATGTATATTAAATTGGCTATATTTCGGGAGGATAATACGGAGAAAAAGTCTACTGATTTAAAAAAAACTGAGCAATAGATAATTATTGATGATTTTATTTGTAGAACAAAACTGATGGTTTTGTCACAGAGTAAAACAGAATAACATCTGCATGAAATGTAAATTACTATACTTTACAAACAAAATATTATGCAATCATTGGAGATTAAATGTGTACTTAAACAGTTGCATAAATAATGAATGCATAGCATCACATATAAACATCAATTTAATTAGAGCAAAAAACCACAAGGTTATCTCAGTTGTGTTTATATATAGTGCACATGCAGTCCACAGAGATATAACTATCTTTGTCTCATATTTATAACGTTTCATATATATATATATATATATATATATATATATATATATATATATATATTGACCGGGACTGCTTTAATTGTATATAAAACTAACACATGTAAAAACCATCAATCAGAAGTTAAAATAAAAACCTTGTATGTGGAAAAATTTGAGGAGTCTTTTATTCCACAACTTATAATGCGTATTTAGCTATTTTAAGCAGTGTTTCTGTTTATCTGTTTTCTTAATATATGCAACTGTGAAGCACTTTGAATTGCCTTGTGTATGAATTGTGCTCTACAAATAAACTTGCCTTGCCTTGCCTAAGTCCTGTTCACTAGCAGTTTTTTGCTACTTATAAATTCGTGAATAGCTACTCTTATTCAGAGGTGGATGGTTTCATTTACCTGAGTAAATCATTTGAATATAAAAAAATATATATAAATTATAAAGTATTTTATTATTCTTTTTTGGCTATTACTTGAATAATATCCTTATGAAGTATCACTAATCCCACTTGAGTAACATTTATGGATACTTTACACACTGCCAGTAGCTTCACAGAATGAAAAACAGACATATTTTAACCCAAAATAAACCAGACACAGATCTATACTTTATTACAGAAAAGCTCCTGTTTCTACATATGTTTAATGTAATATGTATGATGAGCTTTCTGTTTCAATTTGAGGTCAAGTGAATGCAGTAAACGCCTGGAGATATTTATACATTACCTACTTTATTGGTTTGACTTCGAGTAGTGTTTCCTCTGCTCAGAAGTATTTTTTTTTGTACTAATTTTATGTATTTATGTAATTTGTTTTGTTTTACTCTTTGAAATACCTGAATTTGCCAATAACTTCATGCTTCAGTCGGTCTGATGACATTTTTAAAATCAGATATTACCAAAACCTTTTTCATCCTTGAGTAGCATTTTTGACGGCTACTTTTACTAGAGTAAAGGTATTGCTACTATTGAGTACAACTTTTGTGTACTCTACCCCCCTCTGTTCATATTTTGCATCCAGGTAAAGGAGGTATTAGCAACATTGTTTTTTTGTAATTCTAAATACAGAATCATTACTAAAACATTTTATGGCTTGTTTTAAAGAAGTTTATATAAAACATGCATTCCGTCACATTAACATGTAAACCTTGTTATGTTTCCTTCAAGGAATCCAGTCCAACTCATTATTCAGAAGTTTCTAAAGAATACCTTGACTCTGGAGGGGGCAGAGAGAGAGCAGGGAGAGGAGCTGTAGACAGGATCCAGAAGGGTGTCTGAGCAGACGTGCTCCTCTTAAATTGTTCTTCTTGGATGAAGGAATCTTGTGTTTGGCTCGGCAGATGTGGAGTGACGTGGTGGCTCTGCGTGATAGCCAAGATCCTGGATCCGATAACCGGGAGTATTGTTAACCTGCCTACAGGCAGTGCACTATTTGGCTACACAGACGTCTTGGCTTAGACAATCAGCTTGTGATTCCTTCATGCTGCGTTTGGAGGATCAGAGACAAACCCCTGACCAATTTGTGGTTTACGTTGGTTTTAAAGAAGCCTAATTCTGCAGAACCTAACATGAAACTCAAGACCAACTCAGAAATAAGGTTTACCTTTATTATTGTAGCAAAACGTTTTTTGCATATTTGTATTTGTTATAATTACATAAATAAATTTGCTGTGTTCAGCTTTGCTAGGGGTTCACATATCAAGTCCGGGAAAAAGATAAAACAAAGAAATTAAAATTATGTAATTTTATTCCACCCAGATGGAGAGGGCATTTGGTTATCATCATTACCTGTCCTCTGCGTTGCTGTGTCGGCATCAATTCTGCTGTAGGAAGAGGGATGATCCTGGAGAGAGAACCAAGGGCCCTGGGGTCAACTGGCGAAATGCTTGTCCTTTTTGGGAGTCCCCCAGCAGAGCTGAGGCGCTTCTCCAATACTCTTGTCTGCAGCTCTGGGATGTAGCCGTAGTCTTTGGTCTCCTTTACAGTGTGAACACTGTAACGCTGTGACTTTTTGCTGTAGACTCGTTTGTGTCTAAAAAACATTAATGTAGGCATGTGTGAAAGTGATTTTATTCTTTTCTGACAAATAGGTCACAACAAGTAAGGGTAAATCATGCTTTGTCCAAAGCATAAAAAGGCATTTAAAAATCCACAGTATTATTAAATTATTATTAAAAATACACAGTATTTATTTTGTGTGATGTGGAAAAAAACAACCTAAAACAGGAGTTGCATTTTGTTTACGAGTAATATGACCTATTGAACTCCCCTGCAGTGACTGAATTGAGGGGTTGGGTCCCTACAAACGCTGCTGTGGAGCCATCATGCAGTGAGCTTCTCAAAACTAAAACATAACTTTTACTACTCCAATTGTAATGTGCACACATTTACAAATGTGAGTAGTATATATGCTTTATTTGATTAGCGACATAGTTTTACAAAGTTTTTTCTCGCAATTCCAACAAATTTGCCAAACAATTTAGGCTACTCAGCAGTGAACACGACAGACAAACAGCCTAAAACATGTTCCTACTCTGGGCAATGTACCAAAACCCCTGCTTTGAAAGTATCTACTACAATTTTTTTTACACGTATTTAGTAAAAATGTCTTACCTTTCTCATACCGAGAGATTCTCTCAGCGTACTCCACCTCTCAAACGCTGTCGCACCAATGTTTACTCCACTTCTTTGCCTATGTCGATCCGACTCGAGTTTCTCCCTCTTTGTCGTGCTGGAATAAACTCTTGGTTACTTGGTTATCTTGGTCTGGAGTGTTGGTATTGCTTCCAACACTCCAACGCTACCCCTCACTACGCAACCCTTGCTGTAGACAGCAAACGCTGCGGTAGAACGTGAACACGCATGAAGTCATCACAAACTGGGCTGCCTCTAGGAGGCACTGGGGGAGCGCTGCTTGTTCGACCCGAACAATAACTATTAATAACTAAAAAAAAAGATTTTACAGGAAGAAATTTTACAGTTCTATACATTTATTTGATGCTAAACTTCTTTATAGTCCCTTTAAAACACTTTCTTCTGTTGGATTTTTTGCTTTCTCTGTGAAAACACCTGTTTGTCTGCATGGATTACAAGAATTTACTCTACATTCCTAAAGAACAGCAGCTGGTCAAAGAACAAAGACACCTGATGGACAGAGAAGTAAGTGGCTACATGCTAATGTGGGTTATCCATTTATCAAGCGGCTTATGCAATCTTATAACAGCCTTCTGTGGTTAATTAATTGATCTGTGGCATCTCAGAATGTTCAGTAAACGGGGGCAAACAACACCTACATTTTTTTATATACTGGGCTGGAAAGATCTGCATAATGGACTCAGCTAGTTCTTTTAGGCTCTGTCTAAAGCCTGGAGATTTAGCAACTGAAATAGGCTTTAATAGGCAATAAACCAAACGTCTTAGCCCTTAATACAACAGAGTTTCATTGTGATACTTTGTGCTTGTCAAATTCACTGTCAGAATACTTTTTGAGATGAAGCTCAGCACTGTTTCTCTCAGTCAAAGCTGATGCGACTCTACAAGAGGAGCGGAGAGCGCAGGGGGTGGGTGGGCAGGAGGCGGGTTTATAGAGAAACAAGCCGTTTTACTTTGTGGTCCAACATTAAGTACAGCATAAAAGTTAAATGTTAGGAGAAATTAATACTGTATAACACCAACAGTAACATTTGAGCATATATATGTATATCCCAGAAGTTGAAAGCTGTAAAATAGCATGATATAGTCCCTTTAAAGCATTATTTCCTGGTCTTTACTGAAAATTACTCTTCTCTGACTGACTGTTTTGCGGATCAACCCTCGAACAGCTTAGAATGAACTACAGACAGAACAAAAGAGACCAGTACAAATTCTGAATCCCCAAATGCACTGTGTTTAAAGCTTGGCTATGCTTGACGCATCCGGGTGGTCCGCTCCATGGCTCCACGCTGCCAAATTATGTCATTTCAGCAACCACGCCTCTGCGCAGCCACGGCGGAGACCCAAATTTCCACACCGCGCACCTAGGAAATTTTGTGGAAAAACATGGCGGACTGGCAAGGGCTCCTATTATAGACATCTTTATGATTTGGCCAATAGAGATCACTGTGATCAGCTGTGTTTTAATGAACGAGTGGACAGTATCCTTTTTCGTCTTTTTTGCTAAGTAAACAGCATAAAAGTTCTGCTTTGTTTAAGCTCACCGGTGTCGCCATTTTGAAAGCAACAGTGATTACTACTTCTACTACTGCATTCTGTAGAGCCCTACGCCGCCCCCACAGTCTTAAAGAATATTTGTTCTCAGCAGAGACAAGCCGCAAAAATAATAAATGCTACTAGAAGGCGTCTCGGCCGGTTCCGCACGTCTCATTTCCGCGCAGAATGTATATGCGTCAAGCACAAACCATGCTTAAGACAGTTTCCAGGAAAATTTCTTCACAGCTGAAATCCCAGTGACTTCACATGACTACAAAACTTTCTTCATCTTGGCATACAGAACTCAACAGGCTGCTTGAGGAAGACAAGTACTTCCACATTTTTATATTGCTGGCCAAGTGAAAGGCTGAGTCTTTAGAGGATGTCGGATGTATCCAGGATCTGTACACACGCCAAAAAAAACTGACACTGACTACCTGAGCTTTTACAGCTTTTTCAACAAGAGGTAGATGAGGTTGTTGCATAACATCCAAAACAGTAAAGGTAAATTGGAATGTTGGAGGATATTGGCCTAAATTTAGTTTTTTGGTATCATCAGAGTAATATTTTAATTTAATTCTCCAACATAGATGCCAGCCGGTATTTTTTCTGTCTTACATTACTGTAAAGGTTTAAAAAGGGTGTTTGGCACCAAATAAAGTAAAAAAACACTGACATCAATACACCCTGGTTAATTCTCTGGTCTGTCAGCTTTTCACACACAGCGGGCAACAGAGCCCTGCAGTGACTTTGTAATGGAAACA
Source organism: Apricaphanius iberus (assembly GCA_028564705.1). Classification (NCBI taxonomy): domain Eukaryota; kingdom Metazoa; phylum Chordata; class Actinopteri; order Cyprinodontiformes; family Aphaniidae; genus Apricaphanius; species Apricaphanius iberus. Next base: position 215,461 of record JAPXFQ010001507.1, on the reverse strand, counting down.
AGTGTACTCACAGCATGACATGTAAAAACATGAGTTATTGTCAAAGAAAAGCAGGTATCACACTAGCACAATGCCAGCAAAAAATAAGTTACTTTACATAATGTCGCCAATAGAGAAAACCTGAGATTGAAGAGGATAATTAGATAGAACTCCAACTGTGAAGGTGCCTCTAAAAATCAAATCGTACTTTCTGCTTAGGCATTAAAAACAATTGTAAAAAGCTGTGGTACACATATCTCAATAGCAAAATATCATTTTAAATCAAAATCATTGTAGTTAAAAAGAAATGTGTTTTAAAATTGTGATTCTTTGATCAGGCTTCAAAATGGAGGTGCTATGGAAAATGCTTTTTTTTCTGTACTTGATAAAATATATTTTAGTGCTTAAATTACATTTTCTTCTAAAAAGGAGTTTGAGGAGCAATCAGCTTTGCAGGTGCATTGTGCTGGTGTGTTCTTTGTTCTGGATGCTGAAGAAGTGAGCATTAGTGAGTGGTGAGACGTTGTGCTTTTGTTTGTTTGGGAGGAGAGTTTCTATCTTGATTGTTACTGCGCATTTTTTTAAAGATAAAACCTGACAGAATTTTTTATCGTGGGTGGAAAATCTGCTATTATTCCAGGTTAGGTTTAGTGGGTGTCTCCCCTTTGGGTTTTGTCATTTCGGGTTAGTAGTGCTGCGCAGACCCTGCACCAGGGCAATTTAGATGGCGGGTCATTGGCTTATTTTTTTTTGGGGGGGGTGCACAGTTTTATTTAACCACTTCACGTTTTTATGTGCCGTCTGCAGTGTGTTACATATTTCGAGGTCAAAACTGCCTTTCTATTCATCAATTTAAAGGCTTAGTTTCTTTTAGAGGTGGGCTGGCCGAGGTACCTTCTGGAGTTTTCCTGAACTACCGGTCAGTTGTAGATCAGCGATCAAAAAGTTTGTTTTCGTACTCCAGAAGGAGCCGTGGATGAGCCGCTGACATGCTATGTCTGCTTTTGTACAGTACGTGATTGAGCCATCTTCCTCTATAAAATATTATTTGGGGTATATATTTGGAAATGGCCCGATCATTTCGCTTTGCGTGGCTGCGGTTAAGTCGGGCTGATAAGTTGTAAATGAGAGGGAAAAAACAGACGTCACCAAACAACCTTTGTACAAATAAGAGTTACTCACGAAGCAGTTCATGACAACAGCAAAAAGAAACAATCATCAAGTCATATTTCTTGTATGTCGATCTCTTATTTCTGCTGAACTGATCAGTGACACAACTCGCTGCTGAAAATGATAAATGGATGACTTTAGTGGATTCCCTAAAGGGCCGATTGTATGTTTACACAGTCAGAAAAAGATGTAGTTAAATCACACTGTAGCTCAAGTAGTAGAAACACGAATATTGTTAACATTACTGGTGCAAGTTACATTATTACTACTCCCTGGTGCGCTCAATTCTGGTGTAAACTATTTTGATATTACTAGCTGCTACCAGATTTCAGCTGCTAACTTCTTCTTTAAAAGAAAGCCTGCCTAACCTCAGAGCTTTGCCTCAGCACCAGAACGTTTGATATATTTAAAGGGAAAAAATCCTAAACCCATCGGCGTTACAGACATTTCCAGGCTTCCAGGTTGAAATTCAACATCATCCTATCTACGCTCATGATTAAAATTATGTTTGCCAGTCAATGATATGAATCACAGCTATAGACACCGTACAAGCTTTTGTCAAATCACTCAAAAGGCAAGAAAAAAAAAAACGATTGAAGAGGAATCCCCATCTAAAACAAAACCGTGTTTTTACATCCATAACGGTCCAGTTAATGTCCTCCATTTAAATAGTTAGTCCATAACAAGTCCTATGTCCGAAATCCAACATCCTCTGCTGCTCAACACCTTCACAATTCACTTCTGTCTAGATCTCTCAGAAATTTTTATCAGAACTACCATTAGCATGCAGGTTAGCCTCACCGCCTTTTCTCATTCTTTGTGTTTACAAACCGTCTGCTAACTACAAATTGGTGCACTACCGTCACCAACTGATAAGGAGTGTGTACAACAGTCAGCGCTTGGCCTGATTATATCAGCTTTCCAAGGCGGGCACAGCATTCTCTGTGGCCGGGAACTGCCCCCCAATGCCCACCCATGGCGTCGGGACTGGTGCTGCAACCTTGGTTAGAGCAGCTCGGTGGATCCGGATAAGTCACCAGTTTATGGTTGCTTGTCTGTCCAGCGGACAAAGCTACAATTAAATGAAATTATTAGCAAACACACCCAGTTCCTAATTCAAAGACTTCGAATAAAAAAAATGGAACATAGTAATTAATCAGGTAGCTTTTTCGCTAACCATCTTAAAAATAAAGAAAAAACAACTATATGTGTAATCAAAGACCAAACTGGGAATATAGTATATGATCCGGAAAGAATAAGGCAAGGCAATTTTATTTGTATAGCACACTTTCAACACAGTGCAATCCAAGGTGCTTTACATGATTAAAATTGGAACCCGGCATAAATCAGTTTGATGAATAAAATACAAGCAATCACAATAAGACAATAATCAAAATAATACAACAATGTAAAGACAAGCAGGTAAAAACACAGTTTTTATTCACTAACTGATCTAGCGGAAAAGTTCACAGTTCTTACTTCCACTAACTGAACTCTCTGAAAAGGTCACAGCGCAAACAACACTTTCAATGAATTTTACGAGGCTTTAAACTCACCGGAGATAAACCTGTTAAATAATAAAATTGAACAATTTCTGGATAAAATAACACTTCCTAAATTATCAGACAGTCACGCGATGGCCCTGGATTTACCCCTAATAGCTGCTGATCTTCCAGGAGGCCTTCCAAAGCATGCCCAATAAAAAAGCTCTGGGCCCAGATGGATTTCCAGCAGAGTTCAATGAAGAATTCTAGAATATTCTGGCACAAACATTCTACAAAATGTTGTGGTAAACAAAGGAAAATGGCAGACTTGCGCCAAATACGAACCTTACATAAATTTGGCTTTGGAAATTATTTTATAAACTGGTTGAAAATGTTATACAGTTCGCCAACAGCATGTATAAGGACTAATAACCAAATGTATGAGGTTTTACCGTCAGAGAGGTACCAGGCAGGGATGCCCACTCTCTCCCTCCCTGTTTTCTGTTTTTATTGAACCATTAGCAGCAGCAATCAGACAAACTAACAATATTAAAGTATACAGTGCAAGGGCATAAAACATAAAATTTGTCTGAAGGCAGATGATGTATTACTTTTTTCTACAGTATTCACTAACCTGTCTCTCTCAGGTAATTTAGGCATCAATGTCTCACCAAGACAGGCAGACTTATCAAAGCTAAACTACGAGCCACTTTTAAAAAACGTGGAAGATGATCTGGCTAGATGGAATTCCTACCCATATCACGTATGGGTAGAGTAGCTACAATAAAAATTATGGTTTTCCCAGAATCAATTTTTTATTCTCAGTGATCCCAAGCAAACCATCACCTGATTTGTTTAGATCTCTGGACACTTCTGTCTCTAAATTTCTTTGAAAAGATAAACTCCCACGTACCAGCTTAAAAACACTGCACAAGTCCAAAGATAAAGGAGGTCTAGAATTACCAAACTTTCATCATTATTTCTTCGCCAACAGGCTCCAATACATCTCAAGATGGTTAAAACATAGCTATCTTGATGAGTCCTGGATAGATGTTGAACATACACTATGCAATAAGATAAAACTTTCAGACCTACCATTCATTAGCTCAAATATAAAACATCATGCATGCTTTAAAAGTATCAGTATTAGCTCCTCTTTGACAGCTTGGTGGGAATTTCTAAAAATGACAGAGTCCTCACTAGTTCCATGCAGACATACACCCATCTGGAATAACCTGGACATCTTAAAAAAAAGTATGATAAATTTTGCAGACTGGAGTTTTAAAGGAATGGAATACCTGGAACATGTATTTGATGGAACAGAATTTATCCAATTTAATGCAGTAGTTACACAATATGGTATTAACAAGAATAAATTCTTAGAATATCAACAAAATAAATCAATTAAAAGGTAAAATTCAGCTCAGTAAAGTTGAGTCGAGTGAGAACTTTGCATTTGATTAATCTTAATCCCCCCAAATTGCTGTCTAAAATGTACAAAACACTAACTACATTAGATGAATCGACAGTTCTTCCTTTTTCAAAATGGGAAGTGGACTTGTCCATAACCTTTGACCAAAACCTCTGGTCTCAAATATCTTCAAGAACCTTTAAAATAATTTAAAATCACAACTTACAATTAATACAATATAAAATCCTTCATAGAGTATACTGTACAGGTCAACAGATGTTCAAGATGGGTTTTACGCCATCTAACACTTGCTTACAATGTACAAGCAATATACCATACTTTATATTCATGCGTTTTGGTTCTGTCCATCTGTTAAGAGATTTTGGTGCCAGATATGTGAGGACCTATCAAAGTTTCTGAAATGTAATATCCCACCCTTCTCCCTCAGTTTGCTTGCTAGGAAATTTAAATGGTGTCACCATAGACACAAAATCAATGCAAGTTTTTCACATTGCCTTATACATCATTAAGAAAACGATCTTCCTGAAATGGAAAAATAAAAATGCTCTTAATATTAATCAGTATAGAGCTCTCCTCCTGGACCACGTTGGTCTTGAGATGACCTCTGCCTCCACATCTGATCTATATCTCTGGGCTCACATGATGGCTGATGTGGGGCATTTTAGGGGTGGGGGTGTCTATGACGGGTCCTTGGGGCTGAGACCACTTTGCAGATTGGGTGCTAGGTGCCATGGCCCCCACCCGGGGTGGGACTTTGGTGGCTTTGGGTGGTGACTCCTGACGGCTGAATGCTGTGTTTTATGGGGTTCCACTGGCGGGCTTGGGTTCCTGGCGGTGGCTGTGCTGCTCCTGGGTGGGTCTGGGGTGGGCTTGGAGGCTCGGGGCTCCCTAGCTCCGGTCCAGACCAGGCCTCAGCCGGGTGGTGGGGGTCATGGTCGGCGGCATGTACTGCCGCCTTAGTCCTTCTCTTTGGGCAGGTTCTCATCGCCAGCTCCTAGATGGCCCCTCATCGTATTTGCAAGTTTGGATGTTAGCTGTTGGCTGCGGCAGATTGGCGGCGTTTCTGGACCCAGTCCGTCTTTTTGTGCTGGACATAACTCCTGGATCTTGGTCTTTGTGTTCCACAGGATATTCGGTCAGACATTTGATTGGGTTAGACAATTGGCCGGTATCAGTTGGACTGGCTGGGTAGTGGATGTGCAGACCGGGTAGTTGAGGTAGATGTGTTCGGTTGCTTGCTGAGCCATCAGATGGAAGTAGGCGGGGGATAGTGGATGTAGGCCACATGGGGCTTCAGTGCATTCCTGGTCTTGGTGGGTATGTCGCTAGGGTATTTAAGCCGTTGGGTGCACTGGGTACCTGCATCAGGGCAGGGGCCCTTGATGTGAAGGTGCTGCTGGGGGCCTCCTTTGTTGGTGGGGAGGCTGTTACGATCTATCACAGATTAACTTAACCTGATAGTAGTCCAAATGTGGGGTTGTGTTTAGGTCTCCCTCTGGGATGAAGACAGGGAGACGGCCTTGAGGTCCATGGGGCTTGGTGGTGCTGCGGCCGTGGGCCCTGGATTGTAGGTGCCAAGGCCCCCCTCCCCTGATGGATTGTGTTGAACGAGGATGGCTATCGGAGTAATGGAGGGAGCTGGCTCCCTGGGAAGGTATTCTGTCCCCAGTCATTTCCTCCCCATTCCCGAACGCCTCTGTCCACCTGCTCCATCATTGTACCACTCTTGTACGGTCTTGGGGCGTGGGCACGTCACTGGGATGTGGGGAGGGGTTTCCATCTTTGCTGTCCGCAGCAGTGGAGACCTGGGTCCCAATTTTACTGTACAACTTAGACACTAATACTTATAACATTTTCATGAGACACACACCTCTAGGTCCCTAGAGGAGGGGATCTCAAGGAAATTTCAATTGAATGCAACTGGACTTGGTAATTTGTCTTGGAAGACGTTTCACCTCCTATGCAAGAGGCTTCATCAGTTCATGCTCGCCGCTGACCAGGCTGGGACTGGTCCAACTAACTGGTGTGGAGACTCAGCTATTTAACCTCTTGGAGGGCTATTACAAGAATAATTATGTCATTGGATACTTTGTGCTCCACGTCTTAACGATGGTCGTTGGTGTGTCGCCTATTGGTGGAGCTTAGGTTTCGGCTTCATTAGTGCCCTATTGTGTTATAACGCCAGTCGCTGGAGTCACAGTTGTTTTTCTTATTAGAGGTTAAATTGTTGAGTCTCCTGGGTAGGGATGAAAGGGCAGCATTGTAAATTGGAGATAGGTGAAGTCTCAGGCCTACTCCTCTGTTAAGCGATGGTTTCTCTACTTTTACATAGATGGCTTCTTTTACTCCTCTTTCAAACCATCTCTCCTCTCTGTCTAATATCTGGACATTGCTGTCCTCAAAGGAGTGGGCTTTCTCCTTGAAGCCTCATGGATAAGAGGTGAAACTTCTTCCAAGACAAATTACCGAGTCCAGTTGCGTTCGATTGAAATTTCCTTGAGATAACCATGACCTGGATGAATGAGAATATTCACAGGCCTAGAGGAGGAGACACTTTTCTGCTCCAGAGGAAGAACCCTTCAACGAGCCTCACCTCTGGTTCCGGTGCCCACTGCTTAACTGCGTTTAGATACTGAGGACCTGGGTGGGGGATGGGGGTGCCTGGCAGCATTCCCTCTGTTTTTAGTGCACGTTAGAACAACATGCAGCAACACCACAATCGAGCAGGAGGACAGAGGCTAGAGGTCTTCCCAAGCCCCTGTCAGGATCTGCCCTTGTTTCCCTGTGTTTGATTAATCCCAGGTGTGTCTAGTTACCTTGATTACACCCCTGTTCATTTATGTTCCCTGCTACCCTAGTGTCCTTGCGTTGTCGTAATCGTCAGTTAATCGTCAGTTCCTCGTTTGATTACTAGTCTGTGTTCCTGCTCTCTGTGCTCCTGTGTCCTGCCAGTAAATAAAAGTGAGTTTTATTTCATCCTGTTGCCTGCGGAGTCTACCATCCACAACTCAAACATGACAGCCCCTGTTCGCTACCAACCATCAGGTGTTGGGGTCCGGTAGATAGATCAAACTATCTGGTCCTAAGCCTTGGCTGGTGGGCTGCTATAGCTCCTATGGCTTTGGCGGTGTGCTTGTTTCCATCCTAGAGTGTAGGGGTACGTCTCCCAGGGCAGGGTTCCGTGCCTGGTCTAGACGCTCTGCATGAGACAGGATCTTGACCCAGGAGCTGGTAGATCTTGATGTACAGGTGCTGGCTGGGTGTGACCTGGGGGGTTGTTGTCCGCTGTAGCTGTGTAGCTGTGGCAACCTGGCGTGGGGGTGTGTGTCAGCAATGGAGTTGGACCAGGGTGGCGGGTGTCATCCATCGGCTGGCTGCGTTCCCCTCTTCCTTGCGGCGGCAAGGCAGGGGGGTTGAGGTTATTGTCAGTATATAATTGTTGCCAAGAGCTTTTCAGTGAAATTGTTGTTGTAGTCATATACCCATTTCTTGTGTTGTGTATGTGTAGGTAGGAAGCTTAGTTTAGTTATTGTGCTGTTAGATGAACCTCTTTCCCCGTCTCAAGGCTTTCATAGCTGCCCGAAAGTCTCTCCAGATTTTTAATCATCCTAAGTGCTAATGTGTGCAACAGTATCTTTATTTTTTAAATAGGCTAAATCAGGGATTATGCTGAAAACAGAAAGATGATTTTTAGCATAAATAAACAGAGATTTAGACCTTCGTCTCTTCCATTCTAAGAATGCTCCAATGATAAATTTTCAATTAGCTAAGCGTCTGCTTATTCTCATAAGTTTCGTATTGCAGCAGCAACACTGATGAAGTTTCAAAAGAAACATTTCTCAACCTAAATCGATTTAGCTCTAACAAAACATTCAGTCAATTATTTTACTGACCAACTTACTGTGAATTATTTTACAGTTCAACATTTTTTTAAACAAAGCTTTCCTACAATAATTCACTCTAAACTGAACACTAAAAACCAAGTGTAATAACATATATTTATTGATTTATTATAAATTTTTTTTAAACAATAAGCTTTACTCTTTGCTGAATTCAGCTTAGCGAATCAACGCCCATCAAGGTTTCCATGCATAATTGTTACTGACAAGTTTTAATGCAGCTGTGGCTGTTTGCCAAGGTCTTCTCTTCAAAGCATATCTAATTTTCTCCTTGGTGCCCTCTGTCTTCCTAAAGTTGAATTGAAAGCTGATGTTGTGAGACTTCTGAAGCAGGAACCAGAGGCAATTATAATTTGACCGTGTCCAGTCAAAGAAAAATGGGAGACCAGAATCACAATAAATAAGCGTTAACTGCACCAACTAAACTTTTCTGACAAGTTATATGCATGCAACTTGGTCATTTTGGAAGACTGTTATGATTACCTTGAAAAGCTTGATCATCATCAAACCAACTGTCAGGGTGTTTTCACGCCTTTTACTGAACAGCATTTAAAAGGAACAAAGGCACTGTATGGCTCCAATTGAACTCTAGAGCATTTAGTTTATGGTGTGACTGTGATCCCACAATGCTACTGGATATATGCTAGAAGCTTGAGTAAAACACCTTTCCCGTAGCAACGTATGAGTTGTATTGTATGATGCAATAAAATGTTTTGTACTACATAAAGTGTTATGCAACTTTCAGTTTGTCCCGTAACCAGTAAGTTCCTGGTTTGAATCTTTGTCCATCTCGATCGTTGTGTCCTTGGGCAAGACAATTAACCCTCTTTGCATGCTGGTGGTGACCAGAGGGCCCAGTAGTGCCTATGTCTGTCAGTCTAGCTTCTGTCAGGATGTCCCAGGGCAGCTGTGGATGTAGCTTGCCACTATCTATTTTTGAATGTGTGTGTGAATGGGTGAATAACTAAATGTAGTGTAAACCGCTCTGTGGTCCTGTGACTGAAAAAGCACTATACATATGCAGGCCATTTACCATTTTATAACACAGACTTATAAGAGTCCATCTAAAATCAATGTTACATTTAGGACCTGCAGCTCTAAACTAAAATTAAAAGTGGTGTTTGCATATGGAAAGTGTATTTTAAAACAATTTTCATTACATGCTAGGTATTTCACGCCTATTTGTTAGAATTTTGACGAATATGGCTCACAGTTTAGGAAAACCTGATATTCAAAATCTCATAAAATTAGATTACAAGAAAACAATAAAAAAGATTTTAAATAGAAACATGTACGAACTCTGAAAAGCATAATCATGTATATGTATTCAGTAGTTGGTATGGACCCTGTTTAGGCAACATCAATTACTGCCTCAATGCGGCATGGCATAGAACTAGTAGCGTGAGTTGTTATGGAAGACCAGGATGCTTCAGTAGAGGCATTCAGCTGTTAGGTTTTAGGTCAGGCAAGTTGCTGACCAATCAAGCACAGTAACCCCATGGTAAATGAACCTGGTTTTGGTACTTTTAGCCGTGTGGGCAGGTGCCAAGTCCTGCTGAAAAAGAAGTCAGCATTTCCAAGCTCGTCTGTGGACGGAAGCATGAAGTGCTCCAAAATGCCCTGGCTGCGTTGACTCTGTACTCTAGCCCAGTGGACTAACACCAGCAGATGAGATGGCTCCCCATATCAACACAGACTAAAGAACTTCAGTCTGGCTAAACTGCACTTTAAGCTTCTTGGATTGTGTGCCTCTCCGTTCTTCGTCCAGACTGTGGGACCTTGGTCAACAAATGTCAATTTTTGTTTTCAATGAGCCAAAATCCCTGCTGCAGTGTGTGCAAACATGGTGAAGACCTACAGAAAATGTCTGATTTCTGTATTTGCAAACAAAGGTTTATGTACCATATATTGAGTTATGTTTGTCTGATGTATCAGATACTTTTGTCATGCAATAAAATGGAATGAAATATTAAAAAAATCATGCACTGTGATTTTCTGCATTTTTGTTTTAGATTCTGTCCCTCACGTTGAAGAGTAACTTTGATACAAATTACAGACCTCTACATGCTTTTTAAGTGGGAACACTTAAAATATAAGCAGTGTAATAAATACTTGTTCTCCCCAATGTAAGTTACTCAGAAAACGTGTTTTCAAACAAATTATTTTATAATGACGAAGTTTTGAGGGTTCCAGATTCATCTTGCTGGATGTTTTTTATTATCTCTTCCTGACCGTGAAAAATCATGATTCTTGTCATAATGGCAAACAGAGCAGGTGTAAAAAATGCAGCCTGAGGACCCCAATTGATTTTGAAAAGAGTGACAGATGTACACGTATTTGCTTCAACATTGCTGGGGTGTGTTATTCCCACATGTGGGTCCGTGGCCCCATGAAATTGATTAAAATCACACTTTCGAGGCTGGCAAATTAAAACCAGCTGATCCATACTTCACAATTGAGACCTTTGAGATTTTTACTCAGATCTGTGTTTTTTTTCTCCAAAAAGAATCAGGTCATCCACAATTAAAGACATCTTTTGAAAGTTTTTTTTAGGCTTAGGGGGTGGGGTGGGGGAAAATGGCAAATGGTAACACCAGAAATTATATACCAACATCAGTCTCCATTTTATTTATTTTTTCCAATGGCTACCAAATCTTCAAACCAACTCCTTCTTCTTTGGTCCAGTGTAAGTAACAGTGGGTTCCAAAAAGAAAGAACATTTTGAAAGCAGGGATGCAAATAGTTTCTTCAAAGTAAAATTGCAGTTGAAGTTAGTTATTGTAACTATTACAAGTGTTTGAATTCTACCTAGTTGTTTGAATTCATAAAAAAAACTTTTGGATGCCGAAAAGGTTATTAGAAGTCCCAAATATTAATTAATTTGCCATTTAGATCATTCCTATAGAAAAGAAAAAATCTGAATACTAAAATCTGTCAGGAGTTTTTCCTCTTTTTTTCCGCCATTTTGAATATTTATGTTTTAAATGCCACTAAAATGTTCTGTTATAAAAAAATGGTGTTCCAATGCGTAACAAAATATTTAAACAAAAATGGGATATGTTATGTGCTGATTTATTATCAGCACACTCACAAGTCATGATAATTATTTTGTTTAGATGTACATTTTACAGAAGATCACTCATCGACGTCATGCACTTCTAATCAAAATCTTGAGACCAGAGGAAGAAATTACAGGCATTAACATTTTGTTCTGGTGGACAATGAGAATGTCTATCTTCAAAATGCAAAAAGAAGAAACACGACCCCAGGACAAGACCTATAAAAGCTGGGATCATTACAGCTGTTTATTGGCCATAAAATAAATTGTTCTCGTGTCTATGCAAATTATATCCTGCTTATAGTTTACATGCTTACTAGATGAAGGCCAGGCTGCCAATCATAACTAAATATTTCGAGAAATGACTTTTAAACACTTTCCTTTTTAATCTGACCGTAAACCAGATTTATGGGATTACAGTTGGTTGAATTTATGAAGTTTACATCTATAGCTATAATGATACAAATATATAAAACTTAACCTAGAAAACTAGAAAATATAGTGCACATCAGCATGTTTTATAGTGTAAACATTAAATAGAATTTAAAATAGAAATAAAATACATCCAAATGTTAAAAACTTAGAAGCTACAGTCTATGATGTCAATTTAAGATTTCTTAATGGTGCATTCACACTGCCCTGAAGGTCAGCGTCAAGAGCGGCAAAATTACATGTAAAATCTATGGTTGAGTCCCTCTGAGGAGTGTCAGATTCTCTGTGGCGCTTTGTGTGCGTTTACAACTTTGGTCTCTCTTAATGCACTTAACGCAGTGTGCCAACCAATCAGAGCGTTTCACTGTAGTGACGTGGCCAGACGTCAACATTTTCTAGCCAACCACGACCCGCTAGTGTTTACAACATCTGCCAGAGAAAGGCCTTGCAAGCTTCAGCTTAAATAATTTATATGTGTCAAACTAGATGCGTTGTGAGTGTTGTTTGACAAGTATGCTGTGTGAATGCACCATAAGATATTAGTCTCGGCCAGGCCTCTGTACCAAGTTGTAGTTGACAACTCACGACCCATATAAATATTCAAACCTCATAATTGCCCCTCTCTCACGCAATGGAGCTTGAGTTACTATTGCTGTGCAACTTTCTGGTTGTGTGTGTCCAGCTGCAGAAGCGCTGCACTTAAGGCATGTCAGTGACAGCACAGACCAGGCCCGGCCATCTCACTCATTGGTCTGCCACACAACACCTAATTTTGCGACATTGAGCAGTTACTCTTTAATGACCCTCAACAAAAACATTAAAAAGTATATAAATAGCAACCCATAAATGATGCAATTTTAAATTTCTTATAACCAATGTAACATTATTTGAAATTATTTCCGAAGCAGTAGAATTCTCTGATTACTTTTGCACATTGCATAATAGAAAAATATGTACTTACTACTATAAAACCATAGGCAAGACAAGAAATTGTATTGTAGAGCACACTTTCAACAACAGGGTAATTCAGTAATTCAAGGTGCTTTATCTCTCTTTTAGAGAGATAAGTGTGTTTGATGACGGAGCTTAGCTCATTCTCATGTTTATTTATTTTACAGCGCACTTTGACACACACAGGTAAACAGAGAGAGAGAAGGGAAGGAATGGGGCCCTAAGTCCCAGTCTGGGAGATGGCCCACTGTGTCAATGCAGACTTTCCACTGTCTCACAACCGTTGGGGCTCTGAACTGGTGCAAAGTTTGTACGACCTCTGAGGGCCCCTGGTGGCCCCTGGCACTTGGACGTAGGGCCTCTAAGGGCACAGTCTCTGAACCTTAATCTGACATTTTAAGCACTCAGTTCAGAGTTCAAAGGAGTAAATAAAGCATTTTGCTAATTTTACCTTACCTCAATCAACACCACAAAATGCTATATGTGACAGAACATTTTATTATACTGGGGCATTAGAAAAGTTTAATTCTCTTACTCAGCTCTTAGACAGCTGCTCTTATTCTAAGGTACAAACAAGAACCAATTGAATGTAAACATATCATATTGACTTATGACAAATCTTGTTATTATCTGGTGTTATACTTATGACAGATCATGTGAATGTCTTTCTCAGCATAATAATAAGTGTCCCTTATTGTTATCTATATACTGAGGGTCCAGTGAAACTATCTCCTGATTGTTTACTGCTGACTACTGATGACACATCCTGTGTTTACCTATTCCATGTTGTTCTGTGATTGGTCTTGTGGTTACCCAATCATAACTGTTTGATGTAATGATCGGACAGATGCTGATTCTTAGGGTGTGGCTAACGGTATATAAACTCATATATCTGTCTGAAGCTTTGGGGGTTCTCACTAGGAGACCCTCCCGTGCACGTAAAATAAACTATGTACGAACATGGCTGAAACTTTTGTTTTATTCTCTCATCCAAGGCTTCTCAGACACCCAAATTTCCATGACACTTTAATTATTAAAGGTTTTATGTGGAACATTTTCATAAAAAGCTACATTAAAAAATACATCCATAGGGGTTTTAGAGGGGTGAAGAATTTAAGTAAATGTCCTAAAAAATTTAATTTGAATTAAAATATTTAAAAAAACGGGCAAGACCACGGCATTAATATTTACATCTACCAGCCAGTAGCAGCTCCGGGTTGCGGGTTGACAGATTCGGTCTCTATGATCCAACTACAGTATATGGTTGACACTGGGAGAAATGGTGGAGTCAGCAACTCAAGCAGCTGTTTCAGAGATACAGATATATTGTTATACCGTCTCAGGAGAGGAATGACCACAGAAGAATAGACTAGAGTAGTTTTAGGTGAAGACTACACTATATGGACCCACATAAAACATTTCTACGGCAACAAACACACTCGAAAATGGCGACTTTCCTCCTGGATTGGTAAGCTAGCTCGCTTGCTAACTTTGCAAACGTTAACTGTCAGTTACGCTCCTAAAATACATTCCACACTGGACATGGTTCAGGTTGGTCACTGGACATATCGGCAGCAAACCAGGCAACCCAATAGCTGGAATGATTGATATAGGAATGGCAAGGCGCTACGTCATCATGTCCAAAAAAGCCACTTCCGTGTCCATTCGCTGGACTACAACAGCATTAAAATGGTGCAGTGCTGTGTCCTGTGTTGCAATAACAGAAACGTGAAAAAAACTATCTCTTACTGTATTACCGATTTCCCCACCACGAAAAAGAGAAGAGATGGCAGAAGTTGATATGGTAAGTTGGATCTCAAATAATGAACGTTAATTCAAAAATAATAATAACCGGTTTGCGATTACTAGCGAGCTAACGTTACTAACTCGTAACAAAAAGCAATTGTAAGATATTTTTAGGTGAGAAAGTAGACCTTCTAACTTCATCTATATGGTTAGTTTATTAAGAATCTGCCTATTTTAAATGTTCTCCGGCGTTTTTGGAGCAGCTCAACACCACAGATAGGCGGGAGCTACAGGCTCAGCGGGCCTCATATACAACATTTAACTTATCCATGTTTTCATTGCTTCAGATGTTCCAATCACTTACATGGTCACACATGCTTAAAATCCAGTACCAAAGCATTGTGACTGCTTCTACAAACTGAATATAGAACCAACATTAGTTCTTTGAATGAAGAACTGATGTTGTTTCTATATAAGACTGGCTGAGTGAATAACTATGTTACAACTCAGATGGTTCAGTCTGAGCTTCTTTGACACTCATTGATCCCTCTCCCACTGACTTCCACCCTGTAAGCCCTTCTCCCTGCAGAGTTTTATTTCCCTCTGGAGCTTCATCACTGTCTATTGGAGACAAAACAGGCTCACTGTAAATCTTCAACTAAATCCCACAGGCAACAGGGAATCTATCCTATGACATAAAAACATACCATTTCTTCTTTTCAAATGAGACGAGTAAGAAATCAAACCGATATAATCTTCTGCTAATGTTATTTTTTAAGTTTAAATATCAATTTCTTAGGAGATATGAATTCTGTCAATCAAAAGTAATTATGTGGTGTAGATTTATGTTCCTGTAGGATATTCTCATTGCATTATACAGTGCAGCATTATACAATGGAGCAAAATTTATTTGGCTGCGACCAATTGCATGTTGTCACACGTAAAAGAAAAAAAAGGTCTGTTATTTTCATCATAGATACACTTCAACTGTGAGAGACAGGATGTAAAAACAAATCCTGTAAATCATATTGTAGGATTTTTAAATAAGTGTATAATAGTGCAGAAAATAAGTATTTAGCTCCTACGAAAAAAAGACTAAGAATTCTAGCCCTTACAGACCTGTTATGTCTTTAAACGGAAATTCCTTTTTTTTTCAACCTGGACCTTATTTCTAGCAATTTTTATGTTTTTTTCCTAACCCTGAGAAGTTTGACGTTTCAGCAGCATTTATACATCCATTCGTGATCAGCTTACATCTGTAGAAAGGGAATTTTGAGGGCAGTACAAGTGTCGCTTGTAATAAGTTTGAATCTGCCCCAAACACCTTAATTTTACCATGTTTATGTTCTCCTTAGATTTACGAATGCCTCCGAAGTGCTTTCTGATTGTCTTCTGGGCCGATTTTTGGGCTTCACAATAAAACAATAATAAAAAGAAGACGAATTTGCCACGGCAGCATCCACACCGGCTCTTCTATCTTCCACTTATCTGTATGAATAGCAAGGGAGTAGATTTGATTTTGAGATTGGTGGGGACACAGAAGTGCTCCAATGCAGCACTCTTGAAAGTTTAAGTTTTTTGCATTAGCAATCATAATTTCACATTATGCAGATGGTATAGGTTAAAGTAACTAATGAAAGACAAAAAGGCAAATTCGAAAAGCTCTAATCTTTACTCTTTAGTGCAGGGCTGTAGTGAAAATGTGCATCATGTCAATTAGCTGTTGAGCTGAAGTGTTATTTGTGTCAGTTTGGTTGGGCTTGTCCAGAATATCCTCCTGATTACTGCCCCTCTCCCTGCTGCTCTCTCCAGGTGGATTGGATTCCTTAGGAATCAACCACAATATAAATTTGAAAACCATAAAGCAACTACTGTAAACAAATACACACTAGTAATACATGAAGAGGCCTCTTAGATTTAAGGCACTGATTTTAAAGCTAAATGGTGGGATTTATTTTCCAGATCATCATCATACTAACATTTTTTAACTGCTGTGTGTGAAGGGTTGTTTTATTCTAATGTTAAAACTGTTTTTAACATGTAAAGCAGTTTGTTTTTCTGTTTGCATGAAAAGTTCTTTATAAATATATTTGATTTGATCACAGTGCTGAATCTAATGACTAACACATCCAGCATTATTTAACCTCACCTGTGAAATTGCAGCCTCTCTTTCAGCTTCTCCTTCTCTTCAATTTCCTCCAGTTTCTCTAATTTCATCTAGTCCAGGTTCTCCTTTTCTACCTCCTAAAGCCTCTCTCTCCTCATCTGCTTCTCGTCCTCTACCTCCTCTGGTCTTTCCTTCTCCATCTCCTCCAGCCTCTCTGTTGTCTATCACCTTACAAAAATATGTTGATGCATGACAGATTATGGATAGAATGATCATAGAGTTTGACAGTAAAGTTATTACCTGAGAAAAAAGGCCTTTACTTTCACATTAATTATGTGTAATTTATTCCCCTCAAAATATGGATACATAAAATCACATGATCATCTAGAATTTGAGGTTTTATTCTATTTACACCATACATTTGTTTTTGAAAAGCTGCTCTTTTCTATAAAAATACATGAAAATAAGAAAAAAAAGAGGATAAGAACAGAAAATAATTTTTAAAAAGAGTATCTCTTTGGCGTATTCTATTTTAATTTTTTCCTTTAATTTCAATTTTAAGTAACTTACACATTGACTCCTAAAGAAGTGTCTTATATTGAGTTTTCTTTTCTTTCAAATCCTTTAAATCCTAAACAGCACACGCGCGTGCATGTATACACGTACATGCACGCACGCACGCAGACACAAACACAAAGTGTAAATGACAACAGTAAAATCCATCTAGCTGACGTGACCCGGACAGAACAATTGACAAACGTATTGACAACTTACACTCCCAGGTGCCTCTCATCCAGCCCAACTAGCAGTTGTAGCTTGAGATGGTCATAGTCAGACTTTCGACCAGACGTAGACACACAGACGTCTATGTTTATACGTGTTTGTGCGTTTGATAAGCTGACCGCGCTTGGTTTAAGAGGAGATGGAATGACTTCGGGGATGGCCAATCACATGTAAGTTAGCCAGAACCCGGCAGCAAATCAGGAAGCGATATTTAGCTTAAAGGCGGGATATCTAGCAGAGACCGACATTTAACCCTTTGTGTGCCATGATCATTGACTAAACAGCGGTTGGATATGTGGTAGCGACGCAGTTGATTGGTGGGGACAATTCACTAATCGCTGGATATTGGTGGGGACATGTCCCCTCCTCCCATGCTAATTATACGCCCTTGATTAATAGCACCTGCTTAAACTTGTTATCTGAATTTAAAAAAACCTGTCCACACCATCAAACAGTCAGACTCCAACCTCCACCATGGCCAAGACCAGAGGGCTGTCCAAGGACACAAGAAACAAACTTTAAACCTGCACGAGACTGGGATTTGCCAATCTACAATAGGCAAGCAGCTTGATGAGAAGGAATCAAGTGGTACGACAAATATTGTCATATCACTTGATCTCTTCTCATGGAAAAGATTACTGACAACCTCCCTTGATCTGGGGCCACCCTCTAGGGGTACATTTGAGACCAATGAGAACAATCCAGAACTACACGGGGGAACTTGTCAATGACCACGAGACCAATGGGACCACAGAAACAAACGTTGCTATTAGTTACACATTAAGTCATCATGGATTAAAATCTTGCAGCACTCAAACGGTGTCGCTGCTTGAGCCACAACAGTTCCTGGCCAATCAAAAATAAGCCTGAGACCATCTGTATGATCCAGAAGAGAGTTGGGAGCATGTTATGTGTTCGGATGAGATCAAAATAGAACTCTGTGGTTTAAATTCCACTCGTCCTGTTTGGAGGGGGAAGAATGCTGAGTTCCATCCCAACCCACTATGAAGCATGGGGGTTGAAATATCATGCTTTGGTGCAGTTTCTATTGCAAAGAGGACTGGATGTCTGATCTGTTTTTAGGGAAAGATGAATGGGGTCATGTATGCGTCATGTGAGATTTTGGACCAAACCCGCTTTCCAACAATGAGAGCACAAAAGAGAAAACTTGACTGGATCTTACAGCATGACAATGATCTGAAACACACCACCTGGACAATGAAGGCATGTCTCCATAAAAAGCATTTCAGGGTTCTGGAGTGGCCTAGCCAGTCTCCAGACGTCAATCAATTAAGAATCTGTTGAGTGTTAAAAGTCAATTTTTCCAGTGACAGCTCAAAAACGTCACATCTCTAGAAAATATCTCCATTAAAGAATGAGCGTAAAATATCAGCTACAAAGTGTGCAAACCTGGTGAAGGCCTACACAAATACGGGTCTTAATTATGTGGGCGCAGTCAATTTACCAAGCAATTCAAAGCCAATTGGTGGACGATGCAGCGGACAGAAGGGCAAATCTACCCGCAGCACTTTCTGCTGACAACCCTGTGTGACGTTCCACTTGACCAGAAAACAGACGCTACAGGTCTCAGTTGCAGCTCTCCATCTACATCTGATCTTTCATTGGTAGATCAGGCAAAACTGCCAGAGACTTCCTGTTTATTCAATTCAAGTTTAAAGAATATTCCAGGAAGAGGTCATTCAGGTTATTCCTGAATGAATTATTAATAAATATACATTATGTTGTCCTTCTGTAAATATTTTTGGTGTCTTTCAAGTATTATAGTTTCATTGTAATGTTTTCTTTTTTTATTCACATCAGAAACACTTTTCTAATTAATGAAAATTCTTATTTTCTGACTTGATTCTGATTTTCTATATTTCTTTGCTTGTTGCATGAGACTGTCTGCTTGGTGCAGGACCTCTTTTCTAGGATGATCAGATGATTAAGTTTGGGGGGACATTTAACATACATGGTAAAACAGCGTAACACTTTCTTCGAAATAAAGGAAAAACATTGAAAATCTTGATATTCAACACCCAAGGTAAATGTTTGGGTCCACAACAAATCCACAACTATTTTATCCACCACCATTGGTAATTTGAGACTGTGTAATCCCTCCAAAACATCTTTCCAAATGAACTGCCCCGTGCTAGTAAATCTATTATCAACAACTGAGATTAGACAACCAAAGGTGGCCTGCAGAAGGTTAAATAAAATTATAAAAGCCAGATAAAATATAAGCCTATTAAAAACCTTATTTTAGCCTTTACTTATCTGAGCTGTAATATTGTAATCGAAAGTCTAATAATAAACCAGCTGCAGTACATACTAAACGTTAATTTAAAACACCATTAAATTTAAGATACTGTTCCATTAAAAGCCAATACGCTATAATTTTAGGGATTTTACACCAAGAAAAGAAAAATGCTTTTAGAGTTTTTGGAAAATAAACATATTATCTTTGGAACTGCAAGCTTTTATTTCTTTTTGTCAAAAAAAAGACCGTTGGCCATGATAGGTGAGAGTCATTACAGATATTTAGAAATTTAGACACACACAAACAAATTTAGACAGAGTAATGAAAAAAGTGAAAAACAGAAAGTTTAAACGATAGGCCTCACCTTGTTTTAATAGGATTGGAAAAGGAAAACAAATATTTTAATGAAGAGTATAGCAGTTTAGAAGCCTGGTTGAACATAAACAAAGGACTATTTTAATATATTTTTTCTCAAGAAGAAGTAAAATCTATTAATCCGCCAATTATTCAAGTAAAATTTGAAAACTACTCTGTTAAAATAAGCACTGAGTAGTTGAGATAGACTGTTTATTCTGATTAAAATTGAGAAAGTTATGTTATCATACAATATCAAATAATGTGCAGAGTGTGTTATCAAGAATAATAAAATAAAGCAATGATTTAAAACAAATCACATAATTAGAAAAGAAACTGGGCCATCCAGTTTTTCTTAAAGGGTAGTGGTGGGGCTGGTGCATATTTCAAGCCATCATCAGGCGAGAGGGAGGATACACCAGGGGCAGGCCACCAGTCCATCAAAGTACCAAATTAGGACAGAAAAACACATTTCCAAACCTTGGATTTCACAACATAAAATATTTAAAACAAAGAAGATATTGTGTATAAATTAAAACTGAAACCGTTTTCTAATTATAGCATATCTTGTTTATTTTTTTATTTATTTTTTTTTGGGGGGAGGCTGTTTTGGTATTTTGTTATTCAGTGAAGTAACTCAAGTTAGAAAACATAGCCAGAAACTATATTCAAATAAGAGTAATATTGCTTCAACACAATAATATTCAAGTAGAAGTAAATAATACAGTTCAGTAAATTACTCCAATAAGTGCATTCCATCAACAATTACCCACGTAAATATAACGAGTTATGAAGCACCTTTGAGTTAAATGCTGTTCATAAGAAAAAAAAGATATCGTCTAACAGTTTTTGTTTTACACTCACCTGGTAATGTTGCAGTACTATAAACATGACAACAAACTGCCTCTATAGCAAAAAGTGGTTGAAACAAGAAAATTTAAAAAAATATAAAATGAAAGGTCAACATATATATTTTTACGTTTTTGTAGCGATAGTTACCTTCATTTGATGGAGGATAGCAAAGAAATGAGGAGAGAAGTGGAGAATGACATACGGCAAAGGTCCTCAACAGCGGGACTCAAACTCACGAACACCACGTCGAGGCCTGGGGCATCTGTACATTGGGCACCTGCACTAACTATGGCACTATGGCATCCAACACCCCCCAAGGTCAACATATTACTTATACCAAGCTTAACTCAAGGCCTTACACTGTGTCTGTCTAGCTCCAGTACTAAAACGCTGGAGTCCTGCCAGTTTTAGGTCATATTTACACGCAGCCAAATAGGGTATATTTTTTTTAAACAACCTCTTTAGCAGTCAAAGTTCCTCTGCAGAGGCCTGCAAATGAACTATCATTTGATTTAGGTGTGTTGAACAAGGGAAAGACCTGGAAAAGTTGAGGATACCACCCTTGAGGACTGACTTTGGATACCACTGCCTTACATAATGACAAAACATTGTTTTAGTTTCACTAATTCAAACCAGATGTTCTGAAGCAAGGTAAGACAAGAGACATGTATAATGGTGTTCCACTAAAGAAGAAATGAACTATATTTACCACAAGTCCTCATTTTAACCACATGGCCATATCATTTTGTTAAACAAAAAGAATAACTTATCTGAACAAGGGTAAAGATTTTTCTAAGCTTTTCCACATTTTCTAGATTTTTATTAAACTGACTGAATAATGAGAATTCAATCACAAAGGAAAGTCCTTCATAAAATTGTTAAATTTTCATTAAATGGCTATATTTTGTTTCGAAAGTACAATCTTTAAATCACTGAAGTGTTCATGGTGCTACGTCACAAAAGACCTTAGCTGGATCTAAGGATTCAAAATTTTGAATACTTTGTAAGCAATCATCTCAAGTATAAACAGAATGCAATTGGAGAAATCAAGGCACATAGTTATAGCAAACATTTTCAGCTTCAAATAAGGGATTCAAACCAAAAACATCCACCTTCAATTTAACAGTAAACTGGTAGTGTTGACTTTGATTTAAGGACAGCAGGGAATCATGTTATTTTGGAGATAAAAAGACATCTACTAATCGTAATTTATAACCAGCATTGTTAAAATGGAAATCCTTGCTGACTTCTCCCAGGTTTAATAATCTCTGTATGGGCTTAGCTGTCCTCAGTGTTGCGTTGTTCAGGGTCATGTAGGGGAACAATTGAGTGTTTGGATTTACAGCATATTAAAGTAGCCTAAGATATTCTCCATTTCAGTAAAAAGCGTCATCATAATGAGTGTAATATTTTGAAACATAAGATAGACTATGCGTTCAAGATAAGTAAACAGCTACTCACAGGCATGATTGAACACCTACTTAGTGTGAAAAGAACTAAAGCAACATCAGTGGCAATAATTCCACTTCAACTGGATTAAATATCCACCTCATATATTTGGCTTTGAGATAAACAAGTTCTCAGAGAGGTGCTGTGGGAGAGGATCAACCCATTAAAAACGGTAAAAATGATTTGAAATGAAAATCCAAGGCTGCTTTTTACCCCAGATGCAGTTTAATAAGTAAACAAACTAACCCTGCTCTGCTATACAGAGTGGAAAAAGTTTATACAGAAATAAATAACATGATACAATATTTAAATAATGATTATATAAAGAAGGGATTGAGAAAACTTTAATGAATACAGCAACTGACATTAAATTAAACAAGTTTTTTTATTTAAGAAAATTTATAATAGATTTATTTTATTCAATAAACTAAATTTTTAATTTAGATTTTAATTTAGATATGCAGAGCAGGTCTTTAATATAAACAGTGCTTAATGGTAATTACCAGCCAATCAACTTCCTAAGTTAAGTTCTAATGGTCTTTCTTTACTATAATCAAATAAAGTTTATTATTAAATGCCCAGGAAAATAAAATAAGAGAATTTTCAAGATGTGCAGAGAACACAAAAAAGAATGGAATAACAGGTCATGAAAGTTAGTCTTGCTCAAAACAGAATACATCCATTAAGAACCTTGACGTGGCGTCTACCTGGGATATCTGTCTTTAGACGGGACTGTTCAAGAAAGAAACAATGTACACTACAATTATATCCCACTGATAAATGCCTTCACAGTATTACAGACATTCAAACCGGCCTTAGAAGAATTATTAAGAGGGTAATAATCAGAGAAGCAACCATAAGCTCAATGAAGGAGTTGCACAGATCCACATCTTAAGTGGAAGAATATGTTGACACAGCAATTATCAGTGGAGCGTTGTACAAATCTGTCGATTTTGGTCCAAAGGGATCGTTTAAAAAAAAGCAATATGAAGTCAACCACCTCATCATAATTTATGTAAGAGACAAGGAAAATATGTAAAAGAATCTCGTCTGATCAGAAGAAACAGGAACTGAACCTTTTGGCCAAGATACAAAACACTGAGTGGAAAACTGATAGTGTACATAATCCTAAACATATCACTGCATCATTGAACACTATAGGGATGCTTATTTTTCCCCAGAAGGGTTAGGGAGGCTGTTAAGAGTGGAAGGGAACTTTGATAGAGCTAAATGCAGGCAGATGTTTAGAGAAAACCTTTGAGATTTCAATAAACTTCAGACTGAAATTTCGTTGTACCTAAACAGAGCTGTGACTCTACACATACAGTCAGAGTTACAACCGAACATTTCGCATCAAAGCATGTTCATTGTGTTAAAATGTCGAGTCACAGTCAACTAATTGTGAATTAGTGTCCTCTATCCAATATGGATCTATTTGTATTCAGATGTGTTCTCGCGTGATGCTGAGTTCAAAATTTGAAGTGTAAGATTGCTTTATACATGCTTTTTTTTAAATGTTATCTTAGTTATGGAAATGAAAATAAAATCATGAACTACAAGCTTTAACCTGACGCTAAATTGGTAAAACATGATTTTATGCCAAATAAATGTAAATATACCCAAATATGAAGTTTTTATTCTTCTTCTTGCCCAAAACAGTGAGATCTGTTAGCTGCAGTATTAACTTTATTTGTAATGTGTGAGCCAAATAAATGAGATTTTGATGATAGCTGAGTAGTCTGAGTTTATATTAGTTTTTTTTTTTCAGTAGTTGGATTAATTTAAAGTAATGATATACAATATGTTGAAAGATAACTAATTAAAGGAGGACTGAATATATTTTAAATGTAAAATAAATAAAACTTAAGGGACACCAACTTGAATAATTTTAACTCCTATTACCTAAAACTATCATACAGATAGCAGCATATTCATGTCCTCTGCTTACATACTCTTAAAGCTTTTTGGTCTTGGTTAAATTAATGCATAGGGTTTTTTATGTCTTTTTGGAAACCTTGGATAACCTAAGCTGTATTAGTCATAAGACTAAGTTTTTGAGTTTATTTTCTTTTTGCTCACATTTTACAAAGCTTAGATTCAAACTGCTGCATTAGAAGTAAGCAGTAGTAAAGAATTAATCACAGTATTTTCTTGAAGAAGAAGGATCAAGTCTCTCCTTGAGTGAGTTTCTTACATTAGGGGATACATGAAAAATGCATGAACTCTTACTCCCCACTGGACCCATGGCATTTTGTTGCCAACTCAGTACTATGACTTGTAAGATGAAAGTGAGGTCTCTGCGGTTTTCCTACTTGGTTATTTTCTCTGTGATTTAAATACTTAAATACTATTCTGGGAATTCTTGGAAATAGCAATTATAAACTGAGCCATGATATAGCTTTTTTGTGATTCTATATATTGTTTTTGCATAATAAAGTGAGACAAGGCTACACATAAAGCAACCGTCAACATGTTACTTACAGTTGCTGACATGGTTTGATTCTCAAATGTTTTTCCATTGCATTTTTTAAATTGTTCTCCTTCAGGGGTGGGGATCTTCACCTCAGATCATCCTTATGTCATATGTTTTCAAACAGTGAAGTGACTTTTAAGAACTTATGACCAAATCTTCCCTTAAGCTACTGTCTAAACTTACCCTATACGGCCATGTATGCTGTTTTTTAAAGAAAAAAAATCTGTAATATGAGGGTTATAGGTAAGAGAATTAAGCTTTTTGTCTGTGATTTCTTTGAAGTATGCTGCTTTCAATGCTAATGGGTTGTAAATGGACAATAATGTTAAATTCAACGTTGTGCTGCAAACAACACCGCTAACCTTCTTTGAATTTGAAGCTGGCATTCATATAAAAGAAAATCAAAGGCATTTTTCCCTCTTGTCTGTCAGTGTCCATCTCCTTAAATGTTCCTGGCTGCCTTTTGTTTCAATGAATGTCTTCCCTGCATATTTATACCCCTCTGTGTTACCTTGTCTTCGTCAGTTTGTCGTCATGTATACGTCATGTAATGTCATGTATAATACATGCTCATGTATTTTTATTGTACATTTTGATGTCACGCCATTTGACTACCTGTAGTCATGTCGTCATCATTAAAAGTCTACACGTATCTCTCTGCACCCGGGTACTTCAACATTCAAAATTTGACAGTACAAATTGTCCAAAAACAACCCAGCAGAATGAAGGACTCACTTTTCTGGAGCACATTAATGGTGATTTGTCCTTCCAGGGTTGGTCAACGGAGGTTTGAGGCCCCCTAGTACATTTTCCCCAGCTCCTCTTGCCACCAAAGATTGGGTAGCCATGGTCGGGATGCCCCTACGGTTCTCCCGGGGGCCCTAGATGCCTTCTCTGTCTTCTTGTCCAGGTCGTATACAGGGGTCACGTTGAGGGAATGTTCTTCATATTCAACCATTTTTTTAGACGGTGATGGAAAAATCTGAAGGTTGTCCGTCTTTTTTACAGATTAATTTTAACACATCCTTCTGAGCGTTGTTGCACAGATATTTTTTTTTTCCATCTCTATGCACGGAGTCCAGGTAAATAAATTCCATTAATTATTTATCCCGCTTCTATTTGAAGGGTCGCGGGGGTCTGGTGCATTTCTCCAGCGATTATCGGGTGAGAGGCTTGCACCATAAACAGGAAACCAGTCCATCCACCCAAGTGCGCCCAGTTAGACGCGCGCCAGAGAGCCTGATGTGCGCCACAGACAGGTGTGCGGCACCTGCTGCATCTTGCAGACATTCATTCGGTAGTTTACAAGTCAGGAAACGACTTACGGTCGCTACAATGGGAGAAATGTTTACTCATGTTATACTTTTTGTCTGAAGTGAATAACGTTGCAGTCTCCAGTGGAGTGAAGCGCGTATTCTGCCTGCAGATCAAAAGCTATGATTACCCATGGGTGTAATCTATTCTGTATGCGGAAAAAAAATTTTGAATTTTTGTTTTGTGCAGGAACTGAGTAAGGTATTCTAAATATAGCGCAAGCACCTTATTTCACTTGATGTCACACAAACCCCTCATCTCAGCTTCCAGCCTCATTGTCTAGGCTTCCAGGCCTCCGATAGCATTCATCCTCGCTGCCTCCAGGCCTCAGAACCAGCTCCTTTTTAGGCTGTCCAGGTTCCTTTTCTGGCTCCACGCCGCATCGTCTAGGCTCCTGTTCCTGCTGCATGCCTCAATATTCTTGTGCCTGTTCTGCCTCCCTGCCATGTTGCCCGAAATTAGTTGAATAGAGGGTAGAGTCATTTGGTACCTTTGCATGCACTTCTAAATTGAGCTTTTGGCAGTAATTGGACTACTAGCTTAGCCAGAGTTGAGAGCTGTGCCCAGAGTTAACATGAAGCTCAAAAAACAGAATTATTTAACGTAGTACATAAAACCCCGCAACACTAGATGGTGACATGTGCCCTTTTGTGCTGACATTCTTACATTGGACTAGAGTCACACAGCTAGCAAACAAATGCTAAAATCAGTGAAGTAGATGGGATAAAAGCAGGATATGCACAATGAGCTAAGAAATGGACAACAACGCTGCAGCACAATACATTTTGTAAGTATTGTACTGTTTGATTGTTTTACACTCGTTGCTGCTGTTCATTCTTTTGTTATTCCTGCTTTTGCGGTCTCATCACTTCCTGAAAGGTGGGTGTCTAATGGTGCGATCCAGTTGCGTCTACCGAGTTAGAAAGTGGGAAATTTGTCAGTTGTCTCGAATCATTTCACTGAGACATGTCTCCTTTAGAATAGAATTTTTGAGCTCCAACTCGGAGCTCTGATAGTATAGAACGAGTACAGCAGACAACTCGGAAAACAAAGATAGCTGCACTCCTAAATGAAATATACTTTCTTTGTATTAGTACTATGTTAGTCATTTCAATGTTTTTAAATGCTCTTACACACTTGACTACATTGCTGCTTTAATCCGGTCACCAATTTATACGTTACACGGTCTTGCTGCGCATGCAATACAATGTAAAGCTTTGTTTTTCATGCTGATCTGCTTAAGATGCTATGTCGCTAATAATAACAATGACTAGCCTGCCCCCTGCAGCACTATGACAGCTTCTGCCCTGATGGCATCCATGTTCTTTCTGACTCGGTGGACACAAAGACAAACTGGAACGCTATAACTAGGGAATACGTCCAATTCTCACATGCAGCGACTCGGTCAGGGGAAAGTCCAAGACAAATGGATCCCAGCATATGCTGCCAAAGGGGCTACTCCTGATTGTTGTTTACAAGCAAAAAATGTGATTTTCCAGTTGCATTATCTGGGTGCCTTCGTCCGATTTCACCAACTCCAGTTTGGTTCTCAAACTGATGACTCAAGTCAGACTAGGTGTACATGCATTTAAAAAGTCTGATTTCAGTCAGAAAAAGGAAATAATTTGACTTTCTCTTGCTGCATGTAAACGCATTGAATCACTCACATGTCCTAATTCTCCCATTACTGACTTTGATAGCCCTATTAGTGAGAATATTCTGACAACAATTTATAAGCCTGTTATATTTCAAAGAATGTTAAGACCTGAGGAAGCCTTTTGGATGGGAAAGGGGAAACATACTTAAGAAACAAACGTCTGCAAGTTTTGTTGCCTCATACTTAGACACTTAGGATCATAAAGCAAATATTTAAATGTATATACACCTTTTGTCCGTTGCACATGATGGAGGTTAATGTGCATCATTGTCATATTTTATGTATATTGCACATTTAAAAACTGTTGAAAAAAGTGCTTCTATTTTACACCAACATCAATGGAAACACATAACACAATCAAAAATGTTCTAAAATTACACACACACCAAAAAACATGAATACTTCTTAGAAGAACTATTTTGTTTCTCACAGTTTTATGTTTTGTTTCATTTGTCACAGATTTACTTTAGAATTTTTTTGCAGCAATAGTTTTGTACCTATCATTCCATATATACAATTTGGTACACTGAGGAGTTGTACTGGCAATCATTAGCTTGCCTTCACCCCCCTTTTCTCAGTGTCAAAGCTTCTATTAAGCTGTATGCACTATGGAAACATGAAATTTGTATCATTCATTTTATCTTCAAGTGTACCAGATTCACCAAACGTTATCCAAAATCAAACCAAAACATAAAATCGAAATATGAACCTGATTTAATAGCAGAGAAAAAGGTTTTCTTTCAAACAGAGACTGGACAGAGAACTCATCTACACACTCACTCAGCAAGGTCAGAACTGTTGAAATAGTCAGTTTTAATTAACATAATATATTTAACAGCACATACATTGAGAGTCAGGTTTGACTAAAAAGAAGTCTAGAGGATAGGTAGTTAATGCATTGATATTTTTGATGCATTTAATGTGGTTAGTGCTTTGAAGATGAATATCTTTCAGTTTGATCTTTTTCACCTCTTGTTTCTCATCTAATCAAGTCTTCAGTTATTGTCCATACATCTGTCAAATTTAAATTATTTACCAAATCATTTTTTATGACAAATCAAACTACTACAACTGTAATTAACTGCTATAACACAGTATCATGTTTCATCTTGCCTTGAAGTCAGATATTCTGTATTGCTCAACGGCAACATCCCATGTATATTTTTCATTATTTACTATGACTTTTTTCAGCTTTTTTGTATTCTGTGTAAATTCTTCTGTTATTAAGTCAACATGCTTAACCTTGAATCAACTTTGCAGACAGAATATGCAAACAACCAAGAAATATTTCAAAAGAGTAGGCGTCAGTGAAGGATTTACGGTTTAGTCATTGACATCTCAT
This sequence comes from Apricaphanius iberus, assembly GCA_028564705.1. NCBI lineage: Eukaryota > Metazoa > Chordata > Actinopteri > Cyprinodontiformes > Aphaniidae > Apricaphanius > Apricaphanius iberus. The sequence goes on along the minus strand of JAPXFQ010001507.1, from coordinate 186,719 downwards.
CTCTCCCTGCTCAAGTTTGAGGTCCCAGTTGAACACAACAATCATACAAAAATTTGCATTAAGCATATAAATACAGAACCAGAATCAGAAAAGTTTAGTGCAAAATGTGCCAAACAGATTCACATTAGGACACTGCTGGGGTTTTGTGCAAACATACGAGAAGACAAACAGTAAGTATGCAGATGATGATCAGTGCAAAAAAACAAGGTGCAGAGAGCACAACACAGGTCATGTCACTGAGACAGAGTGGATGGTGGGAACAGTCTTACTGTGCATTCAGACCGCAAACTTTATCAGCTTCAAGCAACGCTCATAAAGTGACTAGTTTGACGCATATACACAGAAGGTACATTTTTAAGCTGAAGATTGCAAAGCTCGTAGGCAGGTCTTTCTCTGCTGGATGTTTTAAACACTCGCGGATCGTGTTTGGCTAGGCAGCATCGACGTCGGGCAACGTCACTACAGTGAGACGCTCTGAATGGTTGCTTTGCTTCGTCAAGAGCGTTAAGACCGTCAAAAGTTGAGCCAGCTTAACTTCGGCATTGCTAGTTTCATGAGCTTTGAAGCTTGAAACGCAGGAAAAGCTTGAAAAGTTGACAGAGCAAACGCTCACAAAGTGCTGCAGAGACCGCAACACTCCATCAACGGCCTCAACCATAGACTTAACATGTAATGTTGACGTCGCTGATCCTGACAAAGCCTGCAGTCTGAATGCACCTTTAGGGTTATTGTTCCTGAATCTAAGAGCAGAGGGGAAGAAACTGTTCTAATATCGAGAGGTTCTGCTCCATATGAACCGGAGCCTCCTGCCTGAAGGGAGCAGTTCAAAAAGTCTGTGTCCAGAGTGAGAAGGATCAGCTGTGATGCAACCTGGGCGCCCCAGTGTCCTGGAGGTGAATAGGTGCTGCAGAGATGGGAGCCTACAGCCAATCACCTCATCAGCAGCGCACATAATACTCTCTGTTTGTCCCAGATGGTAGCTCCAACGTAGCACACGTTCATCGTAAGGATGGACTCGATGAATGCAGTGTAGAACTGCTTCATAGCCCATGTTGGCAGGTTCAATTTCTTCAGGTGCTTCAGGAAGTACATCCTCTACTGGGCCTTCTGTATGATGGAGGTGATAGTGGGCTCCCACTTGAAGTGTTGGGTGATGGTGGTACCCAGGAAGCGGAATGAGTCCACAATGGTGATGGGGGTGTCAGTCAGGATGATGGGGAGGGGAGTTGGGCTCTGTGCTTCCTCAAGTCCACAATAATCTCCACTGTCTTCTCAGTGTGGTCAGTTTGTCCAAATTGAGTGCTACTATTGAACAGTTATGATACTAGTCTGCTAACTGCCTTAAAGATCACAAATAGTGTATTCAAAAGAAAAAAAAATGTAGATTATGATTATTCTGTTAATTTATCACCCTTAGAGGACTAAATATGTTATACCTTCATGTTTTGTACTTCATCACAAAAAATATGTCTGTAGATGTTTCTTTTCATTTGCGAAATTCCGTGGCAAAATGAAAATAAATAAATAAAAATGAAAAAAAATGAACTCGAGTAATTATAATTTCTGATCAGAGACACTCAACAGTAGCATACCACAAGGAAATTTGAATGCCGAAGTCTTTTCTTTGATCACAGTTAATGCTCTCTCTAAGAGGATTATATTGTCATTAGACTGATCTGCCTTTGAGGGGATAAAAACAAATCCTCCAAGTCTCACCGGTGATATCTGCAACCTTTTGTGTACTGCCACATGTGAAAGATGTACTAAAAATGCAAACCTTCAGTTTAACATTGCTTGGGATTTATCACATGGAATAATGTGGTGTGTGAGATTCCATCTGTGAGCAGATTTCTAGGCAAGACTTTAAATATTTATTAGAACTTTACATTTTGCAGTTTGGTAGTTTTTGCACTTAACAGTTTGTTCAAGTGTATTGAACAAACTGATTAAAATGTAGAAACCAATTTATAGTTTATAGTAGTCAAACCTTGACATTTTTATTGAATTCATTGTTTTAAAAGAAAATAAATATTGTATTTTGAGCATAAAATCTACTTTTTCAAAATTTGGGGGGTTGTAATTCAAGCTTTGGTTGACAGTCTTTGAGGAAATAATGTATAAATATATTATTATTATTATTATTATTATTATTATTATTATTATTATTATTATTATTATTATTATTATTATTATTTTACTGCTTTCCTTGATAAAACTGTGAGGTTCTTTTTTTGTGCGTCGGCAGTGAGTCATCTTTTTTCAGAGAGGATCTCCGGTGGAGAGCTGCTGCACAGCCTGATTTCACTCACCTGTTGTCAATCAGGCCTTTTGTGTTCCTGGGCTTCTTAAGGAGCTGGCTGACAACCACTCGATGCCTGATGGTTACCATACCGGTACCGCCAAGCCTCTGATCCTCACGTATTCCGCCGAGATCGTTCCCAGTGTTCTCCTGTGATCCCCTGCGTTTTCTGTGTTTCCCAGGATTCTTCTGTGTACCTTTGATCCAGCCAGTTGCTAGTGAAGCCCTCGTGTCCCGAGTTACCCTCTCGAGTGGATGGTTGATCCCGATTGCAACCAGCTCCTTGTGCAACGTTTTTGCCTGAAACCATCAGCCAACAACCTCTTCTAACCTCACCTCTCCCTTTCCAGACGCCCTGCGATCCCCGCTGTTCCAAGCTGAACATTTTCTTTGTTTTTTCTTAAACATTTTCAACTTCGTCCTGTTGTCCGATTGTGGTTCTGCGTTTGCATCAGGAGGTTAGACGGGAACATGACAAAAACAATACATATAGATTTGCAAAAATCCATTAGTCAGGATAAAGAGAGAAGTTTCTTGATTACTTTGAGAATATTTGTACAAACTAAAAAATGCCAGTGTGGAGTTACCTAAAAAGGAATAATTAAATCCTTTTAAATACATAAAATATTCTAGCTGCAAAGCTGAAGAAACATTTGCCATCATTTTGGACAGTCACAATGCTGGTCTCACTTTGCAATTCTGGAACATGTTTGAGGTCTGTCCTTTCTAGCAAATCCTGCATCAGCCCTTTACTGACATGACAGGGAAGTGGCCAATCTGACCATATCGTATACCATCCGAGAGCCAAGAGATGAGTCCTCTCACAACATCTTAACCAAAGTCCTTCAGACACTGGTTTTCCTGACCCAGTTTTGCTGAAACACGTCGTGCAATGTTAACAGCAATGTCAACTATCTGCCAAAATAGGGTCAGATACCAGCGGTGTGACTATGCTGGAGTGCAATACGGACACATATGTTCCATGTGTGTTGTATTCTTTATTGCTGTTTTTACTCTATCCCCTAATCACCCAAAGCACCTTAAATTGTCTTGTTGCTGAAAGTGTGCTATACAAATAAACCTGATGCCCATGACAGTTCAAATACATTTGGTGTGAACGCACCACTAGAAAGAATAACAAAAGTTGTGGAGCACCAGCCTTATACCGTGCCATAGAAATATCATTTTAAAGATCTACAAAACTTTGAAACATAAATATAATCCGGACAGCCATTTTAAAGTAAGGATTGTGTGAACGTATTACAACTGTATTACAGTTACTTATATAGTTAATTATTTGTTATTTTGATTTATATGCCAAAACAACCATAAAATAAAGACCTGGTAATGTTAATAGGGAGTTATGCCTTTTCATAGTTTTGCTGTTTGTGAAATAAAATAATGAAAAAAGGAAATTACATAACAGAGCATGCAATCGCCAACTTGCATAACAGAAAGAAGCCTCACACAGTTTCACAACGGTATTTATAAAGCAATGTTACTTTAATAAGACTGACTGCCTATGTTTTATTTTTGCAAATCAAAACATTTGGTATCACCCAAATTTATTTAATTGTAGCATTCTTCTTGCAGTCAACTGACCACCAGTGTACAGCAAGATAGATGTTAACCTATACGAAATGTTTTCCAATGCTCTGAACTGTAGTTGAGCTGGGAAAAAAAATCACACACCAAAGACTTCTCTTTGCAGATCTTTTCTAGGAGTGTAATTTTTTGACTTTCAACTCCCTCCACAGATTCTCTATGGAAATGAGGTCTGGAGATTGGATAGGCCACTCCAGAACCTTGAAATGTTTTTTACGCTGCCACTCCTTTGTTTCCCAGGTGTTGTGGTTAGGATCACTGTCATGCTGGAAGATCCAGCCACGTTTAATCTTCAATGCTCTCACTGATGAAAGAAGCTTTTTGTCCAAAATCTCACAATACATAGCCCCTTTCATACTTTTCTTAATACAGATCAGTCGTCCTGCAGAAAACCAGCCCCAAGGCGAAATGTTTCCCCACTACCATCATTTTCTCGGGCAAGACACATCACCCTGTTGCCTGCTTTTGTTGATCAGAGGCAGTATCATTCGGCCAGCAGCTAAAAGGGGCGTTTTGGTTTGTAAAAAGGAACATCCCCCTTCAAACACCTCCCTTTTCGCTCCGGAATTGTAACTTCATATGTGGTTTCAGTTGATATTTCTAAATAAGATATTGACTTTTTTTTTTAAGATTAATATTGTTTAAACATAAGGGTAACATTCAAATATCCCAAGAACATACTCGGTAAATTTAGGTTTAGGCATTAAAGTGAACGTTTTTTGTTCTCCTGTGAAGGGTTTGAAAATAAAGTTTTGGCATGGGTTGATTTACAGTGCTGTTAGTTCATATTAGACTGGTGACAAGCAGCGGAAATAAAGTATTTTGATGTCCATTCTGATTGGTTGGTGTAATGTTACTGTAACCCCCACTAAGGCATACTTGTAGCCCATCAGAATCGCTCCCTCAGCCAACCCAAGCGTACTCGCCAGAGGGCCTGGTGGCGCCTGTGTCAGGCAGCCTTGTCTCACTCGGTGTGCTCCAGGGCAGCTGTGGCTACAATGTACTGTAATAGTTTGCCAATATCCGCATGTGAATGTGTGTGTGAATTGGTTAATAACTGAATGTAGTGTAAAGCTGTTTGTGGTTCTGTGACTGAAAAAGCGCTATACAAATGCAGGTGATTTACCATTTACTATCTGAGACGCAACTCAACAATTTTTCCCCTCTAAACATGGCAAGTGCTGTTTATAACAAAGTTATATTTTGGTTTCATCTGACCACATTGCATTAGATGGGCCTTGACATGTGCTGTCTTAAGTAGGGGAACTTTTCAAGGGCTGCAGATTTTAATCCATGACAAAGTAGTGTGTTGCAAAAAGCAAGCATTGTTACCAATGTTACCCTGATGTCCTTAGACAGCTCTCTAGTTATGTCCAAGGTGGTGGTTGGAGTCTGACTGGTGTGGACAGGTGTCTTATATACAGATAAGGAGATTAAACAGGTGACATTAATACATGTAATGAGTGGATGATAGTAAAGCTTCTGAAAGAAGTAGTAAGGTCTGTGAGGGTCAGAATTGATTGTAGGTGCTAAATACTCCCCACCATTATACAAATGCTTTCTTTATAAATTGATTTTCTGGATTTAATTCACAGTCTGCCTCTCACAGTTGAAGTGTACCCATGAGAGAAAAAAAATTACAGACTTTCCTCATCTTTTTAAGGTAGTTAACTTGTACATTTGGTTGCTATCACATGCTTTTTTGCCCCTGTTTCTAAACATCTTTAAGTGCTTTCGTTTCTAAAACAAAAGGTTTAATTAACTTAAATTTTCAAACTTACTATTTTAATACTTAAGGATTTAGTCAATGAAAAAATATTTTGACATATTGATCTTAAATTTGAATTTTATCTATCAGACTTTACTTTCATATTGCCAATGAGAATGCTTCAGAAAGTGGACACAATCCATTATTCAGGTTGAATGCTAGGATTGAGGTATCAGATTTTGTTTGTAACCAATTACTTTTTCATGTATAGCACTTTGAATTACCTCATTGCTGAAAATGTGTTATACAAAGAAAATTGTCTTGCCTTTAACCAACATCCACTTTCAGGCACAGTAATGATGTCCTTACCTTCATCAAAAGTTATGAGATGACACACCAAGCACAGACTCCTGAGGTCTATTTAAGGTTACTGTTGAACAACTTATCTTTGGATCTCTTTTGTATGCAGCAATACTATCTCGTATGGCGCCACACAGAGAAACGTTTCCTTAAGTGTGATCAAAAGAGTGATGAATCATTAGAGCTATTTTACCACTGCATCTATCAGAATACATACTCATCAACTTAATCACTTCCCCATCATCTGCTTCCCTCCCGAGCTGCTTGCAGACAAAATCCTGGTAGAGCTCAGTGGCTCGTCACACAAGACTGTTTTCTCATGGAGAGAAAGCAAAAGAACCCTCTATCAGCCAAGGAAAGGTGGAAAAAGCTTGCTCGATCCTGACTTAGTTATTGCATTATTAAGTCAGGATTGGGCACGGATGTGAAATAGGTTAATAAATCATCAGATATCACAAAATAAGTTTGTTTCCCTTAGAACAGCAAAACCATGGTCATTCAGTACTGTAACTATGACTTCAAAAACATCTCTGTAACCAAAGTAACCCGCTTTGTAAATCATTTACTAACAATAGTTTTATCTTTAGAAACAAGTTTATAATAATATTTTATAGCATGAAACACATGTTGTCTTCCTGCAAAACTAGTCATTTGATTGGAAAAGTCCCTTTAAACAAAGCTAGGACAAATATTACACCAACCCAGGGTTTTTTTCTTTTTTGACCGAACACTTGCATCAAGGAGTTTGTAGTCATTACTTTTAATGTTTTATCTGAGTTTAATCCATGACCACGTGCCAACAATTATAGCATTTACACAATTTGAATATTGCACAAGTTTAATTAAAGGCCAAGTGAAAATGTGAATCTGTACAGATGTAGGGAGATAACTTTTTCAAGGAAAGGGCTGCGTAAAAAAAATTAAATGTACACAGAGTTGCTAGCACTTTTGCCCTGCAGAAAAAAGATCTGAGGATCAAATCATGATCTGAGTTTTTTTCTGCACAGAGTTGCATGCATGGGTTCTCTCAGGGTCTTCTGGCTTCCTTCCGCAGTCCAAAAAAGCTTCCAGAGTACATCCCAAAGATTTGTAATACCGTTAAGATTCGGACTGTGTGGTGTCGAGCCCATGTTGGAAGATGATCGCTCATGTTCCCTGATCCACTCTTTAACATTTTTTAAGTCTGATGAATCCTGTCATCATCAGGTGGAAATATAGCATCAGTGAAGAAAAAAAATCCACCGTTTGAATAACTTTGTGATATAATATATTCAGGTAGTCATCTTTAGTCATTCTAGGGCACATCATTTTGCTGAACCTAGACTTGAGCAGCTGTAGCAACCCAAGATCAAACCTCTGACCCCAAAGGCTTTTGCAGTAGTCACTTAACCCTATAGGTCCATCCTCTGTACTCATCAGGCCACACAACCTTTTCCAATGCTCTGGAGTCCTATCTGTTTGCTCCCTTGCAACCTGAAGCCGTTCTTTTTTCTTTTTTTTTTCTTAAATCACTGATTAGTGGTTTTACTATGGCTATAGACACGTTGAATGTTATTGTTTTATTCCGGGTATTTCCGCACATGCGTACAACACTGGAGGGAAAAAAGCTTCCACGCCGCTATGCAAAGCCTGAACAATCTTTGTTCAGATAATCAAAAAAGTCAACTCAAAAAGCTAACTACATGCAGAACAAATCTACAATTAAATGATCAACATGTCTGGACCTTACACAGCAGAACCAAGAAGGCATACAATCTTTTGGGAAAACCCCAGTGCTCGACTCTTCTAACACATTTTTAAACCGAGTGATCATCAACACGGCAGTTTGATGAGTCACAACAACTGATAAACTATTTAGCAAGTTTGACCCCCGAAAGGGCACTATTTATAACTTCACCAGATTACTGACCTGTCATAGACATATTCACAACCGAAAAACAACAACACATCACGGAGTTATGAAGCAATTTCACGGCGAACTGACAGCTTACACAGTGCAGGCTGCGTTAGCACTCTGTGAAGAGAACAGCAAGCTAATGACATCACTATCAGGCTGAGCGCAGAACCACAGCTATTACTATAAACATGCGCCCATAAAGAAATAAAATAATAAACTTACAGCCAACACGTAATTGGGCAGCCGATTGTACAACCAGTAACATGTAAGAAAGCTGAGATAGCTAGCCTGCAGAGTTAGCTTCCGGACCGTTTTAAACAGCTAACAAGCTATGGGTATAAACTCCTCAGATGTTACCGTCGCCAGTTCAGTTTACAGATATCTACATTATTTGATCATCATGCCTCAACTTTACACAGCAGAAGCAATACAGGCATATATAGTAACATCAACATACCTGCAGTGTGGGAGATGAGCAGATACCTTCATTAGACTGGATCTCTGGATGGATAGATCATCCACTCTTACTCAGTCATAGACGGCGGCGTATTTCGTCTGATGGAAACCTATTAAATATTATAAGTGTCCTTTTTTCTTCTATTTCTGAAGCCTATAGTGCTGCACATGTTAACCATGCTGATAGATTTTTCCTTAGCCGCCATGTTGCGCTGATCTGTTGACAACTGTCAGTTAACAACAATGTTAGGCAGTGGGGGTTCTAGGTCTTTCTTCCCTCCAGACTGTAGATGGGGGTCAGGGGCTTGGGTGTGTGACGTCACATTTCAAGGTGTCCATAATGCTTGCCAGAACCGATACCTTAAATTGCCTTCACAGTCTTCATGTGTAATTGCTACTCATTCACAGTAATATATATCTGTCAGTTCATCTGTTCCTTTCCTATTTTTGACTTGCCCAAATGTTTAAGTGAATGCCGATACCGATCGTTCAGGACTATTTTACCGGCTACATATCTTCGTCACTTTTATTCCATTTTTTTAATAATGTCTTGTGACAGTTCTCTACCATATTTTGGTATTTTTTGAAATTGTTATGTTTTCTATGCTTGAAAATACAATTGAGTTAATCTTTTATCTACAAACTAACATCCTTTCCGTGACCACAGACTGTATCAGCAAGCCAATTATTGCATCAGTTGGGGTTGAATCATTTCTTGCCAACTGAAAAATATTATCTCATGCAGGAATTATCCGAAAGAAGGTTCAAACATATTTGCCTACTTAACATTCATCTAGTTTCTTTCTTTCAAGTGTGAACCTACTTTTCCAACTTTCTCCATCAGCCATCTGTAACCAGTGATAACGGTAATGCGTTACTTAGTAGCGTGTTACTCTTAATATGACCACTTTTTCAGTAACGACTTATCTAACGCCTTACTATTTCCATACAGGTAATAAGATTAAAGTTACTTGTTCAAGCCACTGTACGTTACTATTTTTGTAATTTTCTTGAGCAAAAATATATATTTGGTACATGGTGGCAAAAACATCAAGAAAACATGCAACGATAGTGGAAAATATGGTCCTATACCATCAACAACGCTGCTGCCAAAAAAGCTGATAATCTCCTTTGTGGTTGCCATATTTGTTTTGGCCTGAGTCTGAGTTCTGTGCTCTGTAGGCCTACTCTGCCCCCTAGTGGGACTCTCCATTAGTACGTGCAGTGAGCAAGCAAATACGTCACCAAGACGCAGCTTATCCCTTCATAACTCTTTGGTATGTTCTTTCTGAGTATAATATTATGATCTTGTTTTATGTTCTCATTTAACTCAGACTGGTAGGGAGGAATATTAACCTGTATCTGACATGTTTCGATGAATCGCTGCCGCCTTCATCAGAGGACAGCTCTGATGAAGGCGGCAGCGATTCGCCAAAACATGTCAGCTACAGGTAATAGTCCTCCCTACCAGTCTGAGTTAAATAAGAAAATAAAACAAGATTATCCCTTCATAGTTGCTGGTGTCAATGTGAGGTTAAAAAACAAGTATATTTTTGGCCTTACTGTAAAAAGAGCTTCCAATAAAGTGAGTATTGGCAAAACTGATCATTGTGTTTATCTTGAGGTAGGGGGGAGTGTTACTGGGAGCTGCTGAAAGTAACTAATAAAGTAACTTGTAATTGAATTAGTTACTTTTAAAATAAAGTAATAATTAAAGTAACTAACTTACTTTTGGATGCGATACTCAGTAGTCAGTAATCATATTACTTTTCCAAAGTAACTGTTGCAACACTGTCTGTAATAGAGCTACAACTGACAGAATCTTTACTTTTCAGCCAACACAAGTCTGTTAATTTTCTCATATAACAAGAAAATTGGTCAACTGACGCCTTTTTCCATTTAGTAAGTTGAAACTAGGGATGCAACGACAACACGTTTTTCAAACCGATACGATACAGATACTTGGATTTGAGTACTTACCGATATCGAGTACCAATACCGATACTTCTACCTCACAAAAACAATGTAATGAATTGAAAGAACATTCTTATTAAATGATGGTCAATTAGATTAAAAAAATCTTAATATAAATGACCACAAAACAAAAAATTTCAATTGAAAAATAAAACTTTTCACTGAATTTATTGCAAAGTTTACACATTTAAAGTATCGGTTAACTTTAACCGATACCGATAATAACTACCACCAGGTGGTTAACACGAGTGTTAAATGGCTTGTTTACAGGTACAAAAATTAGGTTCAGTAAGTTTAGACAAAATTGCAACAGTAAGGCATGAAAAAATGAGAGACAAAAGGAAAAAGTGACCCAGAGACATGCGCCCAATGGTTGTTAGTAAGGCTAGCCCAAGCATAGATGTCAAAGGGGAAAAAAACCAAAAAAAGACATTATTATTGAATTTACTCAGTTAGAACCTAGCAATATAATACAGCTCTATGTATTCCACCAGATATATACTTATTAAGTGTTTTAAGACAGCAGTTTTTATAAAACAATGTTGATCCTGCAAGACACAAACTACTGCTTTACAGAACTAGTCAGACCTTACAGTAATACCAGCATGGACACCCTGGCCTATCTGCAACTTCGATCAACTGTGTATCCATCAAACCACCATTAATTTACCATCGTTTTAAGATGCAGTACCATTTTTCTCGGGTTGGACCACGTGTGCCAGCCTTGGATCCTCATGTAAATCAATGAAGTTTAGCTGACCCTGTTCCTGTTTCATCACTCCAGTTTTCTCTGACTACTTTTGTAAGGTCCTAATCCCTGTAGAGGGAGAACACACCACGAGAGGTGCAGTTTCGGAGATGTCGTGACTCAGCAATAAAGTCATCACAATTTGTCACTGGTCAAATTGGTTACCTATGTCCCTTTATGTTAACTTTGGACACAGCTTTAAGGACACAGGGTTTATTTGCTGCCTAAAATATTTGAACCACTGAGATGTCATTGCTATTAGAGAATCTGCGTTATTATTAGCAATGATAAAGTTATGCCTAATCCTAGCAGTCAAATTCATCTTTCCCTTTTTAGGCCATGAAGGACAAGGACTAATTATGATTTTCATAGTCATAAAACAAAGATTAACTGTATCACACGTAAACCATTTGGAAGTACTGGCCCAACTTTGTATGTACAAAAATGTGTGATTGTCCTTATTATAGAAAAATTAAGTGAAATTTACAAAAATAAATCATGTAAAACATATTTAAGCATACATTTTTAACCTTATTTTAAACCATATTCAAGGTATAAGAAACAAGCAATTCTCGCACTGCTAATATCACCATTTTCGCGGAAGTGTGCCAACAATGCATCTGGTTAAGCACTGCATAGAAAATAATGTTTACCTATGTTTGATCATGTATTTTATTGGTTTGCAGTCATGCAGCTCCTTTTAATGAACAAGATGGCAAGACAAACAACAGTGGGGGCAGTTGCTTTGGTATTCAGATGTCACTATAGTTTAGAAAGAGAACAGATTTGGTTAGAGAACTTTGCCAAGGCAGGTGGATTGAATGCTGGGATTACTCTGAGGCTTAATGAACCTCCCATGCAGCAGTGATTATTTTACACAAGAGTCAAGCTGTTTGCTAACTCAGGTTAAAAAATGTGTCAAATTAATTTATAAATATTAATAAGTTTACTGATGAAACGCCTATGATCCACCTGGATTTGGTTTGGATAGGCGGTTTAGATTAGATATGTGTGTGCTGGCTCCTTCAGGCCATCTCAGGTGTTTATAATGAGAGAGGGATCAATACATTGATTAAATAACACAAAATATATATTTAACTTTTTATCAGCCTCTTAACAGTGCCATCTAGGCTTTATGTTGGGACTCCTAATTAGAAATAATTAGAGGCACACAGGAGAAAAATGATTCACAAATGCTACTGAGTGACTAATAATCCAGGCTGTATCTGCCACTTCACAGTCGAAAATGGAACCCATGGCTGTAAGGAGCTGCATTTTCAGAGGATCACTAATTGCTGATGGAAAATTACAAATTATAATTGTTAATACTAAACACCTACATTTACACATTGTCTATTTACATTTATTGAACAGTCACACCCTATTCTTTATTATAAAATGTAGCAGTTTAATCCAATTAAAATATTGGTTTTAAAATAAAATCGTTAGGATAAATTGAAACTTTTATTTGCCCTGATCATCACAGCTAATGAAAGGTAACCATTTTAATAATAAGCTCAGCATCCCCTCTGTGTATCGACCTTCTCCTGTGGCCTTTTCCCATGAAGGATGGAAATGCTGCAAGACAGCAGCTCTTAGCAGGATTAAATTGGTGCTGAGTAAAGCCTATTTTATCCTGACCGCTGCCGCTGGACGTGTAGATGCTATCATGAAGCCAAGACTTGGCATTTCTTTCCCAGAACTGCAGATCCAAGGTACTTCACCATGGTAAAAATGTGTACACTCAAAAAAAAAAAAAAAACCTGCTGGGTGAACATAATGAAATTATGTAAATCATTTCCACCCAACTGATTTGGGTTGATTTAGCAATAATGAATTTTGTTTCGTGAACTAAATGTAATGCTAGAAGGCTCAAAAATAAAAAGCAGGGGATGGGACTTGAACTCAGAAAAGGACCTCTCTTTTCTGAGCACCTGCATTAACTAATCTGCTACACTATAACTCAGAAAGCTTAAATGTAATAACACATATGACTCAATTTCCAGTGTTAACTAAACATGATGATCATTTTTCAGTTATTCATTTCCATCATTTTTTTATGAAAAAAGGGAATTGGCAGGTCTTTATAATATTATAATCATTTTAGTTAACACTGGAAATGAAGTCAAATGTGTTATTATATACGCAATTTAAATAATTTTATTATGTTCATCCAGCAAGTGTTTTTAAGTTTTTTAATTTTTATTATTTTTTGAGTGTACGATTAGACACACAGCAAAATTTCTTTTAACTGACACGGAAAATTAATGAGCTGAAACTATGGTTATTTCCTAAAATGCCAAGCAGTATTGTTGTTCTACTGTAGGTTATCTGTAAGCATAATATGCTGTTGTTGACTTAATCTTACAAATCTGTGGAATTTCTACAATGATTTGAATAGAGAAGAATTAAAATGAGAACTACACAGAGACATTAAGGCAAACACACCGAAGGAATGGAACAATAAAAGTTGACACCAAACAAATAGACCAGCTGATGAATTGAGACAGGTAGCAGACCAGCATACAGTCTCGGACTGTGTACTAGTGCTAATAGTACATAAAACAATCTGGAGGAAATAAGTGAACCATTCCCAGTGCAAAAAAAAACAACTTATTTTCAATAATATTTCATTAGTTAATGATAAATGTTAATGTTCATTCATGACCATTTAATTATGTCGGACCTGACTTTGACACTTGTATAGTTACTTGTATAGACAGTTGTATAGTGTTTGTTTAGAACCTGATCCCGCTCATTGCTATATTTTATAGATATTTGTCTTTGTTTTTTTTGTTTTATTTCATCTTTTCAGTTAGGACAATAGATGACATGTTTTGTTCTGTTGCCAGAAATTAATAATTTCTAGCTTGATTAAATACCCATCCATGTAAAGCCTTTTCTGCCCCATTTTGTCACACCTAAATCTAACATATTTTATTAAGACAAAAAATAATCTGAGCAAAAATAAAAAGCAATTCTCAATTGATGATTTTATTTATGAGGGAAAAAGCTATACAAAACAATTTGGCCCTATTTGACCTGGTTAAAGTCATTGCCTTTGCTTGTTTAATTACTTGAATGTGTTTTTTCGACCACTAACCACATTTCTTTGGAAAGCTGATTTTAATTTTGCCAGTCAAACCCAAGTCTGATTATTGATAAACCTGCAGAATAGAGGAATCACTTAAGTATAACCTGTCTGACAAGATAAGAAAGGCTAAAATAGCTCAAGAACCAACATATTATGTCCCAATTTAAAGAAATTTAATAACAGATGGGAAATGAAGTTAGTTACATCAGTCTTGAAAATGTCACAGCATTTCAAAGGCTTTGAGACTCCACTAAACCCCAGTAAAAGCCATCATCCATAAAAGAAAGGAAACACGGGACAGTAGTTAACCTTCGGAGTAGAGTTTTTTCTTTCTTTCCTGCATTCCTCCTGTTTATATATGTTCCATGACTCTTGTCTCCATTTGGCCTGCAAAACCCTACCACCCCCTTACGGTGCCAGCTGGAAGCAAGGTTAAAGATCTGACCTTGACTATTGGCATCCAATGGCAGGTGTAGGAACATGTTTCACAACCTTAAATAATATGTGAGACCAAGTGAGAAAAAAACTCAAGCAAAAGTAGAAATGAACCTTGCAACATACCATTTATGCAAAGCATTGATGTATAAAATAATAAATATGTATACAACTAAGTAAAATCTGTGAAAGGTGAATTGCATCCCAGCAGCTTATCCAGTGTAAACAGGATTTTGAAGAGGTGATTTCAACTTCCCTCATAGCCCAGCAGCCTATCAATTGTAAAGAAGAATGTCATGTTGTAAATAATTCTTACATTCCTAACAGGACCTCCATAGAACAGCAGGCTCAACTTAAACAAAGCATCAAACAAAACTGTTGTTAAAGGAAGGACGTCATACTGTGATCTTTTTAGCAGAATCCTGATGAAGGTCTTTCTTTTGTTCGTATGTATGTGACGGGAAGGAAGGGCTTTGAACTGTGATCTAATTAACAGAACCCTGATGAAAGTTATTTTGTTTGTGTGTCTGTGAGGGGAGGTTGGGCTGGTACTGGATAATTCTCCTTGTTAATAAAAAGATCTGCCCTGTTCGAAGCGTCCATTTCCTTCTGGGAATGGAACAGCGCTTACAGGTATGATTGGCAATATACAGAACAGCTGTCTGTGTGTGGCTTTTTTTTTCTTTCTTTACCTTTTGAATTAGATGCCAAAATGGTGCGACCCTGCTGGGGGAAGGCTGGACCCTCTCTTCTTGGAAATAACGGAGTTAATTGGACATTGGAGTTAATCTACATTCAAGGATAATATTAAATACATTTTAAATCCAGCAGTATGCAAGTAAATCCACCATGGATTGGGTGAAAACTAACTGAAAGTCAGGATGTTTATGCTTTTTAGATGCTGTGGGGTGACTGAGATGAGGTGTAAATGCAAAAAAAACCTAAAACATTTTATAGGCAAATGTGAGGAGTGGGGGAAATGGTTCCCCAGCTTGAGGTTAGAAATATGTAGCTAGCTGCAAGAAACGTCTTACTGAATTTCTGCCAAAGGCGGTAACACTAATCATTAGGGGGTTAACCATTAGTAGTGCTCCAAAAATTCCCTCGTTTTTAAAACACATTTGTTTATATCCTTTGCTTAAAGGTAGGGTACGTGATTTTCCAGAAGCCGTTGAAAAAACTGTATTTTGAAAAAAAAGTCCAAACCTCTTTCTTCTGGCTCTCTACCTGGCCTTAGCCTCCGAAGCATGAGAATGTTCCCTTCCCTAGTCGCTAGTGCTCAACAGCTCTGATCGGCTAACAGTTTCACAGCCCATTTATAGGTAAATAAAAAAACTGGGCTGGTAACTATCTCCGGCTGTCAATGGGCGAGAGGCGGGGTACACCCTGGACAGGTCGCCAGTCGTCCATGGGTCCCCTTCTGCCAAAAAAAAAAAATGAATGAGTCAATGGAGCGATAAAGTTATTTATTCAGTCTTAAATGCGCCGTGTATCAAACGTATCATGTCCATGAATTTTAAAGACTAATTTTGATGCAGAGAAAACGCTGATTTTCGACCAGCGGCAAAAGTTACTTTAGGTTTAGTTACACTAAACCTAAAGTAACTAAACCTTAGCGGACTACAACTGCAGAAGCAGGAGAGCGAGGGTCTTAGCCTCCCCGATGAAGAAAGGAGCAATAAACACAGAGAAAACCTCTATAAATCTCACCCTGTGGAAAGTGGTAGCTATGTCGGCTCTCAAACCCACATGACTTGGGACCTACATGAAATTAATTGAATTACACTTCTGAATAATCCTTGAATGTCAATCCAATATTCCAATAAATGGTCTTAATAACCAGGGTGGCCTGAAAAGTATTTTGACAAACAAAAACTTAATTGACGAATACCCTTCTACTGAACATATTTCATCTATAGGCAACAAAACTGTTTCCTATGACCCCATGTATGTTTCTAAAGCTCTATTATGGTGCTGCTGTTCCTAGCCTTTTAAATTAATCCAGTAATTGATAATTAGTTGTTTCATCCTCAAATTAAGAGGCATCTCTTAAGATAAAACGTGTAAAGCCGGACGTGGAGTTGATCTAACTGCTCCATAACACAATCTCAGAGCCTGGGCTTGTATTCGATCAAGCTTCTCCAGCTGGGTTTTCGAAGCTGTTCCATATACAATACATCTGTAATCAATTTCTTATGAAACACATCATAAACAGATACAAGTTAAAATGAAAGCATAATGCCAGCTACTGTCACACAATCGTAAAACATAACGTTATCTTACCAATCAGGGAGAGCCTTCATGTTTTCAGCCGGCAGCTCACTACTCCTTTAGCTTAGGGAAAGCTTAGCTGCTCCACCATAGCTCACTCTTCTCCTCTCTTGCTCTTTTTTTCATCAGCTGCATCTTTTGGTCATGGCCTTTCTTTGCAAATAAAGTTTTACGTATTGGACCTGTTGTTGGCATATACTATTTGACATAATGTACCTACATAAACATATACCAATGTAGTATGCAAGCTGAAATGGCTAACACAGTTGTGGTTTCACCTTCACCTCCTGTTTCATGTCCCAAGCTGAGACCGTGACCTGCGTGTACAAAGAGCGAAGACAGCAGGGGAGGGGGTTTTGGCTCAGCAGCCAATCGTCCTGACCAGCCCGTTGAACATGATTTGATTAGGTTTTTCCAAGATTTTTTGCTTCAGAGGCAGTTATGATTATTTGCTTACCTAACAAAACACCTAATTTGTTGGTTCCTATCGGCATGTGTAGAGCATTTCTATCAACAAAGTGTTGCAGAAGAAAATCACTGCACCTTTGATTGAGTATTACTTAGTAAAGAACTAAATATTTAATGGAGTGTCCCAATTTTGTCATCAGTACTTTGCTTGCAATTTTTTACAACCCCCCCCCCCCCCCCTCACATGACTATATAAAAATTAAAGGTTGGATTTTGTCAAAACTCTATACTGTGATGCTGCAATAGAGGTTTATTTATTAAAGGATTTTTACAATAATGCATTTCAGTATTGCGTTGTGCGCAATGCATTCTGGGGTTTTGGACACCAAACTGCCAGAAGCGAACATACAAGATAGCGAAAGCTGCAAAATTTGAACGGTGGATAGTCGACGAACTTAAAACATATATTCGCTGTAGATGGCTGCCTGTGTCAGCAAAGCATAACAAAGAACTATGTGCGCTACCGTATGCAGCTACAGTGCTGAAACTACCCACGAAAGAAGATGGAAGTGGTGTAGTCGAGGCTGATTATACCGGCTTGCTGACAGTCCATAGAGTGACAATCTAGGGCCCAAAAACGCGGTTAGAGAAGGTTTTATTTTTCTTTGCTTTAAGTAACTCCACATTTAAAAAAAATTGCGCTTTATAAAGTGTTTTATGGCATTTAGAGAGGTTTGTGGTTTTGATAAAGCTGAAGCCGAAAGGTGACGGTGAGAATCTACATTGATATGGGCTGCAGCTTCACTTGTAGCAGGGGGGGGAATGGCTTGATATAGGAGGCTGCTTCGGCATCTAGGACATTGTAAAACTGTGAGTGATGGCAGATTTTAATCAGGTTGCCAAGTGGAATGGAGCTGCAATCGGGGCTGTTATCACCTTTCACACGTAGGTTGGAGCAGCGAAGTCGGTGAGAAATGAACAGAGAAACTACAGTGAGCCTACAGTATGGGAAGGAAGAAGGCTGGTGGCCGGTGGTAGCAGAAGAAAAGCAGGTCTGAGCAGTAAACAGAGAGCTGGAGCAACACCGTTGCTGTTATCTGCTTACACACGTGGGTTGGAGCAGGCTTACGTCTGGTATCTGTAGCAGCCCTCAGAGTCGGGGAGGGAGAAGCAGGTAGAGCAGCTGGATCGGCTGCAAGGTGGCAGATTCTCCACAGACTGGACGATCGCTGTTTTTTTTAAGCTGAGCCCAACCCATGTCCTCTTCCACTACCATTCTCCTGAGACGGTAATAGAAACAAAACTTACCCGTTCTAGGCTTTACCGTTCGGGTCTAAAGCAACCCTAGTGGAAGAGGGGGGCACTGAGTACTGGGCATACTTGAAAGGTCTGCCAAACACAGCCGTTAGGCTGCTTTAGTAGGCTCCATTTTATTGAAAACACAAGCGTACATACACTGTTAACAGTCGAGGCGGGGCTTTGTTTGGGTTCCTAAAGCTGTGACCTGGAGTCCAGGTCGCATTCGTGAGCATGGGCACTCGCAAAATTGATATGGCTTATTCTTGGTAAGAGTTTGCCTATAAGTGAAGACTAATGAATGTATGAAATACCAAAACTTAGAATTTAATTTAATTTATTTATTTATTAAATTCATGCTCATGATTTTTGTGATCGTTGGAGTAAGGATATGCCATAATGCAAGGATTAAGATATTTGATTAAAGTATTTTGGGGAAGGCATTGTTCCATTGCAGCTGTTTCAAACATATCAAGAGGCATACGGCTATAATTATTCTGTGCACAGTTTTTATTACCTTGTAAATTTGATAGACTTTATTGATAAAAACAGAAATGAATGTTTTTGTTTTTCCCAACTACATTTAAAGCTGAGAAATCCTTTGTATTTGAGCCTGAATAGATCAACTTTGTTTATCACTCTTGAATAATGATTCTAATGAATTGTTTGTGCAAGAAAGCCAGCATATGGCGTTTTTACACATCTACTGCTGTAGGAAATATTAATCTAGAGAATTAATTTAACGCTTCAACTGACAACTCCCGTCTTGTGCTCCATAGTGATGCGAGCAAGCAGAAGAGACAAAGTGCTGTTGCACAAGTTACATGCTAACATTCTATGACAAATTTATTTTATATGAACTGCAATGAAGTACATTTTCAGAGTATTAAGCAGGACACAGTTTGATTTTTTCCCAGTTAAGCCGACAACTTGTTTTAATGAAAAAATATATATTCAGATTTTGAATCCAAGTCAATCTTTGTTCCAAAATAGATGAATGTTAAGGCAGGTTTATTTTCTGGCTCATCTAATTGTTACGTTTTACAGGCCCATATTGCTTTTCTTGTCACCCTTTCTTTTTAATTTCCCCTTGCTGAGTAAATTGGACTGTGGTTTTCAAGGTTATTTGGTATTGCACCAGATGCCTCTGCAACTCTCATTGTAAATTTCTCAGTTTGTTGAGCTAACATTCTTTGTCATACCAATAATGTCACCCAGTGGCTTCAGTAATTTGTGATGCATTGCTTTTTGTTTGCTTCCCAGCTTTGTGTAAATGGTTCTTATTCCATTCTTACCACTTTGTTGTGGAGTAACTCTGACAGGCACAGATGTGAGACACATTGAGAGCATTAAGCCCTCAACTGTGCCTTTTTT
The DNA here is from genome assembly GCA_028564705.1 of Apricaphanius iberus. Taxonomy (NCBI): domain Eukaryota; kingdom Metazoa; phylum Chordata; class Actinopteri; order Cyprinodontiformes; family Aphaniidae; genus Apricaphanius; species Apricaphanius iberus. Next base: position 166,794 of record JAPXFQ010001507.1, on the reverse strand, counting down.
CTGGTCTTAGTTCAACCCCAGAGCATCAGCTTGCGAGGAATGATAACTTTCTGTGGATTGGTCTGGGAAGCTGCAAGGCATCATATAGATGGCACAATAATGAGGATTGGATTTCAAAATCCACCACCTGAGCTGGAAAACATGTGTAAAGAGGAAGAGAGAGGAAAAATGGTTGAATTGAGGAGGGATGAGGACAAGTAGAAGAGGAGAGAAGTGAAGGAGGATATGATGGTGTTGGTGTGGTGCCACTATGTCCCGAGGCTCTGTCTGGACCCAGAGGCAACAGAAGTACCATCTGCTCAGAGCTACTAGAGAAGCAGGGTATAATGCAACGGAGATAGAAGAACACTCTTCATTAAATCCTTCAGCTAATCCTGTTTTTTCAAAGAGTGATTGTGATACTGATGAAGCTAGAGGAAAAGATGGAGACAAACAAAATAGACAGCACACAAAATAAGATGTTTCCACTTTATTTACAAAGAAGAATACTTAGAAAAGAAATACAATAATATCATTTAATACTCCTAATTTAACAAAATAATTAAAATATCAATGTATGTTTATGCATTTGGCAGATACCAGAAGACAAATGACAGGGATGCCCCTGTTCCGGCAGCATTCTGTAGATTATTTCACCATTGTGGAATGACACACGAAATTAGTGTGGACTGTCTTGAGCATGGTGTAGCTACTGCCAGCCAACAGTCTTTTGATGACTAGAGAGAGCAAGTCACGACACTAAACCTTGGAGGATGCCTTTTCCAAAATGTTGTGTTGCAGAAGCGTAATCAAGCCAGAATATATTGTATGTACAGTGACATATGATTATGAGTTAGTTAGTTAGTAATGATTAAAAATATAAACATAAAAATATTTTAGCAACTAGTTTTAAAGGAATTTACTCCTGTCCAAATTCAAATATTCTACTTCTCTTAAAAAAACTGAAAACACAGTCCCAATAAACTCGAGTTGATGAAGTTTAAACTTATTAAGTTTAAACTTAATAAAAGGATAAGAGGTGAAACGTCTTCCAAGACAAATTACCAAGTCCAGTTGCGTTTGATTGAAATTTCCTTGAGATAACCATGACCTGGATGAATGAGAATATTCACAGGCTTAATAAAAGAGAAAAGATCAAAGTAATATCACTAATACTTGTTCAGAAATGTTAACTAATTACAGTGTTTTATCAGTATAAATCAATACATATTTGTTGATATTTCAAGAGTTTATGATGACAGGTTTTAAATACCTCATTTATCGGTGTTGTTATTAATTTTTCTGTGTTCTTTGGTATGAAATTGGTTTCTGTGAAAAAAGTCCTTCCACTCTCCTTTCTCTTAGTATATTCATGTATAGCACCAAAGTGGGCGGGGAGACAGGATAAGATTTCGAGGCTTGCTCATTAATTACTTGCAAGCTTCTGTCCTATAAATGCCTCACTTTGTTCATGGTAAGTCCTTGTGATCAAGTATTTGTTATTAAGTTAATGTTTATGTAAAAAATGTCAGGTTTGCATATTTTAAAATCCTCGGCGTTATATTGTGTCCCGTTCTGATACAGATGTCCGAAACTGCTATCAAACCGGATAAGTCACTCTGTAGCATCAGCTGTATGCTGTCCTATCCTGACACCTGCGTCTAATTTAATCATTAAAGTTGCTTAATGATGGTGTGTTTCTCCAAGACTGGATACAACAAAGAACTATGTAAGCAGTGTGATTTGGTTTTTCACCAGAGACCAGATGCCACTGAATTACTAAAGTCACAGGACAACTTAACTTGTACAACAGCGACTATATTTATATAAATAAATAAGGACAATGATCAACGAGGACTTACCAGGTTTGCAATTCTCCTTTGCAGTCAGGTGATACGAATCATGCTGAATTTTTGCTTGTCTGACCTCTGCTTTCATTACAAATACTACTTTCTGTTTCATACAGATTGGCCCAACTCTCCTTGAAACAACATAATCTCAGGCCTCCAGACCTTTGAAAGCCATAAAATTTTTCTGAGTGAAGAGTCGGCTGTAGGAATAGGGATAAATGTCTCCACTGCGGATTTAAGGCCAGGACAACAGCGAATCAAACTAACGTCTTTTACATATCTAAAAAGGGCTTTAAAGGGACTATATCATGCTATTTTAGCTTTCAACTTCTGGGACAGACATATATATGATAAAATGTTACTTTTGGTGTTATACAGTATTAATTTCTCCTAACATTTAACTTGTATCCTGTAGTTAATGTTGGACCACGAAGTAAAACGGATAATTTCTCAATAATCCCGCCTCCTGCACCCCCTCCCCTCCCCCGCTCCTATTCAGTGTAGAGCCGCAGCAGCTTAGACTGAGAAAACAGTGCTGAGCTTTATCTGAAACAGTATTTTGATAGTGAAATTTGGAAAAGCACAAAGTACCACATGAAACTCTGCTTTATTAAGGGCTCAGACTTTTGGTTTACTTTTTTATTTTTTTGTAAAAAACTGAGTCAGTAAAGCTTATTTCAGTTGCTAAATCTCCAGGATTTAGACAGAGCCGAAAACAACATACCTGATTCCAGTAAGCAAATCTCTCCAGCCCAGTATATAAAGAAGCCGTGGGTGTTGTTTGCACCACTTTACTGTACATTCTGAGATGCTCAATTAATTAACATCACAATGCTGTTATAGGATCACATAAGCAGCTTCATTAGCATTAGCATGTAGCCACTTATCTGTCCATCAGGTGTCTTTGTTCTTTGATCCAGCTGCTGTTTTTAAGGAATGTAGAATAAAATCCTGTAATCGATGCAGCCAAATGGGCATTTTCACAGAGAAAGTAAGAAGTTCAACAAAAACAGTGTTTTAAATTGCCAAAAACCGAAGCAGCCATGAGCTTTGAGAAGGAGGAGGGTGTGTTTGGAACTCTAGCAGAGGTAAGCCGCTCTGTCTGCAGGGGTGGTGCAGACACCTCTAGGACTCCATTGTTTTCTCTTTGTGACGTAAAATATGTCACTAGGTGAACACTCAGTCGTTTTCTAGGAGAGGGAGGGGTAGCAGCTCAGAGAGCAGGACTCGGCAGGATTACTCAGACATGCGTGAATTAAGCTAATACCACTCTGGTGGGTTTTTTTATGAGAAAATTGCACCACCACATAGTTGAAAACTCCAAAACCCTGATTTTGCTTGATATAGGCCCTTTAAATAACTTCTATTTTGCTGTCAATAGAGATTTTATTTGTTGCATCTCTATAGCAGCTGTTCATTTTGTTCGTTTCTGCCACCCAACCACTCGCGCAGGTGCACAAAGATGTCAACAAAGATCCTCATATTGAGTTACGTAAGCCGTTACGGGAACCAATCAAATCGTGTATCTGACGTAGGCGGACAGAGGCAAGCTAAGCTGTTGACGACAGCGCTGCAATGTCTGGAATCATTTAGTAAACATTGAAAGGTGGCTACATATGTACATCAGTTGTTTGAAACGGCTTTGGCCACTACAATTAAAGAGTTAGACTTTTATCTAAAAGACAAACAGAAGAATCTTTGAATCGCAACGAGGATGTTTTTGCTGTTTTGCCGACTGGATACGGCAAGAGTTTAATCTACCAGTTAGCTCCACTGGTAGCTACGCTACGGCTCTGGATACGTGTTGTGATTAGTCGTTCCGTTATCCAGTTACGCACACATAGTTTGAAATGCATACTTGGTTCCGCCCCTGGAGTTATGCCTTTATGATTACTCATTTCCAGACCCTAAAGTCTCACTAATCTGACTTAACGGCACACTCACAGTGTTGATAATGACTTTAGGAAGAAGATGTTGCACCCAAACCAATTTGGAGGAGAAGTGTCATGCTCCCCCTGAAGAAAAATTTTCTATTTTAAAGCATCAATCTGATGAATTTTGAGATGCATTTTTTTGCCAACCTGGCAAGAGCATTAAGAGATGGTGGACATGCTGTTGCTTAACTTGTCTACTCTTCCGTTATGATTGCCAATGATGTTATGTAATTTAGATTTTAATAAATTGTATTGGCAAAAAAGATAACCAATTACCAGATGACCAAATTCAGTCTGGCAATTCGCAAAGGCCCTCTTAAAGTGGTCTGCTCGGCAACCCTTATGTGCATGCTCTGGTCAGCACGAAGCGAACTGGCAAAGTCAGGTAACGGTATTCAGGTAACGGTATTCCATTTGCGCTAATATTTCAAAGCACTCACCACACTTGTACCCCCCCCCCCCCAAAAAAAAAAAGATGTTTCTGATCGAATCTACAAGATTCACAGAGGTTACTTATTTTGGTTTCAAAACTTTTAATATACTTTTAATTTTTTTATGAATAAGTATTGCTAAAAGTAAGGAGTTCAGTGTCATTTAGTGTTGAAACATTTTCCTACACATCTGCAATTCAATTCAGTTCACTTTTTTTATGTAGCGCCAATTCACAACAAATGTCATTTCAGGGCACTTTGCAGCCAAAGTCATTTCAATAGTTATACAAACATTTCAATCAGTTAAAAGTTTTCTATGTAAGAATTCCTAGTAGATTGCATGAAGTTGTTGACATGGGGTTGAGCCCCATGCACAAGGTATCACTTACTTTAACACTTTCTTGCTGAGAGTACGAACACATGATAAAACAAGCATTGGAAATACTGTAATCACCATGATCTACAGGGAGCTAGTCTGTCAGCATGTCCTGAGCCTGTAATATAAGCACCAGTGGCTAAATTAATCTTCTACAACAAACTAAAGTCTGTGTTTTCTCTGTATCATTTTTCAAAATGACACAAAGAAAACAAGACCAGCCTTGATGATTAAGCACATGGAATCCAACTCCTAATAACGCTGACATCTGGTGGATGTTTGAGAGAGATAGAGGGCAGAGTGGGCAGAGCAAGTAAAAATGATGTAAAGTCAGAAAAGGGGAGAATGATGCCAGAGGGTAGTAGAGGTTCTGATCGTTCTTTTTGTTGTTGAACTGTTCAGTCATGACAACCAAATGCTTCAGAAGCTGCCCTCTCCATCTCCCTTGCTCTCTTGTCTGAATTATTTTATGACCCGATCGTCCTTTGACAGGATAAATAAAAATGAAGTTCTTGTATGATGAAATCTGCTGAATAAATATAAATGATTCTAACTATAGTATGTAAAATATTATTGTTACTTTTGTAGTTGTCATTGAATTTCATTTTGTGATTTAGAGTTCTTGAGTAATATGCTTTTAATTACAACTAAACTACAACAATTATGCTAAATATTAGAAAGATTAATGCATGAATAGGATGTCTTGTGTTTGCTTGGTAACTCTATGGTTGCCATGACAAGATATGGTCAAAGGTCACAAGATTACATGTGAAGTTGATTTCTTCGGTTATGTTAAGAATAATCAGAAAACATATTCCAGATTTTTTCAATGCCTTGCTAAGTATTTATACTCCATGGCTTTATTTTTGAAGTGGTTACACTGTTGGAATATTTGTCCCAATCTCAAGTCTTTGCAGTCTTTAACAGAGTGTCTTGCAGGACTGTGCTATATTTATCTCAATCCAGCTATCCATCAACTCTGACCAGCTTTCCTGTCGAAGGAGCACATTCCTATAACATGATGCTGCAACCATCATGTTTGATTGGGGATTAGTGTGTCCAATGTGGTACACAGAGTTTTTTTTTTTATTAAATTTAGAAATTTTTAATTCCAATATTTATCTCAACCTTTATTAACCTAATATTTTAGTTTTGTCACTTCTGTTGCTTTTGAACATTAATTACTTTTTCTCAGTCAGTAGATTTACAAGAGAAAGTTGAATTATTGCCTTAGGCTGACTGAAATTGGACTTTTGAAATGCATGTATACATCTTGGTCCGACTTGAGTTGGAGAAATCAGACTAGGATACCCGTATAATGGGACTGGAAAATCAAATTTCTCTACATGTAAACGACAGTCAGGGAAAGCAGAGCTTTAGGGAGCCCGGGCACTCCATCTTTGGGAAATGAAGATGCCACGGAAGTGGGAATAACAACAATAGAACCAGCAGCAACAATGAGTGTCACACAATCAAACATTGCAGTACATACAAAATGTATTGTAATGTACTGTACTTGTATACTGCTTTATCTAGGCTAGAGGACCCCAAAGAGCTTCACACTACATTCCGTCATTCAACCATTCACACCCTGATGATGACGAGCTACAGTGTAGCCACAGCTGCCCTTAGGCACTTCTGACAGAAGCGAGGCTGCTGAACATTGGTACCACTGACCACCACCAGATTAGTGGATGGCCATATATTGGTCTGCAGATGTGCTATGTTCTTTATGTTTTGTTATGATGGAGGGAAGAGTGCCCTTTGGCTGCTTCAAAGCTTGGATGTTGTTTATAACATAACTCTGCTTTAAAATGTGCAACTTTGTGCCTGACCTGTCTGATGAGCTCCTTGGTAATAATGATGCTGTCTATCTCTAATGTTCTGACAGAGCAGCTCAGAACGTAGTGTTAATGTAGTAAGTAGGTAAGTAGGTGGATTGTATTTAAGGACATCTGAGTAAACAGGGGAAATACAAATGTTTTTAAACAGATTTTTCAAAAATAATTTCAACATCTTGGTTTTTGCATTTCAAAACCGATCTTTTGATAGTAAATCAATAAAGAGGAGTCTGAGTTCTTGGCTTGAGATAAAAGAATAAAATTAACTTCAAATTTCAGAGAACAACACTGTAAAATCCAATAGCTGCCCTGATGTATATAGATAAGTTACTATTACTAGGTTATCATCAATTTGTTTATATGACTAGTATTTATTAAGTCACACTTACTTGCATGGTGAAAAACACAAAATACTTAGTGTTTAGAGTGAATATTACTTTATTCAGAGTTAAGACAACTCGCAACAATAAGTAGCCATAATATTTACTTTATTTAGTTAAGCTTACTCACAACAATTAGTAGACAAGACTGTCTGCACATTCATAGAAGAAGAAGAAGAACAACAACAACAAGAAGAAGAAGAAGAAGAAGAAAAAAAGATTCAACACGTGCGCCAGTCGAGCCCACCACACGAGCCGGAGAGCTGAGGGCAGGTTTTTAATGACGGAAATTTAATTCCATACAGCCAGACCTGACTTTTATTTCGTCTGGTTAAAGAAGGAAGGTAAGTTATCGAGCATTTTGTTTGCCTTTTAATACGTTTGAATTACTGCTACGACTTGTTAGCGTTACCGAACTTATGTTAGCAGTTTGCTAGCTTAACTAAACTTTTAATTACATCAATGAAACACGATATATCCTATATTGTCATTCAGTTAAAGACTAAAAAATAAAACTACTGCAATATCACTTTTCGGTCATATTGTGGACCCCGAATTAGCATAAAAGTGTTTTTTATTTCAAAAAATAAAGTTGTCGTCCGTAATGTTTTGTGAAAGGACAGTTCATAATCTTAAGACATCTTGATAATGTACTCTTTTTTTTGTTGTTGTTGCTGAAATTATAGCCCCAGGTTGAATTGGACTGAAATTGAACTTTATTATTAAACACACGTATGTTGCATGTGTAACGCATTAAGATACATAGAAATTTGTCATTAACCTGAAAAACTATATCAGTTGAGCTTTTTTTTAACTACAATATCCTTTGTCTTTTTCAGAAGACTTTTTCTGAAGAGCTGCTTTGTCAAGTGGTGCCTAGTGCACTGGAGGTGAGATGGCAGTTGCTTATTCTTGAGGACATTTCAGTCTAAAAAAAAAAAATTCCTCTTCTTGTGACCATGACCCATATGTTTGGAACCAGTGTCATTCAAATTAATGTGAAAAAGATGGCATTTTATATGTTTACTGACCAAATCAGTTTGTATGTTAGCTTTGAGGCACATTCACAAGTGCAGGAGCTGTCACGTGACCGGAGGGAGAACATTCAAATAGTGCTCAAAGCTAACAGAGATGTATTTAGCCTTGTGTGTGTGTGTGTATATACAGGTGGACTTTTTTTTGAGGCCCTTGACCGGCACGCACCGCGCTTTGTCGAGATCTTCAAGGCAAAGAAAGGAAATGCGGGGCAGATCCTGACCGAGCTGGTGCAACAATTTGATGCAGAAGTAAGTCTATGAAAGGCTTCGTCTACACTTTTTGAATGCAGCATTATCTTGAACTTAATTTGTTTATCATTCACTTCTAGAATTCTGATGTGACTGCATTGCGCACCATTGTACTCCGAGGCCTCCCTGTTCTACTTGGAGATGATCCCAGTGGCTTCTACAAGACCTGCTTTGTAAGTCCTGAAGCATCCTAAAAGAGCACACATGGTTATGGGGTGGAGAGGAGAAGAGAAGGAAAGGGGCAGAGGAGACTAGGAGATGGTGAGAGGTGGAGATGGGAGAGGACAAGATAGAATGAGATGTGTGAAGAGTAGGAGGAGAGGATGTGGAGATAAAAGGAGAGGGGGAGGAGAGAAGAGAGGAAAATGGAGGAGTAGAGAAAGAGAGGAGAGGGGTAGCTGAACCAGCCCTGACTTAAATCTTTGTCATATTTGAAGTCTGGACTTAAATGCAGAGAGTGTCGGCCTCTCTGACTTATGGGGATAGCTTATTCCACAGTCACTGTCAAATAAAGCAGAAATGCCTAAAAAAATCTTAAATATTTTGTAATTGATATAGTCCAGTGACTGACTTCCAGCTGTTTGCATTGCAATTTAGCTCAACGCAAATCATGGCAGTGGATATTTTGTACACCTTTACCAAGTTTGCCACTGACTGCAGTTCCGTTATTATTGGTATCGGTCAAGGTAAATGTATCTTGCTGTGATCTATCAAACGCAAAAAAACATACAAAAGTAAGCATATCAGAAATGCTAAAATATAGAAAGAAGAAAAAGTGCCTATAGCTGTATCATACACACATCAAAAAAAGATTGCATCCTCATCAGTGTTCACAGCCATCACGTCAGCATGTGTGCTACAATCTTTGTTGCACTGCCATTAATGTAAGGTGCATGTTAAGGGCCTAAAGCTAGCTACTGGACGTACAGACACCAAAAAGATTGATCATGTTGTCTCTCAATGAAAATTATAGAAAAATGGTTAACTCCAAAATAGCCTGAGTATTCCTTGTTAAAGGCAGGAAGGCAGTGTCAGCATTACAGATGAAATGGCAGTTTATAAACAAATTTCCATGTTGTAATGACATTTTTTTTTTTTATTCATCACAGGACTGTGACGCTGATGAGACCTGCTGGGCACAGGTATCTGTTGGGGTGCTGACTGTTGTCCCTGAAGATGTGCAACTGATTCCAAATCGGCTCCACCTTCACCCGGTGTCTACTGCCATCATTGTTGAGGGAGGTATTGTAGTGGATGATCTCCCTAACCTACCTGAGGCAATTTGCCTTGTGTTCGGACTGTCATATGCTTTACATTTAGACTACCCAAAAGCCATGAAAAACACTTTTGGCTTCATTCAAAAAGTGATGCTTGGCCTGGGAGAGAACAAACTCTCACCAAAATTACAAAGTCTAAAAAATCTCTTGTTGAGTTAGAATGCTAATATGAGTGGATTCAGTAGTTTTTATTCACTCTAAGACCCTCCAATGCCCATTCATTCTCACATGATCCATTGCCAGTCAGTAAATAAACCCATTTTGCACTTGATGGCATGTTTTTTTTTTTTTTTACTGTTGAAGAGAGGGCAAAGTCTTAAAAATCTGTTGAGTTACATTACAAATGTATGAGTGGATTTAGTTTTCTTTTTATTTGCTATGTTAAGACGACTCAATTTGTAAGTCTTTGAGTTCAAGACTGACCATTGTTTGCACTCGTAGAATGTGTTTGTTTTATTACCTTTTACGAAGGAGAGGTGAGGAAAAGAAAGGGGAGATGAGAGAAGGCAATAAGAACAAGGTTTTGGTTTTATTTATATATTTAAATATAATTTAAATTTAGGAATACAGAAGTGCACTTGTCAGCATGTTTCGTTACCAAGGGTAGCTGTCTGAGGATGTCATTAAAGGCCATCTGTAAAGTTGATTTGTAAATGGAAGAAAAATCAAAATAAAAGTTTATTGAGCTTTCAACTGTTCTGTTCCCTTTATTTATTATGTTGAATTGTTAAGTCTGATTATTTGAGGATATTAAGACCTGTTTTTCACTCCTTTATGAGCCACTTAGATTGCTGAAGTAACATGTACTTACTTTTTAGAGTGCAATCGGTTTGCATGGTTTTAGCAAGTAAGTCAGAGTGCTGTGCTAAGTTAGTCCAACTTAGATAAGTGAGTTATGTAGACTAAACATAGAGTAAATAGCACATGCAATAGTTAAGTAGACCTAAATAGTAATTATGAGTAGGCTTTACTAAGTCAAGAGTACATCTAAAGTAAGTTATCAAGTCCACTCAGCTAATTTATAAGTGTACCTTACGAAGGAAATGCTAGTTAGTACTACTTAAAATATCTAGTTCTCTTTACTTATTTTTTAAAGTGCAACCGGTTTGCATGCTTTTTATAAGTAATGATAACTAATTGGATTTTACAGTGAATCATAGTCTTCTGTTGAAATAAAAGAGCATCTGCCTTTAATACACATTATCTTTTTACGTTTCTTTTGTTTAGAAGCTTACTATCATGATTCTTTCTTTTCTGCTCCTTGAAGTGGAAGAAGAATTTGTCACACATGCAATAAAGTTTATCAAGCTTTTAAAATAGGATCAGGCAGAAGTTATGTTGTGAAAACATTAATGTCAACTACTGACTATCTTAAAAGAAAATTTCAACTCAAAGTAAAAATGCGTCTGTTTCCTTATTCTCCAGAGTTAGATAAGTCAGTGGAAAACATTTTGTAGCCAGTAGCTCAGCATAAGCCAATGTAATTTTTAGCTATGCTAAAAGGTGGTTTAGGCTATGGACACTTACAAAGTAGGCTTTACATATCTGAAATATCTAAAGTCTTTGCCATGTACTCACTTTTAAACTATTATCCTGCTTTTATCAAGATTTACTGAAGACTGATGAATGGACCCAAGTGCAGACGATAATTAAAGGTTCCAAAAAGGGGTTTTAATGACAGGAGACTCAGATCATAGTCTGAACAACGTCAACATAACAATGATCCGACAGGGAGTCAACCATACGCCGGATCTTAAATAACTCTAAGAATTGTGAACAATATTTTGATCACAGTGATCCCTATGGGGCGAATCATAAAGATGTCTTTATTTACGAACCTCCACCAGTAGGAGGTGTTGCAAGTCCGCCATGTTTTTCTGCGTAGGTGCGCTGGTGCATTGGTGGCTCTTGATGTCTGGGGCTGGGGTCCGGACGCGGTCCGGCTCGGCCCTGGCGCATGCCTGGCTGGTCCTGGGTGGGCCGGTGTGTCGGGCGGTCGATGTTTCGGGCCGATGTCCTCCTTGGGTTGGTTGGGGCACCTCTTATGGGGATGCCAGTTATGAAAGCAGTTGTTTGCCGCTCTGTCAATCGGTGGGGGGACCTGCTGATGGCTCTGGGGGTCTGCTGCCTGATCGGTTCATTGGGGTGGGCCGTCTGGCATTGGTCGGGTCCCTGGTCTTGGCGCTCTGCGTGGGGTGAGGTGTGGACCCAGGAGCTGGTAGATCTGGGTGTCCAGGTGCTGGCTGGGCGTGACCTGGGGAGGGCCTCTCGGTCCGGCTGCGGGTCCCCCCTGCCATGTGCCAATGGCAGGGGGCCCTTGTCAGCCGATTCCTGGTTGGGGCACCGCTGGGGGGCGGGGAGCCCCTGGTCCCCATGGCCTAGTACGGGCCCGCCCTGGTGTAGCTGGTTACTGGCGGGGCCTGTGGGCTCGTCCCTGCAATCTACTGGGCCCTGGTGTTCCCCTGGGGCTTCATCTGTTCCTCTCTTTGGGGGCAGTTGGCTCTGCGATGGTCCGCCGTGGTTCCTGGACTCTGGGCAGCTCTGGATGTATACATCTCCAACCTCCTTCATGTCTGCATCGACTCCTGTATGACGGATCAACGGCTCTATACACCAGCTATCAATCACTTGCATGGGGAAACCTTATTCACACCTGCATGCACACACACACCTAGGTGTGGGGACATTTTCTTGGGCTGAGGTTATCGTCAACAGATAGTTGGTACCAGGAGCTTACCAGCGTCATTGGTGTTGTATTTGTTAATCTATTTTCACGTGTTGTGAATGTGTAATTCTTAGTTCATATTACTGGATCTGTTTTGTTAATCTTATTCTGTTCTGTTGGTTGTTTCTTTCTGTTTTGTTTTGTATTTCCCACTTCTCTGCCGTCCAACAGAAGTGGAGGACTGGGATATTTTCTTGTGTTCTTTGTGTACCTCCCTATCTTGTATTATCAGTTTACACTCCTACCCGTCCTTCTTCTGTACTTCATCTCCATTCTTTCTTCTTTTTTGTTTTCTCATTTTCTTGTCCATAATTTCAAGAAATTAAACCCACAGTAATCATTAAAAAAGTTTTCTCATACATACATATCAAGTGGAATACTATGGAAAAGCTGTAATACTCTGCTTGAGAAAGTAAATCTGTTGGGCCTGTACTTAGTACTCAGACACCAATTCTGAGTAGCAAACTGCCATACAGGACACGTAAAAAAAAAAAAAAAAAGACATTCAAAGTGTGTTGTTCCAGCATTGTGAAGCTCCATGCTGTCAAACCCAATATTGCACTGCAACCTAAATGAACAGTGTTAGCACAGTTGGTAATCCTCCATTTCTGCACTGGACACATGTCTAATTTTACCTTTTTCATACTAACTTCAACTCAACAGATACGTTTAAAGTATTGTAACCGGAGAGACTCTTAAATAAATGATGAGAGAAGATTCCTTCATATTTATGGAGGTTTAATCACAGACTTGGTTGATCAAGCAAGGAGGGGCAGAAAATTACATTTGAACATGTAAAATACTGACCTGTCTCAAAATACCTAACATAGCCTTTTATATATTTAGTCAACCTTACTATTATCAATACCATATCAGTAAACACTTCTTCAGAGTTAACTCGGTAGACTCTCAGTGTGAGGTTTTGTATCCGGAGCGAGTCCTCTCTTTCAGAGAGGATCTGTGACTGAGTTGCTGCACAGGCTGATTGCTTCCACCTGTTCTCAATCAGCTGTTTGGTGCTTTATAAGGAGCTGGCTGACAACTCTTCAGCGCCTGATGGTTACCATACCGGTACATCCAAGCCTCTGTTTCCCAGGTATTACTAGATCCAAGTTTCTCGTGGTCTCCTGTGATTCTCAGTCCTCTTGTTGTCTTCAGGTTTGTTGAATGGAGTTTTTTGACGCAACCAGTCTCCGGTAAAGCCTCCAAGTTTGACAGCTGTTTTCCAAGTGGATTACTCACCTCCATCACAGTCAGTTTCTTGTGCAGCATTCTACCTGCCTGCTCGCTCTCAGCCACACCGTCTCCTCCCATACTCCCCAGAAGCCCCAGTCTCCGCTCAGCAAACCTCACTTACTCCTCCCAGGATCAGAGATCACCCCGGATCAGTGAGTACTGACACATTCAGGAATCCAATTAATTTCCATTAGCCATCATTCCTTCCTAATCCAATCTCTCTGTTTCCAGATGCCTACCAGTTCCCGACGTTCTCTAGCTGAACTATTTACTTTCTTATTTAAATAAACCCCTTTGAATTGTCAAACAGTCTCAGTGTGGTTCTGCATGTGGGTCAGGAGTTTGGGCCGAACCATGACACTCAGGCGTCTTCGGGTGATACAGAAGCACAATCTTGCCATATGTCAGGTCGTCCAGTGTACAGAGAATTGTTTCCATGGTACTACAGGGTGCAGGGATTTTAATATCAGTTCATTTGACCTGACCTAAGTCATATAGTGTCACACAATCGGACTAATAACTATGTCATGAAGAATTAGCACACTGTGAGTATGAGTTACTGTAGAATACACAGAACAGATTATTCTGAATATATTTTTTCCCACTACAGTATTAAGCAGTAAATGTAATAAAGTTGACCAAAATTATGTGACAAAATGTAGAGGAGAATCTCTATCACAAATAATGCTTATAAGAAGACCTGTGCAGTGCACTACATTCTGGAAGACAATTGCACTGTTTTTTTCCCCCTTAAATTAATCACTTACAGACTGCTGCTTTTCCATCAGTGCAACTTCTACAGGCCTATTGAATCAGATCAAACTTTACTCTTTTCAAACACATGTTTCCAGAGTGCTTGACAGATTTAAAATCACCCCACAACCCCCCCCTTCAAAAACCAAAAATAAAATCATCATCACAACTACACCCCCCCCCCCCCACCCCCACCCCCACCAACCCATCAGACATACACACACACACACACACTTAAAAGGTACAAAAACAGCAGGCTGAGCACAGATGAGCCAGGAAACGCCATCATGGGAGCCATCTACATCAGCAGCAGCAGATCAGCAGCAGCAGCCAAGGCTCTGACCCAGGGCGCCCAGAAGAGGGAGGGGTAGTACCCCCACCTCCACCCCAGCCCTGGGGGGCATCCAGGCAGCCACAGCCAACCAACGCTCCCGATGCAGGGGGCCCTCAGAGAGGAAACACTGGGAGGAAGATTAAAAATAGGTTAAGATATAAAGTGTATAAAATATATAAGTGTAAAACGATAAGATAGAATCAAGATAAAAATACAAAGCAGATTAATAAATAAACAGTGAAAAGCTAAACTAAAAATTTAATTTGGTATAAGCAACTGCTAAACGAAGACCAATAATTATGTATTTGCAAAAAAATGCGACGATTTAAAAAGAAGAATAAAAAATGAAATGTTATGACTTCATTCGCCAACAAATGCCCCTTTTCCACTAGGGTTGCTTTAGACCCAAACCGTACGGAATGGTACGGTCTAGAATGGGTAGGTTGTGTTTCCATTACCATCACAGAAGAACGACAGTGGGTGAGGACATGGGCAGGCTTAGCTTAAAAAAACTCCAGCAAAAAGATGTCACAAAGTAATCATGACAACACAGATCCTCTCTAAAGTTAAAAGACGTTTGACTCACCTCACATCTTTCAGACATAGATCTGTTCATGCCTCCAGTTTCTGTTCTGCGTTCTTCATGCCAGTACTGATCTAACCAGCGATCATCCAGTCTGTGGAGACTCCGATTCTACCACCTTGCAATGATCCAGCTCTCTGATCACCGCAGAGACATCCTGCCTGTCTGCTGCTATACCGGCTTCTCCCTCCCCAACACCGCAGGCTTGCTGCCGTCTTACCGTTCTATCACACACCTCCACCGCCTGCTACTGCTACCCAACTGAAGCCTGCTCCAACCCACGTGTGGGAAGCAGTTAACAGCGCTGGTCTTGCTCCAGCGCTCTGATCAGCGCGGAGACCTCCTCCTTCTCTGCTGCTACAGTTTGCTACCAGCCTTCTTCCTCCCCTCACTGCAGGCTGACCGTGGTTTCTCAGTTCTTTCACACCAACTTGGCTGCTCCAAGGAAGACGATAAGAACTCCGATCGCAGCTCCATTCCTCTTGGCAACCTGATAGAAATTTGCCTTCACTCATAGTTTTCTGATGCTGAATCTGCAGCCCAAATCAAGCCTTTTATCTACATTTGAGGTGCAACAAGGAATCATTGTAGATTCTCCCCATCACCTTTCAGCTTCAGCTTTATTAAAAACTACAACCTTCCCTAAATGATATAACAGTTTATAAAGTACAGTTTTTTTGTTTTTTTTAATGAGCTACTTAAAGTAAAGAAAAATAAAACCTTTTCTGATAGTTGGAATATCTCCAGTTATTGATCAGTTCTGATCTTGTTGATTTAACTGTTATTACATCAAGACATCGCTTCAAACAAGGTACTCCAGGCCAATCAGCAGCTGCCGCTGCTAGGTAGGAGTGAGAAGGATATATTACTGGACCAATCAGTCCAGAGGTGGGCGTGTTGGGTCGCTTTGGCATGCTTCGCACCAAGGCAGAGCTAGTCCAAAAAAAACGGGTCGGCTTGGAAAGGACACAGGTAATGGAAAGAAGCCAGAAATGTTCCAAAGCGATCCGTTCCTTTCCGTACTGGCCCTAGTGGAAAAGGGGCATAACTGGCCTGAATCCTATTGATCTATAGAATATTGTTAAGAGGATAGTGAGGGACGCCTGAACCAACAAAGCAATCTGAAGGCTGCTATCAAAGTAAGATAATAATAATGGATTCCATTTATATAGTGCTTTAGGATCCTCAAAGCACTTTAAAGTTGTTTTCACTCATACTGGTGGAACCAAACTACAATTTTAGAGATAGCTGCCCTGGGGCAGGCTGACAGAAGCATGTAGTTGAAGTGTCTTGCCCAAGGACACAACAGCATGTTGCAGACCAAAGCATGAATCAAACCCACATTTTACAGGTTGCAGGCCGACAGTTCTACCACTGAGCAGCCACCACAGATGGAAAAGAATGACAAAAGCTATAGAATTTTTTTCACAATATTCAAATTCTTTAAAGCTGTACTCCTATGTGTTGCCTGGTTGGGGCTAAAAACAGGCCCCTCTTATCAGTAAATATCTGATATTTTATGCTTAGACTTTTGAATAATAAAGTACTTTATTCAAAGTCTTTTTAACAGATGATTAAACCCATGTTGGAGTTTGTGATCTGACCTGTCCTTAAATTAGCATTTTAATCTGGATTTTTTACCTTTCTAGATCACAGAAATTGGCTTCATTTAAGTCACCACCAAGATTCAGCTCCCTAGTGTGTAAACAATATTGTATTTATTTATCGGTATATACTTATAGTCTATTTTGTGTAACTGCTTCTAATTAAGCTGATCTACATATTGATGTCTAAGCCAAGATATTTTGGCAAGCTTTTTAAATACCAAGAGGCTTATTTGGAAGTTAAATGCAGGTTAAGTAAAATATTGTAAACAGTGCAACAAAGACACATTTTTTATGATACTGTCTGGCCCTTGCCCATTTTTCCTTGTTTTACACAATTAACTTAAAGACCAATTTGCTGACTAATATATCTCACACTTTGACATATTTTATTTAAGCACGGTAACTGATGTTCTTCAATTAACTTGACTATTTTTATAATATTTTGGCAGATATGGCATATGAAACTCACCATCTTTCTTTACATCAGTGAAAATCTGACCCTGAAAAAAAAAATATATATATATATATATATAAAGAATGAGCCAGTGATATTCTATTTGCAAGCAACAGCAATATTTCAGAAGAAAACTAAAGTCAAGTCTTTATGTGAGTCTTCAAATAGCATAAATTGTAAAAATCTAAAAAATATATTTTCGATGTGATAATTGGAATCAAAGCTCTTAGTTGACTAAAAAATTACTCATGCAGGCTCATTTCATGTTGCTACAATAAATCACATGGGGATTAAAGAGAGAAAAACTTTATGGAGAGCTTGAATTGAGATTTTGAGAATTAAATAAAAATAGTGTTTAAAACAATATGAGGTTTATGTATAACATGTATTTCACTGATGTTTGAATTGCTAACATTGTGACCTGACCACATATAAGCTGTGATAAATGCTAACTACACTACATTCAGGTATTAGTTTTAGGTTATATTGCCTTGCCCTATTTTACAATTAAAATTATCATGAAGAATTAACTTTTTTGTACTTTGTACAAATCAGAATTCAGCTAAATATCTTCATTTAATAAGATTAGCAACCAGATCCTCTTTCTCTAGTGGCTTTTCCCTTCAGAGGTCACCACAGCAAATCATCTGTCTTCTTATTCTATAGATCATTTAGTCCTATCCTCTGCATCCACTGCCCTCACAACTAACTTAATGTCATCCTTCACCACATCCATAATCTCTTTTTTGGTCTTCCTCTCTGCCTCCTGTTTGGTGGCTCCAGCTTCAGCATCCATCTACCAATATAATTGTCATCCCTTCTCTGAGCATCTCTAAACCATCTCAGTCTGGCCTCCCTGACATTATCCCCAAAACGTCTAACATGAGCTGTCCCTCTAATATACTCATTCCTGATCCTATCCATTTTTGTCACTCCCAAAGAGAATCTCAACATCTTGAGTTCTGCAACCTCTTGTTCTGCTTTCTGTATTTTCCTCAATGGTCCTCTATCTAGACCGTACAACATCACTGGTCACACTACTGTCTTGTAAACCTTTCCCTTCATTCTTGCTGAAACCCTTTCATCACACATCACACCCAACACTTCTCCACCCATTCCAACCAGCTTGCACACGCTTCTTCATCTTTTTCCACGCTCTCCATTGCTTTGTATAGTTGACCCTAAGTACTTATAGTCTTCTACTTTTTTCACTTCTACACCCTGTAACTTCACCATTCCAGTTGTCTCTCTCATTTACACAATGTATTTTGTCTTGCACCAACTAACCTTCATTTATCTCTTTTCCAGTGAACACTTCCATCTCTCTAGCTTTTCCTTCATTTTTTATTTACACTATCTGACTTTAAAACAGAACTAAATAGAGCATATTTAGCATGGTCATAATTTGAAATAGAACTTGTAAATTAGGCCATTTTACTCACTATAATATCAAACTAACTATTTTTATTTGTTTGTTTTAGTTTTTATGTTGAAAAAGAGCAAGTCGTTTAGAATGAATAACGACAAAAATCTCTGTGCCATTTTTTAGACTTGTCCTGTCCATTTAAACTTTTTTTTTCAGTGCAATTTGTTGCAGTTTCCTTTTTTTGGCTTTTGGAATGCTCACTCTATCTGTGGAAGTACCTGCTGCGGTATGATTCCTAATGGCAAACCCTCAGGGTAGCCTAGTTTTGGAGAGAATATTTCAACTTAGCTATAATCAGTAAGCTCTTGCAATTAATGTATATGGCTATTTTGAAACCTTTGCACACAAGAGTGAATTGTACAAACACTGAGCTTGTTTACTTTATCTAACTAAATGTACAACTTGGGAACCTTACTCTTAAATATCAGTGTTTAGTTTGAAAAGTTTTATAAAAGTACACAGACACAAATAAAGTCTGCTCTCATGGAAACATGAAAGTTACTGAAAGTACTTTTATTTATGCTGAGACTCCTCCATCTAAAACGAAGAAGTACAAGGCGAATACAAGATGTCTTTCAGGCATCCATCCATCCATCCATTCTATGCAGGTTTGCAGGGGGGTTGGTGCCTATCGTCAGCAATCATTGCGCAAGAGTGTGGGTACACCCTGGACAGGTTGCCAGTTCACCGCAGAAACATTTCAATTAAGAACAAAAAGTTCATATAACTGTTAAATTCTAAGACAAACTGATCCAGGACTTTGTAAATACAAAAGAACATAAAATGCTGCCCCCACACCACCAAATCTTAACAATATAACTCTTTGGTGAGGCTCTATAGTTTGAACTGAGAGGAGATCTTAAACAGTGATCTCAATCAATCTTTATCTATACAGAGTTTTATTCAGCCAAAAGGTGACCAAAGTGCTTCATAATAGCAATATGAAAAATGTATAACAAGACAAAAGAGTTTCAAATGAAAAGTCAAAGCAGCAGCACAAGTTAGAAAAGAAATATAAAGTTTGAACATTCGTTATTTTATCAAAAGTTAGGGATAGATGGGATAAAAGTAAATAAATTAAAAGCTAATTTACAACAGAGTTTAATAAGTTTGAGCATTCCTAAGTATTTAAAGCCTGGAATAAAAGCTGCAGTTTAAGTCTACTTTTTTTTCCGGAGAAAATATTATTTGGGGGTCACATGTTGTATTGCCCGACAAAAAAATGATTATTTAGTAACCAGGCTTCTCTCCTGCAAACTCAGCTCTAGCTTTGGTCTCTGAAGCAGACACAATGTTAACTTTTCAGAATAGGCTTAACAATTTCATTTTTGACCCTACTACATTCTCCTACTACTAACCAATATAGCATTTTTTGCTGATATTTCAGCTTTTCACTTCATTCTCTCACTCTGTTGTTATGTTTTCTTCATAGAAGATACATCTTGTCTTGCATACTGTTCAGCTCTGACATCTTCCTGGAGGGATCAACAGCTTAATGTTCTCCTTCTAGATACAATATAGTGCAAATAACTGTATGTGCTTGTGGTGGATAAATGTAATATTATGATTATTATTAACACTGAGAGCAGAGGGTATGAATAATAGAATATGCAGTTGGGCCAGAAAGCATGTGTTGGGTTCACATGGGAATCGAGGTTAGAGAAAACCATACTGCCTGAGATTATTGTTTCTCCTTATATACTTAGTTTTGAGAGTTTCTTTTATTATGTTACGATTTAACCCAAGCTATTTCCATTGTTTTGTATTTGCCAAGATTCACTTACTCCCGGCTAAAGAGGGAGGTGCCTTCATCCTGAGAAATTCCCACCCTGAGAGAAGAGTTTTGTCTTCAGAAAAGAAAGAGGCAAGGTTGCAGTTCTATATAAATACTTGTTTTCATGTGAGCTGGGACAAGGCAGTATTCAGCATTCACTGTGATCTGTGCTGTTCTTCTGTATGATCGATTCAACTTTTATTAAAACCTCCAAACGCTTAAAGGAATCTCTCTCATTTTTATTAAGAGTCTATAATCCGACCACATGCTTTTCATTCATCCTATGAACTTAAAAACTGATGTATTTGCTTGCATGTGTTCCTCTCCTTGATGAAGTCACTAAAGGAGCTACTGTTGCCATTAACTTTTTACTTTCCTTTAACATAGAAAATAACTCCATAATTGATGCCTCTGTGTTTGTTTTGCTTTGTTTTATTTTGTTTTTTGTCTGTATGCTCTTTATTCTCAAACCCCTAGTTGGTTGTGGCAGATGGCAATTCATACTGAGCCGGGTTCTGCTGCATTTCTCTTCCTGTTAAAAGGGAGTCTTCCTTTCTGATGTCACTACATCCATGCTCAGTATGAGGGGTTTCTGCAAAGCCAACAACACACAAGCAATAGTTCGATGTCGAGGAGGTGTGAGTGTGACAATTAAGTAATCAGATCCAATCTGCTTGTTTCCTTATATCAAAAACTGTTTAACCAATTTAAACAATAAACTAAACTTGACAGCATAGTTTTATAACTACAATCAATTCAGAATGTATGCATTTTACTGTCTGTCTGAATTATTTGATTAAATTGACTAAAGTGCTTTGAGACGTGTTCTGAATTGACACTACATAAATGATCTGAATTGAACTGAATTTCTGATGAACAGAAGGAACACTAAAATAAACAATAGATAAAGAGCCCCATCTTACACAAAAGTGTCATCTAAAAAAATAGTATAGTGTTGTATTGCCTCTGAATTACCTAAACTCTTTAGAGTCAAATTATGCGGCTTTTTTTGTTTATCGACTGGTTACCCTTATTTGGCTTTAAGTTGTATCTTGTCATTAACTTCTTCATTTAATAATAGCTGCTGTTTTTTTATTGACACTGATTAATCTTATTGGTATTCTTGACATTTTAGAACTTTTATGATCTTGAATGCTAAAGAAGTATTAATTTAGTTTACTGTTTTCTTTTAGTTATCTCTGAATACCTGCTGCTACAGCTATATTGTTAGAATGTGTTCAGTAAAGTAGTTCTTCCTCAAGCCTGCTGCCTTTTGTTCTGTGCCAGCTGCTTCCTGAGGTTATATATTTAGGACCTAGTCTCTCAAGTGCCTGGCTTCTCTCTTGCTTAGCCCCAAACATTCATTCAGCTCTCTTTTTTCATCTCTTCTTATTCTTTTAGTATATCTTTGTAATGCCCAAAAAGACAATAGGAAGCGTATTTTATATTCGCTTGCACTAATAGTTGTGTAATGGCGATGGCAGAAAAGCTGCCTCGGCGTTTTCATGAACTTTGATCACTTTTGCTTTGTTAACACCATTAAGTTATTTTTCTTCTCATTGTCACAAATCCCAAAAAAAGTTTAGAAAATATTTTATATTTTTGGAGAACAACAGAGAATAAATCAGACATACCTAAAATAAAAATTAAACATAAAAGTGATAGTTATTTCCATACCTGATAAATCGATTTTAAAATTATCTTGAAGGTTACAGAGAAAATTCAGCAAGTTTTTTTTGCAAAGTCAAAAATTCGGTGGAAACTTTATTTTTTGGCTAAAGTGGAACAATGTGTTTCCGAATGATTATAATGATTCTTTCTATGCTTCAGCGCTACTTCATGCTCTTCTTGAAAAGAACAAGGTATGACAGACAGTGATAAAAAAAAACATGCAAAAAGAAAATTAAATGGTATTATTTGGGTCTTTTTTTCTAATAACACTGACATGAATAAAATATTCCATGGAGTCACCAAATTACAAACAAAGAAAATATGCTAACTTAGCAAAAAAAGATTAACATTAACTTCATCTTTTTCTTGCTTAGCAGCTCCTGAATAATTGTGACCATTTATAATGTCTATGCTTCTTTACAGTATAATGGTTAGATCAAGTAATGTATTCAGGCCGAAACGCAAGTATGTTGTTTCGTAATTTAACAATGTTTATTACAGCTGGTAATAAACCATAACCAGTCCACACTTAAAATAATTGAGCTCTCTGCGTATAAATAACTTCGAACTAAAATGGAACTAGGTAAAAATGACGAACTACCGATTTTTAAACCACAATTGTCATACGGGAAAATTATGGTTTTATTGTGTGTTTTTATTTCCCAGTGTGTATGTTGTTTTAATAATTTTGTTGTGTAGTTTTATTTGGATTTATTGCATCTAATGCACACTGAGAGTGTGTACTTTTAATCTGAAAAGCCCTGACTGATAACCCTTCGCACTGTGTAATCATCTACACCTGTGGAGCATTAGCTAGCAGACTTAATAAAAGCAAGCAGACGAAACAAGGAGGACAAGGCAGAAGGAGACAGGCTTCAGTGGCCATGACAGAGCTGCTGTTGGACAGAGGAACCATGGACTGATTGTTGGAAGGCTCCTTGAAGATTTGGGCAGAATTATACTCTGCAATAGCATGTTGGTAATGATCTGCGGTGAAGCATGTCCTGATGTATGTTTGATAGTACAGTGACTACTGTCTACTTCACTGACAGCTCAAGGCTAGCGTCCTGAGGAAGGCAACGGCACAGTATAGCACTGTGGCAAGGTCAGGATTCTGAGGAAGGCGATGGGACGGTGTAGCAGTGTGGGGAGCTCAGCGTCCTGAGGAAAACAATGGCGCAGTGTAACGGTCTGGTCAGGCCAGCATCTTGAGGATGACGGCATGGTGCAGCAGTGTAGTAAAGCCATAGGCCATAGGATTAAGCTCGGGCCGTGTCAGCACTGCTGTTTTAACAGAGCCATTTCCACAGCGCCCAAGGGTGTGCTGCAGCCCCTGGTTTTTACAGATAAGACTTCAGACTTCTTCACTGGACACTCTCTCAGCCCTTAATTTTAGCTGCCTTAATTCTAACCTCTTTTATTAGCCCTTGTGTTTTATAGTTTAAGCTTTTTTTGCTTTGGTTCTGTGAATAAAACCATGGTGTTTTGTTTAAGCAAACTGAACTTCTGGATTACTTGCGTTTGCCGCTTTGTCGTTTTAAATGCAGGAAAAGCTTGAAAAGTTGACGCAGTGAATTCACACAAAGCCCCGCAGAGACTCTGACGCCCCTCTGGCAACCTCAATCATAGACTTTTAACCTCTCTTGACGCTGACTTTTGGGGCAGTGTGAATGCACCATAAGAATGCGTGTTTCACATCAGTCTCCAAAAGTATCCTGTAACACCAAAAAAGTCACTAGATTGGTCGTCTGTCCCTTTTTTGAAAAAGAGTCGCTAGTGGGGTCAAAAAAACTTGCTAAGTATAGTAACAAAGTCAGTTGAAACCTTTTCATGCTAAAGACTGGATGGTTTGGATTAAAGAAGTTGTTGATTAAATAAAGGAAGAGATAAGATTCATTCAGCAGTTCAGGAAATTTTAATATTGGCGTGTTGGTCAACAAGGAGGACAGCATACCGCACTATTGCATAGACTGACCTGCCTCCCCAAACTCTGACACATAATTATATAGGATTCAATTATCACAAGTAGGGTTGAGGACCTAGAACTGGTTCCAAATAGGAACCGGTTCCTAACATCCGGTTCCGGAACCGTTAAGAAAACGTTTGAATTTTGATGGTTTTTTTGGGGTTCCTGATTGCCCGCAGTTTGGGCAAACAAAATAGTGCAGGCCACGCACTAGTTTGTTTCTGGGGTTCGTATTAGGTATTACTCCGCCCAGCGAGCCCAGCAAAATTCTCTGCACCATAGACAATATATACAGTATAACAACATCTACAGTTTAATACTGTAGACAACATGGAGTGTAGACGCTGCTCAAAAGTCTGGCTTCATTTTAATTTACAAAAGGATGGATTTGCAAAGTGCAACACCTGTGATAAACTTAGTGCCAACGGAGGATGTACAACAAACATGACAAAACACCTTCGGCAGCTGCGTTGTTTACAGTGTGGTAAGGAGTGTACCGTGTTTGATGTGTTGCACGTCACTGTCCTGCTCCTGTCGCTTCCTCCACTTCGGACTTTTAACCGTTCAGCCAGCAACTCCTCGTTGGAAGCAGAATCAGGTACATGAAAATTATGATTTTTTTATTCTTTACAGACTATCTTAAGTATGAATATACTAGTGATGCTAGCATGAGGCAGGCTGCTGCTGCTACGCTAATCGGCCAGAGACCCCAGCCAGCAAATAGACAAACCCCATTCAACATGGCAGCAAGGGGAAAGCCATCAGTGGAGCAAAAATGGTTAAAAGGCTGCAACCCCTTAGTGATGTAGAGTCGCCCACATTTAGGTAACGTTAAGTAAATAAGATCAAGATTAAGCTAAATAACTTAAGATGGTAGCTACTTTATCTACACCTGACTTAAGTTACAGTAACAGTTCAGGTTTAATTTTATTGACAGAACAAATAAAAATGGCCTGTGTAAAGGCTTTTTCAAAGGAAATTTGTTGTTTGTTTGTTTTTTCCTCTTCTGCACCTCAAAGACTCGGAATTGAGAACCATTTAGAACCGGAATTGATAGTAAGAGTCGGAATTGGAATCTTTAAAATGAAAATGATGCCACATGTGCGAACATCGCACATTTTTTCATTTTAAAAAAGCAACAATTGTACCGACATTGGCAAAATAATGTCAGTTATAGTCATATGTTATTGTACTTTTTTGGTTCCTGCCCCAGTTCTATAAAAAGTCTTATTCACCTGTCCCTGGTTCAAACTTGTAAATGGACTGAACTTATATTGCACTTTTCTGGTCATACTGACCACTCAAAGCACTTCACACCTGAGCATAAATTACCCATTCACAGTCAAAAACATACAGCATGATAAGCTTGGTATGCAACTTTGGGTTATGTGCCTTGCCCAGTGCACAGCATGTGATAGGAGGAAGCTGGAATTGAACCTACAGAACTACGTACTGAGCCACAGTCGCCTTATTATTTGTATCAAAATTAATATCAACATATAATGGGAGTTCTTGATCTTTTTTTCACTGCTCTGTGGTATTTCCGATGAAGCAAGGATCAGTGTGATTAAATAATTCATCTTTCTGACTGTTCTTGTTCATTAGCTCTACATTGTAGTTAATTTGCTCACAGAAAGCTTGAAAATGATTGCAAAATTTTCTCCAAGTAGCACTAAATCTACCTAAGTACTACCTATTGTGTTAGTAACACAGTTTGAGAACCATGGCTCTAAGGTATAATAATTGGTTTAGTTTTGTCATCCATTCCCCTTCCCTCAGTTATTTTAGTGGTTGTACAGTCATGGGAATTGGGCTCTGAGTCTGTTGCCTCCTTGCCTCCTCCTTCAGTACCAGTCCCTAGCTGCCTCCCTGTGCTCCGACAATCCCACCAGCAACTTTGCTTACAAGATAATGAGGCATGCAGTGCCAGGGTTGGACACAAACTTGCCATCTCCTATTCTCGTCTGCTAAATGTTTGGGATTAGGTTAATTGCTTTTCTGCATCTATGTCTCTTGCAGATGCGGGATACACACAGACATGCACACAGAATAAACAGTATTTCTCTGAATATCCCCACCGCATCCACACATTGATTTGACAAAAAACAAAAAACAAAAAAACAATCCTCATTCATGTCATTTCCTTAGGGAAACTATTGATTCAGACTTGGTTAGCGATCCAGAATTTATATGTCTTTCCAATTGCAAAGCAGTTCAATTCTTAGATGACCCAGCAGAAATGTGCATTTGTTTGCTGGAAGTGATTTTAATGCCAGCAGTGACTCTCCTGAGGTCACTGATGCAGCCACTGGAGCTTGACTTTGCTTTTTTTTCATGAATGTCTATACCCAACCTCTACATACCCTTCTCACCTTCACTTATTTTCTGTCACTTTCATGATTATTTAGGGGAGTATTACTGGTACAATCAATTCGGCTTGTCAGGAAACATCCACCTTCCAAAAGAAAAACTGCAATTTCTTTTGACATAAAAAGTTATTGGGGTCTCTTTTCACATTTCTATTAAATTACTTAATGACTTCCTTTTGCTTGTTGAAAATGTTAGTAAACACGAATGATTGGAAGATACACTACTAATTTAATATCTTAAGATAGGTTAAAAAAAAAATTACAAGTGCACTGATTGCACAGACAATTTTTTGTGAGATCTGTCATGTAGTAACATTGGAAGCGATCAGGATCGTAATGATTTTTTTTTCTCATTGGGTAATAAATCAGGGATGAATGATTGGAAGATACACTACTAATTTAATATCTTAAGATAGGTTAAAAAAAATTACAAGTGCACTGATTGCACGGAAATTTTTTTGTGAGATCTGTCATATAGTAACATTGGAAGCGATCAGGATTGTAACGTTTTTTTTTCTCATTGGGTAATAAATCAGGGATCCCAACTTGCATCACAGCAAACACAGCATCCCTTTAACTGACACAAGTCATAAAGAGGATGTTGTCTACTCTGTGTATACTTTGAACTGGTTAAAGTAAAACCACATTCTGATTGGATCATTGTTAGACTGCAGAGTGTGACGTTTTATGCAGTGGGTCTATAAAACCATCTCTTCTTAAAAGGCAACTTACTTCAGAGCATGCAGTGCTGAAAGACAAGGAATTTGAAACTCTTTTTTTCAAACGGGGAAAAAATAAGTCCTGTTATAACCAAAACCCAGAATGTTTCCCATTGTGTTAGCCTCTAACTAGCAAAATCTGGTCAGCTGCACACAATTGGAAAAAAACAATTATGCCCAACATTATTTAAAGAGATGACTTGAAAATTGTCTGCAATGGACTGGCGACCTGTCCAGGGTTTACCCCGCCTCTCGCCTGTTGACAGCTGGAGATAGGCACCAGCCCCCTGCGACTCCTTGAGGATTAAGCGGTTTGGAAAATGGATGGACGGAGGGATGGATGGATGGACTTGAATTGTGTGTGTACAGAAGGCCTCCAACAGCTAAACTTGTTTCTGGTTTGAAACAAGAAATGCAGAGGAGAGATGACATGATGTGACCCATTCACGGTTTTGAAAGGATAGGCAACAAACATATACAGCGCTTGCTCATTACACAGATCAGATAGTTATCAAGAGGAAGAAATGCTCTTTCAAGGCCAGCTGAAGTGCAGAGGACAAACACTTTCCCTTCTGAGAGGGTTTCTAAGATACTTTGTGTTTAAGAAAACTGGCATATTTGTCGGATGTTTTCTCTCGTTTAAATCAACTTAATCTTAGATTGCAAGGACTCCGCAAACATTTATGACGTACAGGGGATTCTTTGATGAAAAACATTTTTTGAAATCATAATCAAAGTTTTGATGTTTTTCATTTCCCAGCACTAGAGAGTCTTCTGTCTGACAGCAGTCTGACTTTAATGATTCTGTCAGCGACAACACTATTGCATATCTCATCTTATTCAGACAACAGTTCTAAGAATGTTTCAGTGTGATGTCCAAAGCAAATAACTGGATTAGAAACTGATTCAACATCAACACCTCTTACATTTTGAAGGAATTGGCTTATAGTGAGCAGGACATTTTGATAGAACTGTCTCGTGATGAAACACTGCATTCTGCATTTGGAGTTTAGGCATTGCTGCACTTTAGGACGTAGCAGTAAGGTAAATACCTTGTGCTTTCAGACAGAGCTGTTCACATTTTCCGTTCACTTAAAACAGCATATTTGTTTGAGAAAGATTTCTCTTCATTTGCAGTCATAAAAACAAAAGGCAGTAGTCGAATTGATGCTGAGCCAAGCATGTTACTATTGCTTATATCAATTAAGACATCACAGGGCCATGATGACAAAGACAATTTTGGCATATTCCTGAGGAATTCTGCAATTTACGTAGTCATATCTTGCTTTATATTTATATATTTTTCAACTGAGTCATAAAGATAAGCAATGCCCTATTATAACCTATGCCTATTTGTGCCTCTATATTTAACTGCAACTTAATGGGAAAAAAATATCAGAGAGTGCAGACCTCTGCGAAGGAAGCTCAGAACCTGGTAAAGGCAGTACATCATCACCTGGGCTCTTTTAAACTGTTCAAAGGCAAAGAGATGTTAGCCTACCCTTATACCCAGACTTTAAAAAAAAGTGATTGTAAAGCAGCAGTATATAATATTTTAATGATGATAATAATCCTGAAAAAGAAAAGACTGTTTGAGTCATTAATAGACAATGCTGAAAAATGGTTAGGCCTTATTTTAGACAGTTTATGGACATGTTTTATTTCACCTGGATATTTCAAAGATATTTCATGATTTTTTCATAAAGCTATATTAGAGTCATTTGTTTATGTCACTACGCAGGTTTTTCTGTGTTTTATATTTTTCAGACCTGTTCCTGGTTTTAAAGGAAAAGAGCATTTTGTAGATTCTCCTTTCTTTTTATATTGTGCTACACCCTTTAGAAATAGGTTTGTTCATGAAAAACTGAAGGGCTCATGATCTAATGAGACATGCTGATATATTTCTTTATTCATATCTGTTTTTCTTTTTACTTAATTCACATGTCATGGTTTTGAAGAATCACCAAGGAGGAGTGGTAGTGCCATGAGTGAGGCTGCAGAAAAAAAATGTGCTGTCAGGAGGTTGGCTCCAGGCACTTGCCAAGAAATGCTGATCTAACACTAAAGTCTCACACAATATTTTCCAGCCCTGAGCCATGACAAATAGGAAATACAAAGTGCTGCATGTTACAGACATTGGTGACAGATGATCCAGTGTAGCATATTGACTGAGCATGAGCTGGACACATTATTTAAAATCACATTACACCAATAAAGTCTGACACTACTGTTCATTTGTAGCTTTTGAGGGGGTTTATAGCATTGTGAGAATGTTCATGTATTGGCTCACTGCATTCAGATTACTGGGTTGTTGTTTTTTTCAATGCAACCCGCAAATAAGGTGCATTATGCCTTTTACTTTGAAGTGCTCATCGTTCTTATTGCATGCCAAGTGTCTGGACATTTTTCAACCCTTTTCCAACAAATACCTAAGCACCGTTGTTTGTTTGACTGCCCTGTAGTTCTGCATTAATGTGTTGTCCAGCTTATTCTTCTTTAATAGGGGTTTGATAACTGTTGTTTTGAGGGCCTGGGGAAAGACACCTGACAGGAGGGATGAGTTAACTGTTTGAGTCAGAATGGATTTAATGACAGGGAGAACTTTTTAGAAAATCTGTGGGTAAGATATCGAGGCAGCAAGAGGAAAAAACTAGTTGGTTAGTAATTTCATCAAGGTGCAATTGATTTAATTTTTTGAATTAAGACATTTTCTCTACATTCTTTTTACATGGGGTAACACTGGTAGTGGGTTTGGAGCTGCTGTACAGATCCATCTACTAATTTTCAGAATCTTTTCAGTAAAGAAGTCAACAAAGTCACTGCAGGCCCTGCTGGAGTGTCGTTCAGGAGCTGCTGTCACTGGGGGAGTAGTTATGCTGCATTCAGACCAAGCCCATGCGGCAGTGTCAGCTGCGCCAAGATTAAACGTAAAGTCTATGGTGGAGTAGGTCAGAGGTCCGTCAAGGGCTCTGCGTTGCGTTGAGTACGTTGGCTCTGTCAACGACGCTTGCATTTCATACAGCAACGTACCAACGCATGCGTTACAGAAGTTCAGAAAGCTGAACTTTTGACGGATCCAACGGAGTTAACGTAGTGTGGCAACCAATCAGAACGTCTCACTGTAGTAAGCCTGTGAATATTCTCATTCATCCAGGTCATGGTTATCTCAAGGAAATTTCAATCTTTCAAATTTACAGTCTCACTGTAGTTTGTCACCATACACGTATCTTGAACGAAGCGCGGGCCCAGTGAAAAAATTTTCAACAAACGCAGATTTTATAAATCAGAAATAACACTTACCGAAGTCAGATGGACAGGTGCTCCTAAGGAGGAACAGAAAACCTGTAGTTGGTGCCCTGGTGGGACATTTAAGCTCTGATGCGGCCAAAGAGGTCGTAAAACAAGGCGCGGGACAGACGGAAGTAGCGCTGAAAGCGAACCTCATCCAAAAGCAGCTCCTGGAGCAAATGGTTAAACTCCCCAAACTCAGAACGCATCTGAATAGTGGGCGTTGATGCATCCGATGTCAACGTTGTCTAGCTTTATCTAGCTAATAAAGCCAAGTCACTCTCTCGTTACGATCCACCATATTTCAGAACGTGCGACAACAGAGGAAGCCCCGCCCATGCGTTGTTTTTTCCTCAGAAGCAGGTTATGGAAGCCAAAAAGTACATACGTCAAACTTCATCCGTTGAATGCGTTGCCTGACGCAGACCAAATGTGCGTTGTGAATGCAGCTTTAGTCTTTCAACTGATGCGAATAAAGTCTGAGCATTATTAAAGTTTCTGTTAATGATTTCAGAGAGAAATGATTGCAGTGGAAAGAAGTAAGTCTCAGCGTCCAAAGTTAAGTTATATTTGTTCAGTCTTTTTTTGTAGCGGTCACGATGAACCTGGAGTTGAATTTCCTTTTTTTCTCTTAGCTCGGCGACACTCTCTTTTTTCACTACATGCCAGATGATCACTAGTCCATAGAGACTTCTTTCTAGACTACTTAACTTCAAATGGTTAAGAACGCTGCAGCAAGGCTTTTAACAGGATCTGCCAGGCATTCTTCCATTACACCAATGTTATCTTCCTTGCACTGGCTCCCAGTCAAATATGGAGTTGATTTAAAAATTTTAGTTATAACTTTTAGAGCTTTTCATGGACAGGTCCCTAAATATATTTCTGATCTGCTGTGCCCCTACCAGCCTGTTCGAGAGCTTCGGTCCTCGGACCAGAACCTCCTCAAGATCCCTAAGACCCGTTTTAAGACCTGAGGAGACATGCCTTTTCAGGCTGTGGCTCCAAAGCTTAGGAATGCCCAGCCAACATCCTTGCGTGCGGCCGTTTCTGTTGAATCTTTTAAAAAGTAGTTGAAGACATTTCTTTTTAGACAAGCTTTTAGTTGATTGGTCTTTGTATGTATATGTTCTTGTTTTTTCCTGTTTTTATTCTTGTAAAGCACTTTGTGATTTTATCTGTGAAAGGTGCTGTATAAATAAATCATCTTCTTCGTATTAACTTTAGTTGGAGACATGGTATCAATTATGTCTGAAACTTTAGAGCGAAAATTATCTACCAGCTTGTTCACAGAACTCTATGTATGGGATAGGATTTCTGCCAATAAAATCAACCAAAAATACATAATCGGCCCCTCTGGCAAACACCAGGAGGCAATGTAGGTAAAATGTCTTGCCCAAGGACAACAGAATGTAGCATGCAGAAGCAGGAATCGAACTCAAAATTTCTGGGTCGCAAGCCAACAACTATCACTTGGCAACAGCCGCCCAAAAGAAAAATAAGACGGGTATTACAGCCACATCTTCTGAACATTTACAGCTAAATTAGATAAACAAAAAAAATGTAATCCTGTTATAAATTTTTCATTTAATTTATAATTTGTTTAAGTGCTTATAATTTTATTCCACCTTTCTGCAAAATGTCAGGCATAACACACAGGCAATTATTTGTCCAACTTCTTGAGGAGCAGTTGATTTATTTGGAATGCACACATCTCATTTGAACAAGTTTATATGAAATGGCTTTCTCTGCAGGTGTCAAGATGTAATAATATATTTTTTGCATGATTTACTGCTCTAATATTTGAAAAGAGGCTTGTGCATTATTGGAACCTTCAGCATAGATGTAACTATCACAGCCTGGGTCTTGTGCTTCCCTGATACTGGATAGCTGGTTCACAAACAAGTAAACAGACATGCACACACAAATACACACAAGTTGCTTTGAGAGGGAAATTAAGTGAAGCAGAAAATTGGCAGGAATGTGAGAGGTTTTCTCTGATATGATCTATGAGATGAAGCAGTGGAGCTTGTCGCTCCATATAATCCAACATGACAGCAGCATCTCTAGCCACCTCTAATCCATTAATCACACAAAAAAAAAGCTCTCTTGCATCCACACATAGTTATACTTCCAATCATGCACTGATACATAGAGGCACATAGTTACTCCAGTGAGATATCACAACATTTTCTGGGAAAACTGTTATTTTACCTGTTATGACGCATTTTTTTTTCAAACTATTTCACTTTCCACAAATGCTAATAAAACTGTTTTCCTCAAATGGTAATAAAAGAAACTAAGTTGACTTTTTTGAAAGCTGACCAAAATCAATTTACTTGTAGAAAATGTTGATGGTTCTAACTATGGTTTTGCTAATTTGACCAAATTGCCAGCCACTTGCAAAAATATTAACTTGCCTTGAACTTTTTCCTATTATATTTTTTCTCAGTAAATGCTTAATATTACCATGTTTTGCCACAGTTACCCACAAGCTATGAAGCTGTACAGGTGAAACTCAAAACATTACGACATTTTGCAAAAGTTAATTTATTTCAGAAATTCAACTTACACGTTTAAATTAAAATATGACATAGACTCATTACATGCAAAGTTAATTATGTCAAGTCTTAATGGCTTGCAGTTTATGAAACCTCCATATTAGAAATCTCAGATATTTAGATTATTACATTAAATAAAACAAGGATTTTAAGCAGAGAATGTCAACATCTGAAAAGTAAAAGTATGCATATGTACTAAATATTTGGTTTGGGCCCCTTTTGCATCAATTAATGCGTAACTGCAGCATGGCATGGATGCTATCAGACTGTGGCATTGCTGAGGTGTTATGGAAGACCAGGATGCTTCAACAGCAGCCTTCAGCTCTTCTGCATTGTTCAGTCTCATGTCGTTCATCTTTCACTTGGCAATGCCCCTTAGATTCTCTATGAGGGTCAGATCAGGCAAGATTGCTGGCCAATCAAGCACAGTAATCCCATGGTCATTGTACCAGGTTTTGGTACTTTTGGTAGTGTGGGCAGGTGCCAAGTTTTGTTGGAAAATGAAGTCCACGTCTCTATAAACCTTGTCTCAAGAAGGAACCAAGACGTGCTCCAAAATGTCCTGATTTGACTCTGGACTTACCAAAGCACTGTGGACCAACACCAGCAGATGACATGGCTCCACACATCAAGACATAGAAACTTCAGACTGCACTTCAAGCATTTTGGATTATGACCCTCTCCATTCTTCATGCAGACTCTGGGACCTTGGTTTCCAAATGAGATGCAAAATTTGCAGTCCTATTTTTCTTTTGGCCAGGTAAGATGCGTCTGACTCACTTTGAATGTAAGTATATATTATATAATAGTTTCACCTTTTAAGCTGAATTATGTAAATAAATTAAATATTGTACTATATTCAAATTTTTAAATTTTCATCTGCATGCCTCTTTCAGATTGTTACACCTGGATATCTGTTTTTTTTTTTTTTTTTTGCCAAATGGTTCAGATTCATTTAGATTGGGTTAATTAGATCCATGGACATCAAATTTCAAGACTCACCACATCTTCAAGATTGAATTTAGAGCCAGGCTTTCCTGTGTCATTATAACTGGCACTGGCATGTATTTGGTGAGGGATTTCTCCAAGTGGTGAACCTCTGTCTCACTCTTTAGTATTTTGCAGCCCAGAGTATGTTTTCTTTTTCCTTAAGACCTATAGAAAGTTGACAATTAATCCCCTGTGCGTGGATCTCTGTTGCACCACCAGAGTTATTTTTTGACTGCTTCTCTAATATATGCTTTCTTTGGCTTAAATATACTTTTAGGTGAAAAGCCATATCTTGTTAGGTTTGCATTTGTGTCCGGCCTTGATCTATTTTCATCTTTGGTGGCCTTCATTTGGGTCGATGCACATTGATTATGACAAAATGACAGATGAGCGGATTTTTGTATTTTGTTTTCATGCCTGCTCCCCCTAGGCTTAGTTACAAAGCTAAAAAGGTAGAAATCAAAATCAAATTCTCCTTCAGCTTGCAAATACTGTATTTTATCAGCGAAGAAAACACAATTACACTAAGTGTTACATCCCATCTTGGAAACTTGTCAGGCTTACCGGTTAAAAATTATTAGTAATGTTCAATGAAATATAAGATGTAAAGGTTTTGATGATACAAAAAATGATAGGCATGCTGTGGTTTAACCAATCCTTTTTTCCAATTACACCTAAAGATTTTAGTCCTCCCTTTGAAGGATGCCTGCAAGTCTAAAAAATGCTTCACTTAGAAAAGAAAGCAACAGGAACTGTGCACTCTGGCTCTGAAATCTGGAGTTGTGAGCTCACTATCATCTCTTCCTTCCTCTCATGAGAACTGAATTTCATGTGAAGAAAATGTATCGAAGCTAACTGAAAAAGAAAACATCCCAAACCCTCCGTTCCCTAACCATTTGAGGAAATAAAATAAGGGCATTCAAAAATAATGCACATAACTGAATACTGCAGAGTAGCAGCCCAGGATATTTGCATAATGTTACAATAAATGTAATGGCTGCAGTCTTAAAAGAGGTATTACTGTAAGAAAGAAATTAAAAACTGAATTAACCATTGCCTATTAAAACAGAATAACTCAATTATGGTGTTTTTAGTTAGAAAAAGAATATGAGGATTTAAAAAGCAAGATGTAGGTATGATTGGATTCCACTGTAAAACTAGATTATTTTTAACTCATTGAACATTTTTGTTACTGTTGTAATGTAATAAAATATCACACACATCTTCTGACACACTGACTATCTGAAAAAATAAAATTGATAATAAAGCACATTCTGATTTTGGTGGGAGTTTAACTTTTTTGGTTTGACAATAGGTGCAATCCACATTCAACTGACATTTTTAGAAGAATAGAATGAACAACCACCCTGGAAAATGTGATGAGTTAGTAGATAAATGAATGGTAATATATACACTCTTGGAACTAGATAGCAAGGTATTCATAGTCAGCTTGACCCCCCATGTGATGCTTAAAGCATTTCAGACAGATCTTCATTTCATACCTTTTATACAATTTTATTTTTCTTATGTCTGTACAAAAGTCACTCAAGTTTTTTCTTAGCCTGGATTTTAACCATTAATTAAGTGGATTGTTTAGCTGCATTCACAGATGTAGCAAGACAAACGGAAGCTGTGTTTTTGTTGTTAACAAACTAGATGTACTAGGAAGTTGACAGCTAACATTCAACAACAAGACCTATGACCTAGAGCTCTGGCACATATCACAGCCAAAACCTGGAGTTGTAATGGAAGTGGTGAGGACGGTCATCAACTATCAACAAGCACACCAGATTGGACTCAGGATAGTAAATGGATATTTCTGACCAAGGAAGCACAGTGATTTCCTTAGTAAATCTTATTGTCGCTTTGGTGTCAGGCGACATGAAAAGTACTGCTTCCTTTGCAATGGCTGTGTGAATCTCCTTATATCTAAAGAAAGACATGAATTAATCAGCATCCCCCAGGACAGTATAAATATACTGTATATACATTTGTAAACTAATAAAAGATTGCCCATTGCTCTCAATAAAGGCATTAAAAAATAGATGTTTTTATTTGTAAATATGCATGTGCAATTTTGACTAAAGAGAATGGCTGAGTTAAATTATGTGTATGACACAATTTAACGTGGTCAAGCACGGCATTAAAAATTTGTTTTTATACACAACAGAAAATTGACCACAAGCTGCTCAGCAATACCTCTTATTCTCAGGACTGAGTTTGTTTGACTCTGTTTGGTTTACATCTTCACACATGTATCCTTGACAGTGCATTCTGGACCTTCAGCTCCTGTAGTCCAACGTTTAACCTTCTGCTCCATCCTTGCATCCTCATACTACCAACCTAATGTTGCTTCTTGGATCAACAAACAGAACAACAGCCTGCAATTCACTCACCCTTCTTGGCAGAAAATCTCTTCAGTTACAGTAAGGCATTTCCATTGGATTTCAAAATCATGTACTCATTCTCATTAGTCACATGTCCTTTGCTTTCCTTCAGTCATCCCAATCTCCCTCATGGCCTTGGATTTAGCTGGACCAGAACCTTCACATAATTAATTATTGTTTTAACGAACCTTTTAATCACTCATTGTTCTCTTTTTGGTTTGCTACGTGTGGTTCAAATCATTTTAACCGAAACATGACACTTATTGTTGGGCACTGATGTCTTTTAATCCCTTTAGATAATATCTAAGCATAGGACCCTAAATCAAACTCCAATTTATCTGAAAAGCTTAACTCTAAAGCTAAGCTGTAAAGCTTAACTGCATTTAAAGGTACTATATCATGCTATTCTACAGCTTTCAACTTTTGGGATATACATATATATGCTAAAATGTTACCGTTGGCGTTATACTTAATTTGTCCTAAAATGTTACTTGTATGCTGTAGTTACTGCTAGACCACAAAGTAAAAACGGCTTGTTTCTCAATAATCTCGCCTCCTGCAACCCTCCCCCAATTGCTCCGCTCTTCTTGTGCAGAGCCGCAGCAGCTTTGACCGAGAGAAACGGTGCTGAACTTCATCTCAAACATTATTCTGACAGTAAAAAGCACAAAGTACCACAATGTCACTCTGTTATATTAAGGGCTCAAATGTTTGGTTTACTTATTTTTTTGTGTGTAAAAAATTGAGTCATTAAAGCTTATCACAGTTGCTAAATCTCCAGGCTTTAGACAGAGCCAAAAACAAATTGCTGAGTCCATTAAGCACATCTTTTCAGCCCAGTATATAAAAAAGCCGTGGCTGTTGCTTGCACCCGTTTACTGAACATTCTGAGGTGCCACAGATCAATTAATTAACTATACAATGCTGTTATAACATCACATAAGCAGCTTGACAAATGGCTAACACACATTAGCATGTAGCCACTTACTTCTCTGTCCATCAGGCGACTTTGTTCTTTGATCCAGCTCATGTGCTTTAGGAATGTAGAATAAAATCCTGTAATCCATGCATCCAAACAGGCATTTTCACAGAGAAAGTAAAAAATCCAACAAAAAAAGTGATTTAAGCTGCCAAAAACCGAAGCAGCCATTAGATATGAGAAGGACGAGATTGTGTTTGGAGCTCTAGCAGAGGTAAGCCGCTCTGCCTGCAGGTGCGGTGCAGACACCTCTAGCACTACCTTGTTTTCAAATAGTGATGTCACTAGTTGACCACTCAGCCATTTTCTAGGAGAGGGGGGTGCAGCTGCTCAGAGAGCAGAATCAGACATGCGTGGATTAAGCCAAAAAACCACTCTGGTGGTGTTTTATTAATGAGAAATTGCATTAAAAGATGGTTGAAAAGTCTAAAAATGTGCTTTTTCATGATATAGGCCCTTTAAAGAACAAGCATTTACTAAGGCAAAACCCCATGGCATGCTTAAGCTTTTATATATATCCATTATTGTTGCACAGTACTTGAAAACTTCGGCTTTATTTGTGGTCCACAAGCTGGTTCTTGAGTCAGGAAGTAGTGGGATGTAATAATGACTCCTTCACATGTGATATAACACAATTGCTTGAGAGTACTTTTTTCTTTAAATTCCTTCCTAGTAAGCAACCGGACAGAAGATCTACCAAAACCTTTGATAAAGCTTTGAATATATATTATTCAAAGTGAACTGTGCCATCAGTCAAACATTTAAGATTGGTATCACATTCATGGCAGATTTCTTTAAAGATACAATTTAATAGACACAGATAGGCAAAAGATATTGTATGAGAAAATAATTGAAGTGTTGCATAAGTCATCTGTAAAAGTTCTCCCTATTTGACAAATTTGAGTATGTTCACTTCCCAAGGAATATGAAGAAATTGATGTTTTATATTCTGCTGGTAATGCTAGGAAAGTTAAATTGGGTATAAGACAAATAAAGAGCTCTGTAAAAATGTTTGTACTCACTGAAGTTCTAACATTTTGGTCATGTAACAACCTCAAACTTTCATGTGTTTTTTTTTTAGAATTTTATAACACAAAGCTAGTGCATACTTCTAAAGTGGGAAAAAAACTAGGTTACTATTTTGTACTGTTAATGTTCTCAGTTATGTAGTGTGCATTTTTATTCATGTAACCTTGAGTAAATTCTTTGCAGAAACCCCTATTGCTATATATTTCTGCACATTCTTTTGGGGTATGTCTCTACCTTATTTGCACATCTACAGACTGAAAATGTCTGCCCATGATGCCATGAAAAATAACTCAAATTCAGAAAGATTGTATTGAGAACCTATGTGAACACCATTTTTTTCAGTGTTGTCAGTCTAATTTGGATTTAGATCTGGACTTTTATTAACACATTTCTAACTTGTGTTTAATGCAGAAATTTGTGCATTGTTACAATTAATGCCATAGTAGCTTTGGACGTACTAGCTGTAACTATTAATTTTAGGAATTTTGTATTAAGCTCTAACCATCTTCATATAACCTGGGAGCCCATCCCCATTGAATGATGCTGCCTACTCCAACTTATTTCATAGCAATTAGGTGAATGTTCAAAGAGGGTCGAATCCAAATGCCCACCACAGTTTTCTGATTTTTTAACTATAAATGTTGGAAATGTTTAAAGTTGAAGAATCACAGATTAACTTGATTTCACTGCACAAATATGTATTCATTTCAGGTGCTCCACAACATCCAATAAAATACATTTGAGATGACAGAATGTGTGGTCTTTACCACTTTCCTCCTCTGTTTGGAC
The DNA here is from genome assembly GCA_028564705.1 of Apricaphanius iberus. Classification (NCBI taxonomy): domain Eukaryota; kingdom Metazoa; phylum Chordata; class Actinopteri; order Cyprinodontiformes; family Aphaniidae; genus Apricaphanius; species Apricaphanius iberus. The sequence continues at coordinate 127,803 of JAPXFQ010001507.1, read as the reverse complement.
AAAACCATTTCACATTCTCTGTGAAATTAAGACAACATTTGAGAGTAGATATACGGCTCAAAACATCCAGGCTAAGGTCTAATTAGTCTAATTGTTGGCAAGCAAAGATTAATCAAATACTTACTGGCAAGATCTACAGGGTAATATCTTGGATGCATGAAAAATAAGTGGAAAAGCCCGTATATTGACAGTTCAGTGATAATGCAATGGACCTATTCTATAAGTCAGTTTGAACTTCCAAAAACAATTAAGCAATGGCTGATGGTTCTTTTTTTATTCCTTATTATCTTTGACAAATATAAATAAAACATTTTTTAAGACTAGATATCACCATGTATTTGTTCCTGTCTAAATCTGACCGAACAGTAACTGCTTTCCAAACTAGAGACATGTTGCGTTAAAGCTTTTAAACTTTGTGTTTCCCTAAAAAGCCAAGTCGTTTCATATGTCACCTATCAAACTTTCCAATCTTCAAGACGTCTGAAATATAAATTATTTTAGTATGGCCGTTGTTTTTTATGTACCAGACCATGTTTTCAAATTTAGGTGATTGCATCTTCGCATGGAATTAATAAAATACAACAACAAAAGGTATGGTTTTGAGAGATGTTAAAGTAATAAAAATATCTGAACGTTTAGCAAAAATGAAGACACTCATAGCAACCAAGACAAGACATAATCATTGTACGAGTCATATGCAAATCATTTTTTATGGCCTAGAAGCAAAGGAAATAAATCCATCCATCCATATAACCATCTATCGTATGCAGGGTTGCAGGCAGCTTGTGCCTAACTCCAGCAATCATCTGGTGAGAGGTGGGGTACACCCTGGACAGGTCGCCGGTCAGTCACCGACAGGATGTTCCTCTATTTAACAATTGAAAGTCTCCTTTGAACTTCTTGAAAAACAGAGTTGCAAGGGTGTATAGCAGATACCAGGAGTTGGCCTTTTTGTTTCTTATCATAGTGCTACCAAAGGCTCAGAGGGAAACCTCAAAGGGGCCAGGGACATGAAAATGAATTCTGTGTCAGATGAAAACCATCATTCAAATGACAAGAGGTCTTTGTAGAGAGGCTGCATTACTAAAATGAGATCCTTAGCATGTTGAATAAAGTCTAAATTACTGGGAATTTGTTGCACTTTAAAAATATCAAGTGTGCCCTTCAGACTCTTCAATTTTGGGATGGTTATTGTGTAATCAAGTCTTCATTTCCACTTATTAGCAGATTTGTGGAGAGTTAAAGAGGCTAAAGATATGCTTGTCAGGATTCATCCTCTTGAGTGATTGGTGGTATGTGTATGTGTGTGTGTAGGTGTGTGTGTCTGTGTGTATTAGCGTATGAGTGACTGTAAATGTGGATGAGTGTACTGGTGCATAGAGCATAATCCTTTAATAAATGTTTGTGTCACTGTGACTGACATTTCCCTCCAGTGCTCCGATAAAAGTCTCAGTTTGGCACTCTCCTTATGTGACCTCAACATCTTTCTTTTTGTGAGATGCTTTTTGTTTTAGTCAGAAACAATGGACAGCAGAAATGTAGTGATGGGCGTGCATAACCAAAGTGTTTTTTCACCACCTAAGGGAAAACTAATCTGAAAAAAGTTGGAAAAAACACAGGTCACAAAAGTGACTAAAATTTGTCAGTATTTCAAGAACAATCTAGACTCTTCACAGTGCAAATTATTAGCAGTTAGTTTTGTCATAATTGTCAATTTATCAAAAGTTTTTAGAATGGTTTCTTAGCAGCAAGATATTGTCAAGTAGCATTTTGTGATAGGTAAGTGTGAATTCTGTCAACTGTATTGTTTTAGGATGGTATTTGTTACAGACCTATTTCTACAAAACCTTCTGGTGTCAACTGTTGAGGCCACAAGCCAGTAAAAAAGACATTCATTCTGCATAGACCCGCTATGACCTGGTGCTCCTAAAATAATTTTTGAGAGGAGACAAGAGAAGAGAATCTATTGAAGAAAAAGCATTCTGCAGTGTGTTTACAGTTTGCTGCAGAGTATTTGGACAAGTCAGTAAAATAACTGGACCAGATAGCGTGGTTGGTAAAGATCATAATTGAACTCTTTAAATGTCATTAAACACACCATGTTTGGCGGTCGAATAGCACTGGATATGTTAGCCCAGACAAACCAACTTTAGACCACACCCACAGTCACCTTTGATATTGGAACCATCATGGTGTGTGGCTGTTTCTTTAGTAAATGTTACAAGCAAACTTCATTTAAATTAAGGAATGATTAAAGGAGAATACTCTGAAATATTCTGAATAGGAGTCTGGAGATGAAAGGAGACTGGAAAATGATCTCAAACACATTGTTAGGAGACATTTCAGTGGGTTTTAAAGAAAGAAAGTAAAGCTGCTAGAAGGGTAGAACTTTGCGACTATCTTCTCCTTAGAGAAGCAATTTTGACTCTTTCATTACCAGAAAACACGTTTAAGCAAAGGATACCTTCCATTAAGGTTCAATACTTCCTCCCCATCCCCTAATAGATTCTTACACAAACCCAAATTTAGTTAACAAATAGTTTTAATTTCTTGGATTATATGGGTTATTCTACCACATGGTGTGTTTTTCATGTTAACAGGTGCATTACAAATATATTTACTAAGAAAACCGTTTTCAAATATCTATTTCCCCAGCTGCATTAGGAGTAAAGTCAAAAGGAGAAGCTCTTTTGAGTAAGAGATGGTAAAAGAGGAATTCTAAAGGGAAATGTTTAGGAGAATTATGGCATCTGAGGAAGTCAGTGTTATGATGAATGTAAGGTCCCTCACCCACAGGGACCAAGTGACTGCTGAACCATGAAATTTCCCCAGCCTATCTCATCCTTGCTCTAACAAACAGTGCACAGTTCAAAACTGTCTGCGCTTTGATGAGGTGGGGATCAGACTTCAGACAGATATGTTGTTTCAAATAAGTGCCATGGTACATCATAGATGTGAATATTCCTGACAAGTTAGCACTTTGCTTGTGAATGCAAAGCTGCAGTAGAAGCTTCTCATAATTTGTCGCATATGTGGTGTAAATGTGAAAAACAAATGCATATTTTGAGAAACATCAGCTCCTATTATTACTGTGTAGTATGTGTGGTTCTTATGACAATGTATGTTAGTTATAAAGTCAGTCACATTTTTACATTATGAAGTCACTTCACTAATGTTGCAATCATTTTGTTTTTTATAACTAATAATTACCTAGCCATTTGGGGATAAAGGTTCTGGGCTCAAGACTTAGTCTAAAAGGAATTAATCAGGTAACTTGTCACTTTGCCATAGCTTTTGAGCCTCTAAGAATTAGGCATTATACTTTGAGGTGAGTAGAACCGTCATCTTCATTGGATAGTGAGGTTACAGATTAAAAGTACTAATGAGTCATCGCTGCAACATAATGCTTGTAGCCCCTGTGTAAATTCTAAGGTATTGTTGCATATTTTAAGTTTTTACAGTTTTTTATGTTGCTCATGAAATCTTTTGCAACTTTTGCATAGAGGAGGTGCTAGTAGATTATGATCGACTAGGAGTAAACAATTTTGTACGTCATTAAAATGTGAGATTGTCATGGTTTATCTGTCATGCTTTTCAGCTGGCCTCAATATTCCCGTTATGTCACTGACCTGTTCTGTCAGTTTACAGTACCCTCCTGAAACATCCTTCCAGGGACAGATCATCTTTTTGCTTTGTTAAAGCAGTTGTTCCATGCCAGCTTGAAAGTCTAAGACCAAGTATCTGTTTCATCGGCTTTGATTCCAGCCTAACCCTTTTCAGACTTAGTTTTGTGGCGACTCTTATCCTGAACCACTGCCTGTCCTCTCGATTCTCCCTAATGAGCCTCATGTCACCAAGAAAGATCGCATTGCTGCCTCCCTCATGTATGACCCTCACCTGGCTATCAGTTGACTGGATCTGTGTATTATCCTGCATTCGCTGTTTGTAGTACTTTCCTCATGGCGTCGGCTTTGTAAATCATCAGGTTAAATGCACCAAAGGAACTTCACCTGAGATTTTTCAAGTTCTCTCTCCCTGAGGTGCCACCGGACTCCCACAGCCCAAACTTATCCACTTCTAGTAATCTGTTTCCACCTTTAGTTCCTTTTTTCTGCCGGCATCTGCATGCTGCTGAGTCCTTCAGTAAGGGAAAGGATGACATTCAGGATAAATAACTTCACAAAGAAAAATTATGAGGACTGGCACCTGATTTTTTTACTTTGTCAATTTACTCTCACTTTCAGAGTCTGACTGAGGAGTGGAGAGACGAAGCTACATATGTATGCCATCTGTAGCATTTTCATTAATGAGTAAGAATTCTCTTTTCATTCATTTTGCCTGTTGTTCTGATTTAGTCCTTTTACCTTATTTGTCTTCTGACATAGGTAGATACACAATAGCGTTACAAGTGTAGAAAAATGTGCATAACATCCTTTGTTTTATGAAATAGTGACTATTGTCATCAAACTAAGGCTTAGTTATGAGCAAAGTTTCAAGTAACAAACTCTATCTCAGAGTTTATTTTTAAATAGTGGTTGTATGTAGTTTGCTCACAATCTGACAAAAAAAATCTCTCTAGTTAATTATCCTTAATAACTGTTGATATTTCGATGGTGGTTAACCAAATTTAAAGGGACTGATAAACGGCATTACTCAATGTCACTTGTATCCTAGAAGTTATTAGGATTAATTATTATATAATAAAAAAATTCACATATATTACAAACACCAATGGGTTGCCCATGGCTTCTTCCTTTTATAATATTATAGTATTCATGACTTTAACTGTTTCTTCAATAGATTGTTAGATATACTAAACTTGGAGGAATTCCAAATGTATAATATCTGACTGACAAACACAAATAAAAAACAAAAAAAGCTTTAAAGTTTCACCACACCATAATTTGAAAATATCCCCAAGTTAACGAGGTCTTTGTTAACATTTAGTAGTCGAATGTCATGTAAAATATTCACATAAATCAATCTAAAATAATTCTCAAAACACTGCTGAACCATAAGCCTCCTAAAATACCTCCTTATTAAGAGTACACATTTGCTCCTGTTTTCAAATATATGTATATTTACGGAGCTTATGCAGCGTTTCAGTACCAGATTGCATTTGTTCTCTTCTAACTGACAACGTGTTACCACTCTGAATTTCTGTACCATCTTGCCCTTGCACCGCTTGAGATCTAAAAGCATAGGCTTTGAGCATGGCTAATGCTGCAGCCAGCACTACAAATTAGGTACTCTGAGACCAGGAAAACTGTTTCAAAGTTCTAGCAATTTGAGGAGAGGGTAGAGTACCATGCCTATTTTGGATATATACTGGAGCAACCAAGGACACATGTCCTTAATCTCACAGAATACTCTAGACAACCCATTGCTAATGTTGATTGCTGCCATACTGAACAATACATGATTTTTAAAACAAGATTTGGATATTTAAAGGCAATATTCCGGCATTGTGTTACTTTCTTCTTCTTCCTATGCCATACCCCCCACACACAAACACACACCTACACAATTTGAGAAAGTTTGACATGTTTTTAATTTGTTAGTTCATAGTTCTTGACCTATTTTCAACATTTATTGTAGGCTAGTTGCCTTTAGTGAAATAAATTCTTACATCAGAGGTGGTTTAATGACAAAAAAATGACTTAAAAAAGTTATGTTTAATCACTTAAAAATGTACTCCATATATTGGTACTCTAAAATATAAGGTGATACAAAAAAAAGTTCCTGCCTATGATCACATAGTCACTCTACCTGCGTTGACTGGACTAATCCCCAGAGAGGTAACTCACAGATGTCTAATCTTTTGTGGGACAGATGCCTGCTTCGAGGGAGAACATAAATTACCCCTGCTGAATTGTAAAAGAAAAAAAAAAGAAGAAGAAGCTCCCCGGCTCTTGCTGTTGAGATACAAAAAAGCAGATTCCTTTCTTCAGCAGTTATTGAAAAAGTTGCAGCTGCCCATTGATACAACAAAAGACTTCAATGATTCTCCATTGCTCCATCGTTACTAATATCTGCTTAATGCAATACTGGAGGATGATACGTTAGAGCTCAGTATTTGTTTCCCTCTGAGAATTTTTTCTCAGACTGTTTTTTTTTTGTCTCACAATCATATCAGCAATTGAAGCACAATGTGAATGTATTTTTATTTATTTTGCATTGATACATTTATTTTAAAGGAAGTTTACTTCATTCAAAGTTAAGACACTTGTAAGGAAAGTTAAACACTTCCCCCTCCCCCTGCTTTATTGAAATTGGCATTGGCAACTCTCTGACTCTTTCAGGTAAATTGAATTGTGAATGTGTTTGAGGCCTTGTCACTCAGTAAAGCAGGCTTATTTTGTAGTCAGTTAATAGCCTTTGTGTCTTTAATGTTAACCTACTTCATTTCCTACCCTGTACACATGGATATTTGAATGTTTAGATTCCCACCAAAGCAAACATTACCTTTTTTGTTTCAAATTTGGAAAAAGCCCCAATAACTTGTTTTTCAGTTCTTGTTGTTGGACCCCACTGTTGAACAACTGTGCTCATAAACAAATGTATCTGCTGAAGCTTTTGTATTTCTAGTGTTGCTTTTATAATATCTTCTGTCTTTTATTGTAATGTAGATAAACAACACTTACTGGGCTTGGTTTTCAGTGTCTTGGTTTGTTTTTCTTTTTAAGTGAACATATCATGGTTTTAAATTCTTACTTTTTACATCTTAACCATCAAGTTGTGGTCTATATAAACTGGAACTTAAATTCTTAGTCCTGAATTCCTCATTATTGTAGCTCTACAGGCTCCTCTTTCACCCCTGTTTTGAGGAGTCTAGTTTACACATTGTTTTGGTGCGATCTCCTCATATCCAGTTTGGAAACAGGAATTACTACATATGTACACAGAAAGAGTGACAAACAACGACTTTCCAAAATACAATAATTTATTCATAAAAGGAGAAAAACAATAAGGCAACCATTTTAATCATTTTAATCAACCAAGCTAGTAACACATACTACTGATTAGAAGAAATGAATAACTAACTACCAAAAATAGAGATCACGATGAACAGATAAATATGCAAAGGAAAGGAAATCATAAATCCTGATGTCACAATTATGTGGGAATCTGGATTAAAAAGTCCAAAGAATATATTTCAATTTTGGAAGTGAAGCTAGAATTAGTTTACTAATTGTGATTAAGTCAAATTAATTAGCACCATTGACTAATGTCTAAACCAATAAACAATGTAGGGAAAAATAAAATTTATTTGGAATAAGCGATGTTTTGTTTTAAAATTCTCTGGTTTTGAAGTAATTCACCTTTGGAAAACTACTCTGTTTATAGAATGATCACACCAGTAAATGATCTAACTCCAGTATTCTGATGTATTAAGGCGGGTTTAAACACAGCAAATTAGATCCTTTTTCTGTGTTTAAACAATCTGCTTTAAACCAATTTCTGTTTTGAACACCAATCTTTGTTTATGAAATACAGGCCTGAAACGGGACATGGGGGTTTGTTTTAGCATATAGCTTACCAGTAACCTATGTTGTGCCACTCTGATACATTTATTATAAATTAAACAAAGAAAAGAAAACTCCTGAAGGATTGAGTAACTCAGATTTCAGGATTTAAAAAGGCTCGCGGTTGCAAAATTCTTTAAAAGCACTGGTTAAACCTACAGGCTGAACAGTCTGATTGTACCCAAACAATAGCAGATGAAATGTTACACACAGTAACAAATCACAGTCCAAACACAACCCTTAAATCTTATATATCACAAACTAATATTGCCTCTGCCCAGACAGACCTTTTTGAATGATTAAAGTTCTCCAGGTTTCTCCGTGGTTGGCAGGGGGGTCAACACATTAGCCGGCGGCTAACAATAGGCCACAATGGCCTAGCAGACTCACATTTGTTCACTGGCTAGTAACGTAGCAAGCTTTTGACTGGGACATCGGCGTTGTCCTCTTGCTTGGCAACACAGCTGTTACCTTCTTAGCTTCAGAACCGGCACCGTCTCCCTAAATAGCAGTTGTCCGGGCAAGTAGCTATTTAGCTTGTCACTGGAAACCTATTTATTCGTGTCGGGTCCCAATGATGCTGGCGGAGCAAGGAAGAGGAGGCGGGCAAACGTTCAAAGAGCTTTATTCCTTTTCTGCACAGCCACAGAACAGTTAGCCTACTAACTTAGCTTTTCGTTCCCTGTTCTTAGGCTCTCGCACAGGAGGCTTTTGACAGGCTTTGAGGTCAAAACAATGAGTTTGTTTCATCAGTGGTTTGCCATACACCTGATTGGTCAATAGTCTTTGTCTCGTTTGGAGTCCTTTCCCTCACTAGCGAAGGAAGGATCTGCATGCAGCAGTTTCTCCCCGATGTGAGCCATTTTGATGCTTAAGACTATATAGGCCATTCTGGGCTGGACAGGGCCCTTATAAAACCTCTGGTACTCTCCACCCCTCCCTTCCCAGTTGGAGCTGGGTTTTCTTCTCCTGTCGAGCTAGAATGCAGATTAGCGCCACCCAATGGCTGTGTGTCACCCAACATTTAGCAATGCATCTTAAACACTATCACTGAAGCCTAGGATGTTTCTCAATGTCAAGGCGCCAGGCAGTGCCTGGGTAGGCGAGGCGCCTTGCTTACGAGGACACTGTCCTTCCTCCTTGGTCAAAAAAACGGTTTGGAACAGACTTGCCTTACGTGACCACGGCTGCCGGCTTATGTGCTCTGTTTACGTCCCGCCCATCGTAGTAACATTGTAGCGTAATAATATTACTTCAGCCATGGAAATGGAAATGTATAACGAGAGTTTGCTCTTTTTTTGTATATGTCAGTTAAATCAAATGTGCAAACAAATTAGTACCTGGTAGCCACCGAAGCTGCAACTAACCAACCATATGTAACTGCTTTGGATCTAAAAAATAATAATAAAAAAATAAAACAAACATTTTAGATATAAGGCCGATGGTTATAATTAGTTTACTTAGATTTAAAATAGAAATTTACCCCCGAAGTAGCTGCTGCCGGCTGTATTCTGGGAAATTTTTGACCGAGAGAAGGCATCAAGGCACGTATCCTTGGTCAGTTAGCTAAACGGCTAACAAACGGAGGACAGATTCCTCGGTAGAACATGAACATTGGACCAAGGCATCAAGGCGAGGTTCCTGGGCATTGAGAAACAGCCCTAGTTTATCCTTCTCCAACAGCAACGACGCACACCGATGCAGAAGTATTGACTGAGACACAAAAACGCATCTAAACAAACACACCAGCCTTTTGTGTTTTTTGTTACCCCTCCTTATGCTCAAAATTGCCAAAAGACCAGATTAGATAAATTTTCCTTTCAGTATAAAGCATGTAGTGCCCAAACACTGCATTGACAATTGATTACAGAGACTATTGAGCCCCTTTCTTGTGAAACTTGTATCTTAAAAGAGGGGTTTCTTAAATTATAAAGAAAAAAGATTATGCTAAATGACAACTGTGTTTAAGCAAGAAGACTACTTGGAAAATAAAGAAAAATTGTAGCAATTTTAAAGCAATTTATGCAGACAACACTAACACAAACTACTTTTCAGATACCATGTTATTATAGTAACCCTGCTATAATGAGATTAATATGTCTTTAATTCTATTATGTTTATTTATATAGTGCCGATTCACAACAGATGTTCCCCACAAGACCCTGAGGTTGTTAGTTTGTTACTGTTAGTGTTAAGCTAATGTCATTGAATGTGTTAGGATCATGCATTCTCCGAGACTAAAAACGGAAAAAATAATCACGTTTTGTTTCTGTGCTAGTAGTACTATTAAAATACATATGTCATTGGGGACCTAAAATACCAAGCACATACTAATGCTAACAAAACAAAGGAGAAGAGGCAATAAATGAATATCTAAAATAAAATTTGCCGTCATTCTAGTGTTATCTGAAGTTTACTGATTTGCTCTGTCTGTCATTTCCATCGTAAGAAGGAACTGACCCCTCAATAAACCAAAGTATGTAAGCAAATCCTTCCAGATGCTGGCAAAGGTTACTGAAGCTCTCTTCCTTCCCACAAACAAAAATACTTTCCCCACAGATGCAGGTAAACTAAAACTAAAAATTAACCAGGCACTTCGCAGAATTCTGGTGCTGGAGATTGGCCTAACAAATCGTGTGGGTTAATAATACAACAAACAAACATTTTAAGGAAAGGCAAGGCAATTTTATTTGTATAGCACGTTCAACACAAGGTAATTCAAGGTGCTTTACATGATTTGGTGGTAAAGAAACCAAATATATAATAAAAGCACAGAAAGTAAAAACAGCAAAAACTAAGACAAAAGAACAGCGTAAAAGTATGAAAATTAAAAAAGGCAATTAAGTATAAAACACGAGAATGAATAAAATAAAAAAATTCAAGGTGCTTTACAAGATCTGCTGTAGATCTTAAAGTCTATTCTCTGAGGTACAGGGAGCCAGTGTAAGGACCTTAGAAATGGGTGATGTGCTCTACGTTTCTGATTCTAGTAGGCATGCAAGCAGCAGTGTTCTGGTTCAACTGCAGCTGTCAAATTTATTTTTTAGGTAGGCCTGTGAGGACGCTGTTGCAGTAATCAATCTGACTAAAGATAAAAGGATGAATCATCATCCTTTCAAAAATCATTTTCAAGGTCATTTGTGACATTAGTCCGTTAATCCTAGAAATATTCTTCAGGTGATAAAGGGCTGACCTTGTTATTGCCTTTATGTGACCCTGGCGGTTCAGGTCTGATTCCAATATTACACCTAGATTACGGGCCTGATCAGTAGTTTCTAGCTGGATTTAAGTGTTCCACTTGTAATTTCGCTACTGCCGAACTAGGACTACTAACTTACATTGAGAAATGAAGATGTTGGATTCACTAAACATTTAGCTGGAAGTCCATGACCTTGTTCAGTAGTTCCTGTGCAAGTATTGTGCCATAAATTATAAGAAAATGTAATAGATAATAGAGAAAACTAAACAGCTAAAAAAATATGACCAAAAGAGTATACAAAAATCTCTCCAAAACACCTGGGGTGATTAATTTATGCTTTCCTACAGACTCTAAATCCACAACTCCGTTTATTTAAGGGATAAAAAAGTGGAATTTTCGTTACATGTCCCCTATAAGCTTCAACTTCAGGGTTTTGACACACATCTCCTTAATCAGCAATGCTTCTAAACCTACCATATAAAGTACCACATAAACTCTAAATCAACTTATTTTGTGTGCTGTCTAATCAGCACTTTGAAATGCCAACTCGTGAGGTGGGATGGATTATCTTGGCAAAAGGAAAAGTGCTTACTGATGCAGATCAGACAGATTTACGAATAATATTTGAGAGTAATGGGACTTTTGTGTGTATAGAAAACGTTTCAGATCTTTGAGTTCAGTCAGGAAAAATTGGATCAAAACAAAAGTGTTGCGTTCATATATTTGTTCAGTGTTGTTCTATCTGATACATGCTGTATTTAGTCCTTTGGAAAAATAATTTTTTGTGAAAGGCTTTTTCCAGTATAACATTCATACATTCAACTAAAAGCTGGAGTCGTTAGTCTCATGTTCTTTCAATGAAGTGTGCTTGAGAGTTGTTTAAATTATTATTATTATTATTATTATCCATCCATCTTCTTAACCGCTTATCCAATTCAGGGTCACGGGGCAGCTGGAGCCTATCCCAGCAATTATCAGGCGTTAGGCAGGGTACACTCTGAACAGGACACCAGTCTGTTGCAGGGCCAACACAGAGAGACAGACAACCATTCACACTCACTCCTAGGGACAATTTAGAGTGATCAATTCACCTATCATGCATGTTTTTGGACTGTGGGAGGAAGCCGGAGTACCCGGAGAGAACCCACGCATACACAGGGAGAACATGCAAACTCCATGCAGAAAGACCCTGGGCCGGGATACGAACCCACGACCTTCTTGCTGCAAGGCAACAGCGCTAACCACTGCGCCACCGTGCAGCCTTATTATTATTATTATTATTATTATTATTATTATTATTATTATTATTATTATTATTATTATTATTATAATAATAATATTAATAATAATAATAATAATAATAATAATAATAAAAAATAAAAAATAACTGAAATTTTGTTTTTATGGCAAAATTGTTTTTCCATTACTGCAATAGACTGGCGACCTGTCCAGGGTGTACCCCACTTCTTGCTCGTTAACAGCTGGAGATAGGCACCACCTAACCCCCCCTGTGGATTAAGCGGTTTAGAAAATGGATGGATGGATGTTTTACCATTTAACTTTAAGCTCCTGTTCAAAGGGATCAGCAGTGGCCATTATTTGTATTTATGTTGGCCTCTTTGGCTTAGGTCCTGTTGTAGATGGTTCAGAAGCTGATTTTTTATTTTAAATGGTGTTATTTGTCACCCTTACCAGACCTTTCTCTCTAGAGTCAAAGTGGTGACTCCACTGTGCTCTTTTAAACAGTGAGAGGCTATTAAAATCCTATTCTTCATAAAAAAAACTGCACATTTGGATGAACAGAATATAAATGAGTATCATTCTCCTATTTTCACTTACCCTTCTCTCTGCCCTGACCATCTATCAAAGGTATGTGACGTGACGACAAACACAGACTCCATAGAACCCGGGAGGTGTGAGACAGGCTCTCAACATTCTTTCAGAGGGATTCTCCATACATCTGCACACATCTTAAGCTTTGTTGCTTTATGAATATTTGGTGAAATAGCACTTCATCTGTCTTTGTCCTTTTTATACCCAACATTAATTCTCTGTCTATGTTGTTTCCGTCTGCCTTTGCTTCTGTCATTTTGCTGCAGGCAAAATGAATAAAATATGGGAGACCAGTGAAAAACATGAAACAAGATCATTAAAAGTTGAAATAATACAGGAAAAGGGGTACCCTTAGAGGTTAAAGCTTAATGATTTTTTCATCTAACTGCATCGTTAGGTCATAACCTCTCTATGTCCAGTTCAATGGATTGTTTGTAGAATTGTTGATGTTATTCATGTGTCTAAAGCATTTTGCTTGCTATAATTTCTTTTTAAAGATTTTCTGGAGGACCTAGGTCTCATTATGCTGCTTTAAAACCCAGTAATGAAGCCCTTTTGTTTTGCTGTTCAAATCCATCCAATGTTTATTTAAATTATCCTGCTATTATAGAGGTCATCATGCCATATGCTCTAGAATAGTAGTGAAATTCTCTTTATCGTCCCACACTTGGGAAATTCAGGCATAATGGCAGCAAACTGACATATTAACACAAAGATAAAAATATTTAAAAAACAGTATTAAGACAGTTATGGTTCACATAGCTTTTAGAAATAAAGCAGGGTCACGGTTGCTGTAGATCAGAGCCTACTAATTGGCCAATAAGACAATACAAGGAAGGTCAGAAAAATAAGAAAAGCAGGCCACGAGGAGCATTGCAAGTATATTGTAAGACTGAAAAGCCGACTGATATCTATCACAAAACGATAAAAAAAGAATTGGTGAGCTAGCAACTCTGTTTTTATGTTAATATTCTGGAAGCTGAGTTCTGTACAACTTGATGGGATTAATGGGTTTTTAGTTGAGGTAAGTGAAAAGGCTGCTGCATCGGGCAAGGAGTGGGGGAGATGTGTGTAAAGTGATCTTCATGTCTTTAAAAGTCTACTTCAGCACTTAATAAGTCCCTTTAAGATTTCTCTGTATAATCAAAGTCAAAAGTTTCAAAGTTCAGCCACGAATTATGTCAGCATGTCTTTTTCTATTTAGTAAATTACATTGTAAGTTACTATTGAAGATAAAATCATAGTGCTAAATACTGTGTTCTCAGATTAGCACCACCATCTAATCATATTTGGTGTTTTAGGCCATATTTAGAGAAGTTTAGGGGAGATATGATCTGCATTTTAAAGATGTAAAGTAAAAATGGTGAAAATTATGAAAATAATAATTATTTAATCTACCCTCTAATTTCTGCTCAGATAACATGCGATAGAAATCCAGTACACAGCCAGAAAACAGTCCTGACGGATCTGTTTAACATTGAACCACTAGTCCTTGAAAGCAGTCCATTTCTGACAGGGTTTTAACCAGGGAAGAAGACTCTGTTTCAGTTAGTGTCACACAATGAAAGTAAGCTACAACAATTACATTAATTGGTGTTGGTAGTTAAACTTCAGATTTTTCTATACATGGAAGCTGAAAAAAAAGGTTTATTTATATATATAAAGAGCTCACTCTGCTCACACAATACTGCCATCTAGTGGTCACAGCTTTCACGTACTGAAAACCCTTGATTATTTTTTTTTGGCAGCAAACACTTCAATGTATTTCACGGCCACTGTGTGTTATGGAAAATAAAATAGGGTATTATTGTGAAAAGAAAATGAAAAACTTGCCATTTTGTATTAATTAGTAAATAACAAGTGTGGTGTACACATGTATTCAACCACCTTTACTTCGCTAAATAAAATGAAGTCCAAGCAACTCCTAATAAAAGTAATTTTATTAGGAAATAGATTTTACCTGTGTAATTTAAACTCTGTATAAATGCAGCAGATTTTTGAAAGCCTCAGAGAGTTGTTGGAGAACAGTTAACAACATGACCAATATGAAGATCACGGGACACAGAAGACATGTCGGGGAGACAGCTGTGGGTGTGTCTACAGCAGGATAAGTTTTTTGACCTTTCAAAAATGTACAGACAACTATCAATCAATCATTTAGGCGCATAACACAGGGACAAGCTTTCCAAGACAAGGGCATGCTCTTAAGCTGACTTGTCTGGCAAGTATAGCTAAATGATGGAGCTAAATGCAAGTCTGTGTTTTAGAATGGATGATACAAAACTAATTTATTTAGCATTTGGGGGCATTTCAAGTTAGACAAAATTATTCTGTGTTATTCACACATTATTGCCTGTAAACTTAAATAAATTTTGTTATTGATAAGATAACAATTCAGACCCTTTTTTATCATAAAACTTGAATTTGTATTTCATCAATCATTACATAATTTATTTCATAGTTAATATGAAAAACCAGGCACAGATGATGATTAAATTAGATGTCAGGTTTCAAATCTGTCAACAAGACTTGTCAAAAAACAGCCTTGGGTTCTTTTGGTAAACTGCCTGCATGTCTAGAAATGAAATTTGTTGTAGCAAGAGACCTCTACAAAAAAGATCTCAAAGGAACTTCAATGTGTCAGCTATATGCTATCAAATTACTGAGGAGTTTGCTGGTAAGCCAAACTGTTTTCATCGTTTTTGTTTTACATTTTCATTTGTACAGTGGACTAATTAATTGAACTGAATTCTCATTCTTTTTTATCGGCTTTTTAGGTTTGCCATGGTCTTGATACTCTATTTTTTAGCAGCCAGTGAATATTGTTATTATCTGTCACTGTCAGAGGAACCTTGAGTTGAACTATTTGGATTCCTGTCACCATGTTGCTTCAGCCCTAAATATTACAAGCAGCAGTTCATCCTAGGGCAAAAAAAGGGATTAGTCATGCTTTATGAATGAGCATATAATTATAAAACTCTCTTTCTACATGCACAGTGGCATTTGTGTAACTTATCCAAAATGAGCACAGAATAATAAAATCAGGGATCTGGTTTTGAATAATGAGATTTAGGGCCAGTTTGTCCGTTGAGGGTTCATCAGCCAGAAGTCTTGAGTCTCTTGAGCGGGCCAGAATGACACACATTGATTTACTGTGGAGCTTTAATCCGTCCATGAAAAATGAATTTATGAGCAGTCTTTTTCATGAAAGGAACTTATTGTCTGTTAATTAACCTTTTTCTCCCAAATGACGGTGTATATATGGACTTTCAAAGTGCATGGGAGTTGCTTGGACAAGTATTAATTCTATAATAATTTCAGATTTTGTCACATTTCAGCCTTAAATTTTAGTGCATTTTGGCGAATAGGATGAGGGTGGTTTGTAATAGATCAGCAAAAACTACACCATAAACCTGGGAAGTGGATGGAAAACACTTTATAGAAATTAGATCTTTACATATACAGTTGCAAGAAAAAGTATGCGAACCCTTAGGAATAACATGGATTTCCACACAAATTGGTCATAAAAAGTAATTTGATTTTCATCCAAGTCACAACAATAAATAATTACAGTCTGTTTAAACTAATAACACAAAAATAATTATAAGTTTTCATGTTTTTATTCAACACACGCTGCAAACATTTACAGCGCAGGTGGAAAATGTATGTGAACCCCAAGACTAATGACATCTTCAAGAGCTAATTGGAGTCAGGAGCCAGCCAGCTGGAGTCTAATCAATTAGATGAGATTGGAAGTGTTGTTGAAAGTTGCCCTGCCCTATAAAAAACACACACCAGTTTTGAATTTGCTTTTCTCAATAAGCATTGCCTGATGTGAACGATGCCTTGCACAAAAGAACCCTCAGAAGACCTACAACTAAGACCTGTTGATTTACATAAAGCTGGAAAGGGTTATAAAAGTATTTCCAAAAGCCTTGATGTTCATCAGTCCACGCTAAGAGAAATAGTCTATAAATGGAGAAAGTTCAGCAATGTTGCGACTCTCTAGGAGTGGCAGTCATGTAAAGATGACTGTAAAAGGACAGAGCAGAATGCTCAATGAGGTTAAGAAGAATAGAGTGTAAGCTAAAGACATACAAAAATCTCTGGCATATGCTAACATCCCTGTTTGCGAATCTACATTATGTAAAACACTAAACAAGAACAGAATTTATGGGAGGACACCACCCACGAAGCCACTGTTGCACCCCCCCCCCCCACCCAAAAAAAAAAAAAAAATTGCATGAAGCACCTGAATGTTCCACTGCATTACTGGCAAAACATCCGGTGGTCAGATGAAACCAAAGTTGAGTTGTTTTGAAGAACCACACAACACTATATTTGGAGAAAAAGAGGTACAACATACCATGATCAAAACCTCATCCCAACAGTGTAATATGGTGGTGGGGGCATCAAGATTTGGGGCTGCTTTGCTGTGTCAAGGCCTGGATTTCTATTATCAAAGGAAAAATGAATTCCCAGGTTTCTCAAGACATTTTACAAGATAGCTTTAGCTTGTAGCCATTCCTCCACAAGCTGAAGCTCAACAGAAGATGGATGATGCAACAGGACAACAACCCAAAGCGTCGAAGTAAATCAACAACAGAATGGCTTAAACAGAAGAAAATACGCCTTCTGGAGTGGCCTAGTCAGAGTGCTGACCTCAACCTGATTGAGATGTTCTGGCATGACTTCAAGAAAGCAATTCACACCAGACATCCAAAGAATATTGCTGAACTGAAACATTTCTGTAAAGAAGAATGGTCAATAATTACTCTTGACCATTGTGAAGGTCTGATTTGCAACTACAGGAAACATTTGGTTGAAGTTATTGCTGCCAAGGAGGTTCAATAATTTACTAAATCCAAGGGTTCACATACTTTTTCCACCTGCACTGTGCATATTTACATGGCATGCTCAGTAAAAACATGAAAACATATAATTATTTGTTTGGTATTAGTTTAAACAGACTGCGATTGTCTATTGTGACTTACATGAAGATCAGATCACATTTTATGACCAATTTGTGCAAAAATGTATGTTATTCTAAAGGGTTCACATACTTTTTATTCCAATTATATTGGTCTGACAAGTATGGTGTACGTTAGCATTTATCCCCTTTGAGTAAGTACTCTGTAAAACCACCTTTTACTGTAATTGCAGCTGCACATCATTTGGGATTTGTCTCTACGAGCCTTATTAAATCAGATACCGAAATAGTTGATACTCAAACTAGCTCGGAATCAGTAAGGATTGATCTCAACATTCACTTGCAAGTCTCTCAACAGATTGTTTTATGGCATTTAGCTCTGGTATTTGACTGGGCAATTCTCACAAATACAGGTAGATCTAAAAAAAATTGAATATTGAGAAAAACACAAAAGTGAAACCCATATTGGTGAGAAAATAATTTCAGATGAAGTAGCTTTAAAGATCATGCCTCACAGGTGATGAAAACCCAAAATTCATTTTCTCAGGAAATCATCAATAAAATGAAATTATTATTAACTCAAAAAGACCTACAAAAGTTTCCTGAGCCTCTAAATGGTCTAACAGTCTTGGTCAGTAGGCTGTATAATCATGGGGAGACTCCTGAATTAAAAGAAACCCGGAAGACTGGTTACACCACAAATGTTCATTGCTAAAGCAGGTGGTTGTAAACCCAATCGTTCATTCAAGATATTCATAGAAATTTGAGTCAAATGAATAATTGCAGTAGGGAAAAGTGAGCGGCAATTTTGGAGGAGTGACACTGTGTGAGACTGGATTCAGCGAATCAGGTGAACCCTACACAAGTCATGTTTATTTGCATAGTACATTTCATCAACAAAGCAGCTTAAAGTGCTTTACAGGAAGAAATTATAAAATAGTAAAATTTCCTGAGACTCTTAATTTTGGAATTTCTTTATCTGCAGGCCCCAACCATCAAAATTACAAGAAATATAGTCTAAATATGTTTTTACTATGTGTAGCCTAATGAATGTGTATAATTTTTAAATCTGCAATGAGAAATTATTAATGTTTTTTTTTAATTATGCTGTTTTTTTGGATGTACCTTCATTCATTTGTAAGAATTCTTTTTTTTTATACAGTACATCAGTTTCTAATTCAATATATTTGAAGGTTCTGTATGATTAAGATCAAAAAAGTGTGACAGCACAACTAATACACATTGTAGTGAATTGGTCTTTTATTCCAAATAATTGATATTTGGAGGGTTAGGACCACTCCAGATTTTGTGCAATGAATGGCATGAAGAGATTATGAATGCATGTTGAATGCTGCTCGTTCATTAATTTCCAGCATGGCACAAGGTGGAGGCTTAGGTTTCAGTCAGTTCAACTGTCTCATCTGCCAAACTCATGTTCAATTTGGTGCTTGGACAGAATAACATTGAAAAGAGCTGCTAGCAGAACTGAATAGAAAAGAGGTATACATGAAGCATTTTCCATCATTTGAAAACTCATAATAGCCTTTAGTGATTGACAGTTTGGTGGTAATGGTTTGGTTGTGAATGCATTCATAAACTGGGATTAAATTTCCATGTTCAATAGTTGTAGATTTGAGTACCTACCATTTTATTTACTTTTGCACCTATTATTGAAAATATAGAATATGATGTGCAAGTTTTAAGAAACATCAGATAAAAAAATCCTAAACAATAGCACCACTTCTTACACCTCCAGTTTAGATAATAAATTTATGTTAAGGGAGAATCAAACTTAAAAACAGGGATAAGTTATAAATTGTATGTAATGGTGAAGAGTAGGATCCACATGCAGGGAAGCTTTACTTATAAAAGGAAATTCAAAAACTTACAAAGATTAAGATCCTGGGTTGGATCTAAAATAATCACAAGAGGACCACAATGAGACTGGCTGGTGGGAAGACATTAAGAACTGACCAAAATATGACCAACTGAGAGATAGATGGACTGTAGTTGGTTAATAAAAAACAAGAGAAGGCTGAGAGGGAAGTAACTAAAGTTGAATTGAAGAAATTGGAGAAATGTCTGTTAGAACAAAAAAAAATCAGGAAGCAGAATGTAAATAAAATTAAATACCAAACAAACAAACAAAAAAAACATAAAACCAAACTCCCAAAGACCAGGACCGGATTATCATTGCAGGGGACCCTGGGCACAATGTGTTTAAGGGTCCTCCACCCACCGCTGCCCTTCCCCCACGTCACTGCCCCCCAATAGCACCTTTTAGACATTTCACAACATTGTCAATAACCAAATCACCTGATATGTAAATACGTAAGCATTTAACTCCAGGTCAGAATTGTTTCATAATATAATCTCAAACACATTTATGTAATTGTCATATAAGGGAATTCTGTATTTTTAAGGGACGGTTGATAATCCTAATCCAAACTAACATTTCTGCTGGCTAGCTCAAAATCCTCCTCCTCATTTCTGGCTTTTTTGAAAAAGCTACTTGACAGAAGATTTTGTATAGCAGTCGCTTCTTTTTCCTCCTTTTCCTTTTTCTTCTTTCGCTTTGCCGCCCCAATGGGCTTTCTATTGATGCTACTGAGGTCCATTTTCTGGCAGTAGTTAAACTACATATACCGCATATGGAAAACACCTGCTGAGCCCCACCTACCATTATCATTAGCCGATCTACAGAGTGCATTGCCACCTGCTTACCAATTATTACCTATTAAGTCAACAAATTGACATATAAGGAAGACAATCACAAGAGTCAATTTTTTGTAAGCAAACATTCTTTTATTCTGATTGGACAATTATGACAATTGGGACTATAGTCTTCTGTAAAAAATTTTATATTGTGGAAAAAAAAAAATTCTGCCAGCACATCTGCGTCCGTGGGCCCCTGGGCACGTGCCCAGGTTGTCCATATGGTAGAGCCAAAGACCATGACAATAAAATCATATCTGCTGTTTTGATCAAGTGATGGAGCACCATTCAGGTTATGTTAATTATGTTAAAATTGAAACAGTGTGGCAATAGCAAACCAACCAATACATTTTTGTCCACCTAAACTGACAGGCCACTCTAGGTGAACTTTAATATGAGAAGGGTCTATGAGGTCTGTTGTAACTCTGGTGGAGTTGTTGCAGAGATGCACAGCTCAGCTCAGGTGAGGATATGTTGAGATGATTACTCTTAGTTATGAAAAATTCACACAAGCAGTAAATGGGCTTTCCTGTGCACTCTACATGAAGAAAGCCATGTGACCTGCTTAAAGCGTGGTTTAAGCCATTTTTCATGCACACAGCAAGCACGTGTGTGTTGTATGCTACGGACAATAGCCTACTTCAGACGTGGACAAAATTGTTGGTACCCTTCATTAAATAAAAGAAAAACTCATAATGGTCACAGAAATAACTTTAATCTGACAAAAGTAATAATAAATAAAAATTATATAAATGTTGACCAATGAAAGTCAGACATTGCTTTTCATCCATGCTTCAACGGAATTATTTAAAAAATAAATGCATGAAACAGGCCTGGACAAAAATGATGGTACCCCTAGAAAAGAATGAAAATAATGTGACCAAAGGGACATGTTAATCCAAGGTATGTCCACTAATCAGCATCCTAGGTGTCTACAATCCTGTAATCACTCAGTGGGCCTATATATAGGACTCCAGGTAGTCACTGTGTTGTTTGGTGACGTGGTGTGTACCACACTCAATATAAACCAGAGGAAGCAAAGGAAAGAGTTGTCTCAGGAGATGAGAAAGAAAATCATAGACAAGCATGTTAACTGTAAAGGCTATAAGACCATCTCCAAGCAGCTAGATGTTTCTGTGACTACAGCTGCACATGTCATTCAGTAATGTACGATCCATGGGACTGTAGCCAACCTCCCTGGACGTGGCTGCAGGAGGAAAATTGATGACAGATCAAAGAGACGGATAATCCAAATGGTAACAAAAGAGCCTAGAAAGACTTCAAAATAGATCCAAGCTGAACTTTATGCTCAAGGAACATCAGTGTCAGATCGGAACATCCTTCGCTGTTTGAGCCAAAGGGCTACATGGGAGACGAACAAGGAGAGGACAAATCATTAAAAAAAACCAGACTGGAGTATGCCAAACTACATGCTGACGAGCCACAAAGCTTCTGGGAGAATGTCCTGTGGACAGATGAGACAAAAATGTAACTTTTTGCCAAGGCACATCAGCTCTATGTTCACAGACGGAAAAATGAAGCATATCTAGAAAAGAACACGGTCCCTACTGTGAAACATGGGGGAGGCTCGGTTATGTTCTGGGGCTGATTTGCTGCATCTGACACAGGGTGTCTTGAATCTGTGCAGGGTACAATGAAATCTCAAGACTATCAGGGGATTCTAGAGAGAAATGTGCTGGCCAGTGTCAGAAAGCATGGTCTCAGTCGCAGGTCACGGGTCTTACAACAGGAAAATGACCCAAAACACACAGCTAAAAACACCCAAGAAGGGCTAAGAGGAAAACACTGGCCTTCTATGAGCCCTGATCTCAATCCTATTGCGCATCTTTGGAAGGAGCTGAAACATGCTGTCTGGAAAAGGGGCCCTTCAAACCGGAAACAACTAGAACAGTTTGCTCATGAGGAGTGGGCCAAAATACCTGCTGAGAGGTGTAGAAGTCTCATTGACAGTTACAGGAATCATTTGATTGCAGTGATTGCCTCAAAAGGTTGTGCAACCAAATATTAAGTTGTGGGTACCATCATTTTTGTCCAGGCCTGTTTCATGCATTTATTTTTTAAATAATTCCGTTGAAGCATGGATGAAAAGCAATGTCTGACTTTCATTGGTCAACATTTATATAATTTTTATTTATTATTACTTTTGTCAGATTAAAGTTATTTCTGTGACCATTATGAGTTTTTCTTTGATTTAATGAAGGGTACCAACAATTTTGTCCACGTCTGTATATATTAAGAGTGGCGCCAAACCCGGTACTCGGAAAGGTACAATTAACGTGTTTTCTCCGAATGCGTACTTCGAAGAAAAACCTTGAAGAAACATTTGTATTCGGGAGTGTGATAGAGTGACAACTCTGGACGTGATTTGCCGATCTGACAGTATCTTAGGACAGGGACTCCGGTCAGAGAGTATGAGCACAGAGAGACTTTTATACAAGAAGAGAAGCTTTATTGATTGGTTGGACAAAGGTGGTAACAGCAGGCATGAGTTGGCATGTGTGTATGTGTAGGTGTGTGTGTGGTCTGGAAAACAACAAAAAAAGAGAACATTAATAGTGTGCAGTAAATATACAACTATTCAAGACTAGTTAAGTAAGCAAACTAATCTAAACAGTGTACATATAAGTTTGCACAGATAAACACTGATTCTCAGCATCAAAAGTTTGTTGGAGCTATATGCTCTCCAGAGACCTCTAGTGGTTCAATGAAGATACTGCGGTAGCAGGTATACCAAACAACCAAAGCATTCAGCAAAATCTGGTATATTAAACCTTGCTGGAAACTAGCACTATAAAGGAATATCTATTAGAATAACTCACAAGTTAGAGCTACATTTAACATGGAGCACTGATTAGGGAAGAGCTACAAACTGCAAATAAATCAATCAATTAAACCCAATCAGATTAAATGAAACTAATTCTATGGAATGATCCTAAATGAAAGCGGGTAGACAATACTGAAAACAGACACAGGCTATTTAAGCAGGAATAAAAGTGCTACATTTAGCTGTACTCACATGCTTATCAGGAACGCACACAGGGTGACCACCATTACCAACAAACAGTTTGAAGTCCTGATGAAAACGTGCTTATGAGGAAATGACATCACCAACTGAATCACCAAAATAAGAGTGGTGAAAACCTTATTAACCAATATTGTGTAGATATTACCCTTTCTGACATAGCCGCTCCCAAATTTAGCCATAAATTTGATCACTGAAGGAAAGTCTTATCTAGTGTTTAGCTAGCGTCATCTTCATCCTCCCATACCGGCAGCCGCACGAGGCGCACAACTGGTCGCAGGTAAGCCTGTCCTTTAATCTTTACTTCCCCTGCGTGGGGCGGGATCTGGACCCAGGAGCTGGAAGATCTGGTATGCCAGGTGCCGGCTGGGCGCGGCCTGGGGAGGGCGTACATCCGCTGTGGCTCTTGCTATGGCTCCCTGGCGTGTGGGTGTGTGGGGGCGGGCCGGGTTGTTGGCGATGAGTATTGGTCCGGGGTGGCGGCGGCGTGTGTTGTCCGTCGGTTGGCTGCGGGTCCCCCTTGCCTGCGGCGGCGGGGGGGGCCCTTGTCGGCTGGTCCCTGGTTGGGGCCCCGCTGGGGGGCGGGGTGCCCCTGGTCCCCGTGGCCTCCGGATCCTGACCCGGGCCCGTCCTGGCGTAGCCGGTTTCCGGCGGAGCCCGTGGGCTCGTCACTGCAATCTCTCGGGCCCCAGCATTGCGGCTGGTGGGTGTTCCCCTGGGGCTTTCATCTGTTCCTCTCTTGGTGGGTGATCGACCCTGCGCTGATCCGCCTGTGGCCTCTGTACTCTGTGGGACCCTGGATGCATACATCTCCTGCCTCTTCCATGTCTGTGTCGATTCCTGTAGGACGGATTGACGGTTCCTTACACCAGCTATCAATCACTTGCATGGGGAAATCTTACTCAGACCTGCATGCTCGCACACACACATAGGTGCGGGGACATTGGTGTGGACGGACATATCTTAAGCTGAGGTTATCATCATTAATTAGTTGTTCACAGGAGTTTACCAGAAACATTTGTATTATGTTCATTAATCCATGCTTGTGTGTAGTGAATATGTAATTCTTAGTTTATTCTACTAGATCCGAACTATTGGTTTGGTTCTGTACAGTTTGTTTTTTTTGTTTTTTTATTACTGTTTCTCTGCCGTCCGACAGAGGTGGAGGACTGGGATGTTTTCTTGTGTTCTTTGTTTGCCTCCCTGTCTTGTGTCGTCAGTTCGCGCCTCTGTTGGTCCGGTTTCTTTTCTTCACCTTCTTCCTTTCTCCCTTCTTGTCTCGGTTTAGTGTCCATGACGTCAGGAAATTGAACCCACAGTAATCACTAATAAAGATTTTTCATACATATACATCAAGTGGCGTACTACAGCAAAGCTGTAATACTCTGCTTGGGAAAGTAAAACTGTTGGGCTTGTACTTGGTACTCAGACACCAATTCTGAGTAGCATACTGCTAGACAGGACACGTTGACCTGGCAATGTCGCCATCGCCGTCGACTAAGTAGATCGCTGGATGCATAGATTGCCTGTGGGAGCGATGCATCACGACGTCCCATAAGTAGTAGGTTTGGGGTGACTGGGTCTGGATCAGCGACATCCGATGAAATATATCCAAGAGGTTTTGCATTGAGGATTGCCTCTACTTCAATCAGCATGGTCTGCAGTACAGGGAGCAAGAAAAACTTTATATCAAAAAGCTTCATGAGACAGTAGTTCACGGACCCCGGTGGAGAGAGTGAGGGACAGGAGTCGGGGATGGGAGGAGAAAAGACATTACTGGCACAGGTCCTCCTCACAGCAACAGAGGAGGGATGACGGAGCGAAAAAACTTAACCTAACTTAACTTAAGGATTACTTTTTTTGTTGAATTGATTTTTGTAACTTAACTGAGTTCTTCAGGCAGTTTATAACTTTCGGGAAGTGGAGTTTGATCGAGAGATTATTCAATACACTGCAGTAACATCTGCAGGCGGATGCTTTCATGTTCACCTTGTTTAGGCTGCTCTGTTTGCTTGGATTTTTAGGCAAGGCAAGGCAATTTTATATAGCACACAAGGCCATTCAAGGCACTTTACATGATTCAGTGGTAAAGAAACCAAATACATGACTAAAAATATGAAAATTCAAATATCACTAAAAAAATGCATTTAGTAATTGAAGCATACATTAAAACTTATGTGAGAGAAAACAATTTAAAAACAAATAAAAACACAAGAATCCATTAATAAAATAAAGGAGCAGAGTGCAAGGAGCAATTTAGGCAGGCTACAAATTTATGCAAAAGAATGTAGAGTAAAAACAAATGCAGCACAATCAGATTTAAAAAAAAAACATGAGAACCAAAGAGTGATCAAAAAATGCAATTCAGGACTCAAAGGCAGACGTGAATAGTAGATGAGAATTGTTGACAATATGCTTGTTAATAATGTTAATGTTCAGTTAATGGTTAAAACAAGGCTCTTGTCGTTTGTTAACTCAGCTGAAACTCCACATGGATTTTGCTAACCAAATAGAGTATGTCTGTTACCGAGCCATAGTCATCCACCTGCCAAAAAAGTGTGCTCAAGTTCTGTGCAAAAGCACATTTTACAGTCAGCACTGCAGATAAAACCTAAGTATTATATATGTGCAAAAGTCAAATCAGCAGAGGGAGAGTTATCGAACACCTGTCAATATCTGCTATGGATAATCACATGCATTTAAAGCATCTTCACTGGGTACTGTCCACCAAGTACCCCACCCCCTTGCCACATGCACCAACACCAATATCATTACAACCATGTTCTGCCAATCCCTCCACAACCACCATCATCATCACAGCAATGTTCTGCCCCATTTGTCATGTGTTGAGGTTTGAAGAAGCACCCAGGCGCAACGTGATGGTTATAGCGACGATGGCTCATATTCATTTGACAATCGACACGACAAACCAGCGGAGACGTAAGGGTACAGGGAAAAACATAAATACACTGGGCAATAATCAAGGGAACTAGATACACCTGGGATCAATCACAAAACAGAGAGACAATCGCAAGGAACACAAGGACAGATCCTCACATCGTTGGTATATTTTCTATGACTTTCCCGTTACATGTTCATTGCCGGATTTATGGAAAAACATAAACCAATGTTGCATATCCATAATTATCATAATGGTTAACTAAATATAATGTAAATTAGTAGTGTAAAGTTATAAAAAAATATATTTTCATGCCTATCTTGAATTTTACTCGAATTTTACTGGTATACAAATACTGCTGCTGCTTTGCACACCCCTAATATAGGCTAATGGACACACCCCTGCTGCTTCCCTGCACCTGCTTCATTGGGGGACTCATCATCAGCGAAGTATCAAAATTGCTTCCCAGCTGCTTGCCTTTCTGCCTACTCCTGGGTGTACCAGTCTGTGAAATCCCTGCTAAGCACTGCTGAGCCTGCCAGAAAGCATGTATTATTGATTCATATTGAAAAATGTTAACAAGAAAAAGTGGACTCGCACTGCTTTCTTGAAAAATTACGGCAACTGAAAGTAAAGTAAAGTGTGCTGCAGGTTGTTACTTATATTAAAAAAATGTTTTGTTTATATGTATATTTTGTGTTGCAAAAGTAATTGATCACAAATTTACAAATTCCATCAAAAACATGTAAAGGTTTCTATCACAATATAAGACAATATATTTTCAGGTAAGCTTAAAGTTGTCTAAACTTCTCTTAATTATCTAAGCACCTCAGTTGTCAAAAGTTTAGTGTATGATGGATGAAACAAAATGTCAATAACTTTTACTAAGGGTAAAGTCTACCCCAGTGCGTCCACAGTTATTGCAAAACTATTTGAAAAAGGCAAAGACAAGAGAGTTGTCTAAAGAGGCTGGGGTAATAGCAGGGTGCCACAGTTATTAGCACCCCTGCTGTTAATATTATGTAGAAGCCCTTTTTAAATAAATATTTTATTTATTTTTAAATAAATTAAATATTGTTTGGGAAGAAATAATTTCCTGTAGAGTTCTGTCTTGCAGTGAAACTGAAGAAGCCTCCGACTGAAGATGCTCTGTTGCTGTAGGATAGTCTCATGAAGAGGATGCTTGTGGGTTTACAATTTTTAATTTTAATTTTATGATGATTCCCTTCTTTGCATCAGTTGTTCAACAGTCGTTCCCAGAACAGAACCAGCCTTCTTCATCAAGTTGTTGAGCTGTTTTAAGTCCCTGGCTTTGATGCTGGGGTAGCAGCATGGACGAAGAGATGGCACTGTCCACAACAAACTTGTAGAAGATTTGCCGAATCTTGCTGCAAACCTTGAATAACCTCAGCTTCCTCAAAAAGTACAGTCTGCTCTGTCCTTTCTTGTAGACAGCTGCTCTGTTGATTCTCCAGTCCAGTCTGTTGTCAAGGTGAACTACAAGGTATTTGTACTCCTCAACCATCTCCACTTCTACTCCTGTGATGAAAATAGTATTTGACTTATGTGTGTTTCTTCTAAAATCTATAATAATTTCCTTTGCTTTGTTAACATTCAAGGCGAAATTATTTTTTTCACACCATGTCACAAAGCGGCTCAACAGCTCTCTGTATTCAGTTTATTCTCCATATCTAACACAACCAATTGCAGTCATCTGAGTATTATATCAAAAAAACACCTCAGAGAGCTCACAAAGGAGATGAAGATGAAGGTGACCATAGTACCCGTGGTAATCGGAGCACTTGGGGCAGTGACCCCCAAACTGGAGGAATGGCTCTAGCAGATTCCCTGAAGAACCTCAGACATCTCAGTCCAGAAAAGTGCAGTAATTGGAACAGGAAAGATACTGCGCAGGACCCTCAAGCTCCCAGGCCTCTGGTTGATGACCCGAGCTTGGAAGGGGAAAAACCGCCCACAGTGGGCGAGAGGGGATTTTTATATATTTTTCATACTTGTGATGTGACTTAAGCAGAATTTTTTTTAAGTGAAATGGGCCCTGGTTATACTTAAAGTGAGTTTGGGATGTTTTTCCACATATTTATTCTTTGTTTGAAACCAAACCGACATACAGTTCATGTTGGTTCCTGTCCAGCTCAGTCTCCACCTCGTCTGGATGAAAGCACACTGTCACCATTAAACTTTCAGTACAATTAGGTAAACTCAATCACAGATAATCACTTTCCATCTAAATATACAACCCCAAATCAAAAAAGTTGTAAAAGTATGGAAAATGCTGATTAAAATAAGAAAGAAGTGATTTATAAATTTATTTTAACTTGTTTTTCATTGCAAACAATATGAATAGAAAATATTATACCTTTTGGTCAACTTAATTTGTTAATATGCATCCTTTCCTTTCATTCAGACCTGCAGCACGTTTCAACAAAGGATGGGACCGGAGCAAGTTGGGTGTAGTAATCAGATAAATTGGTTAAATAATTATGTGATTTGAAACAGGTGTTTCCAACAGGTGACTATAACTATGATTTGATACAAAGGTAGTGTCCAAGAAAGGTCTAGCTAGTCCTTTGGTAGCAAAGATCGGCTGAGGATTACCACATTGCCAATAAAATACGTAAGAAAATCATTATTATGTTAAAAAAATAAAAATAAATGTTTCTCAAAGATAAGAAGAGATTTTGTTATTTCCACCTTCAACAGTGCATAACATAATCAAAATGTTCAAGGAATCTGGAGGAATTTCAGTGCGTAATTGACTAGTGCAAAAGCCTAAGGTGAACAACTGTGATCTCCGATACCTTAGACAGCACTGCATCAAGAATTGTCATTAATCTACAAGAGATATCATCACATGGGCTCAGGACTACTGTGGCAACCTTACCTTTGTCAAGTACAATAATATGTAGTTACATCCACATATGTGACTGTTCTGTGCCAAAAGGAAGCCCTATGTTAACAGTGTCCAGAAGCGGCATCAACTTATCTGTGCTCGGAGGCATCTAGGATGGACCATCACACAGTGGAAATGTGTACGGTTGTCAGATGAATATGGATTTTGCATAGTTTTGGGGAGAAAGCTGTGTTCTCCAGACTAAAGAAGAATACGGTTACCAGCAACAAGTCTAAAAGACAGGGTCTGTCATTGTATGGGTTTGTCAGTGCCCTTGGCAAAGATAATTTGCACTTCTGTGATGGGATCATTAATGTTGAAAAGTACAGAGCTTTTGGAGCATGGTCTTTTCCAGGGACACCCATGTAAATTTCAACAGGACGATGCAAACCCAAATTCTGCACAAAGTCCTGGCTGTGCAGGAGGAGGGTACAGGTACTTGACAGGCCTGCCTCCAGTCCCGGTTTGTCTCAATAGAGAATGTCTGGAGTATTTTGAACTAGAAAATGCGACAATGAAGACTGCATACTGTTGCCCACCTAAACACTTGTTTGCAGGAAAAATGGGACAAAATTACATTTGATACACTTCGTTATGTTGTCTTCAGTCCCTAAAAGTCTTTTAAGTGTTGTGAAATGAAATGGCAACATTAGGAAGTGGTGAATGCTTTACTGTATACATTTTTCTTGTATTTTATTTTTTGCAGGTGTTAATGTGACATTATGCTACTGCAAAGGACAATAGCAAATATTGTATTATATATATTTTAACGTTTTTTGCAAAAATTTTCTAGTGGTTTCAGTGACTGTAGAGACATATTTAAACCTTAGATAAACTGCAACATTTCACTTCCATTTCAAATTTGAATGAATTAAGGACCTTTTGAATTGTACAAATGGTTGAGAATCCAAATGATATCTAAAAAAGCTCAACTACAGGGAGAGAACTCTGATTTAGTAATGTTGAAGCTACCTCTAGTGGTCAAAAGATGTACTTACGTACATCTGTACTACTATAAAAGACTGAACACCAATTGTGCATTAATTAATGTAAAAGTATGAATGCGTGTTTTTCTCAATGTCTGACAAAGTCTGAGCAGCATAAAAATGAAATAGCTTTTTTTATACTTAAAATATAATGTAATTTTACCTAATTTTTGCATTTGAACGGATTTAGTTTTTTAAACTTCAAATAATGTTTAATGTCAAAACAACTCCATCTGAGCAAGAACGCCAGTTTTATTTTTTCAAGTCATGAAATTCTGAGATCCAGAGTTATTATTAAACATATATAGAAATAAAAATTTGTGTTTGGGACCCCCACCGGAGTAGAAAACCCTCCAGTTTTGAGTAATTTGGTGTTTTTGTTGTTTTAAGATCCTATTTAGAAATTAAACTAATAAATAAAAAATAAAAAAGATAGAGATCTTTGTTTTGGCTACCAACTGTAGTTGATGCCACTAGTTACAGGGTCACAAATGAATGTTTAAACGGGTTAGGGTAAAAAACAAAAAGATGTATTGTAGGATTTCTTAAGGCTAATAATTGGGTTGTTTAATCCACCTAAACATTTGATTAGAAATCAATTTGTCTATATACTATACAATTCAAACACTGAGACTGTATTAGTGGTTGTTAAAATGATACAGAGTAAGAAGAAACAAAAGCCTTCCAGGATTCCCTCTATTATTTGTGAGAAAAAAAATATTTCAGAGGCCTTCAGGTGTTTGTTTCATTCAGGTAAAAAAACAATTAATTATTAAGCTCTGACAATTTTCTTATCTTTAGCATTGTCTGAGGCTAAACACATAAACCTGTCCAAAGCTCTGTAAAATAACAGAACAAACCTCAGGAGCTGTTTTAACATAAATGGCGGCAGGTACATCAGATACTGTTACAGAGAGCGGCTACATTTACAGCTTTGATCAATGTTTTCCTGACCAAGCATTATTAATCGCTGCTATCACAAGAGCTTGCTACTTTGTACATATCAAATTCATTTTAATAGCTGCACCTGTTCCCCCTCCCCTGCCTAAACCCTGCTGTGATAAAAGGTTTGCCAAATGTGCAGTGACACAGAAGTAAAGTAATGGCAGTTTGTCAGCGGATAAAGAGCTAATCAAACATTCTTATTTGCTTTGCTTTTTGTGCATTTTATATATATATATATCAAAATACTGTGCAAACATCTTAGGCAGGTGTAAAAACATTTAAACTAAGAATGCTTTCAGCAGTATAAATAATGTTGTCTATCAATTTACAAAATACAAAGTGAGCAAACACAAGTACAGTCTAACTCAGATTGCCTTCAAACCAGCATGAATTCTTATAGGTACACTTGCACAGTCAGGGATTTAAAAAATTTTTTGTCAGATATATGATCAACCAATCCAACCAAACAGGTGTGAATGATCATACGTAGATTGAAACACAGCCATTAACTGAAACAGAAACACCTGTGTAGGACGTTTAAAATGGGTGAGGAACAGCCACACTCCAAGGTGAGGTTGTAGAAAATCGTTTCATGTCATGGTGAGATTGGCCTGTTCAAACGCTCTTGAAGAGTCACAAAGAAACAGGCAACAGTGAGGATCGTAGACACTGTGGTCGGCCAAGGAAACTTAGTGTGGCAGATGAAAAGCACATCAAGTTTATGAATCTTCAGAATCCGAAGCTATCCAGCAGCTCCATCAGCTCAGAACTGGTAGAAAGCAGTGGGAATGAGGTACACCCATCTACTGTCTGGAGAAGTCTGGCCAGAAGTGGTGTTCATGGAAGCTATACCTCTGCCTTGGAAATATGACTAACGTTGAAACAAGACCAAGCGACTAAAGTATGACTAAATAGGAACTGGGGTGCAGAAAAAATGGTAATACGTGCACTCAACTGAGGCAAAATTTGAAGTCAGTTTCTCTGCAGGCAACAATGAAGCATGGTGGAGCTTCCTTGAATGTTCGGGGATGCATTTCAGCAAATGGAGAATTTTGAATTGAAAGTTTTGGTCTAGATTAATCAAGACAATTGCTTATCAATCAAGCAATACCATCATGAAAATTCATGATTGACCTCAAATTGACTCTCCAGCAGGACAATAGCACCATATGTACAGCCAAAGTCAGTAACAACTATTTTTGGTGGAAGAAGAGCAAGAAGTTCTGGGAGTGATGGTATTTCATCAACAGACGCCTGACCTCAACACGAGTGTGTCTAAGATTACATGAAGAGACAAAAGGATGTGAAGAAGCCTACATCCACAGAAGAACAGTGGTTAGTTCTCCAGTCTTTGACAACCTACCAACTGAGTCCAGAAACTGTGCAAGTGTACCTAGAAGAGTTGATGTTGTTTTGAGGACAAAGGGCGGTCACACCAAATACTGAATCTATTTAGATTCTTTTTTTTTTGTCCCCTGCAGTTTGTTCATTAAAAATAAATGAGCACTTTCATTTTTGAAAGCAGCCTTTGTTTACAGCATTTTTCAAACCTGCTTAAAAAGTTTACATAGTACTGTGTATGTGTGTATATATATATACTTATATATATTTAAATATGTATGTATATATATATATATATATATATAGACCATAAAATGTGTATATAATGCTCTTTTGTTGTTATGAGGACAATGTAAAGGAAATATTAGATACTGGAAGTTTTAAAATTACACCTGTAATTTCCGAACCTAAGTTAACTGACCCTGAATGTGGTTAGCAGCACACCATACTCAATGCAAGGGGATGAATTAATGGTTCACATACCATATGAAACCAGCTGAAAATGACATTGACAGAGGTAAAAAAAAAAAATTCATCATCAATAGAATCCCCAAACCATCAGTGGCAGCTTTCAGAAAAGATCTATTATTAGTACTGGATATGGGAACGCCAAACAACAATCCCACCTAGGACTTCCAAAACCAATAGCAATGGGAAACGAAGCACAACAATCTTTATGATTTCGAACCATTGATGATTTTTATAATAGTATTTTACGCACTAGATACTACCTCTATCAGTGTTCCCCAGGGCAGCTGTGGCTACAATGTAATAAATAGCTTGCCACCATCAGTCTGTCAATGTGTGTGTGAATGGGTAAATGACTAAATAATGTAAAACATTTTGTGGTCCTCTAACTGAAAAAGCACAATACAAATGCAGGGCATTTGCCATTACCATTACATGCTCCATACTCGTATAACTATTGCAAAAGTATTTTTTTTCCTACATACTGTTTTTACATCCTGCTAGTATTTTCCCCTTGTGAAACATTGGGGAAACTTTCATTAAAGGGGCTATTGTTTTAGAAAGTATTTTTAAAAACATTGTGCTTGGTTGTGTTAATGTACTGCTGACCCATGCCATAAGCAAATAGATGAGAGGCAGACATTATGTTTGTAGATATCATCTTAAAGCAGCAGTTTAAAAATAAGTGGAAACATTTTCTAGAAGAGACCAATCAAACCTTTTAAAATATTTTTAATTGGCAAAGATCTACTTTAATCCCTAATAAAAGAAAAACCTAACTGAATCTTTCCATTCTTTGGATATCTGCTTTGCTACTGTATTTATACTGTCGCTTTAAATTTTTAAAACAAAAGTGCACCACTCTAGCTGCCATTCTTTTGAAACCTGCCACTGCACGGAAACAAATCCGGCGAGAGGCGGGGTACTATGGAGGATCATTAGCAATAAATAAATAAATACATAGCAAAAAATAAATGAATAAATATGGTAATAAATTTAATAAATGACTAAACTGTTAATGGTTGAAAATAAATGTGTATATATATAATTGGAACACATTTACTTTATCTTCATATTTATTTATTTATTTACACTTTCATTCATTTACACATTTATTTATTGTCCATTTTGGTAGGGATGATCCTCCATAAATAACAAGGTTATCAGTGACAAACAATGCTACAATTGCAGTGGGAATCAATATAGAAAAGCAATGTCAGTAACATGTTTTAAAAGAATTTAAAAGAAAACAAAAAGGAAAACAATTTCAAAAACATTGACATGCAACTTGAACATTCTAGAATGATAAACGAAAACACTCAACCAGATTTGCTGTTGCTAAGATATTTTCAAATTTCAAAAATGTATTGTTTTCCAATCAGACAGTAAGTAACTTCACTTGAACATCAGTTAGAGTACCCACCCGAACAAACTAGAAAGTAAGTATGTCTTTAAAAATATCACACTACCCATGTTTAATTGTTTGGTATTAGTGTGCTAGTAAACTTCTACATAGCAACCTTGTTTTATATAAAATTCCAAATATGTATGTTATGTAAATATGCATTGGGCCACAATGTGAAATATAGCAACCGTTTTTAATGAAAAAAAAAAGACTTTTTCTCTTTTTTCCATTGTTGTTTACATTAACGAGATTATAGGCTGAAATGACATAATTTATATAGTATCATTTGTGACAACAAACATGATTTTGTGTCATTATTACAAATACAATTGCACTGTTTAAAAAAATCTAAATATTTGTGTCTTTTACTTAGCTTTTATGTGATTGTTTTTTTCTTTTTTTTCAAATAATTGACAAATGGGTTTTAAAATATGAACAGTTTAAATAAAACTTTACTTATGACCAAGTCTAATTTCTGAAATAATATCACGCTAATGCAACTCTACAAATTTTAGTTGCTAAAAGTATAAAAGTTACCTTTAAAATATTGTTTATTTACATGAAAGAAAATATGTGCATATGTTTAAATTAAGGTTAAAAAAGAAAGACAAGAGATAAACATTTTACACATATTTTTCGACATCAGTTTTTTACTTCGGAAACTGAAACATTAAATATCACAAAATCAAAAAGACACTATTTAAAAAAACAGTTTAATTAAATCATGATTTTCGTCATTTTTAACCAGAATAAAATGGATGAATCTGAAGATCAGCAACTGAGGCCTGCCACACACACAGGAGATGGAGCATCGGATGGCCAGAATCAAACCATTATGTTTACTGAGGAAGAGATGGCAATACAAGCCCAGCAAAACATTCAGCTTCGTCAGAAGATGGCAAAGTTATTTCAGCAATACAGGCGTAAATGGTAATCAATTGAAACGATAGAATTATTTTAAGTTAACGAGAAACAAAAAACTAATCCGTCTCATGTTTAAATGTAAATATCGATGTGCAATCAAAAATCAGTTTATCATAAGTTTCTCATATATCATGCAGAGCATTAACACTGGTGTTATTATTGTTACTAACATATTAAAGACTTCTTTTTTCTATTTCAACCCAGTCATAGCATTCTTGCTTCAGGACAGATTATTATTATCTTTTTTAACGTGTCATCTTAACAGGGCCGAACCGATCTTCAAAAAATATAAAGTCAGAGTCACTTCCAAACCTGTTTCAGTGAAGGCGACAATTTTTTTAACCCTGACTAATAATGAGGTGAGATCAAGCTGAGTAACTTCTGCAATCCTTAAGTATGACTGTACAATGTTTGAAACATTTGTTTAATTCACCCAACAATATTTGAATATATACTAAGCAAATAATGATACAGATATTTATTCCCATAAAAATGTGCCATTCATGCTCTTTATTGGTTTCTTTAATAATATACTTATTGTGTTTACTGTTTTTTTCAGCTTGATAATGTATTTTTATGTGATTGATGAAGGTATTTTTTGGAATGTGGTCTTTGACAGAAAAGTATACCCTTGAGTGTGGAAAATGCTGGTGTGAAACAAGTGTATTTCAGCTTTCATACCTTCGATTTTGTGAAAAACATTTTCACTGTCATAGACCGTGATGGAAAAATTATCAGAACACTCAAAGACCAACCTCTCAGGGCAGGTGTGTAAACTTCTGACACAAAATACTAACCAGTTTCTTGCATACCACAATTTTAACTCCGGATTCACCAAGTAAAAAATAAATAAATGAAAGGCTGAGCTAATCAAATGAAAAATGTTCCCTTGTGTTCTGACTCCAGGAGAATCATACAAAATAAAAATTCACTTCTCCTCTGACCACTCTGGCCTCTATGAACAACTGCTAGTCTTTAAGTTTAAAACAGGCAACGGGCCTTCAGAAAAATTTGAGGTTATGCGCCTCTTGGAGGTCACTCGTCAAACATCTCAGAGTGAGAACAGTCATGCCAAGTCAAAGGAAGAGCAAAGTGTTCAGACTGTAAAGAGCAAAATTCATTCAGGGTAACTACTGAAGCCCTTTGATTTTGAGCATTCTTTCAAAGAATAACTTCTTGCCTAGTGTAACACTTTTTTTCTTTCTACAGCTTTGAGATTCTTCTTAAATCAGAGGTGCATCTCGGGAAATTCCCAATGCCCCAGAACATAGCAAACCTCAAGAAACTAGATATGTGTGTTAATTTTTTTTTTCATCTCGCACAATTTTATTTCTTTTATTCTGAAATGTTAATACGTGGAGATTATTGCATTAATCCAATATAAAGCATCTGTTTTACAATTTAATACCTTTTTAACTATGAATTTTTGCTGAAAGAAATATGGCTTTAACCATAAAATCGTGTCTTTCTTGAGGATGTCATCTTTACTGTATCTGTGGCATCTCTCAGGGAGTTAGACAAGAATCCGCTTAACTGGGATAACTACGCTTGGAGATTCCACTCACTGCTTCACCTTGAAGAGTCTGAGATCCATACAGCTCTTGAGAAATGCAACCGAAATGACATCCTTCTGATCACTCCCCGAAGTGAAAAAGATATGTTGCTTTTAAAGGTGATGCAGAAACTGAAACACAGAAACATTACAAATTACAACCCCTTTTTGCATGAAAACATGAAGTAACACTTTTTGCTATTGTTGCAACAGGTCAATGATGTTGTAAACAAATCTAATGTTTTGCTGACTGGATGCAACGTACTGGTGACTCCTTTAAAGCAGCAGAAGGCAAACATATACAGAGGATGGGTCGATGATGTCGATGAGGAGCAAATCTACTTGAGATTCAATTATATGTAAGAACATAATGACTCGGAACATTATCTAACTTTTTTAGCACCGGAAGGAAACATATTTGAGACACGGGTAAAAATTAATATTCCTGCAGAATAATGATGTACAAGAAGAGCTATACATTTCAGTGGTTATTTGTATTTTAATAGCCCAAAGTCCAGTGCAAAATAAAATTTTTAATCTGGGATTGAATGTTCACAGATTCTCTGTATGCAGTTTTATGGTGCATTCAAACAGCACACTGTGTCAGCGTCAAACAACGCTCATAAAGCGACTAGTTTGGTGTATTTTTAGGCTGAAACGAGCCTTTCTCTGCCAGTTTTTTTAAACACTAGCGGATCATGGTTGGCTAGACAACAATGATATTTGGGGTGATGTGAACACACCATTAGTGTGGTTGAGCTAGTTTGCAAAGAACAATGGGCAGAAATGTGCATTAATAAACATTAATGGTTGGTAGAGATACACTCCAAAAGACTTTGAGCTACAAATGTCATATTGCAAAGATGGTTCTAAAAGTGCTAACTAATGGTAGCTGATTACATATGCATATCACATACATAAGAGGAAAAACAGATTGCCTTTTCTTTTCATTTTATAATTATGTGATACTGTTGGTCTGTCACATAAAATCATAACTAGCAGTTTATGACTGTACCTTGTTAAAAACTGAAAAAGCTTGTAGGGATATGAACATGTTACCAAGACACAGTACATTAGCCCCTTAGCCTCCTGTGCCATGGGACAACCATGGACAAGCTTGTCCTGTAACTGGAGAGATGCTGATTTGAAGCCCCATTCTGTCCATCTTGGTCGTTTTATTCTTGGACAAAACACTATACCTACCTTGCCTACTCGTGGTGGTCAAAGGGCCTGGTGGCACCTGTATTCAGCAGCCTTCTATCAGTGTGCCCCAGGGCTGCTTTTGCTTACCATCACCAATGAATGAATGTTTGTGTGGATGTGTGTGTGTGTGTGTGTGTGTGTGTGTGTGTGTGTGAATGGGTGAATGACTGAACATAGTGTGAAGCCCTTTGGGGTCCTCAGGACTCGATAACACACACTATACTATTCTGCAGGTCATTTGCTATTTACCTCTTTTTTTCTTTTTTTGTCATATTCATTTGTTTGGCACTAAATCGGTTGTTTTAAATTTAAATTCAGCTTACCAAAAGTTTTCAACAAGGGTGTAAGATGCAGCCTTGTATTTTTACTCCAACGAACGCCACTACGAATGCAACACAGAGCAGCAACACTAGCAAAAAAACATAGGCTGAAGGGCCTAATTTTCCCTGGTGGACTATGTTCAACACGCCATTCATGCTTCATGCCTGTGACCGCAAAATTCTTCAGGTCAGTATGTAAAATCAACACTTCCTCTAAAATGCATTTGTTTACCCTGTTAACTCTAAAGGAATAACAATTGAATATTCCATTTCCAGTACACCAATGCTTGAAAGTAACCCTGAACAACAAAGAGCCATTGAACACATTCTTGTCCGTTCTGCAAAACCTGCTCCTTACCTCATATTTGGTCCACCTGGCACAGGTACAGTATGAGATTCTGTATGCCAAGACATTTTGTATTTAATACAAGGTGGGTTTTTCTCATCCATGGGTCAGGCAAAACAGTGGCCTTGGTTGAAGTCATCAAACAGATTGTGACAACCCAAGACTCCAACATCCTGGTTTGTGCACCCTCCAACAGCTCAGCTGACCACCTCTGTGAGAAGATCCTGGTAGAAAACATTTTCCCGCACAAAGTGTTTCGCCTCTACTCCCTAAGCTACAAAGAGGAAAATATCCCTGAAAAAGTGAAGGTCTGGATTTTGTGTTTTTAGTTTTTTTTATGACAACTAAATGAAGGAGAGTAAAGAAAACATGAAAAATATTTAGCATTTTACAGCGGAAAATAGTATAAAGGTCTATTGTCAATCCTATCAATGTGTTTTATACATGCCTATATATGCTTTCTCAATTAACAACAGATGCACTGCAGCTTTAATGTTGAAACAAAATCTTTTGAAATACCAACCAAAGGGAACCTGATGAGATACAAGATCATGATCACTACCCTTCAAACTGCTGGAAGGTAATATACAGTACTTCATTGAGGATGTCAGAAACCGGCTTTTTCTTTTCCCTTTTTGATACCAAATACTGGTCAAAGATATTTCAAAATATAAATCAGATGTTACAAAACCTCAAACCAATATTGTATTGACATCAATATTATTCATGAGATTGAAAAATCAGTAGCCTAATAGGGCATTAAAATACCTTTGTATGTTTAATGTGTTACAGTGTTCACATTAGTGTTGTGATATTCTCCAACTGAACTCACTGACCAGTGATTTTGCCATCTGGCCATGCATTTTATAGCTGTTCACTGGGGGGGGTATGGTTAAAAAAATCATAAAACCAAAAACACGTAAAAGAAAAGCCTTCATAAATATTAAGGTTCAAAATGTGCCAACGATTTTTTTTATGTTCATACACTCACTGCATATTTCCTCTTAAGATTCAAGTTAGCATTTGGTTGCATCTATGTGTAAATGGCAGCAGTTGCTGTGGAATGGGAGAGGTTGTAACAACAGAGCAGAATGTGGCTCTATAGTAACTGTGATCAGTAGTTAATGCAGTGTTTGGACACCTACATGCTTTATATTGAAAACACAATGCATCTATTTTGATCTGTTGGCGATTTTGAACACAAGGAGGTGTAGTGACAACAAAACAGGCTGCTGTATTTGTGTACATGCATTTTTAGAGTATTCTATGCGTTGCACTTCTGGTAAAAAGCTTAACAGCTTTATCAAAACATACTTTCTGTTGTCCATTGTCCTTGAGGGGGGACTACGTTCACAAGCTGAAGAAAAAAACTCTAACTAACTAGAAACTACGATGCAACAGTAGGCAACAGAAAACCTATGGACGGATGGAGAATATTATGTTCATTAAGGACAAAATGACAAAACCTGAGTACTGTGGAAAAATAAAAAAATAAAGTGGCATGTTACGATTAGAATGTAGTGAGGAAGGTGAAGAGAACAAAGACAGAGCAGAGGACCAAGTGGTGGAAAATGAAAAAAGAAAAGTATTGTGAGGTTTTCAGGGAGGAGTTGAGACAGGTTCTTGGTGGCCAGGAGGTGCTCCTTGATGACTGTACAGCTACAGTTAGAAGAAGTGGGACACAGATAGGACTGGGGAGAGCAGACAGGAGTACAGAGAGATGCATCGCTTGGAGAAGGTAGAGGTGGCAAAGGCCAAAGTAAGGGCGTATGATGACCTGCATGCTAGATTGGACATTAATGAGGGAGAGAAGGATTTTTATAGGTTGGCAAGGCAGAGACACAGAGATGGAAATGATGTGCAACAGGTAAGGGTGGGTATCAAGGGTATTGATGGAACTGACATGTGCCAAGAGTGTGATGGAAAGAGTACTTTGAAGAGCTGACGAAAATTAGAGAGAATGTAGAGTAGAAGACGTGACTGTTGTTAATCAGGAGGTAACTAAAATTAGTAAGGTAGTATAAATGGCTTCAAAGCAATTAATTATTTGATGATGGCACCTTTTTTAACATATATTCCCACATAATCAGAAAGCCTGGATTGATTATCTTTATATAATTGATAATCAGACCCGTAGTTTCAAAACCTGATTTTCATTCCCTTAGACATCTGTTTAAACTCTTTTGTATACGCTGAGACTTGTCCCATCTTTCTTCTGTTTAAATTGTATTTGTAATTAATTTGATCAATTTAATCTTTTATTGCCAAGAAAATAAACGTTATCCCAATTTAAGCATGCTTATGCTTTCTGTTAGGGTGAGAAGTTGCTTTATAAAAAAATTAAACATGATACCCAAACTGCAGTTTATGTAATGATTAATCTTAAATTACCGAGTGTAAATATATACTTCTTCTTTTTAATAGGCTAGTGACAGGCGGGGTTCCTCAAGGCCATTACGGCTACATCATTGTGGATGAAGCAGGCCAGGCTACAGAAACAGAGTGTTTAATTCCAATAGCAGGTGAGAATAGGTGACCTTATTTAAAATAACATACTAAGTGTGTATTTTTTAAAAATGTGCATTCAACAAATTTCTGACAGGGTTGCTGGAACAACAAAATGGCCAGGTTGTTCTAGCCGGTGACCCGAAACAGTTGGGCCCTGTCATTCTATCAAAGAAAGCAGAGAGAAACGGTTTGGGTGAGCACCATGCATACAGTGATTCCCAGTGTATGAATACATGATTGAAATATCATATAAAACATGCTGTGCTGCTTTGGAAATACATAGTATGTTTTATTGGTTTATTAATGGATAGGGGCCTACACAGCATTTTGGTGCAAGTTTTGTTTGTTTAAAAAAAAAGCTTCATACATAAATCACATATTTTGCTATTTCAAACATGGCAATGAAAATTCCAAAATAAAATGTAACCAAAAGTAAGTCAATTGAAAAAATAGGACCAATAAGTTGTGCTGCTAATCAACCATCCCAACATTAACTCACGATTTACATCAGAAAGTTCAAAGGAGACTTTCAGTTGTTAAATAGAGGAACATCTTGTTGGTGATGGACTGGCGACCTGTCCAGGGTGTACCCCACCTCTCACCCGATGATTGCTGGAGATAGGTACCACCCCCCTGCAACCTGCATAGCATGGATGGATGGATGGATGGATGCAACTGTACATCTTTGGAAAGCTGCAGGGACCAAGCATTATGTGCCCAAACATGTGATGTCAGGGGACAGATGGAAGGATCTCTGTAAATACAAACATTTTCAAAAAGAAAATTCCCATACTAAAATACCTCAATAGTTCACTATCAATTTAAAAGCTTTGCTAGACTACCAATGTTGATAAGTTGTCCAAGTCAAAATCGGAAAAACTAAAGAATTTGAAAAGACACAGATTATTTCCACAAAGCATTGCAGCAAACTTTATCATATTTAAGTTCGGTCTTTATCTTTTATAAGCTACGGTATGCAATACTTTCAGAATAACATTTTCACTGTTTGCAGGTGTGTCCTTGCTGGAGAGGCTAATGACAGAAATCAGTCTATACAAGCCACACAAGACCAATGGTTACAATAGCCGCTTTGTGACTAAACTGCTGAAGAACTATAGGTCTGTTTTTTTAATGAAGATTGTCCTTGTAACATAAATCAGTTCACCTCTTTATCTGCTCATTGCCATTTCATCCCAAGCTATTTCCATTTTGAACTGGCAAACAAATCTTTCTGTGCCATTTTGTTACTTAATCATAGATGAATTGTGGTGATAAATGATAGATTAAAAAAAATTAACTCCTTTATTACATTGTGTTCTGAAACATTTTTATTCCATTCTGTTTTGAGTTATTTGTCTAATCTCGGTTTTGTAGCAACCACATTTCCTCGCAGTAAAAAATAGATAGATTATAAAAAATAACCTTAAATCAGTGTGTTACTATACTTACTCATTTTCAGTTCCGTATTTGATAAAGGTAAAAAAAAGAAATTACCAAAACTACAAAAGTAAAAAATGGCAAATGGGTGAAATTTCAATCTCTGCTTTCTTTTTTATTCTGTCAACACAAAGTCTCCCTCCCAC
This sequence comes from Apricaphanius iberus, assembly GCA_028564705.1. Lineage (NCBI taxonomy): Eukaryota > Metazoa > Chordata > Actinopteri > Cyprinodontiformes > Aphaniidae > Apricaphanius > Apricaphanius iberus. Next base: position 85,166 of record JAPXFQ010001507.1, on the reverse strand, counting down.
TGCTCTCCAAACATTTGCACATCTCGTTTTCTTTTTCTTAGATCCCATCCTGCCATTTTGAAAATTCCCAATGAGTTGTTCTATGGCTCTCAACTCCAGCCTTGTCATCACCTTGAACAATGTTTGTACAGTAACTGGGAACTCCTGCCTAGGAAGGTAAATTGGACCATCACAGACAATTCACAGCACACTCCACAATGTCCCTCCCCCTTTAACTTCATCTTGTCTCTCTGGGAATCAGGATTTTCCTCTAATGTTCCATGGGGTAGCAGGCATGAAAGAACAGGACGTCAACAGCCCATCCGTTTACAACATGGCTGAGGTGGATGTATTGAAGGAGTACTTAAAATCCCTTATTAGCTATCGTCAGAGAAATGGTCTAAACAAAATTGAACCCAAGGAAATTGGTATTGTTACTCCATACAAAAAACAAGTAAGTATTTACACATGGTCATATGTTAATTTTTTTATGTTTCTCTGGTAGCCATAAGTGAGGAAAGGTTCAGGAAATTATCTTTCTTGATATAAAATAATGATGTTTTTTTCTGTCGAAAATTGTATTCATCAATCCATATTTGCTTTCAACACCTTAGTATCCCAATTTATGTGCTGACAGGTGGAGAAGATCAAAGCAGCCCTTCACGCAGATAAGGATTTCATCAAAGAAGACTTAGAAAATGTTCTGGTATGAAACTTTTTAGGAATTAATACAATTCTGCAGATATATGAAATTAACTATAATGTGTTCCTTGTTTCTGCAGGTTGGCACAGTCGAGAACTTTCAGGGTAAAGAGTCTGACGTAATCCTGATGTCCACGGTCCGCAGCAATCCCAGCCTGACCACAACAAAACAACACTTTAGCCTTGGCTTTGTAAAAGATGAGAAAGTGAGAAATATCCCTTTTTCATTTATTCCTTCAAAATAAATAGGAACAACTGTATTTACAATCTGAATCTCTCCAGAGATTCAACGTGGCAATGACTCGAGCCAGAAACCTACTGGTTGTGGTGGGAGATCCAAGAGCACTGGAGGTGGATTCAGTGTGGAACAGGTATGGCTCTGAAGTTTTATCTGAGTATGCAAGTAGGCAAAAATCAGCCTGACAGGGCTTAAAGGCTTCCTTTTCTCTCTTAGATTTGTCCATTACTGTTTAAAAGAAAGAGCATACCGTGGTATTCTGCTTTCTGATGTTAAGGCAGACACAAAGGTTGCTGCACCTTCAACAAGCCCCCGGTAAATTGCTGACTCACAGATTCAGAAATTGTGCTGCATACTGTTCATAATAACTTTTTTTTTGTGTTACAGCCCACAGCAGGAAGTGAGACCAAAGGCTGCATTCAGCTAGAAAAATCTAAGTGTTTCAACATCAAAATAAATCGTATTCAAAGCATCTTTTACTATTTAATTTTGCCTGAAGTCAATCAAGAACTTTCACCATTTGCTGTTGTGTGGATATTTTTAACTTAGTAGCTGAAACTCATGCAGCACACCATTCAGCCAATAAAGCAAACCACACAACTATTGGCTAGGATACAAAAACCATAATATCATCTGCTGTCATGGAGACCATCTGATGCAAAAGTGAGTCTTTTCTTAAGTTATCTAACAATGAGATTTTTACCTCCCTTCCCATCCTTTTTATTGTGTGCAATGGTAAATTAAACCAATTTTTAATTAATTTTGATTTTTAATTTTCCTAGGTAGCCTACTATTGGCTAGGAAAATGAACCATGTCAAATACATATCCCAAGTAGAAACAGCACTGTGGATTACTAGCTGAAAGAACTTAGACACTGATCTGTTTAAAAAAATAGTAATTCTGGTGGTAAATGATTAAAATGCAAAAGTACGTTAGTCATTTTTAGGGGATTTTTTTAAAGTTGCCAATATGCACTTGCAACTTTTAAACTGAACTTAGTTATTTACTAGGAGATGTCCGCCCACTGATTAAATATGGCCTACTGAGAAGCATTTAAAACTGCAGGGATAAATTAATTTTCTTTATTACATTAAACACTTTTTCAAGACGTTTTACCATTGTAAACAATTTTGCCTTTGCAGAGGTCATTGAGAGACTGGGTGCACCCCAATATCGAGTAAAAATTAACAACACGGCTGTCAGCGGTTATGACATAAGGAACTTCCTCTGAAGTTGTCCCCGACGTTATATCTCCGGCAAAAAAACATGTCCACGTTTATTTAATTAAAGGGGAAGATAATATTTCTCAGCTTGGTCGTTTATTTGTAATTCGTGCAGCGGCAGACCGTCAACGCACGCACCCACACTGTACTGTCATCTTATTGGTTAACGAGGTTTGTCACCTCAGTGAAGCTGTCCCCCCACCCACTTTAAAAGTAAAGGCAAATAGGCGGAGCGGTTAGTGCTCCGTTTGTGCTGATTTGTGCTGGTAAAATTATCGTTTGTGCTGTTTTGGTTTTTCAGATATTCAACTTTATTTTATAGGTCACACAAAGGTCACAGTCCCCCCAGACAGCTCCAAAACGGACGAAAGTGGTCTACTTTTTTAGTGCTTCGTTTGTGCTGGTTTGTGCTGGTAAAATTATCGTTTGTGCTGCTTTGGTTTCTGAGATATTAAACGTTTTATTTCTGCGTGATGACGTCACCGTCCCCCCAGACATCACCAAAACAGATAAAAGTGGACTACTTTTTTAGTGCTTCGTTTGTGCTGGTTTGTGCTGGTAAAATTATCGTTTGTGCTGCTTTGGTTTCTGAGATATTAAACGTTTTATTTCTGCGTGATGACGTCACCGTCCCCCCAGACATCACCAAAACAGATAAAAGTGGACTACTTTTTTAGTGCTTCGTTTGTGCTGGTTTGTGCTGTTAAAATTATCGTTTGTGCTGCTTTGGTTTCTGAGATATTAAACGTTTTATTTCTGCGTGATGACGTCACCATACCCCCAGACATCACCAAAACAGATAAAAGTGGACTACTTTTTTAGTGCTTCGTTTGTGCTGGTTTGTGCTGTTAAAATTATCGTTTGTGCTGCTTTGGTTTCTGAGATATTAAAAGTTGAGTTTGAATAGCAAATATGATTTAGACTGACAAATAAAAGACCACAAAAGTGACTTGATTGATAAAAATGACTTTATATGAAAGACTGAACATACGTACCATATACCATAACATACCACGTTAGCAACATTAAACACATTTAAACCAAGTTAGCAACAATAAACACATATAACAGTTATAAAACAAAAGACAGGAAAGCAATACAAGCAATGCTCATACTGTGTATAACACAGCGTGGGGTTGTACCTTTTTGTTTTCAGATGCCGTGTTAACTACTTTTGCCAGGTCATCATAGAACTCCCACACACACGGAGCTCTCCTGCAGTAGGCAGTGTAGTGCCCCAAACCACCACTGGACAAGCTTCCTTGGAATGAAACCAATGCCCTCAAAGTGAAGGTCTTTCCTTGGAGAATCAGACTGACAGGACATTCACTCAAGGAAACCTCTTCTTTGTTTGGAAGGTCAGTATCAATCCATAATATATCTCCAAGCTTGTAGCCGTGAGTAACTGTCCCTTCACAGAGTTCCTTTCCTGAGGTGTTGTCTTCTCTTTTGATATCTGATGGACACAGAGAAGGATTGTAGATTGGCCTGAGGCATTTAGACTCAGGTAAGCTGAGTCCTGCTTCCACAGCAGTGCCAAGATGAGCCATGCCAGAATTAGTGAGGACAGAAATGGCAGGAGAAACAAGTGGCACTTCCCTCGTCATCCCTTTACTGAGGTAGCAGGATTGTGAAGAGCATTGTTTGGTGAAATAAACACTTGATATGTTCCTCATTGTCTTTGCAATAACAGTGGAGATGTTGCACTGAGCATCAATTTGGAGGGCACCTGACCTCAACTGGACTGCTTCAAACATTGCACTAAGCAACTCTGCCCTCCTCTTGTAGGTTTGCTGACTCACTCCATCAGTGGCAATGGCTTTCACCAACTGCAAAACTGGGTTCTCGCTGTCTTTAGTAACAGTATTTTGAAATGCAGAGCTGTCACAGAAGGCACAACATAAGCTCTGAACAAATGCATCAAATGCACAGGTATTTAGTATGGAAATGGGTGAAGGACATGAAAGCATTCGTTTATGTAGGACTTCAGATCAGGGTGAGGAGTAAAAGCCTTGACCAGAGCGCCAAGAATAGCTAGAGAAAAGTCACTCACAGCTTCCTTGGGCACAGGTGCACCCGAACGAATCCATTCTGTCAACCAGTTTGTGATGGCATTAATGTCATGCTTCTCTGACAGCATTTGTACTACTGGAACACTGGGGCAATTTTTTGCTGTCAGAACACCTTGGTAAAGAAAGACATGACCAGATTTTCCATTTGGTGTTAGCAGTTTTTTTACAACTGAGCCCGTTGCGTCAAAGCACACAGTTGAGGGAGATTTTTTTGACAATGTTTTGTAAACATGCAACTGAGTTTGACTCCAATAGTGACAGAAAAATCTGTCCAGTCCAATATCTCGGATGCTACCACAGGTTGGTGCACTATATTTAAATAAATGTAAAGATGCAATGGGATCTTTGTGCCCTGATTCCAAGTTTTTCCTCTCTTGTTTGGCCTTTCGCAGGGTGGCCAAATTTGGAAGGTGGCTTGGCTCAGGATCCCCAACATCCATCAGATCTGCTGCCTTCGCTGACCTCCATACAGCTGGTTCCATCCTGCCTTCACACAGCTCTTTAGAAATGTCGTCACGCAAGTTTCCAGACATGAACCGCTGAACGGCCAGTGTGCAGGGAGACGTCTAAATGTGTAATGGAACACTGCAGCAACATTGGACCATTAATTGCTGGCTCTGTGTCACATGACATTTCCAACTGAGCTTGGCACTCCTTACAGTGGCCTCTAATGTCCAAATAATTTTTGTTGGTGGTCGGATGGATCTTCGCTCTTCGGAAAACAAGTGTGCAGGTGTTTTTGACTTTCTTCCAGATAAGATCGTTCAGGACATGAGTCCAAGTACCAGGCTTCAAAATTGTATATTCTCTTTTTTGAGAAGGGGAGAACTTGTCCTTATATTCAACCTTTTCTGGCATGAACTTGACCCAGTCATCAAAAGGTACCTCAAGCTTAAAGGCCAGACAGTTTTCTTGTCCAGAATGAATGTCACCAGAATCTACCTCTGTTTCATCCTCACTTTCCTGATCAGTAATTTCCAAAACTGACCAGATGTTATGTCTGTTCAGCTTTACAAAGGTGTACAGGGCCTTTGCTGACATCTTGTCTTCTAGCTGATGACTAATCTCTGTCCATACTGGGGCAGTTGGAATGGCTATTTTGCCATTTTGGAATATGGCCTCTTTTGAATGGCAAAGGATTGCAACAAGTGAGTCTCTGTCTACAGATGGCTTTCGAGGCATCTAAATCAGAATTAAAAGTAAGTATGATTAGGATGGATCAAATGAAGACTAGGCTGTATAGTCAGCATGGAGAAACCCAGTTTTCCACCACATAGAATTGTTTGCCCAATTTTTTTTTTTCATAGCGCTATTAAAATGTAATGTAATTAAATGCATTTAAATAGAATAGAAACAAATAGCATTTTGTTTCTGAATATTGTTATATACATTAACATGTACTGTACATCAGTTTGGTTCACTGTCCTGGCTATTTTTAAAGTGCTTTATTAAATAAGTTTTCCTGAATTAACAAAACTATCTTTTTCTATAAAAATTAAACATTTTTTAAAAATCACACTTTCTGGCTTGTTAGTGAATTTTTATGTGTACTACATGATGTATTAACTTAGCATGTAAAGTTTAATTTAAATGTACTCTTACCGTGTTCCGAAAATCACAAGGGTACTAAAAAAATTCCAATGAAAAACTAGTTATTACACTTTTTTTTCCAAGCAAACTCGTTGTAGTCTATTTTATGGCAATACAGCTAGCTTGTTCGTTTGTGGAAAGTTGATGTGGATGCTGATTGTTCTAATGCTTTCTACAATAAAGTTTAAAAAAAAAGAGGTTTACCTAGTGCATGGATTTACTTGATGGATTCTCTTGCATTCCCAAAAGCTGCAACTGAATGTGTAGCACAAAAGTAAAACAGGGTGGTTGTCAAACTTTTTGACAGGGGTTCGATTCCTGGTGATGTACTTGTCATTTTTCAAACTGGTATCTTGAATTTGTAAAAGACAAATATTTGTTAAAGTAACATTGATGACTACTGTACATGTTCAACAAATATAGATGATTAAAAAACATAAAGGAGACAGGTTTTCTTGCAGAACTTTATTGAACACATTTACAAATATAAGGCACACATGGTAATTGAAAAAACCTTGTCAAGCACATATCTCAGAAACCAAAGCAGCACAAACGATAATTTTACCAGCACAAACCAGCACAAACGAAGCACTAAAAAAGTAGTCCACTTTTATCTGTTTTGGTGATGTCTGGGGGACGGTGACGTCATCACGCAGAAATAAAACGTTTAATATCTCAAAAACCAAAACAGCACAAACGACAATTTTAACAGCACAAACCAGCACAAACGAAGCACTAAAAAAGTAGTCCACTTTTATCTGACGTTTGTGCTGTAATGGGGGGTCTGGTGACGTCATTCACGCAGAAATAAAACGTTTAATATCTCATAAACCAAAAAACAGCCACAAACGCATCATTTGAACTTTTCCTAGGTTATAAATTTCCCTCCTTAGTATGTAGTCTCTTTTTCTGTTTTTGTGAGTCTGGTGGTATGGTGACTGTCATCACGCAGAAATAAACGTTTAATATCTCAGAAACCAAAGCAGCACAAAGGTGCGATAATTTTAAACAGCACAAACAGCACTAACGAAGCACTAAAAAAGTAGTCCACTTTTATCTGTTTTGGTGATGTCTGGGGGGACGGTGACGTCATCACGCAGAAATAAAACGTTTAATATCTCAAAAACCAAAACAGCACAAACGATCATTTTAACAGCACAAACCAGCACAAACGAAGCACTAAAAAAGTAGTCCACTTTTATCTGTTTTGGTGATGTCTGGTGGTATGGTGACGTCATCACGCAGAAATAAAACGTTTAATATCTCAGAAACCAAAGCAGCACAAACGATAATTTTAACAGCACAAACCAGCACAAACGAAGCACTAAAAAAGTAGACCACTTTCGTCCGTTTTGGAGCTGTCTGGGGGGACGGTGACCTTTGTGTGACCTATAAAATAAAGTTGAATATCTGAAAAACCAAAACAGCACAAACGATAATTTTACCAGCACAAATCAGCACAAACGGAGCACTAACCGCTCCGCCTATTTGCCTTTACTTTTAAAGTGGGTGGGGGGACAGCTTCACTGAGGTCCGGTACCTTGCTGTTACTGTTTTAAAGCATGTTTCTATGGTGACCAATCTGAAAACGGGAACCAAATTCATATTCAAGAAAAAGTAATTGAATGCTGATGTTTTTCTAACACCCCATTCCCCACCCACCACGAAATAATCTTAGCAAAAACTCTGTTAATACTTGGCGGCAAGTATTTTGTTTTATACAATAACTTTCCGTTTAATCATTGGTGGACAGGTGGCGGATGTTCTTTGTTTGCTAGGTCGGACGGGAACGCGCCTGCGTGCCCACGCCCTTCATTACAGGTGCGTTCGATGACCTCATTCTTGGAGGACGCACATACTGCAGGTGAGGCCGAGCTGTATTAATCCCGAGGGTGACTCGATTGGAGTATAGTATTTAGTTACGTTTTGTAACCGTGAGAAAGACCCCTGAGTAGACTAGGTAACCATTACTTAAAAAACGGCTTAACTTACGTTTTACAAGAGAAGAAGCTAGTTGTGTGTGTGTGACTTCAGTTCACCGTGGCGGAACACGGTCTGTATTTATACTTAAACATTTACGTGGCGTGATACATTACGCAGTTTTTTTGTTTGATTTTTCACAGAAAACGGATAATATGAACAATTCAACAGCGGGAGCAGCCGACATGGAGGATTTCTTTAAAACTGTAAGTTTGCACATGTAAAGAAGTCAAAAGAATATTGAAAACAGAAGCTGTGATCACACTGTAGTTAAAGTCATTGTTCATTTATGTGTAGAGGGAACAAGCTTCCAGAGTTAGGTTTGTTTTGTCAATAAAGCTGAAATGGGCTGCATGGCAACTCTGATGCAGCAAGTTGGTACTGGGTCAGAATCCCAACCTTTAGGGTGTTTCTGCTTGGAGTTTGCATGTTCTCCCCTGTGCATTAGTGCAACATATGTGTGAGTTCTTTGCAGTGTAGATCCAGTGTAGTTTATCAAAAAGGAACACTTCCAAAAACAAATAAGGCAAGGCAAGTTAATGTGTATAGCAGGATTCATACAAAGGTAATTCAGAGTACTTTACAGGAAAAATGAGGAACAAAGATGAAAACACTGTCAAACCACCTATTTTCTTTTGCTTAAGCTTTGACATTTGAAGTTGCCTAATGCAGGTGTTTTTATTTTTGTTGTTTTGTGTGTGTAGGTGGGTGAGGTGAGCAGCCTCATTGAAAAAATCTCATGTCAAGCAGAGGAAATGGAACAAAGACACAGCTGCATCCTCGCCACTTCGAATAGAGGCAAGGGTAGGACTCTCTGGAATATTTACTGAAACCTTTAAATTGTGTGGCCGATCAATTTCCTCATTGCTTTACCAATATTTTTAGAGATCTCTTAAGTTCCCTAAAAGATGCACAGAAAAGCCAACTAGAGCAACAGAAACAGTCCAAGCTTAACTGCCTTTGGCAAACAGAGCTCTATTTGTTTGTCAGAAGTGTCACAGAATGAGGTGCAAATAAATCGCACTAGCCATCCTTACAGATTTTAAGATGTACAATACTGGTGTTAAGAGATGTTTCTAAAAGTTTTACTTGCATTGATTTTGTTTATCCCGAATATGTTTTTTTATGTTGCAATACAAAAATCACAGTTTACTACAGTTTCGTCAAGAGAAAAGCAAGCTTAGCTTTTTTTAAAATTAGTTAAGAGACAGAGTATTCTGAAAAATAAGTTTCTCTCTCTCTTTAGGAACCAAAGATGAACGGGAGCAGATGAACGAGACCAGAAAGAATGCTAACTTGGTCAGAGACCGTTTAAAACGTAGGTTTTACAAAATGGGACAAATAACGGCTACTGGGAAACATGTTACTTTATGTGCATATAATAATAAAGGTTTTGAATTTGAATTTAAATATGGCTTTTCTGCTGTAAGAGATGGAATATTTGTGTGAATTACTGACATTTCCCTTTGAACAATCATTTGCGAGACGCGCAGCTTTGCCCAGCTTTAGACGAGAGTTAAGTCGGGAGGGTGTAGTTTGACTGGCAAATGAATGGAGAAGGAAATAAAATGTATCACAGTTTACTACAGCTCGTCATCATACAGTCATAAAAAGCTCTCAGAATATTTTGCTCTGCTATTTAAATTGGTAAAAAAAGAGTTCTGTGGGATAAGTTGGTTTACATTTGACACTTGTTTGCATTTACATGAAATCTGTCTGTTTCAGTAATGCAGAAGAACTGTCCAACAGATGAGAACAGAACTAATAACTCTGTAATATCTCGAATTCAGAAGAATCAGGTTGGTACTGTACTCAATGCTTTAAATTTTCACATGTTATTTAGTTTTATAAATAATCGCTGCTTTTTGTCTGATTTTCCACAAAGAAGCATGTACTAACAAGCTTCCTAGTCTCTTTGAAAGAGAAACAGGTCCTCAGCATAACCGTAGCCATACTTTACAATGGGTATGAGGTGCTTTTACATATTAATTAATCCTTTGTGTAAAACCAAACCCCCAATGACTGTTATTTACTGAAAAGCTCAAATAGTATAATCTGACCAAAATAAGCAGTTCATGTTAGCAAACTCTGTTTTTTTGTGATTGTGATGTAAAAACAGTTAAAAAAGCTCAACAAACCTAAGTCTTAAATTGCTTTTTTCTTATTGTCAGAATTTTGAAGAAAGGCCACGAAAAAGGCCTCTGTACAATGCTATTCTTACACCTTAGGGAAACGAAGTCATAAATTACAGATTTTATTTTTTTATTTAACCTTTATTCATCAATGTGAGTCAATTCAGAACCAGTTTTCGTCCAGGCTTGCACTGAAAGAAAAAAAGAAAAAGAAAAAAAAATATATATAGACATTTTTAAAATGAAGTCTTAAAACTTCTATTTTTTTTATTCTTAAGAGATTCTGCAGTTTATTTCCATAACAAATCAGAATTTGGGAAATTTTAAGTATATTTAAGTATTGTTTGTAATTGCATCTGATCATTGAAGATAAGTTTATTGTCCTTTTACTAGACCTTAATGGATATAGTAAGTTTACTATAGCGTCCAACAAACTAATTTTGCTGACTCCCTTTTGCAAGCACTCACATCTGACTCGCTGGTTTTCTGAAGTCATGAAGAATTACCATCAGGCCCAGATTTCCTTTAGAGAGAAATGCAAGTCCCAAATTCAGAGACAGCTAGAGATTGGTGAGTAGTTTTTGCAAGTGTTACTGCTTTTTCGTTAAAAAATTAATCTGTGCTTTATTTTCAGAACAATTGAAACTCAGTGGTTACATTCAGTATGTTGATTCTCATCTGATTCTTTACCAGGAAAATAGTTTTAGTACATCAGATTTCTATAAGATAATTTAGCACTGATCACCAGATTACAGCAGTATATTATTTAGCGTGGAAGTAATATTATTCTTATTGTATGATTTCTCATTTCTGATCTGGAGTTTTTTTTTTTTATGTATGCATCACTGAGTCAGAAAATGTCAACCTATAAAACCACTTTCCAACCCAGTGTTTATATGCCTCCTTTAGCTGATCCAATTTGTTCATTGGGTAAGATGTGAAGCTGCTTTGTGCTCTGTGTGCACTTGTTTACATACTTTTGTGTCTTAAGTCTAAGGGTAATACAATAATTATGCCCCCTATAGCGTACATCCAGAAATGAATGTAATGTAAACTGATGCAAAATCTATATTTTGGCTTTTTTACCACAATGATTTAGGGCGCTTTCACATGGTACGGGAGTCCGTACTCGGGTACGGTATTTGGTCAAAATCCCCTTATTTCGTACCATGTGAACACAGACTGTACCGTGCCAGAATACGGCCAGAGAGACCTGCCTTGGAGGTAGTATCCGAGTCCAGGTACGGGCGGCCACGTATCATGTGAACACAACCCGTACTCTGGCCGTACTCAAGACAATAGATGCGCTCCATGCGGAAATGACGACACCGCCGGCCGAAATTACAGAATCACCTCGCAACCATACAAATACCAAAACAACGCGATTCAAGCATCCCACAGCAACACAGCAGGTTACAAAACGGCGGGTTTACTACAACACTCACCCTGTAGATGGCTTCAGGTAGCAGCTGACCAGTAGACCAGTTTGTTTACATTCTAGGCTGTCGCTCGTTTTATGACGTCTGTACTTCTCACTCCCTTGTTTGTTGGAGAACTAAGACTTATTTGTATACCGCCACCTGCTGTTTATTTGTAGTAAAAGACTGGATCCCAATACGGTCAGAGATCCGTGCCATGTGAACAGAAAAAATTAGCATTTTCTCTGGCCGTTTTCTGGTACGGCCACACATGTGAAAACGGCCTTAATCGCTCTGTGCTAAGGATTCTATTTTGGAATTTCTCATTTGTCTTTACTAAATAAGCTAATTCAGATGTGTTTAATATTCTAGTTGCTTACTACTTATTTGTTTCTTGTAGTGGATAAAATCACAACAGATGAGGAGCTTGAGGATATGCTGCAACGGGATAATCTTGCCATCTTCATATCTAATGTTGGTGAAATCTCTATGGCTACAAATCCTGATATATTGACAAATGCATTCTTAATTGTGTTTAAAATTTATTTGAATTGAATATGCATATACTAAATTCAGTTTATTTATATACTGCCAGTTTGTAACAGATGTCAGCTCAATGTAATTGAAACACAAAACAAATACTGATTGCCCCCCAGATCCACTCTGATGCCCAATTTTCAAGTCGGGCTCTCAGTGAGATTGAGCAACATCATCAAGACATTGTTAGCCTTGAGTACAGCATAAAAGAGCTTCATGAGATATTTACAGACACAGCCATGCTGTTGGAAATTCAGGTAAAATGTTTCCCCTATTCATAGATGTTTAATGAGAACAGATTGTAAATATCGCTAATAAAATGATTGGCATATCTCTTTTTTTTGTTTTCACCAGGGGGAGTTAATCAACAATATAGAAAAGAATGTGACCACCGCTGGAGATTATGTGGATGTGTCTAAAACGGAAACCAATAAAGCACTTGATTATAAGAAGAATCCTTATAAGATTGCATCTCTTCCAAGCTTCTTCAAGCCCTTTAGGAGACAAGCCAGTACGAAAACTGCTGCTGATTAAGTCTTGTCTGAAGACTGTTTCAAGCATTCCTGAGCTCCATCAAACCTATCGGAGTAAAATTTTTACCATTTCATATAGGTTTTTGCCTTAAAGGCTCTTTGCCTATTCTTAGAAAAATGTGCAACCAGGTTGGAAAACTTAAACTGATCTAAAAATATATAATTTCTTCTAATTCTTGACAAAAACTTGCCTTGTCAAGAATTGAATATCAGACCCAAAAAAAATGTCAATTTTATTACAATACCTCATTTGGTTAAACATTTCAGGCTGATTTATTCATCCAGTTACTCAGTCAGTCACTAGGTGGCACTGTAACAGTATTGTTAGTGCAGACTGTAGCTGCTCTTAAGGTGTATTTGATAACGTGCTTTTGTTTTAATGAACTCTTTAAACTATTAAACAAAACTTTCATCATATGGATGTCAACACATTTATGCTATTCATAATTTGGTTATTTATAAATTAAATGAAGCTTCAAATGTGCTCTATTAAATGTAGCACGGTGTGGTCTAAAACATTTTTACATTTCTTTTAAATCTATATTTTGTTTCTTGTACTGATTTGTGACAGAAGTTCTTAAACTTTGTATTTTGGGCTGCCACCTCAAAATGTGTGGCCTCCTTGTATGACTAAGATAAGTATTTAAATGTTGAATAAAAACTGAGCAAATCTGCACAGAACATCAAAAATTCTTCATTTTCTCAGATGTTTGCTGTTTTAATCGGTTTTTTGGTGATTTCTTAAGTTTTTTTACATTTAAACTGCTGATTACAATTCTGTTTGTGAGGATAAGATGTTCTAACTGATAACTTTGTTTTAGTTTAAAAGTCACATGTAAATCAAACGATGATCTTTAAAGTACAAACCAGATCTAACATGATCAACAATAAATCCAGCAAAAAATATGGAAGTAAATTGGACAAAATTAATTATAGGATTTTAACATGTTAGATCCATAAAAATGTTTACATGAATTGAAATTTTGGAGTCTAACTAAACTTTTATGTTGGTTGTTAATGTAAAGATTACGTTTATTTGTGCCAAATTTCTTGTATGCATTTTCTTCCATTATTTACTATAACTTATTTATATGGTATCATTTATTTTCCACTTTATTTAAGAATACGCTTTTGATGCATTGACCCATTGTAAATCATTTTAAGATCTGATTCAATTAACAGGGATGAACATCAGATTTTTTTGTTCTCTTCCTTGACTTGCTGATCAATGGAAAATCAGCCCATTTTGATTTCTGGCAGATCACTTGGTAAATTACTTGGTATATTACTTGGGATTTAGATGGCATCTAAAAATTTATCTGCATTCCAATGGGGTATATACAACATAAATTGGCATCCGTAAACATAGATTGTGACCTTTGTCAAAGCTCGGATATCATTGGATTTAATTTTATGCTCTACTGCGAATAAACGGAGCCTTTTGTTTCTGCAAATATCTTTTCATGGTTGAAGGTATTTCACTAATGCCATTAACAAACTTGAACAATGCTACAGTAACACTCTTAATACTGCAAAGGGAGTACCATATGGTCTTTTATTCTCAAGAAAAAAGAAGTGAGCCAGAATAAGATTTTAAAAAACCAGCTTCACTTTACTTTTTAAGCCCAACTTATTCTTATCTTTGTGATTTTAGGACATTTTCATAGGGTACAAAATACCTAAAGACAGTTAATTAAATGACTATTTTCTGCAGCACTTGTTAAATGTTTAGGTGTACCTGATTAGCAGCAGAATGATGCCATACAAGTGGATAATCTAGAATTTTTTACGCATTTTTCCCCACATTGGCCATATATCCTAAAAGATATCGACTGGCTGTTACTTGTGTGATTTGTGGTTGTTTGAAACTATTTTGTTTGCACATTTTTTCTCTTTCACCTGATTAGAACTGGAAAAAAAACTCTCCTGCATTGTGGGAATACTGCCAAGATGAACCCACTGACTTTTCTTCCCCCCTCCCCACCCCCGTCATCCCCTTTGTGCTACCTCAGGATAAAATTTCACAGCGCTTTTTTGCTTTGCTGAAACCACTGATTTCCAAATAGCTATAGAAGAGTGTGAGTGTATAGGAAAAAAATTACCATGGGTATGTAAGGAAAATTGAAAAAGGCAGACATACAAACATGACTTATTTATTGTATTTGCCAGAGTGGTGAACCCTACAAAATAGAGCTTGACCACACTTTAAAAGGGCTGAGTGAAATGTGGCTGTGTAAAATACGGGGGCCTGGCCCTCCTCCCAAAGAACCATTAACCATTTCCCCAATTTGGAATGAAATATGAGGAAAAGCTGGAAGAATTAAGGGATGAAAAGTCTTGTTTTCTGCCTCCTCATTACTTCTTAGCTTTGCCCTGAGCGGCCACAGCCTCCATGGCCTTCTTCACAGTTTCCTCATCGCCGAGGAAAGACATGGGCTTGACTGGCTTCAGGTCGGCATCCAGTTCGTACACAATTGGGATTCCTGTCGGGAGGTTCAGCTCCATGATGGCTGCATCAGACATACCTGGAAAAGACAGCACAGACATAACCTGAGATCAGACTTATTTTAGTTGGTCATTGGAGTGCCACAGTGTTATAAATAAATTAAAAACACGAATTAAGTTTTTTTTTTTCCTTTTAACATAACTAATTAATATATCCATAATTGTTTCACTGGGACAACAATTTATGAAAGTTTACTCTGATTTATTTTATTAATTTCAAACTTCTGTTTTTTTTAAGATGATGTGTATAAAAAGATGGTTAGTCTTGTCAAACTGCCAACATTAGGTTGTGTTAAATCACACAGGAAGTCTACAACAGACCTATTCAATTGATAAGCCTAAGCCCCTCCCACTGACTTTGTTGGTTATGCAAACACAAATAAAATCCAGAATGTTTTCCACAATGTGAAAATTATTTTAACTTGGTTAACGTGCATTAAATAAATATTTTATTTTATTCAGAGAATCAATAAAAAAACATGAGTGAATTTATAACAGTCTGAAAAGGACTCCGTTAGAAGCCATCTATCCTGGGGTTATAGATAGGGGCCCTCACAACAGTGTATATCAACTTGAATAAAAAGGAAAAAAAAACAGGATAAACGAGAAAAAATGAGGGAAATATCTACTATTGCATCATTCATACCACACACTCATACCTATTACTAATAAATAGTTTATTAATGACAAATGCAAACATTTTGATTTTAAATTGTCTTTTACATTAGTAATACTTAACAAATACTTTTATTAAATTGTTATACATTTGGACTTTCGTTGATTTTCTTCATATCTTTTGTGTTTTACATTTATTTCATATTTGTGTATATATATATATATATATATATATATATATATATATATATATATAAACATAGTCTGCATTTCTTTTGCCTGACAGCTCGTCTATTATGCCCAGTGATTGTAACTCCACTATTCATCCCTGACCACTGCTTAAAAATGTACAACCTTTCGACATAAAGGTCGTGACCGTAATGGGAACCAGGCTCTGGACCCTCTACCCTGCACTCTAGTGTAACAGTCTTTGCATGCTATTTATAAGCAGTGGAATCAAAAGCTTAGAATCCCTTGGCTTCCCTGGTATGTAAATCCAGCCATAGATGTGCTGTTTGCTGGAATAAAATATCTGCAAATTATTTTTAAAAAAAAAGATTTTATTTTATTTATATAAACTACGACCACTTGCAAACTGCAAAACTCACCCTCTAGGTGCTTGACAATGCCACGGAGGCTGTTCCCATGGGCTGCAATAATTACATTCTTTCCTGCCTTAATTTGGGGGGCAATAACATCATTCCAGAATGGCAAGGCACGTGCAATGGTGTCTTTCAGGGACTCGCATGTTGGCAGTTCACCAGCCTTCAGGTCCTTGTACCGACGAGACTAGAATTAGAGAAAAAAAACAAAACAGGAGATTGTTGATGCTCACACTAAACACTGAAGTTGAGCCAGGAGGTATTTGATAATTAAGTTTAGGTATCTCACCTCACTGATGATTTTGTTGTAAGGATGGTCCTTATCCATTGGTGGGGGTGGGATATCAAAAGATCGGCGCCAGATCTTCACCTGCTCCTCACCATGCTTCTCGGCAGTCTCTGCCTTGTTGAGCCCAGTGAGGCCTCCGTAGTGGCGCTCGTTCAGGCGCCAGGTGCGAATCACGGGCAGCCACATCTGGTCAGTGCCCTCCATGATGGTCCACAGGGTCTTGATGGCGCGTTTCAGCACTGAGGTGTAGCACACATCAAACTTCAGGCCTGCCTCCTTAATAGCTTGGGCTCCACGCTTGGCCTCTTCCACACCCTTCTCGCTGAGGTCGGCGTCAAACCAGCCACAAAAGCGGTTCTCTTGGTTCCAGGCACTCTCTCCATGGCGGACAATAACTAAGCGGTGGACGGCAGTCATATTTAATGGTTTCGTTAGGATTTTAGCTCTAGACCGGACACAGAGCTCTCAGCCTTTCTAAGTTGCTCTCTCACACACACTGGCTCTCTGCGAGTGAGCCCAAACCAACATACCAAAATCTTTTTATAGCAGGCCAGCCTCCCGGCTTTCCACCTTTGAGAGCATTTCAGCCTCTGATGGACACACAACACAGGCCAATAAACCAGAACGCAACTGGCTTCATGGGAATGACTGGGAAGGCCAGAGGTCAGGGGTAAACCAAAATAGCAACATGACTTTTAAAATGAGATCTGTCCAACAAAAGTGTAAAGAGCAGAGTTGGCTGCACATTGTTGCCTCATCATAACATGAATGACTGCAAAGCTGAGAATAAAACTTTTTCTACTGTGAATATTTCATGGTTTGCTTTTACATTTGCTGCATTGTTATTTATTGTAGTCTATAAAATGCAGGATTAAACATGTTCATATGTCTGCCACACATGTGCAGCAGAATGTTTAAAGAAAACAGCTATAACAGCTTAATTAGCACCTACTCATGCATTTTGCTTGATGTAAATATAGTAGACAATGTTAGCTTCCTCAAAAAAGTAGCAAACAATCTTTGCTGCTACTACAACTGTTGGGTTCATACAAAATCTGGAAAATAGTGGAATTATTAATAGTTTTTTTCCGGCCTGGTTAAGTAACAAAAAAAGAAAACAGAGTATGAAAAATATTTTCAAACTTGATTCCCTGTCACATAGTGTCAGCGTTGCATCTATCAGATCAATAAATCCATCCATTATTCCATCAGTTCATCTATTTATTCAGTTTGTTTGGATATAATTTATCGAACCATCCAGCAACTGTTTTGCTTCCGATCCAAGCCATGAAGCCGTTTTATCAATACATACATACATGCATCATTCATCTATCTTTTCATCTGTCCACCATCCACTGTATAATCTGTAATTCTGTTTTGTATCACTCATTTGTTTAACATCCATATATCCATCAATATGTATAATTGAATGTCCATGTTTTGTCCTTACTCAAGATTTTAAATTACATTTAACTTTTAATTTTTAAAGTTTTACACTTTAATAATTATATAAACTTTTAAATTTTGTTATTTGTATTGTTTGCTCTGTTTGCACTACTTTGTGTTATGAATTAATATAACAAATAAGTTCATCGATTCATTTTATGGTTCATTTGTCCAGTAAGGGTAATATTCAGAAATTATTTTAGGTATCAAAACTTTGAATTTGAAGTTTTGAAAAGATACTGATTTATTTTTTTCAAATCAAAATTATAACTTTACAAAGAAAATCCATTATAAAGTCCTTAATAAATAATAAAATTCAGATGTTTCTGTGTTGTCTCTTATTATAACCACTAGGTGTTGGTCTTGTCTAACATTGCCTTGTAATTTTTTACAATGTTCCTTCTTTTTACTTTTCCAAATGATGAATTACAGCTGCTGTTCTTTAGAAACAAAAAATAAAAGAAATGTTTTCATTGTATTAAATATTGGCAATAAATAGTATATTTAATAAAAACTTTTTTTTTTACTTTTAAATTTTAGAATTGCCTAAATATTTGTTTCATAGTTCTCTGCTTAGTGTTGTATCAGACAATTGTAAGTGTATACAGTATAGAAGAAAAAGTGTTAAATATTTTGCTGGATCTTATATGAAATTTAATGCCAGGAAGAAAAAATGCTCAGAAACTCCCAGAATGGACATAATGGAGCTGATTGGAAAACTGAGCAACAAAATCCAAAAGCAAAGTGTCCCGTCATCCTTTTATGAAATTATGATCCACTAGAAAGGCAGAGATCCAAAAAAAGAATGTTAATGGAGTTCTAGGAATAATGCCAACCTGCATCATGTGACCTTGGTTTGTACTGTGCAGAAAAAAAAATGAAAGGATGCTTTTGCATTGGACAAAACAAATCCTTACCTTAAATTTATATGGTTATATTATTTAAAGACCATATAGAATACATATTTCAGTAAAATTGAGAAAACATTGACTGCATTTAGGTAATTTGTCTCAACAACCATCCTAACTTAGTTGAGTTTTTTTATTTTATTTCATCATTTAAATGTATTAACTGCAGCTATAGAGTATATTCATGCATTGTAAATCAAGTTTTAAAAATATGCATTTTTGCTCTGTTGCAACATAAAAACTGCATTTCTTCCAGATTTATTCAGTTAGCTGTAAGAGTGTCATTTCTTGCATTGTCATTGGTTTCCATTAATCACAATAGTAGTTTTTTTTCTTTCTTCTTTGGGCTTGCATTTTCAAAATGGTCTCAATGCAAATTTAAAAAAAAATATTTTTTTCAAATTCCTCAAAAAGTTGTGCTATCAACCTAGAAATGCTTTAATATCATTAGTTTATTGTTTGCTAATGCCTGTACTCTGTAATCATTATTTCTCCGGACCAAACAAGCCACAACCCTGTTATTACTACTATAAGCATTTTCATTCGGTTGAAAAGTGGACTTAATGATCTGCTGCCTCGGTTTCATCGCCCAGGGTTCTGTAAGCATCTTTTCTACAACAAATCGCCTTGGTGCAGATTGTGAGCCTGCTGTTAGAGAGGGAAAAAGTGGACACAGGGGAGCTGTGTGATCACAACCGTACAGATGACTCAGCCTGCAGAGTCATACAGCTTTCACTGTATATAGGAGCACAAAACTGCCTTTGAGGTCTCTATTGGCCCAAAATAGAATTATAGAAACAGAACTAGACACAGATCAAAGGCACGGTCAAATCCTTTATAACATTCTCACATTCAAAAAATGTTTTGGGTCATTGATCCAAAGCACTGCAACAAACAACAAAAATGTGTGATGCTGAATGGGTAAGATCAGAGTATTTATCTGCAAAATGCTGAGCGAGGCATTGCACATTATAAGCATAGAATCACATACTCACCAGGCATAGAAAAAATAAATGTGCAAGTCAGCACGTAAGGGGTATTCAACTGAGAGTATATTCAAGGAGCTGTTGACAAAAATATTTTTGTAAAAGTGGAAATAACAGTCAGCAAAACTTGGAGGAACGAGGAAAACTTCTCTTAAATAAACTAAAATATTTAATGTGGAACAAAAACATGCAGTCCACATTATGCATTGATTGCAATAAAGTAGCAAGCAAATATTAAATTGGTGTAGTTTTATTTTTTTCAAATAAAAATGTAAATGCTGTGGTGTGCATTCATGTTCAGCTCCACTGAGTTAATACTTTGTATAAAGTCATCATCATCAGGAGTTATTTTGCGGTAGATCTCGAGAAATGTGGGAACTTGGAACAATGAGAGGAGAGCAGAAGGATCCAGGTGGAATGGAAAACAATAAGTTCAGTCAGACATCTTACATACATTTTAAATACATCTTTATTAACCAATAAAGTATATGTTTGGTGTACAATTTTACCACTCCAAGGGTCAGCTGCTCGAGTTATTGTATCGTGGTCCTCAGACTTCATGTTAGAAAGCCTGAATCGGATTTCTTGATCAGGTTGATGGTCTGGAACTACTACGGATGAGTAAAGGTTTGTAGATTAAATTTGCTTTACTTACAAGCGAGACAAATGGCACTTCATGTCTACACTATATAACTGTGAGTCCAAGCTGCTCACGATCAGATAATGCAATGTGCACTCAGACTTCATCAGAAATCTGACCTTAAACTTGACTAACTGAATGACCATTAATTTCTCAACAAATAAAAAATGACTGCTACAACAACAAAAAAGTACAACCTTATGTTCAAATGACTGAAGCAAGACCCATGTAAAGTCAAAGTAGCTTAAGTAAAACATACAGACACCAAGAAATAAATTCATTTTAAAAATAGCCTCGTCTGCATATGACATGCCTAAACCTACCACCCTACAGTGGGGAGAACAAGTATTTCATACAATACAGATTTTTTAAGTTTTTCCACTTACAAAGCATACAGAGATCTCTTCAACTGTGAGGGACAAAATCTAAAACAAAAATGCAGAAAATCCCAGTGGATGATTTTTAAATAATTTAAATTTTATTTAATGACATAAGTATTTGATCGCTAATCAACCAGTATAATTTAGGCTTCCACAGACCTGTTAGTTTTTCTTCAAGAAGCCCTCCTTTCCTCCACTCATTACCTGTATTAACTGCATTTGTTTGAACACATTATCTGTATAAAAGGCGCCTCCTCACACACTCAAACTCCAACTTCTCCCAAATGGCCAAGACCAGAGAGGTGTGCAAGGACATCAGTGATAAAATTGTAGACCTGCACAAGGCTGGGATGGACTCCAGGACAATAGGCAAGCAGCTTGATGAGAAGGCAATAACTGTTGATACCACACTTAGAAAATAAGTTCAGGACGAAGGTCAATCCCTGCATCCGAATTCTATAGTATGAACTACATACTACTAGTAGCTACTTCTTGCCCGTTAATCCAGTAAGTGCTGCGTTGCAAACAATTGTGTAGTAGGCATGAAATCGGACGTACTGCTCCACCATTTTACCGGGATGTTTATGTTCGTTACGTCACCTGTGGTCCCGTCCTCGGCACTGCCGACGTCGATCTTCTTCTGCCTACTTGGACAATCCATACAAGAGATTCGGATGCACTACGTCGCTCGCTTACTTATTTTCCCCTACTATAGTAGGTATAGTAGGGGTATTCGGATGCAGCCAATCTTCCTCGTTCTGGAGTGCCATGCAAGATCTCTACTCTTGGGGCATCAATGATCATGAGGACAGTGAGGGATGAGCCCAGAACTTTGGGACCACAGTCTCAAAGAAAACCATTAGTAACACACTCCACCATCATGGATTAAAATCCTGCACGCAACTCAAGGCATACAAGTTCCCCTGCTCAAGCCAGCGCATGTCAAGGCCCGTCTGAAATTTTCCAATGACTATCTTGATGATCCAGAGAAGGATTTGGAGAAGGTCATGTGGTCTGATTAGACAAAAGTAGAGCTTTTTGGTCTAAACTCCACTCGCCGTGTTTGGAGAAAGAAGAAGGATGAGTACAACCCCGAGAACACCATCCCAACTGTGAAGCATGGAAGTGGAAACATCATTCATTGGGAATGTTTTTCTGCAAAGGGGACCAGACAACTGCACTGTATTAAGGGGAGGATGGATGGTGCCATGTATTGCGAGATCTTGGCCAACAATCTCCTTCCCTCAGTAAGAATATTGAAGATGGGTTGTAGCTGGGTCTTCCAGCATGACGACCCAAAACACACAGCTAGGGCAACTAAGGAATGTCTCTGTTGGAAGCATCTCAAGGTCCTGGAGTGGCCTAGCCAGTCTCCCGACCTGAATCCAATAGAAAATATTTAGAGAGAGCTGAAAATCTGTGTTGTCCATTGACAGCCCCGAAACCTGAATACTCTGAGGAAGATCTGTATCGAGGAGTGGGCCAAAATCCCTGCTTCAGTGTGTGCAAACCTGGTGAATTACAGAACCACAGAAAACACCTGATCTCTGTAATTGCAAATAAAGGTTTCTTTACCAAATATTGAGTTCTGTTTGTCTAAAGTATCAAATACTTTTGTCATGCCATAATATGGAAATTAATTTAAAATCATCCACAGTGATTTTCTGCATTTTTTTTTAGATTCTGTTCCTCACAGTTGAAGAGTACCATTGATACAAAATAACAGACCTCAATATGCTTTTTAAGTGGGGAAACTCCAAAAATCAGCAGTGTATCAAATACTTCCCCCCCCCCCCCCCCTGTATACAATTTTAGATTTTTTTCCCCCTAATTCAATTGGATTATTTCTTGAACTCTCTTTTTATTTTATGATTTTTTTATTTATTAAATTTTTTATTTCATTTTGAAATTTCATTTTTATTTCATGATTTTTTTAAAGCTACAAGAAAAACAAAAATGAAAAAGTATAAGCATCCATGTTCCGTCAGTATATTTTGCACTTTCGGTATACTTTTTCACCAGTTTTTGCTCACTAATGAGGGTGGTGTTTTTTTGCATTCTTTTTTTGTTTTGTTTCAACCAATACTTCATTCCTTTGGAGTTTTGGTTAATTTATTTTTTTCCAACACAGATTAATTTATTATTGTTTATTTAGAATAGATGACCTGGCTTGTTACATATGGCTTAAAAAAACAAGAAAGGCACATCTCACTGTTCAGGGTCACTATGTGGGAGGAGTTTACAGAAACAGGCAGATGGTAGCTTCCTTTTCTTTTCTGTGATGAGGCTTGGGTTGTTGTTATGTCTGCAGTTCAAAGTGAACGTGTGTGGACATTCAAGCCATGTGTATTCATTCAACAGGGAGTAAAGTATCACTAGGTTGCCAATTAACTCATATTTCTTTAATTAAATGTGTTCTAAACATACATCACCTGTTCCATGCATGCATGCCTAAATGGCGCAGGCCCGTGCTCGCATCCTCCGAGCAATATAATATATTAATATTATGATTAAATGTTTCTTGCTTGAAAGCAGATTTGTCAGGAAAATAAATTTGTATAGCCATATTGGATTCTATAAACTTCAGATGCCTTCAAAACAACAGAAATTGCTTCCTCATGTACTTCTCCTTACATAAGGTTATTTAATCTCTCTCACACCTTATAAATACAAGGCAACTGCAGCACAAGTAAATATGCCATTTAGGGTAGTAAATCTGGAGATTCTCTGCACAGAACGACCAGGGTTGCCAAGGAAGTGCGTCAGTTTTTTTTTGTTAAGCAATTTTTCTTCCCAGGCAAATGGCTCCTCACTTCAGTAGTTTTCTTGGTCTTTGTAGTTCCAAATTCCAGACTTTGATGTGTTGCAAACTTACATATAGTGTTAGCACTCTAGTCGCATCCAAGTATTGCGTGTCTATATTGTGAGAATAATACTTTAAATGTAGCGATCATTATTCTTTTTGCTACAATGGGGATTTTTATTATCTTATAGCCGACTACCTAATGTTGGTTTTCATTGCTGTTTGAACAATTAGACAAAATAGTCTGGCTTTTAACCTTTATTAGTTGAATAGAGATACTACATACTTGTCTTAGTACTACTGCAGATACAAATATTTAAAATCTTCCTTGTCTCTGCTCTTGAGGGTTCTGCATCAAGCAAAATAAATAGCGCTCCTGGACTGGCAGCTTTGTAAACACCAAACAAAAACATGTCAAGTAGTATTTTTCCAAGGTCCTTCAGTTTTTCAAGTTGTATTTTCTCTTGACTATTTTAGTAAAATTATGCAAACAGGTAAATTCTCTGCAGAAATATTGGAATTACATGTCACAGAAAAATTCACAAATAGATGAATCCCCAACTACTGAATCGTGAATAGGCAGGAGTCCACTGAAAGTGTATAGCTGTGTCTTGTTAGATTGGCAGTTTTACCATACTCAGTTTTCCATGTATTGAAATTGGATTCAACACTGCTCTTTGAAAGGTCCGCAGCTTGTGTTGTTTTATAACCTAACCTTGCTGTATGCATCTTCCGAACTTCATCCCTGATCTTTGTTGTCTTCGTAATGCTGTTTATTCATCAACAAACACACAGGAGCTGCATATAACAGCAGTATTTATACTGAAATTAAATCTACACATGTAGAGCAGACACCTTATATATGAAGGCTGTTGCTCCTTAGTGCAGACTCCTTGGGTTCTGACCCCAAGATCTTTGATGCATGTTTTCCCTACTTCTCTCTTTGCTTATTTCATATCTGATGTTGACGTAGATCAATAATGCAAATAAAACAGTACTAAAAGAAAAAAGGACATAGTCGTTGACTCCATACAGTTAAGGTGACTTTAGAACGCAAATGGTTGCAGAAGTTGTAACACACCACATGAATAAGCTGAAATATGATATATTTTTTCTGGTTTTTGCTAGAATTTATTTTTTTTCTCTCAAGTGACAATATACCTTATTTTAACCTTAGCAAGCAGTTGACACATATGTGTAATAGTTTCAATAAGGCTTTGCTTTCTCTATAAAGGCATGTCACTCATATGGCAAATTCTGCTTTGGATTAAAATTAGAAGAACTGTTTTAATCTCCATAACACACATTCAACGCCCACCTATGTTGCTTTAAAACTCTCTATGTTATCTTTTCCCTTCGTGAGGAATTTCACCACTGTAGGTCATTAGAGGTCACAGCTGTAGCTCTCATCTCTACCTGAGGAAGGCGAGCTGTGTCACAACTAACAAATCAGGACAGCCCATATCCAGTTGTATGCAGTTTGCTTCTTCCATATTTTAATACATTATAAGTCATTGAAACAAAAAACTGATAAGTTGTCTCTGATACTGTGAAACCCAGGCTCAGGTTTTGTAATAAATATGGAGCTTAATGGAGTTTTTTTTTGTGTCTTTTTTATTGAAATAATTATTGTGTACTTGCTGTCTAAAAAATGGAAATGCACTGGTTCTATACCTTTCTTTCTCGTCGTCTTTTTCCTCCTACGCCTATGCCCACGGCTGCTCTCTCTCATCTTATGTTGCTGCAGTGTAAGCCTAGAGAGGCTGCATTGTCAGAGTTTGGAGAAAGCGCTTGCGTCAGACTTCGTCCTGCTATAAAAGCACAGCCTGCTGCTGCAGCAAGCAGTCGGGGCTTAAGCCTGAGCCCTCTGTACACCACCCCACCCACACAGACACAAAGAGAAGAGAGAGAGCAGCAAGTCCCTGCAATACGCAGCCATGAGTAGCATCGGATATGACCCCTACTATGCTTCCTCGTTGTACAAACACCTGTATGTCGAACCCTCCCCTCGGGTGGTGGTGAGAGGGAGGACCCATGCCGGCTACTCTTCCCGAGCATCCCCACAAGCTTCCTCCCGTCGGCAGTACTCCTCTCCCAGCCGAGTGTTGTTCTCCTCTTCCTCCCCAGCCTTTTCCCTGGAGCGGGAGCTCAGCCAGGCAGCCCAGATCAGCTCCGACTTCCGAGCCGTACGCACACAGGAACGCAGCCAACTGCAAGAGCTCAATGACCGCTTTGCAGGCTTCATCGAGAGGGTGCGTGAGCTGGAGCAGCAGAACCGTGCTTTAGAGGCAGAGCTGCTGCTGCTGAGGCAAAAACATGCTGAGCCATCCCGTCTGAGGGGACTGTACGAGCAAGAAGCCAGAACTCTGAGGGCAGCTGTGGATGAAGCAAGGGTGGAGCAGCAGACTGTCCTTGACCACAGGGAGAGGCTGGAACAAACGCTGAATTCACTGCAGGGTCGATATGAGCAGGAGATGTTGGCTCGGGAAGAAGCTGAGGGAAAGTTGATGGAGGCCCGTCGCGAGGCAGATGAGGCCGCCTTAGGAATGGCTGAGCTGGAGAAAAGTGTTGAAACCCTACTGGATGAATTGGCCTTCCTCAAAAGGATCCACGAGGGGGAGGTGGCTGAACTTCAGGCTCAGGTCCAGCTTGGGGTCCAGGTAGCAGTTGAATCTGAAGCTGCAGCTCCAGATCTGTCCGGAGCTCTCAGAGACATCCGGTCCCAGTACGAGAGGCTGGCTGCAAGGAACATGCAGGCAGCTGAGGAGTGGTTTAGGGGGAAGGTGGGCTCGCTGACGGAAACCGTGGCTCAGCACAGCAGTGCAGTTAAAAGCTCAAAGGATGAAGCAGGAGAGTACCGGCGCCAGCTGCAGGCCCGCTTACTGGAGATCGATGCATGCAGAGGCCTCAATGCATCCCTAGAGAAGCAACTGCATGATATCGAGGAGAAACAGAGTGCAGAGATAACAGCAATGCATGTAAGTACAGGTACACTGCAGCACTGTGTTATGCTCATGCAGGTCCTACTATATTTAGGTAACTTACCTTGCTTTCTATTTAGGACACAATTGCAGAGTTGGAGAATGAGCTGAGGGGCACCAAACAGGAAATGGCACATTACCTTAAGGAGTACCAAAACCTGTTAAATGTCAAAATGGCTCTGGATATTGAGATTGCAGCATACAGGTGAGATGCAAATACAGATGCAAAAACCCTCAGAGCCCTTATTTATTTAGGTTAAAGTGATGCATGAAAACCAGATCTGAAACAAATTAATACATTTTTATCCATTTTTTTCTATTCTAACAGAACAAATTTTAAAATGTAAAAATAAAATTTCCAACTTCTATTGTTGTGTAATAAGGGCAAAAATACCCCAGTTCAATACATAAATGTTATATGTAATACTTTTGAAAATGTGGATTTTCATACATTGAATAATAAATATATTTAGTTTGAAAATTTCAAAAGTTTCATAAAATGTTAAAAAGTGATTACTTCAAATTAAAAAAACTATTAAAACATTTAAATGACTGTAGACAAAAAATGTATTAATTTCTTAGATGAATTTGTTTGCTATTTATTTATGACACATATGAACATTTATTTAATGACTTAATTGTATATTAAACTGTGGCATCTTTGTCTGTCCTGTCCCTTTTTTTTTGTTTGTTTTTGGCTTTAACAGGAAGCTTCTGGAGGGTGAGGAGTCTCGGTTCAATGTCGGAGTGGCAGGTGGCTTGGCCTCCCTGTACAGCCACAGTTTGGGGGCACCCTCCTTCCCCCGGCACATGCTCTCTAGCCTAAGCTCCGGCACTTCTTACCTGGTGACATCCCGCCTGCTCAGCTCCAGCACTACTGATGGCATAATCTCTGCCAGCCACGGCCAGCAAGCAGAGGCCAGTCCCCCAGCAGAAGAAGAGGAGGAGGAGGCTGAGGAGGTGAAGGAAGAAGAGGAGGTGGAGCAGAAAGAAGAAGAAGAAGAGGAGGAGAAAAAAGAAGAAGAAGAGGGTGGAGAGGAAGAGAAGGGGGAGATGAAGCAAGAAGAAGAGGCAGCGGAGGAGGAAGATGAAGAGACTAAAGAGGAAGAAGGAGGTTAGTCCTTTTAACTTTCAATATTTGTGTAAACCGTTAAAAAATGAAATCATTAAGAATAATGGTAAGCAAAACAATTTTATTTCAGGTGGTGATGAAGAGGAACAAAAGGAAGAGGCTGAGGAGGCTGCTGTTACTGAGGGAGAAAAAGGAGGGGAAGTGGAGGTCAAAGCACAAGAGGAGGAAAAAACTGATGAAGACAAAAAGGCCAAAGATGCAGAGAAAGAGGAGAAGGGGGACTCTAAGGAGATTAAAAAGAAAAATGTGAAGGAAGAATCTAAAAAAGGTGAAGAGAAAGAGGAGAAAAAAGAATCTAAAAAGGGTGATGAGAAAGAAGATCCTGCTGATGCCAAGAAGGACGACAATGCTGATGTTAAAGACACCAAAGAAGCTGCTCCAAAGAAAGACGACAAGGACGATACCAAAAAGGAGAAAGCTGAAGAAAAAACAGCCCAGCCTGAGCCTGCTGAAGAAAAAGACACAAAAGATGAAAAGTAAATTCAGCACACTTTGGCCATGACGCACAAATCACAGCTCAATACTCAGATAAGACATCAGCGCTGGCAATCCTGCTTGGTAACATGGTGCTCAATCCAACAGCCATTTACAGCAACAAGTCAAGCTAAACTGCTTCCCAATATCAAGAATAAACTATAAAGGTGTGACTGCAATGTTCTTTGTGTCTGTAAGATGTATAAATGCTGAATCCTTATTTGAATGTGTTTTGGGTGAATAAATAAAGACATGATTATTGAAATCATCTGTGTGAGTCATTTTGCCTCTTAGTCTAAAGTTTGACCTCCAACACAAATTATTCAGCTGACTGCATTTCTGTCAGTGCCTTTTAGCTCATCAGTTACTATTTATATCAAAAAATGTATTTGAAATGTGAGCCTTCCTGTTAAAATAAGATGACAGATTCATAAAGACATTTTCAATAGTAGCAGCAAAAAAAAAATGCTCATGTTCTATGTTATATTGGTGACTCTCTTAAACCTTAAACTTCCATGAGTAGATCAACCTGACAATGCTGATGAAAAAATCAAGAGCCTTTTTGCTATAACTGCTTACGTTGGTAATCACTTGTGTATCCTGCAAAGCTTATTTTTTTCATCACTTTATGCTCCTACGCTCTATATAAGACGCAAATATACAGTTGTGGCCAACCGTTTTGAGAATGACACAAATATTAGTTTTCACAAAGTTTGCTGCTAAACTGCTTTTAGATCTTTGTTTCAGTTTTTTCTGTGATGTACTGAAATATAATTACAAGCACTTCATACGTTTCAAAGGCTTTTATCGACATTTGCATGACATTTATGCAAAGAGTCAGTATTTGCAGTGTTGGCCCTTCTTTTTCAGGACCTCTGCAATTCGACTGGGCATGCTCTCAATCAACTTCTGGGCCAAATCCTGACTGAGGGCAACCCATTGCTTCATAATCCCTTCTCGGAGTGTCAGAATTAGTGTTTTTTTGTTTTTCCACCCACCTTTTGAGTATTGACCTCAAATTCTCAATGGGATTAAGATTTGGGGAGTTTCCAGGCCATGGACCCGAAATTTCAACGTTTTGCTCCCCGAGCAAATTAGTTATCACTTTTGCCTTATGGCACGGTGCTCAATTGTGCTGGAAAATGCATTGTTCTTCACCAAACTGTTGTTGGATTGATGGAAGAAGTTGCTGTTGGAGGGTGTTTTGGTATCATTGGAGAATATGACTTTGCCCCAGTCCTCAGCAGTCCATTCACCATACTTTCTGTAGAAGATCAATCTGTCCCTGATGCTTGTTTTGGAGTGAAGTGGCTTCTTTGCTGCCCTTCTTGATACCAGGCCATCATCCAAAAAATTCTTCACCTCACTGTGCATGCAGATGCACTCACACCTGCCTACTGCCATTCCTGAGCAAGCTCTGTACTGGTGGCACTCCGATCACGCAGCTGAATCCTCTTTAGGAGACGATCCTGGCGCTTTATGGACTTTCTTGGACGCCCTGAAGCCTTCTTAACAAGAATTGAACCTCTTTCCTTGAAGTTCTTGATAATCCTATACATTGTTGATTAAGGTGCAATCATAGTAGCCACAATATCCTTGCCTGTGAAGCCATTTTTATGCAACCCAATGATGGCTACACGTGTTTCTTTGCAGGTCACAATGGTTAACAATGGAATAACAATGATTTCAAGCATCACCCTCCTTTTAAGGTGTCGAGTCTGTCATTCTAACCCAATCAGCCTGACAGAATGATCTCCAGCCTTGTGCTCATCAACATTCTCACCTGAGTTAACAAGACGATTACTGAAATTATCTCAGCAGGTCCTTTAATGACAACAATGAAATGCAGTGGAATTTTCATGGCAAAGAACTATGCAATTCATCTGATCACATTTTATAACATTCTGGAGTATATGCAAATTACTATTATAAAAACTTAAGCAGTAACTTTTTCAATTTCTAATATTTATGTAATTTTCAAAACTTTTGGCCACTACTGTACAGTAGCAGTAGTCACTATTGATTAATAGTGAAGTTAAAGGGAAAGTTCAGATTTCATGAATTTGGTTGAAAATATGAGCAATCAATATTTTATTTGCATTAGATTACTATCTTGTCATCTTTGAAGAAAAATCAAATAGCAACAGATGCCAAATGTATATGCTAACAGCTAGTCAGTTTCCCAAGATAATTCTTCCAGGGGTTAGTATGCTGTTTTATAAACTTCAAAATCTGCTGTCACAGTTAAATTAGCTTTGAGTACACATGGACTTTTTTTCTTTTATAACAATACAGACAATTGTATTCTATTTGTAAAATGTGTGAAACACTTCACAAAATGAGAGATATATGTTTTCCCTTTTAATGAGGTAAAAAAAATGCTATTAGCAGTAATCCCTTATCAACATGGAGCCTAAATAAACGCAGACTTCCCCATGTTAAGAAATCTCTAATCAAAAAACCCAAAACATTAGAGGGTCATTTAATCGCTGTTTATACCTTTGAGCTATTGTCAGGTTTAACAAAAGAGGCTGAAGGAATGGCTCATTAAGTGAGTTGGTTAGTTTATAAAAGATTACGACCAATAATATTGTACTTGCAGATGACTCTGTGCTCTAAAAAAATATTGCCCATATATTGACTATTTTTCTGTCTGTGTGTGTGTGTGTCTGTGTATTTAGGAGAAAGACAACCCAAGTAGATACAAAATGCAACTTAACAAAGATGAGTCATTAAACGACAAAGGCTCCCAAACCAGCCTGGTTTTATGCAAACAAATAAATAAATAAAAAACACTCATCACCTTGAATAATCAGACTTGATAAATCAGATGATGTAAATTAGATGTGGTTTAAAAGCCATGCCAAGAAATCACTTAAAAACAACTTGTCTGATAAAGCACTGCAGGCTTCCATTCACTAAGGTCAATTTTAACGAATCAACAATAAGACAGAGACTGCGCAAACATATCCCGGGGATAGAACTTAGAATATAAAAGTGGAACATTTTGCTGTGGGAATGCATCCCGTTGCATCTTACCTGAAACTAAAGCCATAGCAGAAAAGGAATGTCATACCTCCAGTCAAACATGATTATGGTAGTGTGTTAATACGGGGCTTCTCTCCTACTTCAGGACCTGGACTACTTGCTGTAATTAAGGACGCCATGAATTTTGTTTTCAGTCACAATATCTAAAATATTGTCTCTCCATTAAGCAGTTAATTAAGCAATGAAGAAATCCAATTGAGATGCTTATATTCTACCAGCTCTTAGTTTCGTATCACACAATATTAGGGCCAAAATTAAGATTACTTCCCTCCCCTAGGAGCTATATTGATTCTGAAGCCAGCAGGTATAGAAGTATTCTTAATTTTGGCCCTAACACAGCGCCATAGATTTGGGATACTGGTTGCTATCACAGTGGTGGGCTGTGGCTGCCTTGGTGCTCTCCAGTTAGTGCTTTGGTGGAGGTAGAGGTCTCAGCCTTGCCTCTTCTGGGCGTCCTGTGTCCATGCCTTGGCTGTTGATGTGCTGCTGCCTGTGTAAATGGCTCCTTTGATGGTATTTCCTTACCTTACCTTGCTCATCAGCACTCAACTGGAAGTCTTTTAAATTATTGCTCTTAAGTGTTTGCACATGGGTTGGCGGGAGGGGTTTTTTAAATCTGTGGAGGAGGGATGGGAATTTGTTTTACAGTATGCAAGGTCCTTTATAATCTGTAAAGCACTTTGTGCATGCAATCTTTGTATGATAAGCACTTCATAAAGTTTTATTGATTGATTTATTAATTGATTGATTAAGTTTTAGGTGCATAAGCATTACACAAAACACAAAAATCCTCAAATATACATATTTTTACAACGTACTAGGAAACTTGAGGACACTGAAAAAATCTGCGCCACATACCAAACAAAACACTCCAGAATATTCTTGCTGGGACCCCAGTTAGTTGAAATTCATAAAACAGCATCCACTTTTATCGCCACTCTTAAAAAAGTCTGCATTATTGATAATGCAATGTATGCATTAACTTAAGTTTGGACGGCCTGCAGCACTATTAATCAGAAAAGTAGCACAAAATTTCCTTACTTGTTTTTTTTTTTAAGCTGCAGCATCTTACACACTTCTTGCTGACTAATATGTGGATCCCTACCATTCCTGTGATAAAATCAGTTAATCTTTCATTGGACTATTCTTTAACAATTAATGTTTGCAGCGGAATTTGTGTTACATAAATCCAAGAATAACTAAGACAACTTCACTTACAGTCATTACTTGTATTTAAAGTTATAATTTGTTTAATGCTATTAAAACCGAAATATCAAAAATCTTTGTAGGTTAAGTTTATTGATGCATAGGAAACCTCAGTATAATGATAAAAAAATTGACAAAAGACTATAGATTCTTGGTTTTATGATCTTTATTGAGCAAAGGCTGCTGGGAAATTGTTCAAGATGAGTAAAGTTATGGGACTGCAAACAGTAGCACCTCATTTATTTCTGTAATTAAATTCAAGTTCATTTTATGCATACATGGATGCAAAATTACAGTTGTCTAAGTTGCTCTCAGGTAAACATAATAGACAGTGATAAAAAGCATGTTTAAGGCTAGGAGTTTTTTTAGATTTGTTAAGCTGTCATTGCTTCAGTTACTGGATGTATGTATACTGGTGTGGTTATGTGTACCTGTTACATATTTATTGTTTTTTCCTGTTTCTGGCTCAGAGGGCACCTTTACAAGTCAAGTAAGGCTTCTCCAGTAGAGTGCATGTCTGCACTGAGGACCATCCACCTGCCCAAACCCAACCCTACTATTTTAACTAAAAAATCTGCTCAACAGTTTAATGTTAAAAGATCTCCTTAAAGTGCGCTTCTACCAAACATACTGATGAGAGAGAAAGATACTCCACTCCTCTAAGCTAGCATGCAGATACCCCACCCCCTCTTCCTACTCTTGAGCTCACCTTATAAAAGCAGAAAGGACCTAAAAGAGGATAATATGTCTCAGTCGCTTGCTCTTCGCTGCGTCGGCGGCAAAGCTCTTTTAAAGCTTTCACTCAACATGCAGGTTTGAAGTTTGTCGTGTTTTATTTTGGCGTCTTTCTATAATTTGCTTTTAGTGTGGTTTCGTTATTACATCACTCTAGCTGTATGGATTTCATTGTCACGTTAGTTCTTTGTGGATTGCTTGTGTACTCTCTTCTAGCTTACACCCCTGTCATGGATGCCCCCTCCTCTCCTTCCAGTTTGGCTAAATTCTAGCAGTCTACTCATTCGGTCTCTGTCACTTGCTTGACAGACTGGGTGGACTGCTTCTCTGCCTTCTTGGTGGAGACCAGCTTCTCCTGTAGCACCTCTTCCACCTCCTTCATTGTTTCTGTCACGGTGATAGACTTTGTGACATGCTGGGAGCCATCCTCTCCAGTGGTAATTGTCTCCACTGTCTTGGTGATCACCACTTTCTGGCTGCCATCTTCCTTAACAGGGCTCTCGTCTACACCATTAGCAATCACATCCGCATCTTTCTTATCTTTCTCCTCTGGGCTGCTCTTTTCTACCTCACCATTCATGGCAACGTCTTTCTTTTCTACCTTCTTGTCTTCTGTGGAGTCACTCCCCTTTCCTGATTTGTCCTCTTTGGGAGCTTCAAATTTGGTGGTATCAGGCTTGGGGGACTCAGATTTGGGTGAGCTAGGCTTCGGGGATTCAGCTTTAGCGGACTCTGGTTTGGGGGATTCAGCTTTAGGAGACTCTGGTTTGGGGGATTCATCTTTAGGAGACTCTCGTTTGGGAGATTCTGCTTTGGGAGATTCTAGTTTGGAAGATTCTGGTTTGGGTTTATCCGACTTGGGAGAATCTGGTTTGGGTGTTTCAGACTTGGGAGAACCTGGTTTTGGGGATTCAGGCTTGGGGGAACTAGGCTTCGGGGATTCAGACTTTGGGGAGCTTGGCTTCTGGGATTCAGGCTTGGGGGAGCTAGGCTTTGGGGATTCAGACTTTGGGGAACCTGCCAGTGGAGATTCAGATTCAGGGGACTTTGATCCCTCTGATTTTGGGGCCTCTTCCTTGCTGGCCTCAGTTTCTGAAGCTTCTGACTTTGGAACAGCTTTCTCTGAGTTATCTGCTTTCTCTTCTTTTACATCCTTTTCATCTCCCTCTTTGCCTTTCTCAACATCTTCCATTTCTTCCTTCTCATCTCCACTTTTTGACGGTTTGTCATCTCCAGTCTCTTCTTCTTTTTCAGCACCCTCCTCTTCAGCACCAGCCTCCGCCTCCTCTCCTGCACTATCCTCTTTTTCCCCGTCCTTTTCTTTGCCAGGAGAGGCTTTAGACTCTGGGACTTTGGAACACAGTACTGTTTCCTCAACTTCCTCCTCTCCTCCTTCTCCACCGTCTTCATCCCCTTCCTTTTTCTCATCACCCTTTTCTTCTTCATCTTCTCCCTCCCCATCTTCATCTTCCTTTTCTCCCTCATCTTCTCCCCCCTTATCATCACCTTCTCCCTCCTCATCCTCATCCTTAGAAGGGGCACTAGCCCTAACTTTAGCTTCAGTGGCTGCTACAATTTCCTCTTCATCTGCTGCCTCCTCCCCAGCATCTTCTTCTTCCTCTCCACCCTGCTCTTCCCCTTCTTCCTCCTCTCCTCCTTCTCCTGGTGCAGCAGAGAGCTCCTCTGCTATCTCTGCCAGAGCCTCATCAATGTCTACCTTGTCATCCTCCACTCGCGTCTCCTCAATGATCTCCTCCACAAATTTGTGCTGCACTTTCAGCTTTGAAGCCTCGGATTTGGGTTTGGAGATTTTGCCGGAAGTGACAGCCTGGCGATATGGAAAAGTGCTAAAGTGGGTCTCCTCTCCCTCGAGAAGTTTCCTGGTTGGAAACAGTGGGCATTCATTGTACATTTAAAATCTGGTTTTGTATCCAGTAAAATAATCAGAATGATTGTTTGAATACTATACCTGTATGCAGCAATTTCAATGTCCAGAGCCATTTTGACATTCAGCAGGTCCTGGTACTCACGGAGATGACGAGCCATCTCCCACTTAGTGCTCTTCAATTCATTATCCAGCTGGTGGATTGTCTCCTAAAAAAACAAAAAAACAAGACAAAAAACAGAAAAAACAACATGTTAAGCATGACATAGCTATTCTCTTTAGGACAAGCTGCTGTCTACCTGGAACTTTTTTACATTTTCTGTCTGAACTTCTACTACAGTAAAACTCCTACTTTTTCCTCGACTGAGGGTTTTGTTTTAATATATTCTGACGCAATTCAGCATTCTAAAGATGCTGAGCATCTGTTTCAAGGGTAGTCTCCAACGCCCAATACCCCCACCCTCCTCCAGACTCTGAGCAGAGTGATGCAATGGCAGAACCAATGAAGGCATCGATCCATGCCTCTGACTCAGCAAGAGAGAAGGGAAAGAGAGTGCACTGCAGAGTCTGCCTTTAATCACTTGGAAGTCTCCCAAGCTCATAAAAACACAAGGAAATCCCGCCCGTCATAATGCAGCAGAAAAACAAATCTGTCTGAAAGAACAGAAGTCTTTTTTGTTTAGAAAAACTATTTGAAATGTGAAAAATTAAAAATCTGCGTCATCATGACTAAACAGTGATTATCTTTAGAGAAATCAAAAATATGTGTCATATATTAAACATTTATCACGCATATTAAGACAATTCCTCGAATCACAAAACACAATACTATATTTTCCTATATTTAATCCTCTAAAACACTTTGAGTGTTTCCATACCTGCAAGCTGCCCATGTCGTTGTTGTGTCGGTCCTCGATATCATTAAGCTGCCGCTCCAGAGAGTCCTTCATCCCGCGGACGGACTCCAGCTCCACCGTCTTTGCCTGCAGCTGGCGCCTGTAGTCGGCAATCTCATCCCGGGCGGACTTTATCGCGTCCTTGTTCTGCTCCGCAGCTTCTGTGAGCTTGGCATAACGGCACATGAACCAGCTCTCCACCTGCTGCAGGTTCTGGTTGGAGTGGCCTTCCAATTCGGTGCGTATTTCCCGCAGAGCCTCCGTGATGTCGGTCTTCTGGAGGTCCTTCCTCTCCACGGTCACCTGGGACGCCTGGATCTGGGAGATGAGGTCGCTCACCTCCTCTTCATGGTTGTTGCGGATAAAAGCGATCTCATCTTGCAACGACTGAACTTTTTTCTCCAACTCGGACTTCACCAACTCTGAGTCACCGGTGTCTTTCTTGAGTACCCGAATTATGGCTTCCGTCTCCTCACGGATTCGAGCCTCCTCCTCGAAGCGGTCCCTGAGCCGCTGGATGTCCTCCTCGATGTGCTCAGTGTCAAGTTGGATTTGCGCCTTGTCGCGGTGGATCTGCTCCAGAACGGCGCGCAGTTCCTTCAGCTCCTGGTCGTACAGGTCGTCTAACTGGTTGCGGGACACCTGCTTCTGCCGCAGCGCCTGGATCTCAGCCTCGATCTGCTTGTTCTGCTGCTCCAGGTAGTGCACCTTGTCGATATACACAACGAACCGGTCGTTGAGCCCCTGAAGTTGTTCTTTTTCGTTAGATCGCTTATAGTCACCGTTAAGGATCGAGGTTTGACTGTAATCAACACTGTCGGCAGAACTCAGCACCGTTGAGCTGTATGCCCGGGGAGCTGGTGCGTTCACGGTCCTCTTGTAAGACGCGGTCATGGGGGAGCCCGGGCTTGTCCGGGACCATGACTGGGAGCGAAAGCCGCTTGATGGGGTGCCGCTCGGGCGGCGGTAGCCGTAACTGGTCGTTCTTGTATCCATTACTCTCCTGAAGGGACTTCCTATCGTGTCCACCGGGTAACTCATCCGTACAGACTGCACTACAAGATGCGCACAGGAAAGAAGGGAGACGGCGCTGGAGGTTCAGGAGCGTGTGGGTGCAAATGTGTGTGTGTGTGTGTGTGTTGTGTATGTGTGTGTTCGCAGGTGAGGGGTGTATGGTTTTAACAGCGAGTGAGAGAGCTTCCGTTTTGTCCTTATATACAGGAGCTTCTGCCGCTAACACGGCGTGTCCAAGCAGTTTTGTTCGTCCTAGGAAGGAAGGGAGGGGATAGAGAGGAGCGCCCCCCTCATCCCGTCAGCTGGTCCTGGGACACCGCTCAGTCTGAACCACGCGTGGGTGTGGGATTTAAAATAAAGGCTAGCGCATTTACTTGCGTTCTTACGAAGTTATAATTGCTGACTCATTCCATCATTTCAGCACCACAGACAGCGACAGTCAACTTTCAGTCTATTTCCTGCTGAAGGAAACAGGGTTTCCTCATCACACAATATAGCACTCAATTACAGCTCTGCGAAGCTGCTGAGTGCTGCTGAGCCAAGGTCCGCAAGCAACACTGCGTCAGTCATCTTGTTAGAGACTCAAATCGAGGTTAGGGTAACCATTTTTAGGACCAACTTCCACGGTCTAGCATGGGCTATGAATAGCCTACCAGCTTTGCAAAAATAGTTCACACTCAGTCAGTTTGAATTGGGGGCAACTAATAACAAGCTACTGTACAGTTTTTTGCCACAGATTCTCAATAGGACTTGGGTCTGGATGCTGTTAACTATATTTGTATGTTGTTGTCCATGTTGGAAGGTAAAGCTCCACCAATGTCTCACTGCCTCTAACAGGTTTTTTCTTGGTTTTGACCGATATTTAGCCCCATTCATCCTGCCATCAGCTGCTTCCCCTCTATGCAGCCCTCCACACAGTGTAATGCTGCCACCAGCATGTTTCACCATAGAGATAGTTTGTTCTTAGGGTGCATAGACTATTTTTACAAAAAATGGTGAGCAATTTAACTAATTCAAACTGCACCAGTGAAGTAAAGCAAATATAGGGGGTATGTGCTCATTCTTAAGGCTTACCAGTGTTGCATTCTGTACTAGTTTCTGCTGATGTATCAGTTCCAGATTTTTTCCAAAGTATATTGAATTACCATAGCCTAGACACTAGGACATAAAAGCATTGATTTTTTTTAGGGAATACAGGTGAGTGAGATTATTCAGCCTTATTTTTTATTATTCATACGGATGCACCGATATGATAGTGGTTTCTGGCGTTGGAGGCGATACCTCTCTTATGTACTGGATCAGTATCCGTTAATGTTAACCGATAAATAAAATGTGTAAACTCTGCAATAATTTCATAAAATGTATTAATTTTTCAATTGAAATTTTAGTTTTGTAGTTATTTTTGTATTTTTTTTTTTATCTAATCACCATCATTTGTTATAACAAGCAGAAAGGATTTTTTTTTTTCTTGTAGAAGTATCAGTATTGACCCTAACCCTACCCCTAACCCATTGGTACTCAAGTCCAAGTATCGGTGTCATATCGGTTAGAAAAAAGTGATATTGTTGCATCCCTAATTATTTATTTAGCCTTGGTTTTAGTGGTTACCATAACAGGGTGATAAAAGAGCTCACCTGTTTAATTTAAAATCTCCATTGAGGTCAACAAAATTAAATACATGCACACTCGAGACCTGTCTCTCTGTTTTCAAAACAATTGTATGCAACCTCTGTACCTGGAGTAACCATTCATTTGATGTGATAACAGCCCCCCCCCTACCCGAACCCCCATCCCACCCCCTGACCTGTGCCGTATGAGAGTTTTCTCTGAAGGCTTGGCCTCATTAGCCGATTATTGATCACCATCAGTCTTGATGCCTTTGTTCATTATTTGGTCCCTCGGATCAATGTGAAACCATTAGTAGTAGTTAGAGGTAATGTAAAAACCATAGCATCTTATAGCTGTTTGTTTAATTCTGTTTAAATCAGCAAAATACAAGAAAAAAATAACTTTGCACAACAAAAATGTATAAAAGGGACATTTGTTTCTCAAGAATCCCGTGGATTTAGATGTTTGGAGTAGTTACTGTTCTGGTTTTGTTTTTCAAATACAACAAATGTATTCTGCATTTCCCTGCTTCTCTCTCATTGGCATTCCAGTGAAAGCTTTAAGAAGCACAGCTAATGTATCAAGGTTAGACAATTTTAGATTGCTTTAGAGACAGGAAGGCAGACAATGAGAGAGAATGAGCCTACCGGACAAAATGAGAGAGACAGACTCAATGACTTCCTCGTCGTGTGTGTGCCTTTTAAAGCTATGATAGCTGTAGTAAATTACTACACTTCAACAACAAGCTCCCCAGTTGCTGATGTTGCATTGTCCTTCGCCTTTGTCCCATGACTTGCTTTTTATTTCTATGTTGTCGTGCTATTAGCTGTAGCGTTTCATATAGGATCTATTAAGGGCAGTGGTGGCGTGTAACGATGTCCTGAAGGTCTGTGGGTACACAGCAGTTCTAGGCTTCAGCGCATTGCAGGAACATTGGAGTGTTTTAAAAAGGCAGTGCAGCAGGAGCAAACTCAAACAGCTAAGGCAAGCCCATCCTAGTCAGTGTCACTCCGTCCTAGCCTGCAGCCTGCAGAGACACGTCCACAGGGTAAGAGAGGCTATCGGTCCTCTGACTGGGGTCAACGCCAACTATATCTGTGATAGCGAATACATGTGTGCACATTTGCAGGCTTCAAAGTCAACATGACCTCATGTCCACTTCGTATACTGTTACATGTTTTTGTAGATATAGATATATTATTAGCTAATACAATATAGCCCAGAAACATACAATGATGATGATTTGCTTGAATGTAAGAAAAAACCAATCATGATCCTATAGAGAGAAAATGGAGTCACAATATCTGTGTGTGCATAGTTTCTGATTTGTAACTTATTTAAGCATTTTTGTGTAAGTGTAAAACTAGATTTTTAAACCATAAAATACATTTTGTGTGTAACCTCAGGTACTTGCAATTGTTTGATAAAATGGAGACACAAATATAAAAAATTTACAAGTACAAAATCCATTTACACATTAACAATTTCAAGTTGCACTAACTTAAAACTAACTACACATTCAAAATGGCTCCTACGCATGCAAATCATTAAGTACGTATGAACCAAACATCTGATACACACAGACAAAACCCCATTCACACAAAGATCAGAGTTACAACTGCACAAGGAGTTTTGAGACTAATTTCACATCTGTAGATTTGTGCGTACATGTGCAATTAAATGCTGGTACATTGCTGGGTCATTTGTGTATTCTTATCACTTTACCTCAAAAATTACTATAACCCTCCTAAAGACATGCCAACTAGGAGAATAAGAAGAATGGTTTTAAGTTGTTTTTCACCTGTTGGACTTATTTTCCCTTGTTCTAAAAGTTCAGTAAATGAGAAAAAAAAAAAATTGCCTCGTTTGTTTGTATTATGCCACAGTATTCATATGAAAGTAATCAAATAGGACAAAATATATAATAAACAATTTAAAGAAACAAAATGTACATTAACTGTCCAGTAGAAAAAATGAGAAATTTCTTTCATCCTTTCTTACATTATGCCAGAGTTTGAGAGGAGCTTAACTGGCTTTTCTCTTTCTAAACGTGTTACCCCTTGTGTTTTCTATTTAGTGGAAATATTGATGTTATTGAGACTGTCTCCAAATTAATGACCTTTCTTAGGCTGAATTTCTCTGCTGTTGAAAATGAGGCACCAACACCAATAAATGACATTGTAATAAAATTCAGCGCAACATGAGCCCCTTCAGAAACCTGTTGTAAGAGCAAAAATATCAAAACCTGGAAGATACTGTTTCACTCTAGATGGGACTCCAGGGCCCAGTGCCCCATTAGATGTAGAAGTGTACTTCAGATTTTTTATTTTATCTTGAAAGGTTTAAATTAGCAAAAAATTTGAAATGTTGATTTTGCACTTAAGCTTCGGATGTACCAAAATGGGATCACAGTTTTCATCTGCTAGATCAGGGCTTTGCCTGCAGCTCTGGAGCTGAAGGTGTCTCTTTGGCTCACTTATTATATGAAACAATGAGATATTGTCCTCTTTTTGTTTAATTTTTTGGTTCACCCAAGAAATAACTCTGGTCTCACCCTGGTCCTGCTGGGAAATTTGATCTAGAAAGGCCCACACTAGGCAATACTTTTTAGATCAACTTATTAATGTCAGTCGGCATTCTCTCACACGAAGATCATCAAATCAAAGTACTGATCTACTATGATCTACTATGACATGTTTGACACCTGCTGACCTGCCTTATTTATCTGAGAGGGGAATTACGTGTTGTAATTACACTAATTTTCTTCAAGGAGTTGTTGTAAATGCTGATGGCAGTGGGCACAAAGGATCTCCTGTAGCAGTCTGTGTTATGAAAAATTACCTACCTCCACCCAGTGTCAGAAGTCCCACTAAGGAAGAAATTAGTTTAGGTTTTGTTTCAATTCGAATGTTCTGACATATCTGATTTATGTTTTCATATTAAATATTTCGATAGAGTTTCATTAATAGTTTTCAAATCTTTCTGTCATGTCGGTAGCTCTCAGCAGACTGGTGAGAAACTTGAAAACACAATTTTAAAATTTCAATTGCCACAGTATTTATCTAAACCTTTTTTTCATATTAGAGATCAGATGAAGTTCAGCTAGAAATTTTGTTATAAGACAAGGATAGGCAGAACTACAGGTAGTTGCAACAATAAAAGGGGGGGTTGATTTTAGATAGTAGATTATGAGTGGAAGGTTTGAACAACATAACAAAATAACAGTAAGTTAAAATAATAATACAAGGATGAAATGAACTCGAGGCTTTTCTCTGTTTTGAACAAAAATTATAATGATGCATATTTTCAAAAGCAGCCTTTTCACCACTTGGTAGATTTTGTTTTTTAAAAACGATTTATTTGATATAAATTTTAAACTGCTCAGCTCACATCTTGGTTTTGGTCCACAATGACAGAAAACTAATTTAACCATGTCACTGTCTGTCATATTATTGACTTAATTGACAATAAGTCAATCTGTGAGCAATTTCTGGCTGGAAATTACAGGAGAAAAAAAACTTTTGGGCCCTTTTGCCAAAGCTATTGTTTTTAATCTTTGTAATGGCACATTTGTGCTAAAAAACAAAAATTTGCATCTGCATTTAAAACCTCAGTTTTGATATTACTGAATGTCGCCATAAGTCTCGTGATATAATTATCCATGGACTGGAAATATGTTTGACTTTCTGGTACTTAGCTTGGTCTAAATTTTACTGGACACCCCAAGGATGCTTTCTGCTCTTCAGTGTGTATAAGTCCAAGTAACAAATAATCAAGCAAGGGGTTCATCTGGACTCTATTCTGGGTCCATTTTATTTCAAATTCAACATGTTCCCTCTAGTTAATTTTAATGTCTGGCACTAGCTTTTACATAAATAGCTTTTAGATTAATAAAACTTTATACTTCAGTTTCAACACATACCCTCATCTTTAACTTACTATTTAATTGTTTCCATAATATCCATGAATCCATTTATTTTTTATGAGCACTATGATTTTTAAGGACAGAACCTAGTCTTCTAGGCATGGTCTAGGCAATCTAGGCAACATCTATCTTTTTCCATTGTTCAAGAATAACCTATCTTAGAGCCTGGATGCTGGATGGAGAGGGATTCTCAACTTGTTCGCTTCAGAATTCCCCACAAGTTTTCGATTGGGTTCAGATCAAGAGACAAACTTGGCCATTCAATCACCTTCACCCTGTTCTGCTTCAGAAATGCAACAGTAGCTTTAGATGTGTGTTTCTGGATCATTGTTGTGTTGGAAAAGTGCACAAGGACAATTGCACGGAG
This sequence comes from Apricaphanius iberus, assembly GCA_028564705.1. NCBI lineage: Eukaryota > Metazoa > Chordata > Actinopteri > Cyprinodontiformes > Aphaniidae > Apricaphanius > Apricaphanius iberus. Next base: position 42,316 of record JAPXFQ010001507.1, on the reverse strand, counting down.
TGATAGCAGCATCTTCTCCTTCGGTATAGAGCAGTACATTGTTGAGTTCATGATACCATCAATGAAATGCAGCTCCCCAACACCAGCAGCACTCATGCAGCCCCACATAATGACACTGCAACCACCATGTTTCACTGTAGGCACAATGCAGTTTTCTTTGAAATCCTCACCTTAACGACACCACACAGTTTTTAAACCATTAGTTCCAAAAACAGTGATCTTGGTCTCATGACTACATAGTATAGAGTCCCAATGGTCTTAATTTTTTCAGCATGGGTCCTAGCAAATTCTAGGCGTGCTTTTTTGTGCATGGGCTTTATGAGAGGCTTCCTTCATGGACGATACCCATGCATGCAATTCCTCTGCAGTGTGTGCCGTATGGTGTCACAGGAAACGGTCACTCCAGTTTGGCTTTTTACTGCTTTAGCTAAATGCAGTGAACATGCATGGCGATTTTCTTCGGCCCTTCTTATCAGAAGAAGCTCCTGTCGAGATGTTAACTTTGGTGGACGGCCTGGACGATCTTGTAAGATGGTTGCACTTCCATCTTTCTCAAATGTTTTGATCACTTTTGCCACAGTATTTTGAATGATATGTAAAGCTTTGCTGATCTTCTTGTAGCCATAACCTTTTTTGGGTAAAGAAATTATTTCCTTTCTCAGATTTCTCTTCCATGGGGATGGGCTTTTCTTTGTAAAGTAATGCCCTTTTATTGTCACCGGTCTACGATACATCTCTTAAATGAATCATTAGACTCAACTGTGGTTGAATGCCTGTTAATTAGAAGTTTGTAGTCTTAAGTGTGGCTTTTCTTCTAGGACTTTAATTGGGGTGTACTCATTTATGCAGAGCACTGTAACGCTCACCCTGTGTACTGTTCTGTGACAACTAAATGATCCTGCTTACCAGTGAAGCAGGTTGCCGCTTTTTCCTCGCGTACTGAGGGCAGCAGAAACGATGTCTCCAATTACGCACAGCCACACAAGAATCAAATTTGATGAGTCCCAGCTGTGTGATAAGGGATGTGTTACTGCATTCAGCTTGATATCAAACCATTTTCCCCTTTATTTCCAACAGGAACGTCTCCACTGTCCCAATCACATTTACTGTCTGTATCACTTTTTTCCAGGCGTAGTCATTTATTTTATTGGTTCCCTCTGGGCTGATAGTGCCAAAAAGCAATGTTCAGGACTAATGTAACTTATTTAATTTGTTCAAAGAAGTTAAGGATTTCCACATAATAAAAAAAACTAATTAAACTATTATTTGCCACATTTCTTTCTGTCTACATCAGAAATATAACAGCTGCATGCTGGTTGGATAGGGGGTAGATGAAGCAGAGAAACCGCTGATAATAGAGGGCAAAAACTATCTGTGTTGAAATTAATTTGTGTTAATTACGACATTTTTAAAAGTCTGTTAATCATGATTACTTTTTTTACCCCACTTATGCTTCACCTCGATCTCAGTGTCAGTGATATTCCTTCCTTAGCTTTCTTGGTCATTATTTTAGGGAACAACGCAAGGATTTCATGCATGCGTCACAAGACATGGTGTTATCAAATTAGGTTAATTGAGGGCGTTTTTGTATGCAAATGACTGAATGACCACAAGCAACTGGGTACGTAAATGTGAGCTATCAACAGATGATTACTGAGACACATGCAAACGAGTGGCCACCACACATTCCATTAATCAGACTTTTGACTGTTCGTACGAACATTCTAAATTTCACGATGGAATATAGGACAGTTTCTATGAACGTTTGATAAATGAGGACCCAGATGTCCAGACTTTCCACAATGGTTATTGTTTATAATTTTGTAGTTTTATTTTCTTCTTGTTTGAATGCATTTTTCATCATCTATATGAAGTTTTCAGAACGATAATTTGAAAAATGCACTGTAACATATAACAATACTTTGAATAATGCACTGTAACATAAACATTGCTCTATAAATAGTTTGCATATATGAAGTTTCTTTTAATACATTTCGTTAAAAGAAAATGGAAGATTTACACTCTGTAAACACATTTTGTTCAGGGACTTTTGTACAGTGAAAACTTTATTTGTTCATGGTCCTTCAAAGGGCAAAGGTTTACTTGGTTTGCTGAGATAGATTGGTTGGAACGGCGAGGTCAATAGGATCAGATGGTGAGGTGTGGCAGCCTGTGACAGGTTGTAGATATCTGTGTGGGGTGATGATAGTGGGTGGTCTGGAGGTAGTGATGTCATCTAGTGCATCAACAGTGGAGGGGGTGTAAAAGGGGGAGAGAAAGGGAGGGGTTGCACTGGAATCTGCAGTTTATCTGCAATGCATCAGTAAGTCCTCTATGCCTCCCCACCTCAGAGAGTGAGCAGATGTAGATAGGTCTATTTCTTTTATGTGATCATTGCTAGACATCTTAGTGGTGCAGAAATCCAATTCATTATTTGTGTGTTTGTTAAAGATGCCTGGCCAAACTCCAAGAACTTGTTACCTTAGACGCATATTGATCGCAAACACGAGCACATACATATACAAAGAGCCCGAGTGAATTGGCTTTAACAGTGAATTTTATAATTTCTTGTTAGGACTTGCAGTCATTAATCAGCTGGTTTAATATTAACAAATCAATTCTGCAAATAACTACGGAATAAAGATGAAGATTGAAGATATACCAACATACAAATCACCAGCTCATTTACATTCACTTTGGTCATAACTGTAAATCTACCAGCTCTGCTGGTGTTGTTGTTTTCTTCACCAGCCAGGACAGAACCATCTGTAGGGCAGTCTCAGATGCCTTGTTTCCACTTAGCGGTACAGCATGGGTTGCTGCGGTTTTTAGGACTCAATTTTGTCTGTTTCCTTTATAAAAGTGACCCATACAACTGTTTTGTAAAGCACCACTCAGGGCCCTCTTGAATTTATGGTCCATAGGAAAGTGGTAGAGTACAATTAAGGCGGAATCACAGTGCTTTGATTAGAAGACTAAACAAAACCCAACCCTGCTTTTGACAAGGGCAAGACATACTAGACATTAACCCTGCCTGTCCAGTAAAATATCTACAAATCAGATACCAAATTCGGCATTTTCCACAACTAAATTAAACATGCAGATAAGCCTCGCAGGACTCATTCAGTGTAAAACTGACAGAAAACGTTATTTTATTCTTGTGCCACTCTCCCAAGCAGTGTTTCCACCAGGCCGAAAGCCATATCGCCCGTATCATAAACTGCCAGTGCATAGGTCTTGTGTAGAATGATTTTGATCAAGGCATATATGTGTGTGAGTATAGCCCTAATAAAGACAACATAAACCCAGCTGGGAACCTTTGGTCAGCTTGCTAATCAGTGGACACAGATCCTCTGACCAAGCTTGAAACATATTCTGCAAGGATGTGCAGACAAAAACGTCCATCTTAAAATGTACATATATTGTTTTTGGAGTGGTAGAGGCCTTTTCTTTTTCAGAATTTTCCTTTATCCTGTGTAGAATTCCAACAAAACAAACTGACTGTAATGTAAAAAAACAAAACAAAAAAACCTATGAAGTTTTACAAGGCAGAATAGTTTGTTTTCAGATCACTTTAGACAGGTTTTATGTATTTTTTTTGCAGTAAAGTGAGCTTCTTTGTTTTTCATCAAGCTCTCTGTGCCATTCCTAAGATGTTTTACATGAACCCACTGTCCAGTTGGACCACTTTTGGTCTGTTACCACAAGACATATTCAGTATGTATGTAGAGTTGCATAAGTTGTGAAATAAAATCGCTTTGAATTCCAGCAGATGTTTATTCACTTCATTTGTCAGTAGATGTAGTGATTTGTTTGATCAATGTACATGTTAAACTTCTGATTTTATTTTCATTAGGTCAAAGCTGTCAGTATGAATGTAAATCTACTTGCATACAAATGGTCCTCCACAACCAACAGTTTGAGTTATTTTAGAGCAGTCTCCATCTGTTAGGTTACTAAGCAAATTAAAATCTAATCTGAAATCCAAAAACACATATGTTATAAATTAGTTTCCTTGTGTCTCAGTGATGAAAGAAAATACTTAAGTGATGTGGCTTAACCAGCAATTTATTCTGCTGTTTGCACCTCATGCAGCATTTATTGCCACAGATAAATTACTTTGGAGTCTAGCCTGGTAATCACAGTGTTTACTAAGCCATGCATTATGTAAATGCCTCGTCAGACTTCTAGGCAAGCCACCATCAGTTACTCTGAGAGCTTTCTGTTGTGTGTTAAATAAATGTCCCACTTACTGACCACACAACGGAGACATGGTCAGCAAAACCTTGAACTGAAACTAGACATCAGCTAGCTGCTATAAACGGTGATGTCCTAGTGCGATTTGGTAATCTTCTTGTCTTCTCTGATACTTAATTTGAGTGTGTGTGAGTTTAATCTCACCAACCCAGGCTTGATAACTGCTACACTAGTAGTGTCCATAAATCACTGAAATACAAACTATTTAACAATAGGAATAAGTTTACAACATTTAAAAAAGCAACAATTTATGCCCCATTCTAAATATAACTTAAGAAAAACGTTGTAACAAAGTCATTGACAGCTAATCTGTTAGGAATGGCTTTTATAGCCATTTCTATGGTTGTGGGTCTACAGCAAACCGCAATGAGAAATCACGAAACAGTAGTGAACATTCCTAGTAAGGGTTGGCAAACAAAATAACCCTAAAAGTAGATTGACAAGGGGAGGTCATTAAAAAAACAGCAGAACAACATCTAAAGCAATGCAGTCCTTACTCGTCTCAGTTTAAGGTTGTATATGCAACATTTTAATAAAAAGCTACATTAAAAAAAATACTTCCATTGGACTTTTACAGGACTACAGAGTGAAAGTACAAGATTTCCTTAAAAAGTTACGTTTGTGGGTTGACAGATACTGTCTCTATGATCCAACTATATGTTCGGTGTAGTTCGGTTCACACTGGGAATAATGGAGGAGTCAACAAGCCAAGCAGCTGCTTCAGAGCCCCAGTTATTTTTATCCATGTCAGAAGAGGAGTGACCGCAAAACAACAGAAACTAGAGTAGTTTTAGGTGAAGCCTACACTAGATGGACCCAAATAGAACATTTGTACAGCATCAAACACACGCGGACACTGCGACTTTCCTCCTGGACCGGTAAGCTAGCTCACTTGCTAACTTTGCTAACGTTAGCTAACAGTTATACTCCTCTAAAATACATTCCTCAATGGACACAGTTCAGGTTGGTCATGGGGCTGATTGGCAGCAAACCAGGCAACCCAACAGCTGGAATGATGTTTTTATTGTTATAACTACAACCTAGATAAACTAGATGTCATTATCATGCTTATACAACCTTTAACATCAGTCTCAGATTTACCAAACAACAGCTTGATGATTCTTAAGACTTTTGGAAAAAATATTATATTGACAGAGGTGACAAAAAGAGGGCAAATGTGTGCATACTATTAAATCTGATGTAAATTTACACACCTTACCCAAAAATAAAATTTTGCAGATATACAGTAAAACAAGGTAGCAATAGTGAAGTAGTGCTGTTGCTTCAGAAACTGGAAAATGTGCCATAACTGATAAAAGTGACAGTGTGTAATTTTTGCAGTACATCTTTGAAAATAGCCATTAAAATATTATGTAATAATAATTAGGTAAAGCACAGTAATTGTAAAATATTGGCGATATTGTAAAATATGACTTTAAAAATCAGTTTTTAAATACATGGGCACGGGTCCTCTTTTCAGGGAAAAGCCATATTAGATGACGTCTTTAATTCTACAAGAGCCCGGACGGACATAGCGCACGGAACAAGCCCGCTATTAAAACAAAATGCAAAAAAGTTTCGTCATAAATACATTTTTACCTCTTCGCTAGTTCTAAGCGATGAAAGAGAGACTGATGTGCTCGTCATGTTGCTGCAAATACATAATTCTTTGGGAGTGTTTGAAAAAAGGCCCTAGTTGGACCTCCGTTGTTTAGTTTCTTACTCGAAGACACAGATACCGCATGCTTGTGATAATTTAGGAATGCACTGCCCCCTACTGGCCGAAAATTACACACTGTGCCTTAAAGTAATGTATTCTGTTTACTACCAGATAATCCTGGAGGTTACCATCTGTATTTACAGCAGGAAAATGATTCCAATGACAAAATCAAGTCCATCTCTGAATGGCTAAAACAAAAACGGAAGGTGTTTTTAAGGGCCTAGTCAAAGTCAAGATTTAACTTCAATTTAGAAGGTGCAGCATGACATTAAACAGGTTTGTCAATCTCAAAATCCTTCCAATGTTGGCCAAAATTCCTCCATAACCAGGTAAACGACTGATTGTTGTTGGAAATTTGGAAATTTGGAAAATGCTTGATCGCAACGCTCAGTGTGGTCCAATAAATTATTACATTTAGCATTTTATCAGTGACATCGTTCAAAACAGATTTTTGTGTCTGAAATATTTATTTGTGACAGCAAAAACAGAATAAATCCATATGGCGAGATAATACTTTGTAGAATTTTTATAGGTGAATGTGTTTTGCCTTTTATTGTAATAAATCTCAGAGAAGATACATATGAAACCCTGGCCGTGTCAGCAGGTATTATGTGAGTGTATAAGTTGTCAATATGTCCTAGCACCAATGTCAGCTGGAGAAATTTGTTTATGCATGCTAGTTAGCAAATAGATGTATGAAGCACATCTGCAGACTAAAAACCTATGTGACAGATTATAAAGATCGAGTCATGGCGCTCCGAAGATTGGTGTCTTTTCTTTTGTCATCTCCCTCCCACAAGATTTTCCCCTTGACTTATTTGGAGGTAATATCAGCAGCTTTTTTCTCAGGAGAAACCTACATCTTCTTACCACATGCCAAGCACATTTAACTGTATCATCCCACTGAGAGTGTTTACCCTGAGATCCTACAGTTATTGCAACTTCCTTTAACAAATTATCTTGATTTAAACGCAAAGTTCTCTTTACAATTTCTAACAATTATGTGCAAAGAAATATTAAACAGAAAAAAATAATCTAGTTGGGTACCAAATGGGTCAGCCATATGGTACACTACCAACTACCTGAGTCTGAAAGACACAATGCTGTGTAATTGATCACACACATAGAAACTCAGGTTAAATCAGATTAGGAAATATTTCTGTTAATCCAGCCGTCCTTTTTGTTATCAACACAGTTAATGTTATGGAAATCCTAAAAGACCTTAACTTGATGACACTTTTTGGTGTTTAATTTCATCCACTGATCTACTCATTGTCCACAGATCCCAGAAGTCATATATTTTTAATTTTGCAAAGTCATGCATAACCTTCTTCCTCTGCTATCTCTGCAATTCTTTCTCCACTGTCTTTGCCCACCCACAAGCAGTTTTGAAGTCTCTTATTTATGTCTCTATGACCTCCTCAATCATTTATTGGACACATTAATGGTATACTCCTCTGTAAATTGTCTCCATGCGCTTCCTCAGAAAATTACTTCAGTGCGTATTTTCTGTTGCAGCCCCACTAGGAGAGAAACCTGAGAGAAAAATAAAGGCTTATTGACACTTGCACGTGTAACTGCAGCAAAGGCTGTTCCAATCTTACTCATAGCCATGCACTGTTCATTTAAAGCTGTTATTTATGTGAATGAAAATCATTCACATAGAATCTGTAGTCAAACATAGAAATGAAAACAAACTGTCAAAAGAATATTGTATCAAGGGATTTTCCTTTGATAGCAAGATTAGACAGAAAGATTCTAATTTATATATTTTTGGCTGATAAACTATCAGGAGCATCTGTAGTCCATAGGGAATCTTTAGATCAAACTATTCACCATCAATCTGAGAAACATTTTGTTTCAGGATAGCATTTTAAATCAGTGGTCCTTTTTGCACTAAACTCTAGCTTCGTCTCTGATGATTTGGTGACTATCACTTCCTAAAGACACTTATTTAAAAAGAGGGAACACAGAGTGTGTTCCAACTACAAGGAGATCAAACTTCTGAGCCTCCCTGGTAAGGTCCATTCAGGGTTTCTGTAGTGCATGGTCTGAAGAATAGTCGAAACTTGGATTCAGGAGGAACAATGCAGATTTTGTCCTGGCCCTGAAACACTGGACTACAGCCTCAGCAGGGTCCTGGAAGGTACATGAGAATTTGCTGAATCCGGTCTACCTATATTTTGTGTACTTGGAGAAGGTGTTCAACTGGTCCCTTAGGGATTCCTATCTTGATATAGGTTGTAATTTCCCTTTACAACAGGTCTCAGAGCTTGGTTCTCATTGCTGGCAGTAAGTCAGGCTCATTTCCGAAAAGAGTTGGACTCCACCAAGGTTTTGCATTTCTGACAGTGTGGAGGTCCTGTCACTGTGGCTCCGTTTGATAATGTGCCCTGGCTGCTTGGCCACAGGGATATCCCTTTGGCTGAATGGTTAGTGTGCATGACTCTCATCTGGGAGTCATGGAATCAAATCCCACCTGGGCCCTCATTGTGTACCTTGATACATGTTGTCACAAATTCTGTTAATAACTTTTGTAGATAGGATTTCCAAGTGCAGCCAAGGTTTTGATGGGATCAGTATTGGTGACCCAAGAATTAGGTCTGTTTTTTGCAGATAATGTGGTCCTGTTGACTTCATCAGACTGTAATCTACATATTTCGCTGTTACAGTTGCTAGCCAAGTGTGAAACGGCTGGGATGAGAATCAGCACCTCCAAATCTGATACCCTGTTCTTGAGCCGGAGAAGACAAAAATGTCTTCTTTGAGTTGTGGACTAAGTCCTGCCCCAAATGTAGGAGTTTAAGTATCTGGAGGTCTTGTTCACAGAGTATGAAAAAATGGAACGTGAGGTTGCAAGGCAGATTGGTAGGGCATCTGCAGTGATGCAGTACCGGTCTGTCATGGTGAAGAGAGAGCTACGCCAAAAGTCAAAGCTCTCGATTTACCAGTCGATCTACGTTCCTACCCTCATCTATGGTCACGAACTCTGGGTAGTGACTTAAAGAACGGCATCCTGGATACAAGTGGCTGAAGTAAGTTTTCTCCGGGACTAGGTTCCTCAGCTGCCCAAGGAGGGCCTCTGGAATCCCTCTTAGGAGTTTGCTCAGGTGGCTGGAGAGAGGGAAGTTTGAGTCTATCTGCTTAAACTGCTGCCCCCGCATCCAAAATGTGGGATGGGATGGATGTATGGATGGATGGATGGATGACTATACCTGTAATAGATCTTAATCCAAAATCATTATAAGTAATTTTAATGTTAATGTTTAATGTCTCAATGTTAAGTAAACTTAGAAACCTAAAAACACATACTACTAAATATTTAATCATTAAGACAAGTTGAGGAGCCAGTTGAGGTGGCTCGGGCATCTGGTCAGGATGCCTCCTGGACGCCTCCCTGGTGAGGTGTTCTGGGCACGTCCCATCGGGAGGAGACCCAGGGGAAGACCCAGGACCCGCTGGAGGGATTATGTCTCCCAGCTGGCCTGGGAACGCCTCGGGATTCCTCCGGAGGAGCTGGCCCAAGTAGCCGGGGAGAGGGAAGTCTGGGCCTCTTTGCTTAGGCTACTGCCCCCGCGACCCGACCCCGGATAAGCGGAAGATGATGGATGGATGGATGGATGGACAAGTTATAGTTTTTTTGATAATATAATGCTGAATCATTCTCGGTGCAACTGACTATTCTGCATTCACTCTAAGAATTTTAATGCTTGTGGAAAAAATAAAATAAAAAACTTCCCCAATGCTGTATGAGTGGAGAAAGTTTGAGCAGACTAAAACAGATCTAAAAAACAGAAAGATAGCTCATATCCCCGATTAAGGACTGTGAAGCAGTTTAGAAGATCTTCAGCAATTATTACCAGCTGTGGAAGAGATAAGCTATGATATGCTGAGACCTATAAACGCTTTGGCTGACATTGCTCCCCTGTGACTTGTGGAGGACAAGGACACTGCCTGAAAACGGTTTGCTGTCAGGTCAAAAGAGAAGGCATAAAAAATCTGATTTAGGAAGCAATACTGCAGAATATAAAATTATTTTCATACATTTCCAGACTGTAAATGGTTATGAGGGTTTGCCTGTCTAGAATGTAAATGATTTATTGTGGATTTTATGCATTGTAAAAATCATGATCCTAACCTGAATCTGATTACTTAATGAAGCTGAAAAAACCTTTTGAGACAACCCTCAGAGCAATAGTCCCTAAATAGGTGTATGTATCTGTGTATGCCTTTTTTATGTCTGGCTCCCTTTAGTATTTCTCAGACATGTCAGAGATTTGCCATAGAGGCTGATTGAGGTGCACAGAGGAAAGTGGAGTCATGCTGCAGAGGCTGAGCTGCAGAATCATGATCCAGCTAAAAGAGTGAGCATAGGAGGGTGAGTCAGGAAAAGAGGGACAGAGGTATGTAAGGGGAACATTGTGTTGTGTGTGCTATGAGGATGTTAACTATCAGTCTAAACCTTGTTATGTAACTGTATATGTTGCTGCAGGGAAAACACTGATGCAGTGAAAGGTGTGTTCTACCCTTTTTGATTATTTCCTGACCTTGTAATCACTACTCATCAGTATTTTGGGACTGTCAGCATTTTTGTCTGGTGCGATTTGGTTGGAGGAGAAAGTTTTTTCTTATTTCAACCGATTTGTCTTTATAAACTGCATGATAAAAATAATAATAATAATAATAATAATAATAATAATAATAATAATAATAATAATAATAATGTTTTAAAAACTATATTTAGAAATTGTTAAAAAAAACTTTTAAATTGCATCACTTGTGTCAGATTCTTTGTATCCTCCTTCAATCTTCTCACAATCAATTACAATTTTTTACACAATTCTTCTGCTATCCTCACTAATTTGTTTTGGACCGAGACTGTCTTTGTTACGGCCACACCAAAAGTCCTACTTTTAACATCTATTTTGTGAAATACAAGAGTCCCTCATGCAGGAAAACACAACACTGCACCACAGCACACTTGTACTTTACAACCAGGATGAGGTAATGATAGTGGAGCAAAAAAAGATTTAGTCACCCACCAATTGTGCAGGGTGTCCCACTTAAAAGGTGAGAGAGGCCTGTCATTTTCACAATAGGTATAACTCAACTATGAGAGACATAGTGAGAAATATCCCTAAAAATTGCACGGTCTGTACATCCAAACACTTCAAATCAAGGCTGCAGATTTTCCCTAAACAATTTAAAAGATCTTGTGCTTTTGTTCAAACCGTTTGTCTTAGTCACTGCCACTGTTTCTTGCCATGTCATTCACATTTGACATCATCCTACATAAGAAATTTTTTGACACCTGTAAAAAAATCTGCCTAGAGTTCACCTTTGAGCACACTTTTTTTTTAACAGAAGGCATCTTTATTTATGCAGGACCTTCATTCCACAATGTAATAACAAAAACACGCTATAAAGTGGAGGTACTTTCATTTGACTGAATTGGGTCATACATCATGCCTGGGTATAAATGCCTCTATAGCTTTTTGAGCAACTTTCTCAGAAGTAATGTGACCTCCATATTTGGGAATTTCAAAAAGTGTAAAAAAATTGGATCTAATACTTGATGTTGCCTCTGTGGCAAAAAGGAAAATGAATGTGTTTTATTGGCCTGAGAGGTTATGAAATATTGTGTAGTCACTTTACCAACTGTTTGATATAACCTAGACCTGGTACTATTATGGTGCAGAGACTGGGGTCCCATTTGTTAAAATGTAGATGCTCCTGACCGTTTGGCTTCTTTTTGTTAAAGAAGCCAGATTGTTAGATGATCTGATTATTATGAGCACGCAATGTATTGATTTAACTCGTTCACCGTTTTACTTCATCTCTATTATCAGTCCCTATAAAAGTAATGACTTTATCTACATTAATACCAAACATACTGGGGTTATGTTTTGTTTAGTACCATACCTCCTGGGTTAACAGGATATGCCATCAGCATATTCAGAAAAGTCATCAAATATAATTTAATGTAATACTGCTCCTCTTACAGTGATTGTTTGTGTATTATCTGAAATTCATTCCAATGGGATGAGAAGATATAATGCCAATGAAAAATAACTTTTAGAATCATTTTGGACATGTCAAGAAATTGTTCAGCCTTAGCATTCACAACTCTTAAATGCCTCATTAACAACACATATTACATAACATATTTTCAGTGTAGTCGATTTATATAGTGCTGGTCTGCAACAGATGTCATCTTGCTGGCTTTGATAGCATTGACAGCAGACTGATAAAAATGATGGCTGATCATATCTCAACACCCATTAGCCACATTTTTAACTGCAGTCTCAGGGATGGCATCTTTCCCCGAGCATGGCAAGCAGTCAAAGTTATCCCCATTATAAATAACAAAAAGAATGCCTTTAATAGATGCAATTGTAGACCAAGTACTTCCTGTACTTAGTAAAATATTGGAGAGAATTGTGTTCGATCAAATATCGATATATTTTACCTCCAATAGAATTGACTTAATTTAACAACATGCCTATAAAAAAGGCATTTCTACAGCTACAGCTCTTTCCAAAATGACTGAGGAATGGCTCAGTCATATGGATAACAGGAATATCATTGGTGCTGTACTGATTGATTTCAGTGCTGCATTTGATCTAATCGATCATAAGGTTCTGCTTGCTAAACTTAGAGCTTATGGGTTCAATCTCAATGCCTTGAGTTTGGTAAGGAGCTACTTGTCTTCTAGAATGTAATGTGTATATGTCAATGGTAGCTTGTCTTCTCTTTGCCATCTTGTGTGTAGAATTCCACAGGGTAGTTGCCTTGGCCCTTTACTATTTTCTATTTTCACTAATGACCTACCACTGGTTTTGAAAAGGGCAACCATTACAATGTATGTGGATAATTCCACTATGTATGCTGCAGCAGACAGCTAGAGTGAACTTAACAATCTCCTTCAGAAGGAACTCAACTATGTCTCTGAATGGGTTGAAAACAATAGACCTGCACGTAATATAACAAAAACTAAATGCATTGCCTTCAGTTCAAATTTCACCCTTAGAAGTAACCATCATCTCTCCTTATACATCAACAACAGAGCTCTTGAGCATGTGCATAAGGTTAAACTCTTAGGACTAACCATTGATGAGAAACTGAGTTGGTCTGCACAAATTGATGATAAAGTTCTTAAAATGGGCAGAGCCATTTCAGTCATCAATAGGTGTGCGATGTACTTGAATGATCACACTATCAAGCTTGTAACTCAGACACTAGTACTTAATCACCTGGACTACTCCTCAATGCTATGGTCTAGTGATTCAAATAAAGACAAACAAACTTCAACTTGTACAAAATAGAGCCGCACGTCCGGTCTTAGGTTACCCTTTTAGAACCAATGTCAAAAGCATGCACTCAAAGGTTCAGTGGCTGAGTGTGTATAACAAGTTATTCTGCAACCTTCTTTGTTTTTGTCATGAAGTACTTTCCTCAAATAATCCCACATATTCTTTTTCTAGACTTTGTTATATACACGACATCCATAACTATTCTAATAGACAGGTTGCTAAGAGATTATTTGTACTACCTTTTGCAAAATCATCCTCAATGCAAAACACTGTGTTTTACAGAGCCATTTCCTCTTGGAATACCTTGCCGGATACTGCTAGAGGTATTGTCTCCATTACTAGGTTTAAAAAATATGTGAAAAGGCAATACCTTAGCTGGCAGGAGATTTAAAGAATGTGAAGTATGCTTTAATTTTATCTTCATTTATGAACGATTGCTAACTATATTTAACTTTTCACTATTACTATTGCTGTTGTTTTTGGCTTCATACCACGGCATTGTATTGATTTTGTTTGTGTCGTTGTTATGATGAATTTATTCTCTTTCTTTTTTTATTTTTCCATTATAATTATGATTATTATTGTCATTATGATTATTTTTAATTTTGATGCTGTTAATTTCATTTTTAATGACCCCAGGAAGAGTAGCAGCTTGCAGGTGTAGCAGCTAATGGGGATCTTATTAAAATCAAATCAAATCAAATTTCAAGGCACCTTACAAGAAAAGTCATTTTGTTAAATAATACATACATTCTCAGTTTAAAAAGAAAAAAGAACTGGTATAAGACTACTTCCTATATTTAAAAAAGTTAAAAGGTGATAACAGGACAAAGAGAATGAACAGTTAGTGGGAGCCTCATCTCAGTCCATGATACCACAGCCCCCCACCCCCACCCCCCACCCCCGTTTGTGGGGTTTGTGGGGTCACTTTAACATGTAAAGCACTTTATTGTAAAGCGCTTTGATTTGATTTGAACAGGCAACAATGAATTCCATCTCTAAGATCCCAGTATACATGAACTGTTGAAAGCATGACCACATCATTAGCTACACCAGTTACGTAAAGATTTTACAGGACTTCCTGTAACATAAAATTATCTTCCTAATGTTTAGACCTTGAAACGAAGGTTTTGTGGTGGAAGACATGGAGTCTGAGAGGCCTCGGATGAGAGAGAAAAGGATCAGCGGTCTTCTTTACAAAAGTTTACAAAAGTTTATTTCACATGCGCATGGAGGGGAGCTCTGAAGCTTCAACACAGATGCGTGGGTATATATAGTCAGCCACACCCTATTGGATCAGCTTCTGACTGATTCATTACTCGGCTCTGGGAGAACAAAACACATCATGCAGTTATGGTAAGATAACTAACACTCTGTTCTATGCATCAGGGGATAAACACAAGACCAATCACAGAACAACATGGATATGTCAGCAGGTCAACACAAGCTATGTAATGAGGCAACACGGGATGTGTCATATGAGATAACTAGTTTCTTGCAGTACATGTATCAAACCAGAGGAGCAATATTTTATCTAGACACTGAGTAACAGAATCAAACTTATAAATGCATCAGCACTAATTCAACATAAATAAGTAATGTTCATGTAACAAATGTTTTAGTAATAAAATAAAAAAGCGTATAACTGCAATAATAATTCCTACAACAGGTTTCTTCTAAAGCATTAAAATACATGCAAAAAATGGGAAAGTATGACAGCAACTTTAGCTTGTAGATTTTTGGCATATTTTTATTTCACATTCTGATTTAGAATAGACAGTTTTGTTTGAAATATACACTAAACATGACTTCTTTCTGAAACAGCTTTATTTGTCTTTACTTTTTGTATAGTTAAATAGTTAAACCTTCATTTTATCATATCTTGTTTGGGATAGTATGGAAGACATCTTCTTTTTACATCTTAGCCCTTTAATAAAGAATCTTTATGCTATGATTTTGTTCGATTATTTAAGATTTTTAGCACCAAAACACAAAAAGAAACTTTTTTGTTTTATGGTTTTATTAAATGTTTTTTTTTTATGTAAATTGTATTGCTATGCAAATGTGAAATCATGAACATGAAAAACTGCTTGTCACTGCACAGCCTAATGGACCTATCATCTTACTCCTTTTAAACTAAGAAAAATTACAAAAAAAATGCAGAGTGCATTGAGGGAAAAAGCATAAAAAAACAGGACGTTGTTATCCTACACAAAAACTTCTAGTCATTTGAAGCTCTATCTCATTTTTCCATTCTGGGTTTGCTCCTTCATGCTGTTACTCTTTGAAGTTAAAGCTTTCATGTTTTTCAATATGGTCATACTCTACTGATCCCATAATTATTCACATTTTCTTTATTAACTATGCATTGTGATTATGTTTGTAAATTTGGAATGCAGATTTAATATTCCTTTGGACACTGCACTTTTAACTCTCATTTCTATGGTTTCATTGATAAACGGAATTTATTTGAGAAGCATAGATTTGAAAAGCAGCAACCGCTCAAGACAATGTAACAGTATCTCCCTACACAATTGCATATATAGTCAGATGTGATTTGTACTAATCCGAGCTCAGTGTCTTAGTACTCTCTCTTCTTTATCTGTTACTTTATTGTAGACACAATAATTAAATAAAAAGAAAGGCTTTTTGTCGGATCAAGAGACAGAAAGTACTATCAGAGTAATGTCTTTACTATGAGCAATGCTGGAGGAGTGTCACAGTTGAGTAACCCGTCTCTTTGGTTTGGGTCGTGAAACTCAGAGTCACACAACCTCTACTGCTACTGAATGGTAGTGGCTAAGTGCAACTCTGCATATTTCATGAGATTGGTGCAACCTGCAGAGAACTGTTGTACACCAGCAGTGTGTGCCTGTGTGTGTGTAATGAGTGGGGGGGGTAGTAAACAGGGGTGCTTGAAGGTGTAATACAGCTGGTGTAAACTCTTTGAAAATGTTTATGTTTAATGTGTTTTTCTGCTCCAAAGGTGGAGGGAACAACATCAGCAGAGGAACTCTGCTTCTCTTCTCTTGGAGGACAGATCATCCCTCCAGAAAGTCCTAGGTCTGCCCCAGTGTTGTCTTTCAGTTGGATGTACCCTGAGCATCATGATTGGATGTCTGAATATCACATGGCTTTCATAAATAAGAAGCAGCTGTAATTCTGAGGTACCCCCAGCAAATTATAGCCCTCCTACAAAATGAACTTTATTTCAGTAGCTTACATTAAAGATTTGAGTCTTTCAGGTATGATTTTCTTCTCATGGCTATAGATGAGGTTTGGACTGTGGTGTTATTCTGCATAGGGTTTAAACTTTTATTATTCAGAAGGTAAAAGTCTGTTTATATAGTTTGCATGGTTGTAAAATATATGTCTGTCAGTATTGTTTATGGGGGTAAGCTTTTAAGTCATAAAACTCTGGGGTGAGTTTTATTGCAAGCTGTAAAAACAGGATGTCTGTAGATTTAGTGTGTTGCCATAAAACCATAAAACTCAGAATGAGCTTTTAAGAAAAGACGTCTCACCCATATGACTGCATAATTTTCTGACAGCCAATAATGGCTAAGACACTGTTTGGAAATGTTCTGATTGGAGGGAGTAGAAACGCCTAGAGGCCCGGTTTTCTATAAAGCTGTGAAATGAAGATCATTCAGATTGTCAGATTTCTTTAAATCTGGACCACAGAGGAACTACGGGGGCAACTTCCTCTGTAAAACTGCAATTTGTTAATCTGTTCAAAATAAATGTTAAAAACTGGAAATTGGCTCCATTTTGTCTCTGCTTGAACATGCATTGAATTAATTATGATAATTATTTAATTCAACAGGACCTTTGGTAAAAAAAACTAAACTTTTAGCTGCTTCTCAACTAAAATAGAGTAGAGCCATCATTCCTTCACATTAACCACTATTTTTCATCCGATCAGAACTGATTCTGGATCACCCAAAAAAAAACATAACCTCCTTGGTGGAGGTAATGATGAAATTGGAAGGAATAAAGAAAGTTTAGTGGGACCTTTGAACTTTTACCTACACAGGACTCCTCCGTTGCTTGTTTTAGCTACCAAGTGCTGATATAACACACACTCACACACACACCCACACGGGCTGATGACAGGGACGTAAGCAGGCAGATGCTATGTTAGAGGGAGAGACCGTTGCCTCTGTACCATCGAAATAAAAATGTTAAAACTCCAACGGAGACTGAATCATCCTTATCCTTATCTACATTTCTATGGAATACTCCCATATCAAAGGCCAACACACATTGGTAACAAGCTCAGACATCAGTACCCTATGGTCATACAGCAAACAGGCTTACATTCATTCTGTAACTTTGCAAGAGAGAATTCTGAACATTATCTGCACCACAACCTAGAAAAAACATCACATTGATTTTCTTGAATTACCTATGTGCTTGCCTCTTGCCTCCTCCCTTTTTGACAGTGATAGATTATGTTTGAATTTATCACAAATCTCCAAGAAATACAGTACATTGCTCTAAAAAATGGTGCAGCAGAAGATGTAAAAAGATAAAGAATGACCAGAGATTTCCCTCTCAAAGACACGTCATATTCTTCAGAACCCCCTCTGTGAGACAGAAAAAACATAAAGAAAAGTGTTTGAAGCTGACGCTTTCCTCTGACTTACTCTGATGTGCCAAAATGCTTTTTCTTAGCCACATGAGGAAAATCTTCATCAGCATATTGGATTTCCTCTGAGGACAAATGGGTAGATGAAAAGACAGTGGTGCAAAAATCTAAAGAATTATTCCTACCGCATGAAGTTTCTTCTCTAAATATAGCCACAAAACCTTTTTTTTACTCCTGTCCCTGGTAGTACGAATTGTTCAAAGTCAAATGTGGTAAATAAAAATTAGGTTGTACTGTGGTGGTGTTAATTCTACTATATGCAGGGAAACAGCCTGCAGTTCCTATCTTTGCTCATCTGACCTTTGTATGTATAGCTTTTAGTGAACTGTATTTTGGTCTCATGACTCAAGACTAGTCCCAGTGTGCCTGATTTGACTCCTAGCCTTCTTGTTACTTACTACATAAAGGTAAAGACGATGAAAGTACAGTGCCTTAAAAAAGCATCAAGTTGTCATAATTTTGTTGTACTACAACCATAAACTTCAATGTGTTATGTTGAGATTTTATAATTGAGACAAAGACAGACTTTTGCAGCCTCTATGAAGTTTTCTTTCCGATTTATGCTTTAATAAAGAAAAATAGAATTGCACACATAATTTTTGTGATTATTATTATTATTTTTTGCAAGACAATTTGAAAAGCCTATATTTTTTCCTTTATTGCAGTTATGATGTTTTTTTAAATGTAAAATAGCTGAAAAGGTATCATTTTGCAAAATGAATCATAGTTCCTCGTACTTTATAAGTGCTTACCTGTAAAAGCATTTCTAATAGTACAATGTGCAAGATGTGTGTGCGCGTGTGTGTGTGCGTGTGTGTGCGCGTGTGTGGGTTTACCAGTGGATATGTTTCACTTTTTTTTTTTGGTTTGCGTTTTCCATCCTACGTTTGCTTTTTCCCATCCTACATTATGTACACCATTTAAAATGTCCCTTATACTTACAACCTGAGGTCACTAAGAGCCTGAGCATTGTCCTTGGATATCTCATAAATATTTAATAACACACTTTAAAGCAGGTTTTATTCAATCAAGTAACTATACTACAAATGTTAAACAATGAATTACTCCATAACAGAGCACCTTAAGGATACATTTATTTAAGTTTGTGTTAATCCTTACATTTTACATATCACAATTAGGTTGTTGTATATTGTTTTAGTTTTTCTTCCTTTTTATATAAATCTACAGCATTTTATATTATACACCAGACTGTCTCATATTTTATTGTTACTTGACTGCACTGGGTAAATAATATAAAATATTCATAGATATACATTTAATTAAACATTTCTGATAAATCAGTGTGTTATTTTATTTTATTTCCCTTTTGGAATAATTTATTTTTCTTCATTGTATTGAATTGAATTACTCAAATTATCTGACTATGCGAGAAACAGAATTGTTTGAAGTATTGACTGTGAATATTACAGTAGGATTTATTCAACTGTAGTGAACAAGGAATTAGAAGTGTGAAAATGACAGAAAAGACCAGAGAAATGACCATGAGACAATATTTGAGTACATTATTGTGGCGGAAAAAGACCCAGATTGCAACAAGATAGCTCTCTACCCAATACCTTCTTTGGTATTTTTTTTTTCATCTCTGAATTTTAACAATGTATTTCCCATCCTTCTCCTCTCTTGAGAAATATGTTAATCTGTTTACATATCTTTTTTTACCCAGCCTTCATGAATAATTGTCTATCTCTTTTTGTTGTATGCATGGTTTCCTTGGAGAGAACAAAAAGTTGTCCAGCTAGCAGTAGCAGCATTAATACCGTGTTCTGCATCATAAAAAAGGGGAAAAATACCCTGCCGACTTAGCACTTTTTCCTTCCTTTAAGGGAGAATTACACAGAAATAAATAAACAAAAGAGCAGAAATAGATGAATAGATAAGAAATGAATAATAGAGATGCTGAAAGAGAATGCAAACATGAAATACCAGAGTACTATGAAGTATGAAAAATCTATTTTAAATTCCAAGATTATGGTTTGTTTCTTAAAGTTAATGGGTCTTTAGTATGAACTGTGGGCACTAATTCAGTACTTTTGAGCAAATTCCTGATTTGACCAAGACAGTGCACTGGCATGTGCACAGCACATCACTAGGTTTTGGGAGAAATGTCTTTTGGATAAATGTTTTACGGTCAGAATTGACAAAAATTCTGCTATTTTCTTAAGGATTATGTTTAGAGGAATCAAAGAGAGACTTGTTGACCTAAGAACTGTACATGTTGCCAAGTAGAGTGGTGGTACCATCATTATAGAAGATGGCTTGCCACCATGTCCAAATGTATTGCACAAAGTGTATGACAGGACATAGACATTAATTTCCCAATTTTTTTTTTAATTTCACCTCAATTCAACAATTAGATTTGTGACATATCAAAACTTGGACAGATTTAGGCATTCCAACAAGAAAACAAATTCAAACACACATCCAAATTGGTTTTGTAATGCAAGCTAATTTTAAGCTTCTGGACTGAATCCAACATTAACCCTATAAAAACTTTTAGACTATGATTAACAATAAACTTTACCTGTTCTGCCAACAAGACTAAAGTAAGCTATAATAATGCCAGAAGCTTGTTGATTACTGCAACAAATGTATGGTTTTAGTGCTTGGTGCAAAGTGATGGTTAAGGAAGTATAAGTGGGGTTATTGAATTTATCTGATTCTGGATTAAAGAAAATCCAAATTACATGTAAATTCAAATTTTTGAAAATGATTGCTGCTTTTTTTTTTAATAATTGAAGTTGTAGTGTTTTAGGTGCACACTGAAAATAGAATAATCTAAATCCATAATTTAATAAACAAAATTGATATGATATTCACATTTATGATGAGTGGATTTAATATTCTTGCTGAAACTGTATTTTAGATAATTTATGTTTGATACATTTAGCCTTGTCAGCTAGTCAATACATTCTTAACTTAATTTGATTCAATAAACCTACAATCTCCACTAACTTTTTCAAAGGGCAACCTGAGAGGACATTGATTTTTTTTGTCTGTCTAATTGTATAAATATTCAATGAAAAAACAGCTTGAAATAAAAGGGTTTTTCAAAACTACGTTTGTGCCAGTTACATGTACTGAAGCACTGAGAACACTGACTTTCACAGCTATACTTTATCTGATGAAACTTATAATAATTGGTTTGCTTTATTTTTGATTGTGTATATGTATTATTTGATTGTGTATAGTATTTATAGAAATGAATAAATTTATGATGTGAACAAAGTATAGTTTGTAGCAAGGAAAGACAGAACTGCTCGTTTTGCTTGCAGTGACATTTTACATGCTGCCTTTGCCTTCTCTCTCCTCTGTTTTTTCCTGCCTCCCTCCATGTACCGAGCCAACGCCCCATTGCTGCAGTGCAGCTCCTTTCACTTTCTCTGTCTCTGCAGTGAGACAGTGAGGAGGCAGCGGGACTGGTTTTACACGTTGACAGGTATTGTATTGCCATTTAAGAGACAGTGTTGTTGGCACCCTTTTTTGGTAGCTCCAATCAGGATACTGTTTCAGACATGAAGGTTTACATGCTATCCAGTTAATGTAAATCACTTTGAAAAAGTTCTGCGCAGTTGTGAGTCAAAACTAAAACGATGGGGGCTGTTCAGACTTCACTTCAATATTCCCTCACCTAAAAATACATTTTTCTTAAGCTATTCTATAGAGGCTCTGAAGATCACTGGGTTTGCCTCTTTTTCCATCAGGATCATGCACTGAATCCTGATCAAAAACGTCGACTTATCCTCTCACAAAACCATTTCATCCCTTTTTTTTAGGCTTTCTCCCCATTGCTATCGGTAAAGTTCAGGGTCCCAAACAGACATCTCCCCCACATTAATTCACCCAGCTATGTCTAAAAGTGGGATTGGAGTTTTTTTAAACAAGTAAACCATTGTTTCGGACTCCGGGGAAGATTAAAAAAGGGAAAAAACTTTGATTGTATCTTAGGAGAAGAACTGGGACATCAGAGGATAAGTAATAGTCAGATGTTTGATGACTATGCTGTATGGAGACTAGAGAATCTACAAATGGATTTTATCAAAGCCTCACAGAAAAATAGAAGAATAAGCTTAGTATTTTTTTATTTATTCAACACTGATTCTAGGGAGTAAGTAACTGAGAATTGAAGTTTATGTAAAGGTCTGGCATTACAAAAAAAAAAACAATTTTGCAGATTTTATTGCTCAAGCATTTTGCCAAGATACCAGGATCTTTTAAAAATAATTTAAGGTAGTTCTGATAATGAGTTTAGACTCATATCTTAAGTGTTGAAAATCAAACTATAAAAAATAGAAAGTTGTATTCCTTATGAAAAGCCTCCCGGGTGAGTCAAAAGCAAGAAATCTATTACCAAAACCTTTTAACAAGACCTATAAGAAAGCAAGAATTTTGGCCCTCTCCTATTACTGCTTCTTTAAGAAGCTTTACTATCCTCAACGAGTTACCTGTATTAATGACACCTTTATGAAGTCATTATCTGTATAAAAGTCACCTGTCCACTCATTCAATCAATGAGAGTCCAACCCCCACCATGGCCAAGACCAGGGAGAACTACAACTCTTTGGCATAAATGGTACTTACTGTGTTTGTACGGGGAAGAATGCTGAGTTGCATCTCAAAAACACCATACTTATTGTTAAGCATGGTGGTGAAAATAGTATGCTTTAGGTCTGTTTTTCAGCAAAGAGGACAGGACAACTGATGCATATTAAGGAAAGGATGAAATGGGCCATGTATTGTGAGATTTGGGGCATAAACCTCCTTCCATAAGTGAAAGCATTGAAGATAAAATGATAGCAAACACACTTCCTTGGCAAGAAGCTGTGGTTACACTAGGAAGCATTTCAAGGTTCTGGAGTGGCCTAGCCAGTCTCCAAACCTCAGTCCAATAAATAATTTGTGAAGATAGTTGAAAGTCAAAGCATCACAGCTTTAGAGAAGATCTGCATGGAAAAATTGACCAAAATACCAGCTACAATGAGCGCAAATCTGATAAAGATCTAAAGGAAACGTCTGTCTTGCCAACCATGGTTATATTATAAAGTGTAACGCTGAACTTTTGCTATCGACCAAATTATTATTCTCTGCACCATTTTATGAAAAAATTCTTTAAATATAATACATTGTGATTTCCCGCAATCAATTATTTATTCCTTTTGTGTTGAAAGATGACAAAGTAATTTTTTTACTGTAGCTGCATGAGAAAGCCTGAAACTTCCCAAATAGTAGAGTTAATTGATAGATGGGAGCCTTTTCTCTTCGTTTTTGCTGTTACATCTCATGTTGAGTTCCGCGCATAAACATTCTGCATCTGTTCAAGTAGAAAACACCCGAATTCATTCAGTACAGGTGCTAATTGAAAAATCCAACTTTGAATACGTGTTCCATTACAAGCTTACTATCTACAGAGAAAAAAACAAAACAATAGCAGTGTACTTGCTGGGCTATCTTTAATTTAAAGAATGCCTTAAAGGCTCATGCATGAGATAACATTGGTCGTCATCTGTCACAGTAAATTATAACTTTATTTGCCTTGATTTGTCTTATCCATCATATCCACGTCCCAGCTCAACTTAATCTCTTCATTACTATTACTCCATCACCCCACAGTATGACATAAAATGTAGATTACAGCTGCAGTTATCTATATTATACCCGGCGCCTGGAAAAGGGCCACACCCTCAGCATCTCAGTAGCACAAGCTAATCTATGGAACTTTGTAGTTTGCAGAAACACCGCATGACACACACATTTCTGTAATCTGACTCTTGTAAAAGTCAAAAGAAGAAGAAAGAGGAGATACAAGGCACTATGGATTAGTATTGATTTGGAACAATGCAGGTCTTGTCCTAAAGCGCTTGTGAGATGCTCACTCAGAGTGCTGCCAGGTAATCCAAGCCTCAGAGGTCAGCAAAATTCCTGGCAGGTTGAATTAAGAATTCCTGCACCTCCAAAGGAAAAAAAGGTGTGGCTTTTGGACTCTTTAATGACTTTTTAGAGAGTTAATAAGCACAGTTCACATCTCTTTTTGCCTTTGAAAAAAATGCCCTGACAATGAAAGAAACCACATTAAAACCAGTAAGGATTTCTGTGTCTGCAAGTCTTTCCATCAGCATTTCAAGAAAGAAAGAGAGAAAGATATCATTATTCTTGTTCTGGGCAGGACGATGGACTGCAGTACTGGGATGCCTTGGCTTCACCAGGGGTGACTCTGAGATAATTTGCTGGGTGGCTGCCAAGTGCTTTTCACCCCCCAAAGCACTTTGATTCTCAGAGTGCGTCTGGCATGCTCTGCTCCAGTGATCGATGGTTCCTAATGGAGGGACGCTCATGTGCAGCAAAAATTTTATTTAGAACACCTTTTTTTCAATGCCATAAATGAATTGAGACAATGATTTACATTTCTTTTAGATGTGATGGACCAGTTTTTAATTGGCTGAATGCTTCACAATAAGGCACCACCGGACATGTCTGAAATTTCACAAACTGAATCCACAATGGAGGATTATGAAAGAATATTAGTAATACAAATTCAACATAAAAAGTATAATGTTGCTGATTTAGACCCATAAACAGTAACACGAATAATTCAAACTACCTCATTTATGCAACCCTGTCCTTGATGCTCTAATGCTTTCTGTTAATTCTGTGCATTTAAAATAAAATTGTGGTGACTGTCTGACCATACAAAAACAAAAGAAACTATCCAAAAAGGACTAGGTAGAACTAAATAAGATGATTATATGTATTTTTACATATTTCATTCATTTAGAATACATCAGCTGCTACAGAAACACCTGATAACTTCCACACTTTCATCCCACCTGGAGTAGTTTATAACTTATTGATTTCTTCAACCTGCGATGACCTGTCTTCTCGCCTGTTGACAGCTAGAGACAGGCACCAGCCCCCCCCCAACCCCACCCCCCCACCCCCCCACCCGCAATCCCTCGAGGAGCAGGCGGTTTAGAAAATGAATGTATGGATGGATAGATGACCTTTACCAAAATTATTTATCTTTATAAATCAATTTTAATCATGTAACAAAACAAAATTTATGTTAAAATGCTATTTTTCTACTGGTAAGTTCTCTTTGTATAAGCCTTCAAGATATCAAAATAAAACTTGGAAAAAAGATATATTGTTATTCCAATAGAGTTGTTATTATAGACCAAATTACACTAAGAGTAAAAAGCATGTGGTTCAATAGCTAAAATACTGAGCAGACTAAAGTCCTGTTTGTTACTTTATATGCTGTCATGCTGTGATACAAAAAATGCATTGTTCTGATTCAGTGATGAGTTATGGCAAAGGTTAAGGAGAGATTTTTTGTAGCATTTTTTTCTAATATGTGCTGTGTAAAGGATAGTTTGTTTGACCGTTTTTCAAGACTCATACACTGAAACTCTGCTGCCACCTACAGTTGAAAGTGTGTGTCAGTGCTAGAACTGACAGCAGAGGCAAAGAGAGGGAGTTAATAGTACTGACAGGAGCTTTAATTAGACTAAAATATATAAATATAAAAGAAAGATCATTTTATCCTCTTCTGTACAAAAAGAATGACTGGGAGGGCACAAATATAAAACAAATACTGTCTAAAGATGAAAAAAAGAGCAAAATACGGAGAAAGAAGACTTTACAAATAGTATTTGTTTTATTGTGTCATGAAATAACACATACGTTATTCACTGGAAGCCGAATATTAGAAGATGACGTTAAAAAGCTTTATAATATAACTTTTTCGAAAACTGACCCTATCAAACAGATTTAATAATCGATGCATAGTTACACAAATATATATTGCATAGTTAGAGAAATATATATTTAAATATTATTTTTTTCTGAAGACCACAACGACAGAAAGTTTAAATCAAGGTGAAGGAAACAACCGGTCATTTGTTGCAATGACAACACTTTTTAAATTATGTTTTTACACTATACATCCTCCAGAGCAAAGCTGGCTGAGTCCCAACTTATTAAGTGCTGAGGTAAGCACAAGTCATTGTCAAGGGCAAACACTTCAGGACGCTGTATATTTTGGAGTGAGGCCAAATGACATGTGACGGAAGGTTGAAGCCAATGTGAAGGGTTTGTAGGACATTTCAGAGACATTTATTTAACATAGCAGCAGAGTTTAATATGTTTGTGGCAGGAAAATGAGTAATTATTTAATAACAATGAGGTCTATTTGTAAAAGAAGCATTGGAGAACAAAATAAATTTATATTTTAAATAGTTAAATAAAATAAAAAACACAGTGACTTTATGAAAATAGATTTTCTAGTGTTTACTTTGTATGACCATTGGAAACACATCACCAATATTAGCTGATTAAATTAACTTGTATTTGTACTGTTAATAAAACATCTCTTCTGTCAAATCTTTATCTATAGACACATACGTTTTATTCTCCCCATCACAAATGGTCAATTACCTGCATTTGTTTTTGTGCTTCTTAAATCAGAGGACTACTAAGCACTTTACACTACATTAAGTCAATCTCTAGCTGACGGTGATAAACTACATATGATGACACTGATAGAGGCAGGGCTGCCAATCACAGACGTCACCTGGCCCCCTGACCATTACTAGCAGGAAATAGTGTTTAAGAGTTTAGTCTTGGCCAAAGTCAGCACAGCCGAGACTGAGGTAGCAGGGCTTCAAACCCACCCATGGGTTACAGGATGAACTCCTACCACCTGAGCCACGGTCACCATGACATACCTGAAATAATTACAGTAAGTAATACAAAATAACTAAACTATAATACAGAAGCTGTTATTTTTGAGATGCATTACTAACCTGAGAGCAGTCTTTGAATTTTACATTTTTTAACAAGACACAATAGCAGTAACAACTGCCTTTTGCCACCAGGTGGTGCAGTAATACAGAGAATGACAAATTGCAAAAGTTGATTCGGTGTAGTTTGAAGCTTTTAACAGCAATAATTCACCAGACACCCTACCCATTGGAAGCTCTTTAATCCAATTACAGGTGCAGAGCGTGGTATGCTGTAGATAAATAATGCATCTTTGGGTTGTTCAACATGTCAAGTGCTCAAATGTACTGTAGCTCTTTTCTTGTGACAGTGGAACACTGATTTTGTTTGTTTTTTTTTGCTTACACAATTTCTATGAAAATATAATTACCTTCCAAATCATGACCTTGCAGCTTCCCATGGAGCAGCAAGCTCCATACATCAGATTTTTTTTTTTTACTTTAAAATGCAGTATCTTTCATCAAGCCTTATGATAGTAGCTTTTATAACAGTTTCTGGTTTTAATTGAGTTGAAATCCGTATTTCATGTCTTTGGGTTTGATTGATGTAATGAGCTCATTAAGCTTTTTTTACAGTTTGTCTTCTTTAATTTGTTATACACAAAGACTCAGAGAACATATTGCCTTAAAGTTTCTTTGTTAAAGAAAATCAACCAATTGTTTCATTCCAAAACTGTTTTATTTGCTTAAGCTCATTAAGATTTAAGCAGACTTGTTTCTTCACACTTGGACTTTAAATGGATGTTGCACAAATTGTCTATTTTCCTTTCAAATATAATATTGTTGAGATATTTTGTTGTTTAGAGGCTGTTCATGGCAGCTTAATCTTTTTTGTTTCCTCGTTGTAGAATGATGGATTTCCCTTTCCTTGTGACTGTTTTGAGATCAATGACTGAGAACAGTTCCCTCTGTAAGATAACTGTTGTTGTCTTTCAGCATTGACATTGTGGTAAAGAAAAAATAAACACCCATATACTACTGACCTGGAAAGTGAGTTTGTCTCAATTTGCTGATGATTAGTTATTTAAATTTAAATGCAGGCACCTGGTCACTACTTTCCCAGTCAAAAACCAAGGAAGTAGCTTATTTCTGTGCTGTTGGCCTACATAGAAAATTACCTTTCCCATGGAAGCAAAGTATGCAAACAATAGGAAACTTACAAAAAACAGATCTGTTATTCACTACTACTACAGCAACTGTAGTTGCACTATGACTGAATCTAGGGATACAAATGTATTATTATAATAAAAACTTTAGTAGTATTTATTAATAAATTAAACAAATCATTACATGGAGATGAAAAGTTGATTTATGTGTGAAGTTATGGATAAAAAACTCTGAATTAAAAAACAGACCAGAGAAGCTTGTAACAGGACCATCCGGTACATTCAAAGTATTACATGCAGAAATATAATCTTTATTAACAGCACAAACAAGTCACAAATAAGAATATACTCTCATCACTTTTAAAACAATACAATATTCAATTGGCCACCTGAGTAAGCAAACAAGAACATATCAGGACCCGCTGCAGTTTGCTTATCGCCCTGGAGTTGAAGTTGAAGATGCCATTATCCACCTGCTTCAGACAACCCACTGTCATCTAGCAGGTAGCACTGTGAGAATCATTTTCTTTGATTTTTAGTGCATTTAGCACAATTCAGTCAGATTTGCTACGTCAGAAATTCCAGAAGGCACAGGTGGAGGCAACAAATCACCTGGACTGACCCAACAGAACACACTTTATACAATTGAAGAATTGTATGTCAAATCAGCTGGTCAGCAGCAGAAGAGAACCATTGGGGACTGTACTCTCACTATTCATTTTCACTCTCTGTACACCTCAGACTTTCAGTATAACACAGAGACTTGACATTTGCAGAAATACTCAGAGGACTCTGCAATTCGTGGGTGTATCAGAGATGGAGAAGAAGCTGCATACAGATGCAGACGGCTCAGAGGCATGGTGTGGAAACAACCATCTTACATTGAATGTGAACAAAAAAGGAGATGATTGTAGACATCAGAAGAAACTGAGTTAAGTCAAACACTGTTTTGCATCATGGAGCGAAGAAATCGTGGTGTTTGAGAAATATAAACACCTCAGAGTTCACCTGGACAACAGACTGGACTGGAGACTGAACAGTGAAGGAATTTACATGAAGGGACAGAGCCGATTCTACTTTCTGAGGTAGCTTGGGCCCTTCAAATGTATGCACCAAGATGCTGCAAATTTTCTAAAGCAGCAGTTTCCAAAGTTGGGGTCGAGACCCAAATTGGGGTCATGAACAGGTGAGTGTGGGGTCGTGAGATTCTCTTGAGAAAATAATGTCAAAACCAGAAATGGCAATGAGCAGGCATCTCCATTTTATAAATCAAATGAAAGATGAAAAACAGGACATGAATGAATGAAAGTGACATATAGTAGTTGATATATTGGCTGTTATTGGTTATTAATGATATTGGTTATTTTAACGATTGTACCAGTTTTTAAGTGACTCGGAAAAAATTTATGTTCCACCAGGAGTTGGGGTCAAAGGCTTCTTAAATTTTTATTTTATGGGTTGGAGACCGGAGAGTTTGGGAACCACTGTTCTACAGGTCTGCTGTGGAGAGTTATCTGTTGAAGTAGCAGCATCAGGGCAAGGAACTTAGAAAGGCTCGATAACCTGATGAAGAAGGCTGGTTCTGTTCTTAGTAATACCTTGGAACCACTGGAGATGGTGATGCAAAGAAGGATTCTTGATAAACAAAACAAAAAATTAACATCTTCTTTACTAGACTATCCTACAACAAGAGAGTAGGGGGGGGCTATCTCCAGCTGTCAACGGGCGAGCGGCAGGGCACACCCTGGACAGGTCGCCAGTCCATCACAGTAACCATATAACATTCAAGACAAAAATGTTTAAGTTTTAGTAGCAGCCTATCATTAAACACAGTTAAAATAACTGGGTACAATTTGCTGCTTAACATCGTTACAAATACTAACATTGTTAGAAACATTACAAGTCCATTCTATTTAAAGCTTCTAATTTGTATGCTTGAACAAAAATAGTCTCAAAGTAATGCTTCACATTGAAATCTCTATTAAATACCATCTAAATAAACATGTGATTGTTTAACATATACTTTTGTTTCCTGTTTTATAAATTTACAATCAGTATTAGACAAATCTTTGTCTCATCAGATGAACATTTTAAAACAAAATCCAAATGTGTTATAGATCAAAATAATCCTCCATCAAACACCAGTTTTTGTGCCATCTACTGTCTGTTTATGCTGCTCTTCACGTCAGCCACTGAACTCCAGCATCAAACGTCCATGTGGGCCTTTCTTATGTGATGGTAAGTTGTGGAACTAAAAGAGGGAGAAGGAAGACATGCAATTTTAATGACAAATCCATGCTGTTTTTCCTCTATTTCTTTTTGTGACACAAAAACAAGAACAACGCAGGTGGACATTGTTTCCATGCCAATATAACATTTGATATCCAACATATGAAAAAGGTAATTAAGAGAAATAATTCTGTATTCTGTCTGCTAATGTATGTTATACACCACATTCATACATTTGTTCCCTTTTTCCATCTGTTCCCAGGAAGAAGGTACCACAGTCAGAGTCGGGGAAGACGTGAGATTATTTGGAGGCATTCCGTGTCTTTGGCGCTCTTTTCCTTTTGTACCTCACTTACGAAATGTGCAGCAACAGCTCCTGTATGACAAGTGGCTCACACTGAAAGAAAAGATCCAGAGCGGCTTGAGTAGAGAGATGCTTGACAGACAGAAAGGAAAGCTCTGCAGCAGGATCCCCACAGTGCTGCTGAACATAAAACTGCGTGACTGGTCTCTGCAAGCAGAAGGGAGGAGAGAGGGGAGGAAGGCTGGGAAGAAAGCAGGGGGAGGGGAGGCATCTCAGTTCAGTGCGGTGCTGTAGCTGAGTGGATGAGGCAGCAGCATCAGCCCCACTAGCTGTAGCATCCTCTCCTTTCGTAGCGGCTGGGGTGGGGGGGGGTGCTGTCTTGTCATTGCTGCAGGATCAACATTATCTGCATACGCAGAAACATATCTGCTCACCTCGTCACACATTCACTCACACACACACATGTCGTGGCAGTCAGAAAGAAGGAGGGGGTGGTAAGTGACGGGGTAAGCTCGGGGGACAGAGGGACGCAGGAAGAGGAAATAGGGACCACTGGTGGGATCCCAAACGTGAGGAGGGCTGGAGCGACGGCGACCGGAGCAGCAGCAGCAGAAGCGGCAGCAGTTGCGGAGGCACCATGGCGCAAGCTGCCAAGCAACTCCGCAAGACCAAGGACCTCGCAGAGGCCGCCGCCCAGGAGCAGAGGGAGAAGGAGGAAGAGAAGATCAAAAAGAGAAATCGATCCAGGGATCGCAGGCGCAAGGTACGGATGTTCTATCGCTGGAGGCAGGGCAGGTGGTGCTTATATCCTTACATCCATTTTTCCCATCATACCTGTCGTTTTCCTTCTCACAGGCTCTGCCACACTGCAAACATTGTGCATGATTGGCTGGAATGCAATTACACACGTATAATTACACAGTTGGATTTGTAGGCTCAGCTTTGTGTGCGGGCGTGTATGTAGTGTGTTGTGTGTGTGTGTGTGTATACATATTAATGTGTGTAACCAGTCAAGCATTGATGCTCTGGTGCAGGTTTTGTCTGCTCCGTCAGATATTTAGCCATCGGGGGAAAATGCTCTTAATACCACTGGGGATGTGACTAATACCTGCTGTTGGCAGAGCAACACACTATGTTATGCGTTTCTTATACCTGAGGACCCTTTCAGTGGGTGCACCTTTTCCATTTTAATGAGATTCAGTATCGCATTTGTGCGTGAACATATTTTCCCTTGCATAAACCCTAAACAAGCTCTACTCTCTCTCAAGAAGCTCTGCCATTGTTAGATTTGCTGTATTCCCCCATATTGCATCTTTTTTTTCTCACTGGGAGAAAATGGAGGGGGAAGATGGAGGTACAGTCTAATAATATATGCAGTTTAATGCTTTTTGCATATTTTTGGGCTGCAAGAGTTGATCAGAAGAAAAGATAAGTTGATAAATTAGAATCTAAACCTGCTGACACAAACTTGATGCATACAATAGGATCAGATAAGTGTAAAAGCTTTCATTCACCTTCATATTCCAGGCTTCCTGTGCACTCTCCTGCTCTTACTGAGCCACTAAGTTCAGACTGTACTTGAGCTGTGCTTCCTTGCTCTCAGCTTTCTCGTTTTTTAATGATATCTTTAAAAAAGTTGTATGTTGATCAGTAAGAAATCCTATTCTGATTGATACAAGCAGTTTCATTCAGTTTTAAGATGTGGGATGTTTCAAAGCAGCTGTTGTGTAAAAATTCAGAATGTGGTGTCACCATAAAAACAACATCATTTCATGTATTTGTTTTATCTGTTCAAATGCATTTGAACATATGAAATGAGAGTATGCTTTGGCAAGATAAAAAAATGTACTAAATTAAACAATATATCATATATCAATTAAATGCAAACTGGGGAGTATGATAGACAACTGCAGAAAGGCAATCTGTGGTACTCAGGTACTACAGACCCATTTTCTTATTTACTGGCTCTCAGCATAAAAGGGATCATTCCTTCCAAATACTAAACTGTGAGTGTTCAGCTGCGCTTCCAAGGTTTGTAAAAAAGTGAGAAACTTTTTTTAACACACTAAGCAGGTGAAATCATTGCTGTAATTCAACATAAGTATAACATAGTCTCCTACCTTCCAGGATAAAAATACCTTAGATTACAGGTTTAATTTTAGAGCAGTCATGTAGGACTGATTTCACAAATGCTACATTGCCAGAGATACTTGATCATTTATAATGTTTAGTCTGCAGAGTACAAGAAGTACATAAACCAAAAAAATTATCTGAAACATGGATTAGTAATATAAGACTGTGCTGACGCTTGTGCACAAGCTTTGATTTGCTGAAAATGAACTTAAGGGTGTTCTGTAGATGTATTTATTACAACCAAGGAGATAATGAGCTCTCTTTGAATATCACATAATTAGGAACCTATGCCTATTGACTTGTTCTACCATCTATGACCAAATGACAAAGTTTGTACTTAAATGGCCATTGCTGGAATTCTGTTGAAGGTCTGCGGTGTTCTGGAAATGAATGCAGTGTTTTGTGTCAGTGTTGCAACAGAAACATTGGCGTTTTGATGCTGTGCAGTACTTAAAGATTAACTAAACCCCAAAACAACTTTTTTTTAAATTTATAAACTGCATAAATGGCTCTATACCAATACAATCTTTCAGTTTCAGGTCATTTTTTGACATTTTTGTGTAAACTTGTTAAATTCTAACTTTTTTGCTCTAAAAACTTCTTAGTGCTGCTGCGTATTGACGTTGTGTAGTACTGCATTTGAATTTTGTGATTGGCTGAGAGTGGTGCTTCTCTTCCACTGTTTACATCACAGACATGGTCTCACAGAGAGCCATACATCTCTGACACACTCACCCCACCTGTGGCAAGCTGGAATGTGTATTTTGTGTGCAATGCGCAGACCGCTGGAAGAGACTGAAATCTACATATCGCACTATGAAGGTCCACAACGGCGAGGTGGTTGAAACAGAAACATTTTGAAGTGCTTAGAGCTAACAGACTGGATTTACAGCAGCCTACGGCTGGAGAGCTATGGGGGGTGTTTTGAATGTTAGCCTCTGTTAGAGTTACCATGCAGAGGCTAGACCAATCCTGTTTCCCTTTGCAGCAGCTCTGGCTTCAGCCAGCACGAGCCAACGGCTCAAACTTATATAGTGTTTGGCCGCTGAGCTCCATAAAGCCTCCCTTTACCTCTGGTGGATTGCAGAGAAGAGACATCATGATTTTTCTGATACAGAAAGGCTTTATAGAGATCAGTGGACCCACGGCATATCAGTTTGAGTTGATTTAGCCGTGACTGCAACACCCCCCGCACCCCAACTCTTCCCCGCTCATGCTCCATACTTTGCCATCCCCCTCCATGCCTCCTGGCCCTGCCCACTTTGGTAGAATTTTTCAAACGTTGCCTTGGGGCGCGATAATGCTTTTAGTGGAGAACTCTTGTTGGCTAATGGTAAATTTTATCAGAAAAAAAGTTCAAGACACACATTTTTACTGTAGTAAATATGTTTTGCATCAAATGTTGATGTTGCACAGGATGTTGTTTTAACCTTGCCAGTTTATTGCTTTCATGATAAAGGTTTCTTTTGGCAGTGAGCCACAATCCAGAGTTTGCATCATCAGCAATGCGGTGAAGAGCTAAAGCCAAAAGTGTCCTGTAACTTATCCATAGGAAGTACAAATACAAATACCTAGTGCATAGCAATGAAATGTATCTATAGAGCCTCCTTGGAAAGTGAACGTCCTATGGATTGTATATTAATGCCTTGTATAATAGTTTTAGATATAACAGTAATGTAGCACTACTACCATAATGTCAACAAAAACAAATGAAGAAATTAAGTAAACACACACTGACATTAGTGACACGTAAAGATATTGTACTTCTACTACTTTGTTGTTATGTCTTGACTTTATTTATACATTCCACAGTAAAAAAAGAACATTGTAACAAATATATTGTTCTGGACTATACTATTTTTACAGTGCTCTTTGCACCAACTAAATAAACTAGGGATATGCATCGAGTAACAGGCCTTACATAATAATCTTACTTTTAGTAGTTCATCAATTTGTCTCTGTTTCAATATATGATTTAAACAAATGATGATGAACTGTTTATCAGTACCATTGCCACGGCTGTAGTAAAATGGCCTATTTGATATTGCATGAGTTTTATATGTACATCTTTATGTAATTTTTTAGTTGTCTTTCTCTATGAAGTGACATATTTATAACAAAAAAGACTATAAGGAAGTTGTGAATAGATTTTATGATCACTTTTCTCCTCGTTATTCATGACCCAGTAGGAGGATTTAGTGCTGTTTCCTTTATTTCATAAAATGGATTTTGGGAATTATTTCACTCCTAAATTGCTGTAGTTGTGGTACAATTGTAAGAGGGAAAAAACCGTGACCAGGCCTGCCCTTGTTCACATTTTAAATACACTATAGGTTGCCAAAAACTATTGAAAGGCAGTCACTAAAATAATCCTCCGTCCATCATCTATCCTATGAAGGGTTGCGGGAGTGTGAGGGTGGAGCTGGTGTCTATTTCCAGCAATATTCAGGGGAGAGGTGCGGTACACCCTGGACAGGTCGTCAGTCCATCGCAGATTAAAATAATAAGAAAATGCAATTATTAGGATTGTTTTATTTCAATTCTGATGAACAGAGGCACAAAAGCAAAGAGAGGGAGCCCATGTTTCAGTCAACTTGATTTAATGTGCTTTTAGCCATCAACACAGTTAAGAATCAATACCTTAAAGTCAAGACGCAGCTTTAAAATATATTGCAATTTTAAATAGACATAGTCAAAAGCCTCAGAAGATTTAAATAAAATATAGATTTTACACCAACTAAATGTATTTACTGTGCCATAATGAAGTGCTTTACTATTAATTTTCTCCTTTTTTTACTTTGCAAGGAAAGCTTTGGGCCTGGACAAACTAATGGTAGTTTTCACAAATATTTAAAGTGTAAATAAAACACCTGAAACCTTATCCTCTCTAGTTACTAGACAACTCTTATTTGTTTTGTTTGCTGAACTAATGCGAATGCCAAACATCCAACTTAATTTTTTCAAAGAGAAGGATAGATAATAGGTTTCCTTTTTGCACCTGTGCCCCGGCTAATCGGCTGCCCATTCTGAGTTATTGAAGAGAGTAAGGTGTTGATCATAAAAATCAAATAAAAACACTGGAAAATGTTGCAGATTTGATCGACTGTGTGATATCAGGGAACAGATATCCCAGCCATGCATTCTACTTCTCTCTCTTCTTCAAATTCATCCATCCATCCATCCATTATTTGCTTATCCTGGAAGAATCGCAAGGGGACTGGTGCCTATGTTCAGCGTTCAATGGGCAAGAGGCAGGGTACACCCTGGACAGATCCCCAGTCCATCACAGTCTTCAAATTCGATTCCAATCAAAAATACTTTATTGATCTCAGAAGGAAAGTAAGTGTAGCTGTAGCTCATACTAGTTATTTCTTCAATGAGTTGTAACTCATGATGGCTTTGGGCAGGAAGGGTTTTATTGTAGTGGTCTGTGTTGCAGCGAAACAGAAGAATCCTCGAACTAAAGACACTCTTCTGAACATAGTTTTCTTGATTTTATGTAGAATCCTTCTTGACATGATCAACTCCAGTGGTTCCATAGTAATACCAAGAACAGAACTTGCATTCTATATCATGTTGTTGAACCTTTTTAGGTCACTGGCTCTAATGCTGCTACCCCCAACACATGAGGGGTAGAAGAGATTGCAATAAAGAGGTTACACTCTCCACAATAGACCTAAGCTTCCTCAACAAGAACAGTCTGCTCTGTCCGTTCTTGAAGATGTTTTCACTGTTCATTCTCGAATCAAGTCTGTCTTCCAGGTGAACTCTGATATATTTATATTTCTCAACCACCTCCACTTCTTCTCCCATAATGCAAAACAGTGCTTGACTTAACTCTGCCTCTTATTAAATCTACACTAATCTCCTTTGTTTTGTTCACATTTAAGATAATATGATTGTTACCACACCATCCCACAAAGTGGTCCACCAACTTTCTATACTCAGTTTCTTGTCCATTTCTAAAAACACCTGACAATTGCAGAGTCATCTGAGTATTTCTGCAGATGACAGGTATCTGCCTTATACTGGAAGTCAGAGGTGTACAGAGTGAAAAGGAATGGTGAGAGTACAGGCCCTTGTGGCGCTCCTATTCTGCTCACTCCAGTCTCACTAACTGTGGTCTGTTTGTCAGGTAGTCATTGATCCAAGTAATTGTTGATGGCTCCACCTGTGTCTTCTGGAGTTTCTGACATGGTGATATGCTAACTGCAGTGGGTCCTGATATTTTTTTTGTGTGCTCACTAATGTGGGCCAACAGGAGTCTCCTCAGGACCTTCATGATCTGGGATGTCAGGGCAACAGGTCTACAGTCATTAATAACAGATGAGTGAGTTTTGTTTGGTACTGGAACAAGGTAGGATGTAGTGGTGGAGCTGAACCTGAATACGGTATCCGAAAAGGCACAAATAATGTGTTTTTTTACAAGTACTTAAATATTTAAATAGTTTAAAAAATATTTGTATTTGTGAACAAGAAAAACATTTTATGAAAAAGCTGTGTTTCCTCATCAGACTGAAGCGCATGTGCCCCGGATGAGAAGTGAGTGACATTTAGGAATGAGGTATGGGCAGGAGAAGGAGAAGGAGATAAAGAGGTGACTGTCACAGCTGCTCCACACAGCAACAGAAAGACTTTGCTGAGCGAAAAAAAGACTGAACTATATGACTATTTTCGTTGAATAGATTTTTGTACCTTAACTGGGCTCTGGAGGCAGTTTATAACTTTTGGGAAGCAGAGTTTGATCAGGAGATTATTCCATTATGCTCCATCATTATTAATGTCTGATGGAGGATGCTCTCATGTTCGCTCCGTCCTGTTTCTACATACAGTAGTTCTGTTAGTTCAATATTTCACACAATGCACTGTTGAAAGAGGTGATGTTCTGTTAAAAAGGTTAAAACAAGGCGTGTGCAGTTGTAGGAGTTATTTTGGTATGTTTCATTTTTAACATGTTTTTGCAGACTGTAGAGGTAGAGATATCAAACAGCTGTTAACATCTACTATGCATAATCAGGTGTACGTAAAGCATCATTTTTTGCCCCTGTTGGATGAAGTAATGGCTGTTGTGCTCATGTTCTTCTCAATGACGTTCCTTGTTAGATGTTTATTGCTGGATTTAAAAACTATATCCATGCATATCCATAATTATTATAATGGACAATCAAATATAACGTAAATTAGAAGTGTAATGTGAAAAACTATGGATTTTTACACCTATTTGGAATTTTACTCGAATACAAATACAAATACCCCCACAAACAAATACACCCCTAGTAGGGTCTCTTCAGGTTAAGGATAATGAGGTGCTGCTGAATGTGACAGAGCTGCTCTGCTCTTATATTAATATAAAATATTTGATGTATTAAAATGTAAAATAAATTGACTGTTTTTTTGACATTGCCAGATTGATTTGGTGTCACCTGGTCACATATTTAGGCTACAGTAGCATATTAGGAAATATTACATTTTTGTTCTTTTTTAATAAATTGGTCTGTCATCTTGTTAGTTAATCTCACAGATAATAATTTAGTTTTTTTGATGTATGGAGATTTATCAAAAACCAAACCCTAACCAGAACCTCCGCCTTCAGGGTGGAGCCTTCTGCGGGGATGTAACACACGTTTTATCAGTGCAGTTCTCGGTGAGATGTTGCAGGGACTCTCTGCTTGCTATGTCTGTTGCAACGGTAACAGCATTGCAAAGATAGCAAAAGTAAATAATGAGATTACTCCATTACCTTAAAAAATAACGCTGTCAGCAAAGCTGTTATACTTAAACACTGTTACTCCCAACACTGCTCAGCAACCAGGCCTTTTTACTGTGTATCTGGACAGTGAAATCAGCTGTTGTTCCCTTATAGATATTTCCTTGGTGCCCTGAAGTGCAAAGTCAAAGAGACAGAGAGGAGAAGAGGCACGTGCAGTCCTTTGTGTTCAGAGATATTAATTAGCTCCAGTCAATGTAAATCAAGCTCAGCAGCATGGGATCTTTCTTTCTTACTTATCCCTTTTAACCAAGCTTTCTGTCACAACCCTGAATTGATAGAGCCCTGATGTAGCAGCAGAAAATGTTCTGCTGGCTAAGGTCTATTCTATACAGCTGCAGAATAGCTTGCAGTCACCTGTTTGGTGATTTTGTGGAACAGACACATTCAGTGTGGACAGAGTCGTAGAGTGGTGTCACAAAGGACATAACTCAGTCCTTACATATGATTTATACTATGCACCTGAAAACACTGTACATTCATACAATATATTTGATATGATTTGCTGTGGCTGCACAGCTGGAAAAATTATTAATGTTGCCTTACAGCAGGAAGGTCTTGGGTTGGGATCCTGGTGTCTTTCTGCACATAGATAGCATACTCTCCTCCTGGATGCATGGGTTATCTCCAGATACTCCAGGTTCCCCCCATTGTCCAAAAAAATGTAATCCTAATTTAATTGGTGTGTGTTTACATAGTTCGTTGTCCTGTATGTTTCTGCATTGCCCTTTGATGGCTTGGTGACCTGTCCAGAGTATAACTAGGCTCTCTCCCAGTGACAACTGAAGATAGACACCAGCCTCCCACCACGACCCTGCACTGATCAGTGGCTATAGACAATGGATGGATCAATTACAGTTTGTTAAAGTTTAAAGTTGATGGACACAAAGAGCATGTGATTGACGCACAACTTGGTAATGGACAAGATTTAACCAGGGATACATAAGTACATAAGTCTATGTTTTCCAGAATATTGACCATGTGTGCCAGAGCATCCAGCCTCTTATTCTTTGTTGTACAGTAGATTACCAACCTGTTGTACTTGTAACTTATCAGTTTTGATTGTCAGTGAATATAAGAAGAAATAAGGACCCATTATCTGTCACTTTTTAATCGAAGTTTGATGGATTAAAAGGGGGCGGGGCGATTAAAGAAGGGGGGTCATCGCCTGAGGCTAAACAGGTGGTTGGGGGAGGGGTAGAGGTCACTCAAAGGTCAAATAAGCTATTAGGGAGGGGCTAGGCCCCGCGGGCAAAATACTTTCTGTCAAACTCACTCGTCAAACTGGCGCCGGTTAGGGAGGGGTTGGGGTTACCCGCGGTCAAAACTTTCTGTCAAACTCACTCGTCAAACCGGCGTTGAGGCGTGGTTTTGTAGGAAAGGAGGAGTCGGTGTTCCTTTTGTCAAAGCACCAGATTCATTTTCCTTCAGAAAAGCGTCGGAGCAGGTCGTGTAAAAGCAGAAGAGAAGCGCAGTAATTCTCCTATCCAGGGCTGAAAGGTGACACTCTTGCTCTTTAAATAAAAACTCTATAAGTAATCGCTATAATTAAACATTCCATATAATGTGTTTATTTTATAATCACACCTAAAACCTATCTCTCCAAGCATGACGTGTAAAAAACTATGATTAAGCTCAAAAACCTTAAACACATTTCCCCAATGCGTGATAATTAAACTGTTCATACCTTTTAAAAACTTTAAACGCATCTGTTTGGGGCTTTTATACAAAAACAGCTACTATCTGTATGTATGTTTGAGCTAACCTTCTTAAATACGGTGAAAAACAAACTATTCATACCTTTTAAAAACTTTAAACGCATCTGTTTGGGGCTTTTATACAAAAACAGCTACTATCTGTATGTATGTTTGAGCTAACCTTCTTAAATACGAGGAAAAACAAACTATTCATACCTTTTAAAAACTTTAAATGCATCTGTTTGGGGCTTTTATACAAAAACAGCTACTATCTGTATGTATGTTTGAGCTAACCTTCTTAAATACGAGGAAAAACAAACTATTCATACCTTTTAAAAACTTTAAATGCATCTGTTTGGGGCTTTTATACAAAAACAGCTGCTATCTGTATGTATGTTTGAGCTAACCTTCTTAAATACGGGGAAAAACAAACTATTCATACCTTTTAAAAACTTTAAATGCATCTGTTTGGGGTTTTTATACAAAAACAGCTACTATCTGCATGTATGTTTCAGTTAACCTTCTTAAATACGGTGAAAAACAATTTCAGTACGATAACTTCCTGCGCCGCTTTTATATTGAAAGCACGCTTCCTCCGTGTATGCACGATTCTCTACTTGACAGCAGTAAAGAGATATCACAGTGATGGAAAGCTTGTTTAAATTATAGAAAAACACAGAATTAGACTTTCTCTAACCGCAAAATGGTTTGCTATGTACCTCTGCAGAGAAAGAAGATAGAATTGTAGAGAGTTTGTATTACAAAGCCAGGAACTTATGTTATTCTCAAAAAGAAGGATGCAAAAAGGTGAGTGAGAGTGATTTTGCACCAGCAAGAAATGTTCTTTCTATTTCAGGAAAAAAAGAAAACACTAAAAAACTATGCTTTAAAAGAAATCAAGGTTTAGTTCTGAGGATGAGGACGAGCATCTTTTTCACACAACAGTGCATGGTTATAAGAGTGCGTCGAGACCTCCACTTAACTCGGCGTCTCAGGGTTACACCGGTTACAAACGGTTGTTTCGTAATGCCCAATTTAACCTCATGCAACAAAAGGCTGTTGTTGATCGAGTCATTTGATAATGAACAATTTGACCCAGAACCAGCATCAGATAACGCTCAGAGGGTTTGGGACAGTTTATGTTAAACATATCGGCGCCTGAATTTGTCTGGTTGAAGTGCTTCGCTCAAACATATGTAGACTTTCCCCAAACACCCCTTTATTACGCTCTTACCCTCTGGTTATATCCTGCCGGCGTCATCTCATCGATCGCTGGGTGGGGTGGTCTCACGTCAGGGAACGACCCGTGGCCGTATGTGCAACATAGCGGCGCCTGAAAAAGTTTGGTTGATGGGTATCGCTCACCTTTGCTAGGGGGCCCTAAGACCCTTCAGGCTATACATTTTCAGTATCATAAGCCCACTAATGCCACGTTGGTCACACAGCATAGCAGACCATTGCTTTGCCAGGATGATTCTGGCGCAGAGCGCATTGCGTCTGTTAAATCCACAGCAAGACGCACGCAATCCATATAACGCTTTTGCCCTTGATGAATATGAGTAGGATAGTTTGGTTACTGTAAGGTCACTGATTATCATTCGTCTATATATTTGTATTTTGTTTAGTCTAATGTTTAGTTTTAAACATTAGACTAAACAAGAGAAACGCAATTTCAGTCTGTAATGTACTTTTGTATGGTTTGATTGACAATAAGTGGACTAAGACTAAGATATAAATCCATAAATTCAGACATGTCTCAACTTTCTATTAATTTTGAATCTAAATTGCTAATGATAATAAAAAATTATGGCAACTATATTTACAACGTACAGGAAAAAAGAAATGATGGATAGAAAAAAAGCAGGAAGTGAGAAGGGAGTATAACCGAATTCAGACCCCTGACACTGTTTACCCATTAAAAAGAGAATGTGTTTTCACTGTCAAAGATGGGGGGAAAAAATTAAAAGAGTAAGTATTTAGCGGGTTTAAAAAGAAAACTAAACTGGCCCAACCCTAACCCAAATCCATATGTTCACATTTGTGAACGTATGACGGAAAAGTTTTATTCTGTTAAGCTGAGAGCGCTCTCTCCATCTCAAAACAGTTTGTCGTGAGCTGTCTAGGTTCAAGGTACCATCAGCAGATAGTAATCAAGTCTACCTAAACCAGAACTAAAGTGGTTTTATATAGATGATAGACTACCAAAAACATAACATTGTAGGAATAAAACATTCTTAATAGAATTTCCTAACTGGGGAACATTTAAAAGTTTTCTATCTTAATACTAATAAAACAAAAAGTCTATTCATTTTCTTCTTTAGCTTTAAATTTGCTGCTGTTGTTG